>CM076574.1:633025273-633655707 GCA_034641835.2 Pinus albicaulis | reverse complement strand
TAACCCAACAAGATTCTTTCTCATCAAGATAGCCTCACATGTTACTTGACTTGCAGCCATGTACTCTACTTTTGTTGAGTTGAGTGCAATAGATATCTGCTTCCCGTTGTACCAAGAAAACGTTCTTGTCCCAACACTGAAAATTCTCGATGTTTTATTCATGTTTGATTGACTATGTAATAGGCTCTGGCTAAAATATTCATGTAATAAATATTAATAAAGGAAAAAATAAGACTGCACTTAAGGGACACTTATTCCAAGTTTAATGTTGGCAAAATATCCTAGTGAGAATCATTGGATATCTGTTTATGGCTAAGGGAAAGAGGAAAAAATATTTTTTGCACATTTATTTATGAAAATAAATGAAATTCAAAGAAAAGGGAGGTAAAACGTCACATGTTGCATGTGAGGAGGAAAATGATGAAAAATAATGGAAAATGGAGAAAATAGAGGCCTCACTAATAACAAGGCTTTTGAGGATCAGTTGGTAGATCTTTTCAATTCAAGTTTTAGAGCTGTCCCATTACTCACTCTCTAATATTCTTAGATACTTATATTTTTCTTGGAACAACTCAGGATTGAGCCAAGAAAGAGGAAAGTAAGCAAAGGAAGGACAAGGAAAAGAAAGGAAAGTAAGGATCAAGCAAGGAAGACAAATATCTAGCAACTTTAGCAGGAATACTTGCAAGTAACATATTGCATGTGTGATTTTCTAGTTGGTGTGGATATGCATGGCTTAAGAATGTTGGTATTTGGTTATCTCATTGTTGATAAGATGGTTTTGCTGGGTTTTAATAGTTATTTTTAGCCTTGCCTTGAATTTTTCTAGATGCCATGGTGTGTTGTGATTTTGATCTCGGTTTTGAGCTTTGTCTTTTTCGGATGGATTTCAGAATCTGGGGCAGAGGTGATTTGAAGGTTCATTCTAAAATGCCTATGAATACCTTCACCATTTTTTCCAAGATACACGGTAAAGCCTAAGGGAGGTGTCTCTGTTTAGGGCCTAGTGACATGAGATTGGATTTAGGTAAATCTTGAGAGACATGGAGAATAAGAATTCCTAAAGGATAGTGATGGATTCTGGATGGAATTTCCAAATTTTGCTTGGTTTAGTGATCAGAGCACTATTTTGGTGTGATCATGGTATGGTGAGGGTGGAGGTGGTTTACCCTATGGTTTCCCTTCTTTTTGTTTTGGATTGGTTTATCGATGAGATCCAACATTCATGCTTGGAATATGGCACCAGGGTGACTAGCTGAAGAGAGATTTGGCTCAACCATGTCTATGGTCAAGTGGAAAGTGGAAGTCCTGAACCTGGTCGGTATTTTCCTATGTTTAATGGAAGCTATGTTCTATTTATTTTGTACCTATTAATGTGTGGATTTAATATTTGTTGTCTCACTTTTATTTCCATGGTTTCATGTTGGTTATAATCTTGTTTAAATGACAAGTTCATGTCATAGTTATTTCATATATTTACTTGTAATTGTTAAAATGATGGATGCAAGACCTAGTTGATGTCATATCTGGTTAAGGAAGAGGGTGATGATCCTTCTTGTAATGTTACATAAGATTTTTCAGTCATTCAAGCTCTATCTTGTATCCTATACATGTAGATTTCATTCATGCCAAGTTTTTGACAGAATGTCAGTCCTGTTTTTGGATGATCAGGCCTAGTATTGAAGTTAGTTTTTGGTTATTTAGCATATTCATGATGTGCTTAATTTTTTTTTGAAAGATACAAGAAGTTTTGGCCATTGTCTGATATTATGGGCTTAAAAAGTGCATTAAATCTCATGGACGCTTGCACATGTATTGGCAATTTATTCCCTGGACACAAGCATGCAAGATTGTGCATGTATCTAGAGCCTCCCAGATGCCTTCATGCAGGCTTGTGCGTGTGTCTAGAGGGTTTTTTTCATGAAATGTCAATGGGGGTCAAGGAAAGTCAGGTGGATTATTGGGATAGCCTATAGGGGTCCTGTAGTAGATGGTAGAGGTTTGTGTTATGGTTTTACACTACGATTCGACTTACTTAAAGTCACCAAAGGGGTTGAGTCTATCTTAACTTCCCCTCACCTCATGTTTAACTCGGTTGGCCGATGACTTGGGTAGAAGTGAGGGGAGGTGTACGTTACGGAATCCCTATCCAATATGCATCTGTGGAACCTTGCAACTTCACTCCCTTTGTCTATGTGTACCAAAGACCAAACTGGGTAGTGCCTTTGAGGTATCTCAACACATTATTTGTTGTCTTCCAATATAGTTTGACCTCCCCCTCTTGATATAACATGGAAATATCATAGAGTTTCAAATTATCCACGTTCACTATTGGGTAAACTCATGTGTATTAAGATAGACTAGGTATGTAGCATTTATCTCCCACTTTCTTCAATACCTAAAATTATACATACCATAGAGCATTGATATTCTTACAATGACCATATATTCATTGTTTGTTCGCTTGTAACCAATTTAATTGAAATAAAAAATGACTTCAAAAATTTCTCAATGCCAATTTTCCAAATTAAGACCTGCCACTAAATAGGTCATGCATGGTAATTCCTCCAATTTTCCCACCCATGAAAGACCAAGATATATTTGAAATTTTTATTATGATCTAATTTGGATAAAGTGGGAAAGGGAAACATTGATTTGGAAACAAGGTGAACACACCTTAGAAGAGAGAGTGAACAAATTAAAATAAATATAAAGAAGAGATTATAAATCCATAGCCAATTGGCAAAAGATAGAGTGAGACAAATGGAAAAATAGCATATTTTCCCTTGCAAATCCTTTTGGATATATAATGAAGAAACAATGAAATTTTGGGTCAATAGGACAATTACCCCACTGAGTTGATTCTAGAGAATGAATTGGTGTGGAAGCGACAACAAGTATTATGGTTATTGAGGTTGTAGTTCCAATAAATGATTAGCTAATGATATGTTATCCATATTTGAGCCGAGTCTAGAAGGTCAACCATTTGTGGAAGTGGAAGCACCATTAATGGTTCTAGGAGTTAAGAATGTTTAATATTGTATATGCTAGCATGGGAGCCTTACAATTATTAAATAAGATAGAATACAATGAAATAGATAATTTGAGGGCAATAAGAGAAGATTGTGAAAACATAGAATGAAAAATTTGAATGTAAAGGAAGTTGTTTGACATATTTTTCATCTAATTCGTTATTTTTGTTTTTTTTTTAAAACTTATTTATAGGATGGTGGTGGAAATTTGAGCATTAGTTTTCTTTAGTGAAGGTTATATATGGATTGGTTAGGTGCATAATGACTTTGAGGATCTTGAGGCTATATCACATAGTTGTCAAAGTGACAAACTAGCTTAAAAGATGAAGGATAAATTACATTAAAACACTATTTAAAGGAATTATTAAGAATATATAGAGTTTCAAAACTCTTAGTTTTATGCTTGCGAGATTCGTTGGTTGGAGAGTTTTTTTGGAAGGTTGCGACAAATTTGTTAAAGACAAAAACAAACTATTACAGACAAAAACAAAATACTCTCACAGAAAACCTCTCCAAGTAAAAGCAATTCACTATTAAAATAATTAATGTATTGCTTACATTATATAGGAGAACAATTCTTACATATTTCTAATTTTCTTAGATCCCAAACCTTCTATGACACCAATTTAGAAAATTATAGACTGGTCATATTTCACACAAAAAAATCACACGATTATTAGTATTGCAGATATAAACTCAAATACAATACAGATATATAGGTGTTATGAGATCCAGCTTATTCAAACTTTGAGGTAATCTCAACTATCTCCAACAAACACAAACACTAACTTAAGTTGTTAATTCTAACACAATCATCATTATTTATGTTGACTCACACTAATGTAAGTTGTTAATTATAGCACGGTCATCATTCTTTGCTCTATAAAAATGCATGTTGACTCATGATTGTTATTCAAAGAAATCATATTACTTGAAATTATTTACTGATGGTTTGTAACAGGGTAGACTTATACTCTTTCTAAAATGATAAACTCTTAACCAACTAAAAACAATTTTTAAACATACTTCAATATTTTAATATACTTTACATTTTCACAAACATATAAAATAAAATAATTTAAATATTTATTTTTAATTAATAATTTTGTAAATATTATTTTAATGTAATGAATTTATTTTAAATATTTATATTTTCTATTAATAATAACATTAGTTGATAATGGAAAATATGAAGTAAAGAACTCAACTTCTCCTCTATGGAACTTTCAATTTTGATATTAATTGTTGTTTAACATTTTATCTTGAAGATGATTTTTTTTAATATAAATAATTTTTTTAATAAATTTTAAACCTAAAATAATAAAAAAAACATTTATATTTTTATTAAATTTGAAAATTATTTTAATTATATAGTTTTTTATATAATATATATATATTTTCTATATATATATATATATATATATATATATATATATATATTATATAGTTCATAATCTCTAGAAATTGGTGACTATATAACTGTAACGAAAATAAATTCAAACAACGAAATTAACCCTTAAAATAAATATAAAATATATATTTTATTTATTCATAAATATTAATAAATGTAATAATAAAATTTATATATATTATTAAACTTATATTTTCAATAACAATTACAGAAAATTAATAAAATTTTGGTTTTTTTAACCAGCCACACCTAACAGGTGGCACAAGCATGACAGGTAATTAATTCAATAAATAGTAAAAACGACACCTAATAGGTGGCACTAGCATGACATGTAATTAATTCAATAAATGGTAAAAAATATTAATAATAAAATTAAAAATTATTTCTAAATATTAGATTTAATAAAATATAAAGTTAAAAAATATGTAAATTATTATTATTTTAAATACAAAATTAAGTTTTAATTTCATTTTATTAATAATTATCTTTTTACAAAATTTTAAATTTATTATTTTATTAATAAAAATAATTAAAATTTAAAATCATTGAGTTGAACTTTTACTTGATAAAAAAAAATTATTGTGAAAATTGTTAAAGATAAAAGTGTGAGGATGATTAAATTTTTCTAGTTTTAAATTTATTCCATTCAGTAATAGTTTAAGATGGGTAATTATTTGTACATTTTTTTTATTTCTTTCAATTTACTAACATCTTGGTAATAGCCTTAGATAAATATTCAGACTATAAGTGTATGTTTTCAATTTTTTTTTTTTTTTAAATAATAAACCTAATCACACCTACCATTAATAGGTATAAAAATTCAATGGTAATTGAAAATACTTTAATGGTACCAACATGAGATGCAACTACTAACTAATTCAAGAAATGATTATTACAAAAATGTTGTCATAAAATGTTATATTTCTTGTAATGAAAAACATTTCCAATTTTATTTACATTAAAATTTGATAATATAACTTAATATAGGTAATCACTATAATCTTATGTGCCAAAGTCTATATTTTGTAGTTTCTCTTCCTTTTACCACAAAACTTAATCAAATTACATCTATTATTACAAAGTATACAAATCCAATTATAATATATAATCTTTACAATGCTATAAAACACAATAAACTTTTATTTAAAAAATATCATCATCAAATAACTATCACTAACTTGATTTTATTATTATTATTATAATTTAGAGATATTTAAATTCAATAATACTTTACTATAGAAAATCCATAGTGGTTTTAATTTCTTAATCTTACTTGTAGAGACATGTAATAATGGTATAAATTTGACAAGCTTCTAACTATCAAAAGAAAATAATTTATAATATATACTTCTAACTATGAAAAAAAAATGATTTATAATGTACATTTTTGTAAACTGTCTTTCAAATTTATTATTAATAATTATTTAGTCATTTATATTATATGTAATTTTGTTTAAAAATAAAATAAATATAATAAATTATTTTAAATGATCCTGATTTATCTACTCCACTTAAGTGCAGGAATAATTGGAAACATCATTTTTGAGCATATTCTAGAAAATACTCAGTTAATTTATTAGTTAAATTAATAATTTAAAAATTATAACTAATAAAATATAATTTTTTAATAATTAAAAATAAAAAAATTAAATTAAATTAAATAATATATAAATTTATAAAATCACTGAACCCAGAAGCTAAAAAATAATTCAATAATTAATTATTATAAAAATGTAGCCATGTAAGGCGACGGCTGAAGACTACAGATGTGTGTAACAAATTCTCCACCTTGATAACAAATTCTAACAGTCGGAAAATTCTCACCCTCTTGACAACAAAAGCTAAGAGTCATGCGAGTTGGTAATTATTCCAATATGTAAATCTACAGCGGGAGATCGTTGGACGGGGCCACATGTCCCATCACTGGAAAAGTCGCCGGAGTCAGACGATGGAATTCTCCATTTCGTAGAACTGTAGGCTCTTCCTTGTAACTGTCAATGTAGCCGTTGCCTTACCACAGAACGTGCGAAGCACATGTCCCTACCTCAGCTCCACTACTGACATTGGCTGTGTGTGCGCATTTTGTTTGCATCTGTTGCAGAGTAGATGTTGTAGCCTTAAATCTTATGAAAGAAAGTTAACTTTGAGCTAACCGTGAATACGTGACATTCGGTATCATTTTGCTAGAGTTCGAAGAAAGTTAACTTTGTGCTAACCGTGAACACATGACATTGGGTATCATTTTGTTAGAGGCATGGTTAGAGTTAGAAGAAAGGAGATGCCAACGTTCATATTTATGGAGTGGAAGGCCGTGCTATTGCATTTACAAAATGGTTTATTCTTTCCCAATTTCCAATTTGTTTTTGCTAAAGGATCTTTATTAGGTTAAAAAAAAAAATGTTTTAGGTTATTTTACTAGATAGTAGGAGTAACTCTACAGTAATATATTTATTATTAATAAGAATTTCGAATTATAGATATATATTTTATTTTCTGATATATTATTAATATAAATTTCAAAATATAGATATAGTATTTTATTGTATTTTATCATATCCGTCGAATAAATTCATGAAGCTGTTTCTTGTCACATGCATTAACAATATTATTTCTGATTAAATTTTTTTTTCTTTTTCCGCCGTCGTACATCTGTTTTGTTCTTTTGGGCTAACCACCTCCATTTTGCTTGATTTATTCAATGATCATTTTTGAAGTTGTAAATAGTACTATATTACATATTATGACAAATGGATGGATATAGATTATTCTTAAATTTATCGATAATTTTAATCATTAAATTTATAAATGTTATTTTATTATTAAATTAATGTAATTTTAACTAAATTTTAATTAAAAAATCTCTTAAATTAATGAAAATTCCATTTATTTAAACTTTATATTGCGTATTTTTTTTATTTTATAAATAATTATTTATTATGATTTAAGCAAAAATATCTCTTAGATTAATTAAAATTTCATTTATTTCAGTTTTATATTGCATATTTTTCTCATTCTATAAGTAATTTTTTATTGTGATTTAAGAAGTCAGAAATTTCTTCTTTATTATTATTAATGTTTTTGTCTTTTCTTTGTGATGAATGATTATACTATTAACACAGTGTGTTATATTATTGAAGTTTTTTAATTTAGTTTAGAAATTGTTATACTTCAACACTATTTATAAATATTTAACGATTTTTTGGAAAAAAACCTTTTGGTTTAAAAACCTCACTCTAAATCATGTTCAATGTATCCTTTAACAACTAAATTGTTTTAATACATTACAAAGACATTATCTTAACAAGAGTGTTTAAAAGAAACATAAAGATTGCATAGAAATTTAGAAAACATAATAGTAAATTAAAACTCAAATATATTGTTTTCAACCAATCCTAGCACTTAATAAATAGACATAACAAAAACCTTGTAGGGTTTCCCAATCTACATGCAACAAACCAATAGCAATTAATTAAGCATTTTTTGTTGCTTAGGATTCATTCTTAATATTTGAGTATTTATTCCCTAATAACAGTAATGAATGCCTACTCCACTAAAAGATTTCAAGGTGTAAGGTGTTGAACTTAATTGTGAACATTGGTTTCATCAATGTATTGAGCCAAACTTATGCATGAACACAATAGAATACATATATAAACATAAACACAAAACTGCAACAGAAATAGAACTTCATTTCATTGATATTAAAGAACCGAAATATACTTACATACAAAAAAGAAATAAGCTAGCTTGGGCGATGATAGGTTGTCTCTGAAAAGAGATGTGGTGGCTGCATGCCTATGAATTGTCTTACAATGAGGCTCAAAGGCCTTTTTATTATTGAAAAACAAGCGAAAACCCTAAACAACCAAACCCCTAAACCCAAGAGATGGAACGTCAAGAGTTTGAGGGACCCTTTGGGGTTTGCTGGGCAACCAACTTCCTGAGGTCGTAACTTGGTCATACTATACCCATTTGGCACGTATGATACCTTGTTAGAAAGATCTCATGAAGTACTAAAGGATTTTCCAGAATCCCCTGCCTACAACTACGAGCCTATTGTTGAGCTAAAAAAACGTCGTTTAGAGGGTCAAAACTGCTCTGGAAGTTAAGGGCGTAAAAAACTGCTAAAAATCGTAAATGTTGCTATAAATAACGAAATTGATGAAACCGACCAAGGGTCTAGGTGGAATAGGTAGGTGGCCATCGATATCCACTTGGATTATTCCTCCCCCTTTATGAAGAAATGGTTCCCATTGTGTGCAGAGCCTCCATGAAGTGAGGAAATTTATGTTGAACTTGGTCCCTCGTGAACCACTTTCCCTGGTGAACGAGTTGCCCTACTTTGAAAACTTGATATACTTGGATGCTTTGTTGGCGGGTGTTATTGATCTTCTGAGAATAATCTAGATCATGCAGAAATAGATTTAGTCTGAGTTGTTGAACGAGAGTGTGTATTTAGAAATTGGTTCCATGTATTTAGGTTTGTTTCCTCTTCTTCAGGAAGATTAGGTGAGTGCAATCTACTATATAAGTGTGATGTAATGGTGCAGTGAAATTCAATGATTTCAGTGAGCTTTGTCTCACGATTCTCTGTTATTTTGTTGTGTTTGTGTAATTTAAGTTGGTATCGGAGCTACTAAGCAGTCGCCGATCTGTTGGGTAATGGAGTAAGTCCGCTATCGACACCCATCAGAAAATTGAAGAACTATTGGTGAGAGTCGTCCGGTGCACACCAGTTTTGTCACTGCTGTCATAAGTCACGGCAGAAAATATTAGAGGTACGCACAGTTTCTATTTCAATCCCCGGCGTGAGCAGCAAAGAAGAAATCGACCTGCGTTCGAGCAGAGCTTTCCAGGTTTACGCATACCACTGCCACTCTGTAGAGTGCAAGGCATGGACAGCGATTCCATTCCTGTATTTAAAATTTGCACTTACAAATTCGTGCAATTCGTGAATTCAGCCTCACATCGAAGACAGTAGTTGTGAGTCAGTGTTTTTTTTTTTGAGAGCCGATTTATATTTGTTTTAATTTGTTTAACAGTAAATCATGCATGATATAGCATGAAATGGTCTCTATTTAAAGTACGCTGACTGTAATTGCCTGTGGTCTGCCACTTCAAGGTTGGTTTCGACAGATTGTTGAACTTGTGTCTGTGCATTCTTCACGGTGCTAAGATGCGCTTATCTCACGATTCTGCAAACACTCTTTCATTCACCATATGTTACATCTACCTTTTATACTGCAGTGTTTCAATAATCGAATGATTATTTGTGATTTGCTGTAATTGACTCAATTTGTCGACAGTTGTTGCCTGTTGTTTCAAACAACAACAACAAAAACAAAACACAGTGCAGTAAGGATTCTGGACTTTTCGTTGGCAATCTATATAGCCGTGATTATTGATTATTGCAGTGCATTAAATTCTTGAAATTAAATCTGGTTGAAATGGCTAATCCGCTTGTTGATTCATATTTAAATGAATCTACAAAACTTGATGGTGAAAATTATGTAAATTGGAAATTTAAGTTGATCATAGTACTGGAGGCATACAATCTCAGGACGATTGTCAAAGGTGACGAGCCCAAGCCTACACCTCCTGCTGCAAGTCCAGATTGGGATAAGCGAGAAATGAAAGCAAAGGTGTTGCTACGCATGTCAGTGAAGGACAATATTATTCCTCACATTCGGGACTGTGAAACTTCCAAGGCGACATGGGACACTCTCAAAGGTTTGTATGAAACTACTAATGCAAACCGTATTTTATTTTTCAAAACAAAGCTGCTATCTATCAAAATGGAAGCCAATGAAAGCATTAGCAACTTTGTTTCCCGAATTAAAGACTTGAGTGATAAGCTTGGTGATATTGGTGAAAAAGTGTCTAGTACCGATTTGGTAACTGTTGCGTTGAAGGGGTTAGTCCAAGACTATAAAGTCTTTATTTCAGCACTCTCAGCTAGACCAACACCTCCTACATTTGAAGAATTGGCTGGAATTCTTCTTCAAGAAGAAGAGCGAAGGAAAAATTTTGAACTAGAGTCAAATGGTTCTGATTTAGCTTTGACTGCAAGAGGTAAAAGATCATTCCGAGGGAGACCATGGGACAGGAACAGAGGTCGTTTTCAAGCAAAGAAGAAAGGTATGACACCTCCTGATTCTTATGTTAAGAGGAACATTGAATGTGATTATTGTGGAAAACCTGGACATCTAGCTAAAGATTGCTATAGAAGAAAGAATCATGAATCAAATCAAAGACATAGAAGACATAATGGAAATTTCATAAACAGAGACACTTCAATTACTGATGGATTTAAAAATCTTAAGTTGTTTCTTTCTGATGCTGCATTGTCTGCTGAAACTGATGATGAGAATGCTTGGTTCATAGATTCTGGTGCATCGGCACATATGACTTGTAATAAAGAATGGTATGATAAATATTATGAGAAATCTGATGGCACACACATTTACCTAGGAGATGATAGGTCACTTAAAGTCCAAGGCTATGGAATAATAAATGTGTACTTACCTAATGGAAAAATGCGACAGATTCATAATGTGATGTATGTACCTGCTCTCAAAAATAATTTGATATCTGTTTCCACTATCACTGATAATCATTTAAAAGTGGAATTTGGTAAATTGGGGTGTATTGTGAAAGATGTTCAGGACCACTACAGGGTTGTTTCTACAGGTACCAGGGTTGGAGGATTATATAAATTGGATGTGACGGTGAAGCGCCATGTTGCATTGACATCCAAAGAGACATCAACAACAGAGTTATGGCATCACAGGTATGGGCACCTAAATTACAATGATTTATCGTTGTTGCAAAGAAAATCAATGGTTGAAGGTCTTCCTGTTATGAAGTGTGAACATTTACCATGTGAAGCTTGTGCACTTGGTAAGCAGCATAGAGAAGAGTTTCATGTTCATACCGAGAAACGACAATATGATATACTTGAATTAATTCACACTGATGTATGTGGACCTATGCAAACTAGGTCTCTTGGTGGTGCTTCATACTTTGTTATTTTTATTGATGATAGATCTAGGTATACCTGGGTCTATTTCATTCGTAGGAAAAGTGATATATTTGAGTATTTTAAAGAGTTTCTAACTATGGTTGAAAAATAAATAGGTAAGTACATTAAAATACTCAGATCTGATCAAGGGGGTGAATATAAGTCAGCTGCATTTAACATCTATTGTAAATCTAATGGGATCCAACAACAGTTCACAGTACCTCATACCCCTCAGCAAAATGGTGTTGCTGAGAGATGGAATAGAACACTGGTGGAGTGTGCTCGAAGTATGCTTCAAGGTAAGAACATCTCTAATGGTTCCTGGGCAGAAGCCATTAATACTGCTGTTTATTTGAAGAATCGATGTCCCACTAAGAAATTAGCTTTTCAAACACCTTTTGAGAGTCTTCATGGATACAAACCTGATGTCAGTCATTTAAGAGTCTTTGGATGTACTGCCTTTGCACATATTCCTAAGGCTAATAGAAGAAAGCTTGATGCAAAGTCAATCAAGTGTGTTTTTATTGGATATTGCACAGATCAGAAAGCATATAAATTGTTTGATCCAAGTACACATAAACTGTTTGCAAGTCGAGATGTGGTGTTTCATGAGCAGGCTGATAAATGTGATACAAAGAATGATGCATGGCATATATCTAATGATGCTCATGTCAAACTTGATACTTTGGTTAAATAGGAACAGGAACAGGTACAGGTACAGGTTCAAGATCAGGATGAGAGCAGTATGAGCACATCCAGCAGCAGTGAGTCATCACGAGAAGGAGATTCACCTCAAAGCCGAAGAATCATGGATGGAACTCCAACAGGTATTGTAGCACCAAGAAGGTCAACCCGACAAACTCAGCTTCCTGCAAGGTATAGAGATTATGCCTTGATGTCTAATATCATGAATGTTGTAGAACCAGTTGATTATGAACAAGCTAAAGAACATGAACAATGGAGAAATGCTATGAATGATGAATATGCCTCTCTTATGAAAAATAAAACATGGGAATTAGTGGAACTTCCTGAAAACAAAGTTCCAATTGGAAGCAAATGGTTGTATAAATCTAAATTTAAAGCAGATGGTAGCATTGATAAATTTAAGGCAAGATTAGTTGCAAAAGGATATGCTCAACAGGAGGGAATTGATTATGAAGATACTTTTGCACCAGTAGCTAAATTGAATACAATTAGATTACTGATTGCCTTAGCTACAAAACATAATTGGAATATACATCAATTGGATGTCAAATCTGCTTTTCTGAATGGTGACTTAAAGGAAGAAGTTTATTTGGTTCAACCTGAAGGGTTTGTCAAACAGGGACAGGAGCATCTAGTCTGCAGGTTAAGAAAAGCCTTATATGGTTTGAAACAGGCGCCGAGATCATGGTATGTAAATATTGATACCTTCTTTCTTCAGAATGGATTTGTGAAAAGCAAAAATGATCCTAACTTGTATGTTAAGAAAGATGAAAAAGGAAATGTTGCTTTAATATCTTTGTATGTGGATGATCTCATTATCACAGGCAGTGCTCACAAGTTAATTGAAGAAATTAAAGTTCAGTTGTCGCAGGAATTTGAAATGAAATATTTGGGTGAATTGCATTACTGTTTAGGAATTGAGGTATGGAGAGAGCCTGGTAAAACATTGATCACTCAAAGAAAATATACAAAGGAAATTCTTAAAAAGTTCAATATGAGTGATTGCAAAGCTATGTCAACTCCCTTAGAACAGAATGCAAAGTTGTACAAAGAAGATGGAACTAAAGAGGCAGATGGAACATTATATCGTCAGTTGGTGGGAAGTTTGAACTATCTCACCACTACCAGACCAGACATTGCATACTCAGTCAGTATCCTTAGTCAATTCATGGCTAAGCCTTCAGGAAATCACTGGAATGTTGCAAAGAAAGTTCTCCGATACTTAAAGGGAACAGTGAATTTAGGTATTATGTATACTGATGAATCTGATGTTGCACTGACAGGTTTTTCTGATTCAGATTGGGCAGGAAATCCAGATGACAGACGATCTACCTCTGGCTATGCATTTCATATAGGATCAGGGGTCGTATCTTGGAGTAGTAAGAAACAACCAACTGTTTCTTTATCATCAACAGAATCTGAGTACAAAGCTTTGACCAATGCCACCTGTGAAGCTATTTGGTTGCGGAGAATTCTTGCAGATCTTGAAGAGGTGCAAAGTGGTTCAACATGCATCAATTGTGATAATCAAAGTGCTATCAAATTAGCACATAATCCAATATACCACGCCAGAACAAAACACGTTGAGTTACAATACCACTTTGTACGTGAGAAAATTGAGTCAAATGAAATTGAATTAATATTTTGTAATACCAAGGATAATATGGCTGATATATTTACTAAGCCTCTTGGTAAAATCAAATTTGAAGTTTTTAAAAGTCAATTAGGTATTGTAGAAAATCCATTTCTCCATTAAGGGAGGATGTGAGAATAATCTATATCATGCAGAAATAGATTTAGTTTTGAGTTGTTGAACGAGAGTGTGTATTTAGAAATTGGTTCCATCTATTTAGGTTTGTTTCCTCTTCTTCAGGAAGATTAGGTATGTGAATCTATATAAGTGTGATGTAATCGCAAGTGCTGCGGCAAAGAAATTCCAACACTTCAAGAGCTTATTCCACGCCTGTTTGTGTTGATGCGTATTTGTTTTAATTAGTTCATAGGATTTCAAAGATTGATGTACACTTTTTTCAACAAAGATTTTAAGACCTTTTTGCTCATGTGACCTAATTGCTTATGTTAATTGTTTATGTCATAATATTACCTACTTTCCATCTTTCACAACAATAGTTCCATATAATACTTATGATTATCTGTAAGGTACCATTTATGCTTATCAATAAGCAAGAATATTGGTTTTATGTGTTTCTGTTGGTTGATTTTTGTTTAATTTTTGTTAATAACAATTAATTATCTTTTTCAATATTCAAATGGCCATGCTAATTTCCACCTACTATCAATAATAGAATATTAAATTTCATCTGAGCCTAGACTCATTCTACGTGAGGGTGTGTAAGTATGCCTATTCTCAACATTTAAAATAAAAATAAAACAAATATTCAATATAATAAAAAAACTGAAATGAATATTGTTTACTCAATTTTCGAAATAATGTAATATAATAAAATGTTAAGTAATTAGACTTTAAAAAAAAAATCAATGTTATTTATATTAAACGAGACATATAGGCTTATATCAAACAAAGTTACATTTTTTAAATATGTTGTATGAATTTAGCCTAATATTAAACCTTAATATTAATTGAAAATTATTGAAGCAATGGAAATACCAATAATTCAAATAATTTTTTTTTTTCGACATAAAAATAGCTTAGCATTTATGAGTAATAATTAAATTAATTTTAGTATCAAAATAAAATAAATAATAAGTAATTAATAAAGAAGCACAAACCCTAACATATACCATTAGGGTTTAATATACTTATTAATATATTTAATATTAACATATTAACTTTTCCTAAGTAAATACTATATTGATAAACAAATTATTAATAAATTAATATTTCATGGTTTAATTAATATACTAATATATCCTTTCATATTCTAATTGATAAGAATATTATATATGATATTAACTTAATTATTATTAAAGTATAATTAACTGAAATTATTAAATTACATTTTTATATAAACTTTAGTTAGTTAAAATTAATTAAATTAAAATTGAAAATGGAAACAGAAAAAGGAAGATCTAGAGAGAGCCCAATGTGGTGGTCTCGGTTTCCTGACAATTTGAAGAAGGAGGTCTTGGCATGGTTCAATTCATATGTAATGGTTAGGTTGCTTCACTTCCCAATAAGAAACCATTATTGTTTTTTCGGCACATGGTGAGACAATCACAGTTCCTCTTGCTCACGAGAATTATGCATCTCTAGTTTTAAAGTTTGGACATGGTTGGATTGTCAGCATTTGTATAAGTTTCGCGCAACATCGTGGCTGATTCAATTGAATATTGTGTTCACTACTGGCTAGATCCTACCCTCCTCTACATATCCAATCCACTAGCTTATTTGTTTGTATGTTTTATATTGTTTCTAAATATTGTGTCATCTACTTCTACATCTTATTTCTCTGGTGGTAACAATGGGTATTTTGTGTCGTTTCTGTTAGGTGCGTTTGGTCTGTGTGGATTCTAACTTTGCCTATGTAGCATAAGGTTTACCCCCCAAGCCATGTGCTATTTTAGTGATTTACTATTAAAGCATTGTGTCCCTATCCATTTTTTGAAGCAATGTGGGCTTTTTGGTAATCTATTCTATGGGCAAGGGTGTGGGGAAGAAAACCCTTCAGTCTTATTATCCTTTTGTAATATTTCATGCGATTATTCCTTTTGTGGGGTTGGCCCTGGGATATCACTTTATGTTATTGGGGCTGAGTGATAAGAGAGTTGTCAATATGACCTATGAGTGCAGACGAGGCCATAATGGTTCTAGGGCTACCCCTTCGCGTAAATTCTCCAACTCAGGCACAAATACAAATGTTCATGATACCTAAATTTTTTAACATAAAAACTATCATTTTACATACATTATATCACTAATTTTCTCATTTTTCCCATATCCTATAGTTCCATGTCTAATCAAAAAACTATTACAATACTTCAAACTTGCTTTGTCTATGAAAATTTTATTCTATCAACATTTGTCATTGTTCCTTGTTTATGTGTTGAGAAGAAAAAAATATTGTGTTCCTTCTGTTTTGTTCTCTATAAATGTGGTCAAAATTTATGTGTTGGTATGTAGTTACCAATATCTTGATTCATCTCATCCTGTTGGTTAAAATGGTGGGATTGAACTTGTTATGTCCTTTCACCCATTCTCCTATCCGCTTTGCATCTCTATAGCTTTGTATGTTGTCCAATGAAAGCCATTTTGTTTCTATTAGTGCTCGCCATAGTGCAATAATATCCACTTTATTATTTGTGCCTTTTCCTCCTTCCCACCAAAAGTGATATGGTTTCTCCAATTCTATTCCTATGTAGGCATCGCATCCACATGTTCTCCTAGAAGATGCACCATAAAAAAATCCTACCGAGTATGAGTGCCTAATATCTCTGGTCTTGATATATTTGTGTTTTCTGATACTCTTGTATGGTCCATATTCATTATAATATACAACATATTTTATGATATCCTCCATCACATCTGGATACCTATTATAAAAATTGATTTCATTTTGACTTCTCCATAGGGAGTATATTATATATAGTGGTAGAAATTTGTATATTGCATGAGATTTGAACCGAGTCCTCAAACAGTCCCTCACTGTTGTTTTATGTTGGGGAGGGGCAATGCCAATTGTGTCTGTAACCCCTTCTAATATATCTCTCGTGAATGGGCAATGAATAAAAAGGTGATCATCATCCTGATATTATTTTTACATAGAAGACATATGCGTGGGCCTGATTACCCTCTATGCTGAAGATTATTCCATGTCAATTTTCTGTCCATAATAACCAGTGAGCATAAGAATTTGATCTTATTAGGAAGATTACCTTTCCAGATAGCCTGAACCGAAGATGGTGTCTCCATTCCTTCTTTATTCTTTTTCACATACATGCAAATATTTGTAACCATCAGTAACCCCTTTTTTAGGTTACCTCCCCAAGTCATTTGGTCTTCCCATTCATTAAGTGATATACCTTCATTTCTGAGTTTTGATATATATTATTTCCATTAGGTCACATGGAATCTATATTTGCTAAGCTATATTCCATGACTGTCTGTTAATACTCTCTATATTCTGATAGATTTTTTTTTATGAAAAAAAATCTCTTTTTCATGGAGAAAATTAAGGATCTGGATGGGTAAAGAGTGGTTTCCCAGCATACCTTTGATATCATCCGACCCCCCTCCATCGTACCAACCCAAATATCCATTGAATGTTTTTCATCATACTTCTCTAGATGTATGATGATCTAGATTTCAATTTTACCCCATCGACAATCCATGGCGTAAATTTTTTTCCATGCATATATTTTCCTTTAATAATCTCTCACCATATTCGTCAACCTATTACTACCCACCACATTTTATTTACGATCAGTGTCATGTTGAATGTTGTGGGATCTGTTACTCCCACCCACATTCCTCAATAGTCCTTGCAATGATGTTCTGTTTAACTAAGTGAATATTTCTAGAAAAATTGTCTTGGACGAGATAAATCATCCCATGATTGATTGAATCATTTTAATAATTTCCTTTGAAAATTGAGAAAGCTGAATCCAATATACTGATATATTTTATATAACACCTTTAAACATGGTCAACCAATCGCAATCCTTGTAACAATATTTGTTAGGCTTCAGGTTGAATCCCAAGTATGTGAAGCCTTCATCCATTTTCTTGTGTCTGACACCAAATAGTTAGCAACTGTCCCTAGTTTTCAGCCCAACATTACCATTGTGTATCAGTAATGATTTCAGTCCATTCACTCATAGCTGTGATTCAATTTCAATTGTTTGGATAATGTTATGAAAAATTTTCCATTCAGAAACAATAGTTGCCCCTCCAAAAATAAAGTCATCCACAAACATAATATGGGTGATATCCATATGACGAGATACTCTAATTCCAATAACACTTCCCTGAACTTTTTCATCTCTTACTTTCCCACTCAGAATATCAATAACCAATAGGAACAACATAACCAATAACGTGCACCCTTTTCTCAATCCCTTGTGGGCCGAGATGATTGGGTAGGAATTCCATTAATGATGACAAGACAATTTGTAGTCTTTATGCATGCCATAATCCATCATATGTTCGAAGGGGACACACCTTATTCAGTGAAAATAGTTTCATAAATTCCCAATCAATAGTATATTAAGCCTTAGTTAAATCAACCTTGATAAGAAAAGACTTAAGATTTCAGGTTTTGATAGAATGAAGAATCTCTTGGTTAATACCAATTCCTTCTTCTATTTTTATGCCCTCAATAAATAAAAAATTCTCTTCCGTAATATGTCTAGATAGTATAGGTTCAACATTCGTGCGATAACCTTGGATATCAATTTATACATAGAATTAAAAAGTGATATCGGCCTAAAATTCACAAGGGATTCAAGATTTTTCTTCTTGCGAATAAAAGAAATATTTGTTGTGTTGATTGTCCCTCGAATATACCCATAAATTGTTGATTCATTAGCAGCATCCAAGAGATATGGTATCATCAGTTCCAAAAAATGGATACAAATTTCTACCCCCCACCCATCCAAATTGGGGCTCTTATCTTTTGCACTCCCTCTCATCATTTCCATTAGCTCCTCTTTCGTGATATATCTACCTAGTGTTTGGTTCTCCTCAATAGAAACCATTTCTAGTATATGAGACAAAAGGGAAGTCTCTCGAATAATATGGTACTCCCTAGCTAATAATTGATCCCTAAAATGTGATAGCACTCATTGTTCCAAAGGCTAGAGATGAGCATATATTCCCCTCTACATCCTGAATCTTCCAAATAGAATTCATATTTTTTTTGATATTAAACTGATAGTGCAAATATTTATTATTTTTCTCTCCCACTTGTATCCAAATTTCCCCTCTCTTCATTCAAATATCAACCTGCTGGTTCTGCAAGATCTTGTTCCTAATGCCTTCCATCTCTATTATCTTATCCCTGCCAGTCTGATTATAATATTTCTTGATAGCTTATTCAATCTCTCTTAGAGTTCAACTTTCCTCCCTCTTCTCACCCAAAATCCATCCGTCCGCTACCCTTTTTAACAAAAAACACTTGGTGGATATGGCCTACATGAAACTCATGGGAGGAGGATGAATAGGCCTATTCCACACAAAGTTTATCATATTCTCGAAATATTTCATGTGCAGCCATATAGTATTAAATTTAAAATGATATGCACTTCTTGGATGTTCTTCTCCCCAGGATAGCGAAATCGGTAGATGGTCCGATATACTACCTGGTGTAATAGTTAATTTCACATCAAATAGATTCTAGTACAGTGAATGGCTCACCAAAAACCTATCGATCCTTTCCGCAGTGCCTTCCCCACCAATGTGCCCATTATGTGAGGTCCGTCAAAGGGTTTCTGGCTCAATAACCATCAGAGCATGTGTCCCCATCAAATCTATGATAAATGCCCCTTCACCCTACAACCCCATATATCCACCTTTCCAAATGAAAAGTTCAAATATCCACCAATTATTAGGGAACTCAGCCCTAACAAACTAGTATTCGACACCCTTTCCTAGAACACTAAGCCCTAAATATGGAGCATAAGAATTAATGATGCGATATTTCTGACCTGATCCCACCTTATACATATGAATAATGCCAATACATGCACACAAATAATATGCATGTAAATCATAGCTCTTGGGGTTCCACAACACACTGAGATCCCCCAAAACTCCATTGGAGTCAGTGGAACATACAATCCATTCTGGGAAAACATAAAGCATAGCCTCCCATGCTCTCTCTTTCTCTATCGTTATTTCTTGAATTAAGATCAAATATTGTTGATTCATATGAACCAACCTTGAGAGAGAGCATAATTTATGAGCTATTCCCAACTCCCTAAAATTTAAGGATATAATGGTCATGGTGGAACCCCGTGATCAGGCATATACTATTTAAGCTAATTGGTTGAGACGTTTTCTAATTTTGAAAATCTAATGGTTTCCATCATGTAAATACAAACCCAATACAAAGTAGTTCCAGCACTACAAATTGAAGTGAGAATTTATGTTTAGAACTCAAATTCTCCGGCTAAGCAGCAGAATCACCACTTAAAATGGTTCAATGTCTTGACCACAGGTAATTTGTAGCCATGTTATGCGAAATGAGAAATGAGAAGTGAAATGAGAAACGACAACGAACCAGAAACAAATTTTGGAGGTTTTGCTTTGAAGAAACTAGGAGAGAGAAGAAACAAGAAAAATATGAAAAACATAAAACAAAACATTTATCAAGGTGAAATTGGAATAATTTCATTTAGCCAAAGTCCATTAATAAAGGAAAAGAGTATAATATTTAGTTTTCTATTATATTATCAAAATTGTAAATTATATGTTTTTGGAAATGAAATATAATAATTTATTATTAGAAATAATGGTTTACTTAGTTCTTTAATTCTATTATTATCCCAAATAGGGTAGACGATAATAAAAGGTAACGTGAAGAAGTTAATATCTTTAAAGGTATCTTAATTGCAAAACAATAATTTTACAATAACAATAATTTATTATTTTTAATTGAAAAATAATTAAATTACTTATCGCATAAAACACATAGGTTTCTAATTTCTAAGTGTTTTCTTTTGTTAACAAAAGTTGTTGTATTAAAAAAAGAGAAACAAAAACACACTAAGTAGACTATTCAAAAATCATGAGAAATTAGTCACTTGAGACTACATCTCATGGAAATGGTCATGGATGAATGACTTAACGTATATAAAATATAATCCAGTGCCGAAACTCTTCATACTTAACTATGAAGTTACTAATTACATTAATAACATATTTAATATTTCTCTTCAAATAATTGCAGATTTCTTATTAGTTAATGGTTCTTCGAAGCAAAATCAAATTAATTTCAAATTTCTTATAAGTCCCTTATTTTATGAAAGAAGAAATTAGGTGCAAAAAAATAAGGAGGAAAACATATGAAGCAAAATTTATAAACGAAATTAGTTTCAAGGAAATGGAAATAAAGAAGATAACCATATTAAAAACCCATATTTATGGATACTAGTTTATCCACCAAAACATTTTTTAATAGTTTTAATATTTTTAATTAAACTAGGTATTTAGTGTATGGTGCCTCCTCACAACTTAGAAAACCCTGTCTTAAGGATTATTAACGAGAAGATCGAAGCTCTAAAAGGAACCAGTGTTTACATAAGTTTTCTGATAATAGTGACAGTGATTTGTCGTAGAGTTATACGATAATGTATAAAAATATTTTTATTTTCATAGGTTCTTCTGGCCAAAGTGGAATCGAAATGACAATACCACTCGGATTCAAGTAGTGGGAACAACCTACAATTTTTTCTACCCTGTGGAAAGTGAGTGTGTTATTACTTTCCCACATATCTTTGTGGGAGAAATGAACTCGTTTAACCACGTTTCTCAGAAAACCGTTTCTGTTTCTAGATAAACCAGTTTCGTGGACTCAGAAACCAAAACGGCCATACATAACGCCGTTTTCTATGTTATTACGTTTTCTATATGTTTTCTTCTACGAAAAAACGCTTCCATTCCATTTATGGTAATGTGTATTCGTAATGTGCCCACCTTGGATGCTAAAGGCTTCCAATCCATTTATGGTAATGTGTATTTGTAATGTGGCCACCTTGGATGCTAGAGACCATCGTGCGTCCATAAAATGCTCTCTGTGCATTGACAAGTAAATGATGATGGTGTGAAATGTAACTGATGGACTATTCTTAGTATATTCTTTCTAAAATTTATTAATATTATCTATTAAAATAAAAAAATAAAAGTCGACAAGGGTTTTTCCCTTATAAGATGAAATATATATACTTATTCATGAAATATTCTTATTGTAAGATGGATTTACTGTGGTTTAATGTAATGGAAAATGTTACTTTAAAGTTAATGATATTATTAATATTTATATTGAAATTATTTATAGTAACACAACAACATTTATAAATGTGGTTGATATAATTGGACAAAAGTTAATGATATAAATCTAATATTAATAATAATATTAGTTCTCTTAGTTTTCATTAGATTTAGTGGAGGTTAATCATCATCATTAATTAGATATCATTTTTGGGATTCAAGTACGTTAAGTAAGTCATTTATCTATAACCATTTTCATGAGAAATAGTCGTAACTCACTAATTTCTCATCACTAATATAAATATATAATAATAAAAATAATTACAATATTGCAAAACAACTATTAATTAAAATTAAAATAATTAATTATTATTAATTTATATTTATTAACAAAAATATTAAACATTATTATTATTATTGTTTTAACATTATTATTAGTTAATATAAAGTAATCATAATTAATTAATTTAATAATATTATTAATATTATTGTCAATTTATTATTATTATAATTATTGTTATTACTAATTACTTATTATTATTAATCAATATTAATATTTTGTATTGTTATTTAAATTTAATATTATTATTATTTAGTTTAAAACAATAATAGGTAATTAATTCATCTATATTTTTATTGGTATTTAATTATTATTGTTATTTATTAAAAAATATAAATATTTTGTTTTTTCTAATTTATATTAATTATTGTTAATTACTTAGATTTAAAATATTTATATAAAATATAAGACTATATTAGACTATGGTTGATCATAGTTAACTATAATAATTATAAACTCAAAGGTTTATATTAAATCTTAGATTTAATATTATAAATTTTATAAATGACTTTATGAATTAGAAATATGAACTTTTAGATTAATAAATCCAAAAAAATTAATTCTAGAAAATTCTATATTATATATATATATATATATATATATATATATATATATATATATATATATATATATATATATATATATATATATAAATAATGTCCATAAAAATACAACAAATGAGAGAAACTAAACCCATGATATACATAAAAAGTATGTTGTGTGAACATAACAAAAAGGTTGATGGCACATGCACATATAGATTGTTAAAAAAAAAAATCATAAGGAAAAGGCTGAATTATGTATTTTCAGAGAAATAGGTTCACATGGTTAGCTATTAGATTTGGGAAAAGCACAAACGTTATATCCCTCCCTCTTTAGTTAGAGAATGTCATTCATTATTTAAATGGGCAGTGCCTTATATAATTGTTATATAATTAAAAGAAGGTTAGTAAATATATTTAATATTAATATATAATATTAATAATAATATGATGATGATGATGATGATGATGATGATGGTGATGGTGGTGGTGGTGGTGGTGGTTGACGTCCATTGAGACTAATCTTTGGTCTATCAGACCTAAAGAAAAGAGTTATTTAGTTTGATTTAAGATGTTATTCCTATGTTAAAAATTCTTGGAGAGAAGCCTCCCGAGCTCACTATAATTTTGATATCTTAAAAGGCTAGGAAGGTCAGTATTGCAACAAAGATTATGAAATTGAGCTCTAATGTGGTTGTACGCAGGGCACTCTAAGAGGAAGAGATTTTCATCCTCGATGTTCATATGCTCACAGATATGGCAGATCCTTTCCATCCATGGTGTTTTAGGAACTGTCCAACGACCTGTTTCACTATGGAGCTCATGAGAGTTCATTCTAATCTTGGCTATATTAATTTTCTTCTTTGAGCTAGTTAAAACAGATATATACTTTTGATCTTCTAGGGTGGGGTTGATGAGCTCCTTATAATATCTTAATTTTCTTTTAGCTTCTAGATCTTTCTCACACCACATTTTTTCTTTGAACTTAGAAGTAACAATTTTTTTAATGTTATTAATGTTTTGCAATTCAACATTCTCGTCAATCTCCCAATGGTTTAACCACGCCCTGGTGTCTTTACACCAACCTTGTTTAAGCCTTAGGTTGTTTTGGCTGGAACTTAAAGCTAGCTTAGGAAGTCTATGGTCTCCTATGCTATTGAGATTCTGCTTGTACAATAGAAGCCTACTCATAGCTAGGCACTCGATAAGGGAAATACCCACTTCTATAAGGAGAATAGGATAGGGTGTAATGTTTTTAGTTTTAAGGTTATAAGTTATAAAACGCTTCTGGATTTGCTCAATATTTCTCCAGGATTCTCTAGAGATGCTGCAACCCCAAACCTCACATCCATATAAGATAACAGGAGTGAATAAAGTTTCAAAGAGGAACTTCTTTCTATCCCACATTACGGGGTTCTCCGTTTTAAAATTATCTTCAAGACCAAAATAAGCTTTCCACCCCCCATTCATCCTTTTCTAAATGCTATAGTTCCAGTTGAGCTTGTGATGAATATCAATTCCTAGGTAGTTGTAAGAAGACACTTCCTCCAAGTTACTATTGTCATACATAAAATTAGTGTAAGTGTCCTTCCTGGATATGATAATCATAACTTTTGTTTTGTCAATGTTAGCATACATACTCATGGTAGAGCAGAAATCCTTAAGAAGTCTAAGTTGCTTATCAAGATCAAATGGGCACCTTGCGAGAAGAAAAATATCATCAGCATAGAGAAGAAGGATGATGACTATCCCAACTAAGGTCGTGCTAGCACATCCTGCTTCCTCTAAACAACCTTCTAGCTTGTCGATGTAAATTCTAAATAGGGTAGGGGAGAGGGGGAAACCTTGTTTAACTCCAATATTACACTTAATATCTTTCGACCACCCCATAATATACTATAAATATTAATCTTTTTAGCTTAAAACTCAAAAATCATGTAATTATAATAGTAGAATATAATAAAAATAATACTAATTTATTATTATTATTAATAATATTTTACTTTACAACCCAAAATATATGTAATTATAATAATAGTAGAATATTTTCAACCATTTTTATCTACTTCTTATTAATAACACTATGTCAATTATTGTCTTCTCAAAAACATATGTTTCACAATTTTTTGAAAAAACATGTAATTATAATAATAGAATATGCTCCACAATTTTTAACTACTTTTTATTAATAAAATTTTTAGCACTCCGTAATCCTGAGGCTGAACACAGAATCCCGGAAGCAACATCAAAACCGCTTTGGGCTTAGGATCTAGCCCTCCTAGACCCAGAGAGGGATCTCTCTATCAGATATAGCTTTAATGGATTTGGAATTTTAGGCTAGTTAATAAGTGTAGGGTTTTTTTAAAGATTTTGAATTGGTTTGGTGGGAAGAGCAAGGGAAAGAAATTGGGCAATGGAGTCAAAGAGGTTCAAGTGATTAAATGCAGAGATATCAAGCATGAGTGAAACAGGGAAAGATAGGTGCACTACAATGGATCTTTTGTACTTTTAAATGGATTATGAAAATAAAAAATGTAAGGCTAGGTAAAGGATGAGGAGAAATTAAGAATTCCTCAATCTATCATAGGAGGTAAAGTTCAGCAGAAATCGAGGAGCAATTAAGAATTCCTCTCTTTGGCATTAGTGGAAACATAGAGTATTGCAAATACAGCCAAAATAGGGTGCTCTAGAGAGAAAATCATATTCTACATGCTTTCTGTTTTACAATAAGAATTCAGAAATACAGAGAAAGAGAGACAATGGAAAAACACATGAAGACAAGAGAAGACTTCACCATTTCATACACCACATGAATCCTGAACAATTGGTCTTGAATTACTCTTCAAACAGTCACTAGAAATTAAGTGAACCATATTACAGAATGCGACTATTCCTCATTGCAGATCCCCCCCCCCCTCCCCCCCACACCCTCCCTTGAGATACTTTGAACAATCAAGTATATAAGCTAATCCCACTAACTCATTATAATGAACACTCTCCCTAATAGTTACTATCTCGCTAACTACATAACAAAGAAGGAAGAATATAATTTGACATGTATATCCATATTTATGCAGGAACTCAACATAATACACATGTAACCATAAATACAAAGATGAAGCAGAAATAACACTTCAATTAATTAATATCAAAGAATTGAAATTTTCATACAAACAGAATGGAAATAAACTAGCTAGGGTGCTGGTAGCTTATCTCTGAGAAGAGATGTGATTGCTATAGGCCTCTGAACTCTATTAGAATGAGGCTTGAGAGCCTATTTATTATAGAGAAACAATGGAAAACCATAAACGCCCAAAAACCTAACCTTGGGAGATGAAGCACCAAAACTATGCGCCCCATTTGGGTAAATTGGTGTTTCAACTTCCTGGGGTCATAACTTTGGCATGTTATCTCCATTTGATGCACATGATACATTGCTAGAAATATCTATCGAGGAATACAACTAGTGACCACGAATATTGATTTCGGAATGGAATCATATACGCGAGAGAAGTGATGCCCAAAAAACGTCGTTTAAGGCCTCAAAAGGGCTCCAAATGTTTAGGACCCAAAAAACTACTAAAAATAGTAAGTTGTGCCAAAACTAAAAGAGACAGTGGTGGGGCCCTAAGTGGAATAGGCCAGTGGCCACCAATATCCACCTAGATCATTCCTTCCCCCTTAGGAAGAAATGGTCCCCATTGCGTTGAGTTCATCCATGAGATGCGGTTCAAACTTCTGTTGAACTTGGTCCCTGGTGAACCACTTGCCTTGGTGGAGGAGTTGGCCAGATTTGAAAACCCGATACAATTGTATCTTCTGTTGGCGAGTGTTCTTGATTTGTATTTCCATGATACAATATGTGGTGACCTATTCCATGGAGTCTGGGTTTAACTCTATTGGTGTGAGTTGTTCTGTAATGTCATAGGTTTCCAATAGAGTTTGGAAGTAGGGACAAAGGCAGTCCACATTGAATACTAGGTGCAGACCAAGGAATGGTGGAATAATGAGCTCAAAGGCATTGTTCCCTACAACCTTGGTGATGGTGTATGACCCATATTGGAGCGGGTGAAGCTTGCGATGGGGTCCAGTGATGCGCTCCTTCTGCAAATGTAGCCAAACTTTGTCGCCCACCTCGAAGTTGTGTGGCTCTCGATGTTGATCATGTCGTTGCTTGTACTTAGCATTAGCTCTTTCCAATATGTCATGAACTTGTTAGCGGATGTGTTGAATGCACTCGATGAAGATGGTCATTTTTTCAGCTCTAGACTGAGCATGAGCCAAATCGGCCCGAGTAGCCACAAATGGCATGGCTACGTCAATGGGACATAGTAGTTGTAATCCCAAGCCCACTTGAAAGGGGTTGTGGCCGGTTGAGCTGTGGAGAGCCCAATTATAACTATGTTGTACATAGGGGAGGCTCTCATCCCATGGAAGTGGATGCTTTGAATTGTACATGCACAGAATGTGTACAATCATCTTGTTGACGACCTCTGTCTGGCCATCAGTTTGGGATGGAAAGATGTGGACTTGATGAGCTTGGTGTCCAAAATTGAATAGATGTTGGACCAAAATGTGTTGAGGTGCCTTATGTCCCGATCTGATATGATAGACTGTGGGATCCCAAAGTGCACTCACACTCGTTCAAACAATAGTTTAGTTGTGGCTTCTATTGTGATATTCTTCTGGTAGGCTACCATAATGGCCATCTCCGAGAATCTTTCGATGACCATGAAAACAAATTCGTTTCCATGCTTAGTAGAAGGAAGGCCTGACATGTAATCCATGGAGATGGATTCCCAATGTAAACTAGGGGTAGTTAGCGAAGTATATAGGCCTTGCTTCTTGATGGTCAGTTTGGCAATGGTGCAAGCAGTGCAAGATCTGATATACTTCCCAAAATTCTGTCGAAGGTTTGGCCAATAGAAATACTTCTATAGTACTACCATTGTTTTCTCGACCCTGAAATGGCCAGTGACTCGACTATAGTGTGCTTCCCATATCATCTTGGAACACTCACTTGAAGGAACACAAAGGTGTCCCAGGTGATATAACAGTGCATCTCGGAGGTGAAAATTTGGAACTTACATACCCCCAAGAGTGCCTTGCATGTATGGCCGAATTTTGGATCGCTCTTGTAAAGAAGTAACCAATCGAAATTCTCATGTCCACAAGAGTTGAGAACGATGGTTAGCGCCACGATCGGTGGTCGGCTGAGGCAGTCTGCAACATTATTGGTGCTACCCTTCTTGTACTTGATGTTCAAATGAAACTATTATAGATATGTGGACCAATTTTGATGGTGATCACTCTGCAACTTCCCTTGTGTTTGTATCAACTACAGGGGTTGGTGATCTGTGTGGATGATTGTTTCCTTCCCCAAAATATAATGCTTCCATTGTCGACAAGCCTGCACAATGGAATACATTTCTTTGTCATAAGTGGGATACTTTAGAACTGTGTCGGACAATGTCTCACCGTGATATGCCACTGGATGCCCCTGTTGAGTAAGAACTGCCCCAATAGCATATTCAAAGTCATCTGTCTCGATCTCAAATGGTTGTTGCAAGTTTGGTAATGTGAGCACTAGGGCAGAACAGAGACGATGTTTCAATTCTACGAACGCCTTCTGTTAAGATTTCGACCAACAGAATTTTTTTTTTGCTCCTCCCTTGGCGACTTGACTCAAGGGCCAAGTGATATGAGAGAATCCCAACATGAACCTGCGGTAGAAATTAGCAAGACCCAGAAAGCTGCGAAGCTCTGTTAGGGTGGGTTAGTCGTCATCCAATGACTTGATCTTCTTGAACTCATACAAACCTCTGCCACTAATTATAGGTTCTAACCCCTATATTTAAATTATCTACACACGAATCTTATAACAGAAAATAAACAATAACGAGAGCATAAAACATAAAACAGATAAACACAGAGATTTTCCCCTGGATCCCAAATCGGGACGACCAGCTTGATTTTTCATTATATTCCTTTTAGTGTTACAACACATATATATACATGCCAAAGAATACATAAACCCCAATCCATTAACCCTGGATTAGAACATAACCGTAGTTCCCTTGACCGGATCTACAAAATACCAGGGGCCGAAAACCATCGAACCCCAAAACCATGTGCAAAGCCATGCACAAAACCATGGGCGGGTCCACCCACCGAAAAATAAGGACCAAATTTTTTTTCTGGGGTGCTGCCTCGCACCCCGACAGGGGGGGCTACCGCCCCCCCTGTGATCCCCCCGTACGTTGCGCCCGGCGCAATGTACAGGGGGGGCTATCACCCCCCCTGTTACCCCCCTATGCATGACTAGTCGTGGAAAGAATATAACACAAACCAAACATTCTCCCACTTGTTGTTTTCTTTCTGCAGGGGGCCATAGGAGAGTTGAGTCATTAGCCCATCTTTGCAACACCCATTGTTTCTTCGCATTCATTCTTCAAAGTTTCCACCCTTACCAGCAACACCCTTTTAGCCTCAACCATATCTCTGACAAAGTGATATTGAACATCAATGTGCTTTTTCTTTGAATGATAAGTAGGGTTCTTAGCCAAGAAAATTGCACTTTGGCTATCATAGTCTATCCTTATAGCTTGTTGTACCAACCCCATACTTTAACACAATCTCTGCAACCAAATTGCTTGTTTATGGCCATGAGGGAGTCATATGTATTCAAATTTCTTTAAAGAAAGAGCCACTATAGACTTTCTTTACCATCCAATTTGATTTAACCTCCCAAATAGCCTAACACATACCTCCACTTGTAGACATATTTTGTCCCACTTAGCCTAGTCTCAGATCAACAAAACCACGAATGTCCAACACTCTTTCCAATCCTAGACTTCCTTGGTAGCACAAGACATAATCACTAGTGCCACGCAAATATCTGAAAACTCGCTTCACTGCTGTCCAATGCTCCTTCCCCGGGTTTGACATAAACCTGCTCAATACTCCCATTTCATGTGAAATTTCTGGTCTAGTACAGACCATTGCATACATTAGGCTACCCACTGCACTTGCATAAGGAACATGAGACATATCCTCCTCTTCTTCTTGTTTCTTGGGACACTGTTCAGCAGACAGCTTTGTACCTACATGAATCAGAACATTCACCGGTTTACTATCCTGCATATTGAACCTCTGCAATATAGTCTCGACATACTTCCTTTGGTTTAACCAGAGCTTCCTCTTTGCCTGATCTCTCTTAATTTCCATGCCCAAAATATAGTTTGCAGCACCAAGATCCTTCATGTCGAATTTGAAAAACAGTTGGGTCTTCCAATCTTGGATAATTTCTTTGTCATTTCCAATTAACAACATATCATCCACATACAAGACCAAATAAATAACACAATCACCAATTAATTTAAAATAAAAACAATGATCGTCCTTGCTTTTGGTGAAGCTAAGTCCCCGTATGTAGGTATCAAATTTCTGATACCACATCCTTGGTGACTGTTTTAACCCATACATAGACTTCTTTAACTTGCATACTAGTTCTTTCTTCCCCTTCACCATAAAGCCTTTAGGTTGTTTCATGTAGATCTCCTCTTCCAGATCCCTGTGAAGAAATGTTGTCATCACATCCATCTGTTCTACCTCAAAATCAAATGTAGCAACAATAGATGAAACTAATCTAATAGAAGTAACTTTGGAAACAAGAGAAAAAATATCACCAAAATCAATTCCCAACACTTGGGAATAACCTTTTGCTACCAACCGAGCTTTGTATTTCTCCACTTTGCCTTCTACATTCATCTTCTTCTTAAAGACCCATTTGATCCCAATGGGCTTCCTTCTAGCTGGAAACTCCACCAGATCCCATGTCTCACTTTTATGCAAGGATCCCATTTCATTAACCATGGCCTCCTTCTAGAGTTTTCCATCCTCTGAATCTACTGCCTCCCTGACAGTTATGGGATCATCATTAGTTATATTTAAAGAAAAATTTGAACATAAATCATATGGACTATACCTTTCTAGTTGTCTTCTTTCCCGAGCTAATCTTCTCACAGCTGGAGTTTGTGGCTCTTCCTCTTCTGAGTCTTCTTCTATTGTAGATTTTGATTCATCCTCCTTTAGCTCAAACTCTATCGTCTCAAGTTCCTTTGGTAGGACTTCATGTTTAACAACATCTTTCAACTCTCTAAACACCACATCTCGGCTGTACAGAACCCTCCTTGTTTCTGGGTTCCAAAGCTTGTAACCATTTAAACCATCCTTATAACCAATAAAGATGCACCTTTTAAATTTATTATCCAATTTGGTCCTTTTCTCCTTTGGAACTTGTACATATGCATCACATCCAAATACCCTCAAATGTGAAAGAGAGGGTTTCTTACCAGTTCATACCTCATGTGGAGTTTTATCCTCCAACGCTGATGAAGGTGATCTGTTAACCAAGTAACATGCAGTCTCCACTACCTCTGCCCAGAATTCTTGTCCTAACCCAGTACCACTGAGCATGCTTCTTTCCTTTTCCATCAGCGTTCTATTCATTATTTCTGCAACTCCGTTTTGCTAAGGTGTGTATGGAGTAGTCTTCTACTGTGCTATACCACACTTCTTACAGAACTCTTCAAATTCCTTCTTGCAAAACTCCCCACCATTATCCGTCCTCGGTACCTTTATCTTCTTCTCTGTCTAGTTTTCCACTAGAGCCTTAAATTATTTAAATCTGTCAAAGACTTCAGATTTTGTCCTCAAGAAATATATCAATGTATTCCTTGAGAAGTCATATATGAATGAAACATAGTACATAGACTTACCCAGTGATGGAACCGACACAGGTCCAAACACATCATTGTGCACAAGCTCTAATATCTTGTTCGACCTCTTAGCTCCAAAAGTAAAACTCACCTGATTCTGCTTTCCATATACACAAATTTTACAGAAATCGAAATCCAGCGAGCTATTAGACATACCTTCTACCATACCATTTCCTTGCAGTATCCGAATGCTCTTCTCTCCAATATGTCCAAGCCTCTACACACATAGAAGATGGAATTTTCTTGAACCACAAATTGTTGGACTCAAATACACTAGTATGTCTAAGCTTGTAAAGGGTTCCAATCCAAACTCCCTGCATTAATACACGTGCTCCCCAAACCATCTTACATGTACCTTTCTCGAACATTTTTTTTACACCTGCATCATCCATCTTGCTTACAGAAATCATATTTATGGCCAATGCAGGAATTTGCGGAACACCAGGAAGTGTTCTAATCCTTCCACCTTGCAGTTTCAGCTTGACCCTTCCACGTCCGACGATTTTGGAATTTCTATCATCCCCTAGGAAGACATCACCACCATCATATTTCTCATACTCGTAGAACCACTCCCTATGGGGAGTGAAGTGAAAGGATGCACCTGAGTCAATCAACCATGACTCATGAACTACATGTGTATTTTAAGAAGAAGCCAAATACACATCCCCACCTTCATATGAGGTGGCTTTCACCTCTGTAGAAGGAACATAATCAGATCCCTTTCCTTTCTTAGAAGCTTTAGATCTGCAGTCCTTTTTGAAGTGCCCTTCCTTTCTGCATTTCCAGCGCACCTTTACAAACTTTCCAGGAGATTTAGATCTCCCTCTAGATTTCGATCTCCCACTCGAAACCTTATTCTTGCCTCTATTCTGGGACCTTCCTCATACATATAAGGCATCTCCATTTTGACCCTCCATATTTCTCTGTCTCATTTCCTCCGACACCAAAGCTGAGATAATGTCATCAAAATTCAAGGTAGTTGTATTGCTACCTATTGCAATAACCAGATTGTCCCACGAGTCTGGTAGAGAACACAACAAATTGATGCACTTATCTTCATCTAAGATTTTAATATCAACAGATGAAAGTTGACTTACCACAGTATTGAAGGTGTTTAGATGCGCTATCACCAAGTCTCCATCCTTCATCCTCAGGTTATACAGCTTTTTCCATAGGAAAAATTTATTCACCAGAGACTTAGATTGGTAAAAAATCCCAATTTTGTCCCACAAATTCTTCGACGTAGCTTCCCCAGATACATTCAACAATACTGAATCTGAGACAGACAACCGTATTGTGCTCTTTGCCTTCCGATCCAGCTTCTTCCAGTCTTCATCTGACATTGTCGTTGGTTTAGTACCTCGATCTACCGCGATCCACTGATCCTTATCTACCAGCAGATCCTCCATCTTGAGCTTCCACAACTCAAAACTCTAACCATTAAATTTCTCGATCTCTATCTTCTTGCTGCTTGCCATATTCTTTCACCACAAGAATAGATCCCGCAAATCTCCTACTGAACAAGGTCTACCATAGGCCCGAGCAAAAAACCATCGGTAGAAAAGGCGTCCCCTTGAAGCCAAAATAGCTCTAATACCAAATATAGGTTTTAAACCTGTACAAAAATTATCTACTAACGAATCTCAAAACAAAAAATAAACAATAGCGAGAGCATAAAACATAAAACAGATAAACAAAGAGATTTTCCCCTAGATCCATTGGGACGACCAGCTTGATTTTTCATTATAAACCTTTTAGTGTTACAATACATATATATACATGCCGAAGCATACATAAAACCCAATCCATTAACCCTAGATTAGAACATAACTGTAGTTCCCTTGACCAGATCTACAAAATACCAGGGGCTGAAAACCATTGTACCCAAAAACCATGTACCAACCCATGCACAAAACCATGGGTGGATCCACCCACCGAAAAATAAAGACCAAAAATTGTTTCGTGGAAATAATATAACACAAACCCAACATCAATAATGTATCCCAAATATTGAACCTGGGTTATGCAAACGGTGCACTTCTCCAAATTGGCACACAACTTGTGTTCCTGCAGTGTTTGGAGGACTTGTCGAATGTGGGGGAGGTGCTCTTCCCAAGTCTGGCTAAAGATCAGAATGTCATCCAAGTACACCACTACAAATGAGTTGGTGAATGGCCGCAAGATGTCGTCCATCAACCTCATGATGAAGGTTTTGGGAGCATTCATTAACCCGAAAGGCATGAGAAACCATTCAAAAAGGCCCTCCTTGGCTTTGAAGGCAGTGTTCCACACATCAGAGGGTTCGATTGGTACCTGGTGATACCCAGAATTCAAGTCGATCTTGCTGAAATATTTCGCCTTTTTGAGTTGGTCTAGAATGTCATCAATCCATGCGATCGGGTACCTATTCAGGACAAGGATCTTGTTCAGTGCTCGATAGTCAATACAAAGTCTGCAAGTCCCATCCCTCTTCTGTAGCAACATGATAAAGCTCCCACAAGGCGATGACCTTGGCCAGATATGACCTTTCTACAACAACTCCTAAATCTGCCTCTTGATTTCATCATTCTCTAGAACAGAGCACTGATAGATTGGTCCATTTGGTAGAGGCACACCTGGGGTGAGATCAATGGGGTGCTTGACCGGACAGTGCAAAGGAACCCTTGTTGGTGAGGTGAAGATGTCCCCGTACTCCTCCATAACCTTGTCCATTTATTGTTGTTGTGTAGAGGAGCCCTATCTGGAGGTTGTGGCCACAATGTTCTTCTTGCCTTGGGGGTGGATCATCAAGAAAAAAAATTTCCTGGTTTGGGAAATGAGCTTACTACATGTTTTTAGTAATCAAAGAGATAGCGGAAGGCAATGGCACCTCTAGTATCTTGTACAACTTATTTCCCAAAGTAACAATAATGGCGCGAGGCCAAGACTCATACACAATATGTCACTTCCACAAGTATGGTTGGTCTAATAATACATTAGAAACATCAACAGGAGCAATGTCACATAATACCTCATCCATGAAGGGCTTGATGCTATAGGGAAGGCCACACTATTGGCTGACGTGGAGATCTCATCTTTGGAGAAGCCACCCGACGGTGTATGGTAGTGCGTGTGTTGTGGTCGAAAAGCCTAACCAGTTCACGCCGTCTACTGAAATGAGGTTTTTTTGGCTCCCATTATTTGTAATGAGCTATAGCGGGCAACCATTTACCCACATCTGGGAGTGGAAGAGACACTCCTCCTCCTCTAGATATTTTACTTCTTGCTTTTGGATCTTCGCAGTGGAAATAGTGGCATTTGGCTCTGCATCAATAATCTATTTCCCTTTATCATTCCCCTTGTTAGGTTCTAATTCATGGTCGGAGCATGCATATGATTCAGAAGCCCACATCTCTTCCACCAGTGACTGCTTGGCCCAACACTCACTTGTGTTGTGAGTGGAGCTCTTATGGAACTCACACGACTTTCTCGTGTCCTTCTTTGGCTTAACGGTGTTGTTATTTTCTTATGGATTTTGTAGGTTTTCTTGGGCCACCATGCCTTCGCTTTTTCCTTTGTTATGCAATTTTGGGGCACCTTTCCCTTGCTTTTGATTTTCACATCCAAAGTCTCTCTTCTTTTGTTTGAATTTCTGCTCAATCTTGGTAGCATACCAGTATGCTGTACCAAGTGAGGAGATGTCGAGGAACTCCATTTCCTCCTTAATGTATCTATGTAGACAATTACGATACTTTAGCACCAAATGTTTCTCCAAATCTTTGATACCCAACTTTGTGCATAGGATATGGAATAGATTGATTAGCTCATGCACATCTTGATCCCTTTGTTTCCGCAACATGGTCCATGGTATGTACTTGTACTCATAGCTCCCTGTAGGATAATATTGTTCCTTGATGGTGTCGAGGAAATAAGTCCAAGTGGGTACATCTAAGAACAGAGAGGGTTCTGTCTCATCCTTTTTCTCACAGTATGTTTCCCACTAGTCCTTGACATGGGGGGGTAGCTTTGAGGAGTGCAAAAAATAATCTTCTCCCGATAAGAATAGTCATGAACAAAGAAATATCCTTCTAATAGATTCAACCATCTATCTATGGAATCTGCATCTATTTGACACTCAAATATTGGAATGCCAAATTTTACTTGTACCTTAAAAGGAGTCGTGCCCCCATAGGGGCTGTTAGATGTAGATATGCTACTCGTGGGCAGTCGTTGAAGGATCTGGGTAAAATTATCCATCATTGTGTTCCTTTTTTTTCCGAGGGCCTCCTTGAGCAATATTTTGATAGGATCTCTTGCTCCCTCATCTTTCTTTTCATCCCCCATGGGCGGCCATTGGGGTTTGCGAGGCTAATCTTTCAAAGGTTCAACTAGATCGAACCCTAATTCCTTATACCTCGACCTTGTTGGGGACATGCAAAGAAGGATTGAGAAAAAGAAAACCACTCCGATACCACTGATCCAGATTTATACATGAATGCAACAAAAAACACATGTAACCATAAATAAAAATATGCAACAAAAATAACACTTCATTTCATTAATATCAAAGAACTAAAATTTTCTTACAAACAGAATGGAAATAAACTAGCTAGGGCACTGGTAGCTTATCTCTGAGAAGATATGTGGCATCTACAGGCCTCTAAAATATGTTACAATGAAGCTCAAGGGAATATTTATTACAAAGAAACAATGGAAAACCATAAACATCTGAAAACCTAAACCTAGGAGATGAAGCACCAAAACTATGGGCCCTGTTTGGGTAAATTGGTGTTTAAACTTCCTGGGGTTGTAACTTTGGCATACTATCTCCATTTGATGCACATCATACATCATTAGAAATATCTATCCGAGGACTACAACCAATAACCGTGAATATTGGTTTCAAAATGGAATCATATTAGCATGGGACGTGATTCCCAAAAAACATTGTTTAGGGCCTCAAAACGGCTCCAGAAGTTCAGGACCCAAAAAACTTCTTAAAATAGTAAGTTGTGCCGAAACTAAAAAATTGAAAGAGACAATGGTGGGGCCCCAAGTGGAATAGGTGGGTGGCCATCAATATCCACCTGGATCACATGCGTAAATAAAACTGCTAGTGTTACAAAGGACATATGGACGCTTGGCTCTGCTTTGATTCCCTGTAGTCAGGATTGTCATATGCTTGTTGGTGTGAATCCTATCAAGCCTAACAGTTGGGCTCTCATATAGCCCCTGGAGTGCTTCATATGATTTCATACCTTGAAACGCTTATCTTGATGGAATATCTCATCTCCTCTCTAAAAATAGAAAGACGTTTATAGAGCTGAAAGATGGGTCGAATTTCTTGAAAATAGGGAGCACTTAGACATTTGTTTCTCCCCAACGGTGACACCTATCCAAAATCTGAGAGAGGTAATTGTTATTTGTCCCATGCTGGTAAAAAAATTCTCTTTTATTCTCAAAATTTATCTCCATATGTCCACAACAGTCATCGCAAAATCATGGCCAAAATAGGAAAAACGAAAATCTGAAAATTATGGCTGAAAGATGGATTCTATTATCTCATCTTAAGACACCTATGCCAAATCTATGAGAGGTTTTTGTTCTTCATTCCATGATGAATATAACCTCTCTTGGTTTTTCAAAATTCATTTTCAATTTCCCGTAATCGTCCTCAAAACGGACTGGAAAAACTGCATCAAAAATATATTTTTATTTGGGGAAAATGGTTTTGCAGGAGGAAATTGGTATTTTTGACCCCCCTGAAGTGGTAAGTGGTAATAGGGGGGGTGAGGGGGGGGCGGTCTGAAATCATGAGAGAATGACACATAAGGGGGCAAGGGGGACGACAGGGCGAAATTTTTGAAAACCAATCATTTTGGACCTCCCCTGTGAGGATAAAGTTAGGATGGTGGGGGAGGAGGGGGGCAGGGGGGCAAAATGCAATGTAGGCCATCTGATTAGAGTGATGGTGGGTGGATGAGGTGGAAAGTGGTGGAGGGTTAACTCCATGATGTGACATGTAAAACTTTAGGATAGAGTTTATTTTTATTTTTGTATTTTGATTTCTTACTTTTATTTAATCCTAAGTTTGTTTATGTATGTAATGATGAAAATGTTGGATGGGTGAAAAAAGGGAGAACAAGGGCATGAAAGGTGTGGCAGGGAGATGAAAGGTAACACAAAAATTGATGGAGGGGGGGAATTTAATTAGCCGAGCCCAACATCTGAAAACAATTTCGATTCATGCCTCCATGAAACACCAGAATAATATATGAGAAATGCTTATTTTGCAGCATTCTAGACCAGTGCAGATGGGCTTTCTATCACATACTTCTTTTAAATATGCCCCATGAAGAACTTGATTCAGGATGATTTTGAATGTGAACCCCACTTTGCAGGATAAAAAAAAAAATTCGTCTTGCAAGCCAAACCAGTATATATAATTCAACAATCTTGATTTCCCTATAATTATAGGGTCCTAACAGTGGCTCCTTCTGGGGGATGCTTCCCTCCTAGCGAGGCAGGAAAGAACTCAGATATATGAATCCGGTGACTAATTCCTTGGTCATTAAGGTGACAACAGTCTGCTCTGCCACAAGACTCTGGCAAATTGAAAATTTTAATGGTGGAATCTAAAACTGAAATCAATCTTAAGCTGGCGACTAAAAAGAAATCTGAAAATAAAACTAGAAAGATGCTAAGGATGTTGAGCTTATTCACACATGTACCTACTCTAGTATGAAAAATTGTCCCATCAAATAATAATTATATTTCCAATGTAACCAGTCAAAAAAATGAGTGCTTGACTGATTTTTGCTCACTTCTTTGAGCATGCTGAGAAAACAAAATGAAGACTCCCATCTTATCTGTTTTTGAAAATAAGTGTTCAACTTTTTCCTTGAATGTTGCAGAAAATTATCCATGGCATAATACACTCCTTCTCTGAATGATTCTAAGAGGTCGGCAAAGGGATATTGGAGAAACACTTGGTTTTGAGGATTCAAATGGCCAGCTTCATTCATGACTGCTCTTAGTTCCAACTTTTCGGGCTCAGGGTCCTTCTCAAATAGAACATCTATACATTCATCATGATTCTCTGATATGGCATCTTCATTGTATAACATCATGCTGTCCTCAAGAAAGCCTGATATATCTTAACTGAGATTGCTGAATTCTTTTTGAAATTGATCATTTTGATGAGCACAAGTACTTTCCAGTAATAAGTGTTCTTGACGATGTACAACAATATCAGCTCCAATCTATTCTACATTTGTTTCTTCAGGAGGAAAGACTTCAAAACATAAATCAACAGTAGGAAAAATAGAATGAATCTCCCTATTACACAAAGAGTGGGAGGTTGGCTGCATCCTTAGAATCTAATTGATTTCTTCTTCAGTTAAAGGAGGAGGCAGCCTTTGTTTTCTTTGGATCCAACAACAATTGTTTTCTTTCTCTTGTGAAGATTTCTCATGACACTGAATGTCTTCTTTAGCTGTATAAAAAAGAGAATATGGGTTATCATTTGTCTGTAAAGATATGTCATGTGAACCTACTTTCACTTCTCGATTTATCTCATTTTCAACTATCTCCCCTTGATTATCATGACAGTTAATTTGAGAATGGAACCCATAATGTGCTTCTAAGAGATCCTCATCATTGATATCTACTAGGTCTTCATCAATACTCTCAATTTATTGTACGAAATCCTCAAACTGATCACAAAAATTTTTCGAATATGAAAAAAATGGGGAAGATTCTTTATAATGCTCGTAAAACACTTTTTGGAAATCCTTTAAAGAAAACAAACTACTAAGGTTTAAACCTTCATACCATTCCCTCTCTCTTCCCTCTAATGTTTCCATGAACATCTTCATGAGGCAATCCTCATGCCATTCAACTTTCAACTTCCATGAATGAATATGAAGTTTAATGAGATGCAACAAAGCATCATCAACATTCTCATCTTGAACAATAGGAAGATTTATTTGCCAATTTACCCGAGGCATTATGTTTGGGAAGCCTATAATGTAATTTCTGCTCATTGGAGCATATTTCCTTGCAAATGATCCAATTTTGAGCTTGTGGAGTCGCAAGTGAATCTCTTTTTATGGATTTTGTTGCCAATGGAGTCGCCAGGTGAAACGAACAACCTTTCGGTGTTTGAATTTTTTTAAACATCAAAAGCCAAAATTGAACTTGATAAGTGTTACGGAGGAAGATAAACTTGTCCCCAGTGGAGTCAACATTATGTTAACACTCTGTAATTTTGAGGCTGAAGACAGAGTCCCAGAGGCAACATCAAAACCGATTTGGGCCTAGGATCGAGCCCTCCTAGACCCAGAGAGGGATCTCTCTATCAGATATAGATTTGTTGGATTTGGCATTTTAGGCTAGTCAATAAGTGCAGGGTTTGTTTGAATATTTTGTATTAGTTTGGTGGGAAGAACAAGGGAAAGACATTGGGAAATGGAGTCAAAGAGGCTCAGGTAATTAAATGAAGAGATATCAAGCATGAGTGAAATAGGGCAAGATAGGTGCACTACCATGGATCTTTCAGACTTTTAAATGGATTATGAAAAGAAGAAATGTAAGGCTAGGTAGAGGCTAAGGGAAGTTAAGAATTCCTCAATCTGTCCTGGGATGTAAAATTCAGTAGAAATCAAGGAGAAATTAAGAATTCCTTGCTTTGGCATCAGTGGAAAACATAGACTATTGCAAACACAGCCAGAATAGGGTGCTGTTGAGAGCAAATCCTATTCTACACACTTTTTCTTTCATAATAAGAATTCAGAAATACAGATAAATAGAGACAATAGAAAAACACATGAAGACAGGAGAAGACTTCACCATTTCAGACACCACATGAATCCTGAACAACTGGTCTTGCATTACTCTTCAAACAATCACTTGAAATTCAGTTAACCACATTATAGAATGGGACTGTTCCTCACCGCAAATTTCCCCCTCCCTCCCCCTTTGAGATACTTCGAAAAGTCAACTATATAAGCTAATCCCACTAACTCATTACAATCAACACTCTCCCTAATAGTTACTATCTCGCTAACTACATAAAAAATAAGGAAGACTATCATTTGAGATGCGTAAATAAAACTGCTAGAGTTACAAAGGGCATATGGATGCTTGGCTCTGCTTTGATTCCATGCAGTCAGGATTGTCATATGCTTGCTGGTGTGAATCCTATCAAGCTTGACACTTGGGCTATCTAATAGTCCCTGGAGTGCTACATATGATTTCACACCTTGAAATACTTATCTTGATCGAATCTCTCATCTCCTCTCTAAAATCAAAAAGACAGTTACAAAGCTGAAAGTTGGGCTGAATTTGTTAAAAATGGGGTGCACTCAAACATTTGTTTCTCCCCAATGGTGACACCTACCCAAAATCTGAGAGAGGTAATTGTTATTTGCCTTGTTCTAGTAAAATCCCTCCCTTGGATTCTCAAAATTCATCTCCAACTCTCCACAACAGTCGCCCCAACATCATGACCAAAATAGGAAAAACGGAAATATGAAAAATAGAGCTCAAATATGGATTCAATACAATAAAATAAAATCTTGAGAATCAGCAGAAGAGTTTTATGATGTGATTTTCTGAAAGAATTTATTTGAACCAGAAAATTGTTGATTCAAAATGGAAACAAAAAAAAAAAATCAGCAAAATTCTCAATGCTGTGGTCTCAATTGCCCAACAATCCGCAGGAAGAGGCGTTGGCATGATTGCCAGTGGTAAAGGTGGTTACATATTGCGCAGTCTGTAAAGACTGGAATGCCCTCCCCACAATTCATATGTACTGATTGGGTTGCTGCACCTCCCAACAAAAAAACCATGGCTTGTACTGCAGCATGAGGAAAAATCGTTGGATTGTACAACGTACTGTTTATTCACAAAAACTTGGCAAAAAATTATCATTTTCCTTCGTAAGTGAAGAGTATGACGTTAGGTCTTTTCTTGGTGAGCATATTTCATCGTACTTATGATTCTTGTGAACCTTATGAATTCATTAGACGGACGTGGTTACAACTTCCCCAAGTTCAGAATGCTTTTCTTTCAACATTGTCGCAAGGTAGGACACCTATAAAGTCACGTGGGACATTTATGATTTGAGTTTGAAGTCGTGGAGTGCCACGGAACTTGGGACTGCGCCATTGGAACCTAGCATTGAAATGGCTGTTGTTTCTAAGGATATCTTGTACTCAAAGGCTCGGTAAATAAATTCTATGAGAGGGGCATGGCGGGTTTCAACATTCAAAATGGGACTTTCTTTTTCACACCTTTTTAAGATGAGGATGTTAGTGGGGGGTTCTATGTCCTCTTCACTTTTGGGTCACGAGTCCTTGTGGTTTTATGTATATTGAATTTGAGTGGTGTTATTATATGGGAGATAAAGAGGCTTAAATTGGATTACAAAGGTGAGAGAGGGATGAGGGATCAGTGAAATTGTAGGGATGCCACAATTTTTTCTAGAATATTTCTAAAGAAAGGTTGGTACACATTTCAATTTTAATTTTCAAGGAATGAGACATATGGTGTATATTAGAAATGGTTGTGAGTGAGATAATAAGGTATTTGTTTATAATTTATGTCAAAAGACATTGACATGAATGCCTACATGTCCACATAATCTTATGTGTTTATATGTGCTTTTGTACCAAAACAAATCATCTTCTAAATGGTCCTAGTTTATGTATATTTGTTTTTGAATCTACAGTAGATGTCAAAATTGAATGGATTAAAAACTTCCAAGTGTTTTTCATTACTGGTTTATGAAAATTTAAACATTTTAAATATATTATTGAGTAATTTTATTTATTATAATATTTTTTATAAGAATTATATATAATAATAATGATTAATGCTTATAAATTTATAATTTATTTTAAATATTTAAATGTTTGAAAACATTAAAAAAAAAAACTATTTACCATTCCATGATTGGCCATAGAAATGAGTCAGATGTATTGTAAATTGGAAAAACTTAAGTGTAAATGTTTCGAATTTTTAATAAAGTTATTGGATATGTATCTTAAATTGAAGCAATTTTTGTATAAATGTTTGCAATTTATAAAATTAAAGATCTATGTTATACCAAGATGTGTGTCATATTTTGACTCTTTTACAAAGGGAGGAAAGAACAACAACATAAAATTTTTGAAATATGTGAAATGGGTAGGATGCATAGTCTATCAATGTGACAAAATATGAGGCTCATATTGAAAGCTTAAAGACATCAAAGTGTATCAATACTACTAGATTTGTTTTCCTTTTATGGCTATCTCTTATAAATGAAACTCTTTCTTTCCTACCATACATACAAAACTCACAAAGCTCAAGTTCATAGGATTTCAAATATTGAAATAGACCTTTTTAGTTTTAGGTGGTTTTGTGGGTATATTTTTGTTTAATTTTTGTAAATAACAATGAATTATCTTTTTGAATATTGAAATGACCATGCCACTTTCTACCTAATATTAATAATAGAATATTAAATTGCATTTGAGCTTAGGCTCATTTTACATGAGGGCATGTTAGTATGTCCATTTTCAACAATGAGTTGACACTGGTCCCTTTGAAATAAAAAATAAAATAGTGTCTATTAAAAAAAAACAAAGAAGAATATTGTTTACTCAATTGTCCAAATAATGTAATATAATTAAATGTCAAGTAGTTAGACTTAAAAAATATTTTAATGTTGTGTATAATAAACTAGGCCTATAAACATATATCAAACACATTAACAATTATTAAGTATGTTGTATGAACTCAACCTAATATTAAACCTTAATATTAATTCAAAATTAATGAAGTGATAGAAATACCAATAATTCTATTAATTTATTTAGTTTTTTGGTATCCAAGAGTAAAAATTAATTTAATTTTAGTATCAAAATGACATAATTAATTAATAAAGAACCAAAAACCCTAACATATACCCAATAATGTTTAATATACCTAATTGTGTGCAAGGAAATATTATATTCATAGATAAATTATTAATAAATTAATATTTCATTTTTTAATTAATATACTAATATATCTATTCATATTTAAATTGATAAGAATATTATGTATGATATTAAATTAATCATTATTAAAGTATAATTAACTGAAAAAATTTAATTATATTTTTATATAAAATTTAGTTAGTTAAAATTAATTAAATTAAAATTCAAAATGGAAACACAAAAAGGAATATCTACACAGAGCCCAATGTGATGGTCTCAATTTCCTAAGAATTTGAAGATCTACAAAGTGCCCAATGTTGTGGTCTCAATTTCCCAAGAATTGAAGATCTATATAGTGCCTAATGTGGTGGTCTCAATGGGTACTTTATATGATTTCTTCTAGGGGATCACTAATTCACTCTGTACCATAAAGTCGTTGGCCCTAGCCATGGGCTATTAGAGTGAATTAGTGATCTGGGATCTTTCAGTGTCGGATTCATCCAAGACCTTTTACTTTTGTGATGTGGTTAGAATTGCATCTAAAAGAGCATAAATGAACATATATGCATGCTGTAAAGAAGAGGGAACAAGACAACAATCAACAACATAAGAACATGAGATGTGGATAATGGATTTCACCCATTGTGGGCTACGTCATCGGGCTTGGTGTCAATATGGGGTAGGTCGCTTCATATAGTGTTGGAAATGGTGATGATGTACATGGACTATGTTTTCTTTCATACAAGGATATATGCCCTCAACATGAGTGGCTTGTCTCTCCATGAGACGTTCCACTACAGGAACTCTCACTCACAATATGCCTCCTATCATCATAACATAATCTCACAAAAGGTAATGATGAGGAGCCCTTCATCAAGGTTACATAGGGATCTCAATCAAACATAACAATCCATGGTCAATACATCTCACATGAAGTAGACACATATATCCCGCAACATATATCAAGCAAGGATATGAACAACATATTACATCTTACAACAAATGATAAAATAAGAACATGACATCAATACTGCATATACCTCAACCCCTGAACTTGGTTAAATAAGTGGATGCTTAGCTGTTGAATCTAGTTACACCATCGAATTCGTGGCGTCAGGAGGCATAAAATCAATTGTTAACACTTGGGAATTGGACACCGCACTCCAATCTAGAAAGTGGCAGAAAAATGGAGAGCCTAGCCACAAAAATAGATATCACCATCGAACTCCTATCATTGAGAGGTGTAAAATCGACATGAAATTTGTTAGAAATGAACTATGGAAATTTCTGCACCTTGGGGAATCTTTCTACTGCCCCTCAAGATTCCTTAGGCATGGTTCCACCCTCTCCTTGGCTCGTGGTTCTGCCCTGCTGCACTATTCCACTCTGATACTCTCTACCCTCATACAAATGATTTATGAATGGCTCTTATACAAAATGGTGGGCGAAGATTACAAAGAAATCGTTGTTGGGCCAATGGTAAGGCTTAGGGATGATAAGCATGGAGTTATGGGATCAAATCCTTCCCATGCTAAACTGGGCGCATTTATGTTGGAGTGCATTTGTTTCTAACTATTGGCGGATTTACCTAGTACATAACCATTAACTATTGGTGGATTTAACTGATACATAACCATTCCATTTTTGGAGTGGCAGTTATATGGTTTCGTTGGCCGTTTGGCATGTGATATCGGTGAAGGTTCCACCGACATTTTGAATTGGCATAACCATTAAATATTTGCTAGGAATGTTACATAACCATGTGGTGGTTATATGGTTTTTTTGGTGGTTTGGCATATGATTTCGGTGAAGGTTCCATGAACGTTTTGAATTGGCATAACAATTACATATTTGGCACAACCTTTACATAACCATTACTTATATGCATTGTTTTGGACATATGTCATATGGTTTGTTGTCATATGAAACATGGTGTTATATGGTTTCATCATACTAACTTTAGTGCAACTAACCCACTAATTCCTTTCCTTTTAACTTTTTTCGTTGAATTTATTTTGGTTGGTTGAATCATTAAATACAAATTTTGGTATATAGTTATTAAAATAACTATTTTATTATTTAAAATGATTCTGTTGGTTTAATAACCATATTTTAATATAAAGTTATCTTTTAATGATTTTTGTTTTGTATTTTCTGTAAGGGCAAGTAGTTAATGAAGGAGTGCCATGTGCCAATGGCTGATGGGCTGCCATGTGGATCCCACTTGTTGACTGGGATGCCATGTGGCACACTGTGGGCCCCACATTTTTCCTTGTCATGTAAAACATTGAAGAGCTCTATCTCCCTCATTCGAGCTCGGATTTGAATGTTGTTCATGCCATTGGAATCAAGACGACGAGCACTTTAATCTAGACTTGGATCAAGATAGTTCTGACTACTTTGAGTTTTAACCATTTTTTAGCCCTGTTGGTCTCCTAAGGGTGTCTCGAGCCACCTGGATCAATTAGTCTTAGAAATTGTGGTCATGTCCAGTTGTTCAATTAATGTGGGAGTTATGTTAATCTATTCTATGGGAAAGAGTGTGGGGGAGAAAACCCTTCAATATTATTATCCTTGTGTGATATTTCATGAGATTATTCCTTGTGGTGGGTTGACGCTAGGATATCACTTTTTGGTGCTGGGGTGGTGTGAGAGGGAAGGTGTCAATATCACTTATGAGTGCAGAGGACCCCATAATGGTGTTGGGACTTGGCACTCACAACAAGTCTCTTTCTAAGGTACAAATCCAAATGGTCATGATGGAATTCCATTAGGTAACCACTCCAAGTAGTCAAGTGGAAATCTAGAGGCTTGAGAGAAATTTCAATCAAGAAAAGCATGCTTAAGATTTAGAGTTGTTGGATGAAGCCTTTTACTAACTTCCTTACCCTAGTAATTTGGAGGGAAAGAGAGATCACTAGTTGAAGGGGAAGAGAAATAAGTGTATGCATGCTAGCACTCTCCACTATAAACTTAATACTTTGCTTAGTTTGAGTGCTCCTAGAAAAATATTATGACATGAATGATGTTATATCATTTTTTAATGACATCTACCGAAACCAAACCCAAATTCTTATGAGTATTGACACGCTAGAAGCCCACATGGCTCATACTCAGAAACACATCCAATGTGAATTTAAGCCTCTAGTGTCACTTGAGGTGAGTGAAAAATATTTGGCCCATATGTCTTCATCAGACACATGAGTGGGTTGTGTACTAAAAGTTGTTTTTATTTACTTATCTTCAAAGTTTGATTATATATTTTTTTATGTATTTCTCTTAATTTTTATTTTTTGTAGAAAATTAGTCTCATCACTGAGGGGCAAAAATTTGAATCCAATTATGAATACATTACTATTGTTAGTGTGTTTTGTAAAATTTACATCAATAATGTAATCGAATATTTTTATTCATAATTTTTTTTAGTTACTTGGTGGTGCTTGTCACCAAGGACTTGTTTTTCCACATTAAAATAATGTCACGGGCCTAGATTGGAAATTCAACCTCCTAAAGGTATCATATAAATAGAACTCTTTCCCAATGTGCGATATCATCATCACCTCATATTTTCACACTCTTTTAAATAATAATTTGAGATTGTTTTGGATGTTTGTAGATGCACTTTGACATTTTGGATTGGTTTGGAATCATTTTGGAGCTTCATTTTCATGGTTTGATGGATGGATATACTTCATGTTGTCTAGTAAGTGATTCTTATTGGTGAACATATCTATGTAAGGTATACCATATGGAATTTTTTCTCATTATGAATGTTTTTACACGTGTTACTAATTATGAATATTTATACCTTGATGTGTTACTCATTGATGATATGAAATGAACGTTCATAGTGGAAAATTATTGCAACTTGTCCATGAGGGTAATTATTGTAATTTGCAATTATTGATGATGCTTAAAGAGGGTAACTTTGAGAGTGGTAGTTAGGGTTTCTAATTATTTCCTCCTTAAGGTTATAATTATCTCATTGAAGCATCTATGACTCAATACACCCAATGCTCTAGGAAACATTCATGTCCCTTGAGGGCCATCTTTAACCTTTACCGCCTCATTTCTCTTTCCCTTCTATCCTCTAAATTTATTCGCCTCCATTGGAACACTAACTAGGGCATCTCATGAATTAAATTATAGGAGGAATTTTTGGAGTTTTCTTGGATAAGACTCTTCTTTAGTGTTTTCTCTAGAATATAGAAAAATTGTGTTGAGTCCCCAAGGTGGATTATCCATGATATTTGATACCATATGTGTGCCCTAGAATGTAAGCCTAGCTTGAATATTTTGGATAAGTGGCTTTATGGATGGACATATGGATGAAGTATTCAGTGGAATAAACCATAAGAGACACTTTCTTGTATCTTACCCCGACCTAGTGAATACATTGGAAGGAATTCTTACCACAAAAATCCTAAAACCCTAGGTCTAGCATAATCCCTAATTAGGTCTCTGAAGGATGGTGAAATTCCATTTGAATTGATAGATCATCTTTCAAGGCTCCTTAAAGTCTTGATCTTAGGCTTACATATCCTCATTACAAAAATATCAAGGCCTAGGTCTTGATTTCCATCTTAGGTATTTCTTGGAGATATTTACTTTCATGAATCCTTAATTGAGCATGTCCTTGAATGGGCTTAGTCGAATCCTTTCACATAGGTCATTGATGCTTCCTTTTTCAAGTGATCCCTATCCTATTGGTGATCCTCATTTAGGTCAAAGTTCCTAAAGAGAAGGGAACACTAATTGAGGTGACAATGGGTCTTTGTATCATTGTTGTCATTTGGTCTAGTTATTGTCCCATAGGTTCCTCTCCTAGGGCCTTGTTTGATTGTTTGAAAATTTTAAGGATCTTCCCATAAACAATTTGGGCACGATATTTTTCTCTTTGGTACTCCAACTATTGGAGAAGTCCATATCCTACTAAGGAATTTATGGAAGCCTCTAGTACCTTAATAAATTATAAAAATACATCATATTTTATTCTTAAATACTAACCAAGCTATGTAGCATCACCTAGACCATTTTTTGGTCTTTCAAATTGGTAACCTTCCATAACAATATCTAGGCACCTCCCTTTAGAAGATAATTTTCTATGAGCTATGAAATATAAAGTGATAGGGATCACAGGACTAAGAACATAGAGTAGAAATTTATGATTCAAGTTTCAATTCATGGGATGTAGCAGCACACGTGCCACAAAAATTTAGATCATCCCCTATAGAACTTGAAATGCCAATTATTTATTAGGATCTCTTGTAGTGGAAGTTTGTGGATACAAATTCTGTGAATTTGGGTATCCCGAGTTTAAGCATTATTTTTCGTACATGTTAAGGATGATGATGGTAGATACAAGTTCGATGTCATGTTTAGTGGTGGGTAATGTGTGTTGGTAGCTTCAAGAATATTGAATTTGTGTGGTGTTATTATATGGGAGACGTAGAGGCAAAAATTTAATTAGAGTGATGAGATAAGTATCAAAGAAATTACACGAATGCCACATTCTATTCTAGAATATTTTCAGAGAGTCCTCGATTATGGAGGTGTCAAGTTTAAATTTCAAGGAATGAGGGATCAGTTGTACATCCGATATGGGTGTCCGTGGTGTAATGAGTTACTTGTTTATAATTTATGTGAAAATAGATGGACATAGATTCCTATATTTCCAAGTGATCTTATATCTTAATCTATCAAGACTAATGAACCTGAACCCTCTCCATCTATGTTTGTCTTTGAACTGAGACAAGATGTCAAAATTAAATAGATTATAAACTTCTAAGTATTTCCCATTACTGGTTTCTCAATGTTTTAAGCATTTTAAATATAATTTTGATTAATTTTATTAATTATAATATTTTTATAATCATATATAATAATTATATATAATAATAATGCTAATTGTTATAAATTTAGAATTAATTTTAAATATTTAAATGTTTCAAAATTTGTAAGCATTCAAAAAAACTATTTAGCATTTTATGGTTGGCCCTAGACATGAGTGAAATATATTTTAAGTTGAACAAAATTAAGTGTAAATGTTTGCAATTTATAATAAAGTTAATGAAACTAGACATGAGTAAAATGTATTTTAAATTGAAGCAACTTTTGTGTAAATGTTTGCAACTTATAATAAATCCAATGAAAGATCTATGTGATACCAAGATGTCTGTATCATATTCTTAGTCTTCTACAAAGGAAGGAAATAAATACAACATGAAAATTTTGAAATATTTCAAATGCTTAGGATGTATTATCTATGAATGTGGCAAAATATGAGGTGATATTAAACACTTAAACACATCAAAGTGTGTCAGTATTAGTATATTTGAGTAATAATTAAATTAATTTTAGTATCAAAATGAAATAAGTAATTAATAAAGAACCAAAAACCCTAACATATCCTGGGACTTAATTATGTTTCTTTTGTATGTGATTTCAAAGATTATCCCTGGTGTATGAGAATGTAGATTACTAAACACTTACAAAAGTGAAAACAATTAAAGATAATTAATTTGATCAAATAGTTAATAAAAATAATTTATTAAACACATATGGCATCAAATAATTGAATGTCTTGTAAATATATCAAAATATGGAAATCTTTGCATGTTCAAAAGTGAACTAATTCTCTACTAATCTATAATCATATTTAAACCATAAAAATTAGGAATATCATAAACTAGTATATCAATTATTTGACACACCTTTGAATTAGAAGAGAGTCTAATGAGAACATAATTCATTTCTCCTAAAAACTTGAATTTGGTGCTATGAAGTTGAACAATGTGAAAAATGGACTTTTGTGGTGAAATGTTTAATTTTAGAAAAACTGAATATGGCATTATATTTGAAGAACCCTGAGAGTCTATCAAGAAATTGTGCACATTTTTATTGAAAATTTCAAAAGTCAAGAGAAAAGGTGGAGTAAGTGAATTAGACCTATCCCTAATTAAGATAGCATTAGGGGAATCAATCTTTTTTTATGATTTAATAGGAGGTTTCCCTACTCCTTTAGAAGCTTTGGATGTGACAAAAATACGTAGAGGATAACCACAAATTGCATTCAATTCTTTATGTAAAAAATTATGTTGCTATTTCAACTTACCTCATATAAGGATATGTTCTCTTTGAATCTATTCATTTCCTCCACTATATTTTATTCAATGGTGTCTAAAAATACCAAGGTATTTGATGTATATGGAGAGTTTGATGAACATGGGATTGTTTTAGAAGATGTGGAAGGAGAATTTTTACTCAAAATTGTGTCTTTAGCAGGAGGGGTTAAGGGTTTCTATTTTTGGATTGATTGTGATGAATCAACATGACCTCTACTTGTGGTAATAACAGGTAAGGCTTCATGCTCATCCTCATTATCAAAAGTAGGGAGAATAAAATCCCATAACCCATGTATTTGAACTAGTTCTTCATCTTGAGACTCATCACTAGATCATGTTGTTTCATCCTCATCTTCATCTTCATTATATTGAGAATTGGATATGGTATTGGGTGGTTCAGGATTTTGTGCCTGAGCTTTATTGAAAGATTTATTTTATTTTTTAGAAGAAAACTTAGCTACGTGCTTTTTATACCATCTCATTTGACATGGATTCAAGGACCTTTTTCAAGACTTCAAGATGAAAGGGATATTTAGGAGTTTTCTTCTTTGGTTCATACTTGAATGGTACCTTCTTTTATTTTATTTCTTCCTTAGTAGTTTTATTTTCTAATACAAGTATCATTTTGTTGATAGACAGGGCTTCCTTCATGTTTTAAACCAAAGTGGATTTGTTAGCTCTGCCTACAAAAATTCTGACATTGGAAGGAAGAGAGGAAATGTACCATTCGATTTGTACATCAACACCAGGTTTTGATGTATTTAGGATTTTATTTAGAAATTTGTTAAAGCTGGAATTAAAATCCTTGATATCTTCTCCTGAATTTTCTTTTAGAATAGAATGTTCATTTATAAGAGTAGCAGTAGCACGATCATCACCAAAATTGGTTAAAAATTTCTCTTCAAATATATCCCAACTAGCAATAGTACCTGATGGTAATGAAAAGTACCATTATCCTATCTATCCCTCAAAAGTATAAGGGAATAACCTTACTACACAATATTCTTCAGATATTTCATTAAGATTTATGGCTAACATAAAATTGTGGAGGTGTTCTTCGGTAGGGAGTCCATCATCAGGGTTATACTTAGGAAACCATCTTTGTGTGTGCTTAGGTAACTGATGAAGAGGTCTTTCCAATTCAATGGTATTGGATTTGTCCATGGTCTTGCTCCCATTGTATGACCTCTAGGATTAGAAGGTATTGTAGTAGTTCCAGAGGTATATGTAGTGGTAAAATAAATAACCCCTAAAATAGTGTTGCCTATGGCACCCCTAGTTGTTTGAGTATGAGAGATATGAACAGATGAAGTGATTAGTTGGAAGAAGGAAGAAAGGGAGGAATGAATGAAGGAGTTTGTGTAGGAGACGATGAAGTAATATCATTAGTGGATGTTTGAGTTTATGACGTCGAGATCTTCCTTCGGTGAGAATGAAGCGGAAACCCAAACGGATTCATTCAAAGTTTTTCACTTTGAGACTGAGTTAGTACACGAGTACCTTGCAAAAAAGAGGTTACACTTCCTTCAGAAGCTTCAAATGGCACAATATTTTCTGTTGAAATAGAAATTTATTCTAATTACTTAATCAAAGTTTAGACTTTAGGTGATTCTAGAGTATAATCAAGGGAGATTACCTGAGGATATGTACTAGGTGATTTAGGAGGTGATTGGACAACTTCATACTTAGAGGTAGGAGACTTTGAGTGTGATATTGAAGTTGTAGGAAATTTGGAGGGGTATTGACTCTTTTGATGGCCTTTTTATTTAGGATTAAATGTTGATATCATTCATATTCTATTGGCCCTCCTTCTTGTGCCAAAAAATTTGATGCCTCGAAAATCGTTGCAACAACATTGGGGATAACCACCTGGTTAGGTACTTGAAAACCATTCCTTTTCCATTTGGAATAGTGGCTCTTACTGGGGATGATGTGAGGTATTTATAGCTAAATTTGAATCATAAATGGGAGTGATAATGAGCTAAAAAGTATATATATAACTATCTATATTGTCAGACTTAATTATTTTTCTTTTGCATGTGATTTCAAAGATTATCCTTACTATATGATAATGCGGATTATCAAACACTTACATAAGTTAAAATAATTAAAGATAATTAATTTGATTAAATAATTAATCAAACTAATTGGTTAAAGACATATCACATCAAATAAATGAATGTCTTGTACATATATGAAAATAATGAAAAATTTTCATGTTCAAAAGCGAATTAATTATCAATTGAATTTACAAGATAAATATAAGCAAAACAACAATTCAAATATAGAAGTACCTGATATATCTTAACTCTTCCCATGAAATAAATAGCCGTGGTCGAGCATTTCTATTAAGATTATTTTAAAAGTACAGAAGTGCAACGTCTCAAATCCTTCCTTACAAAATTTCAGGACCCCTTTCTTCAAGACATGAAATGGTTTATATAGCTAATACTAGGAAAGTCAAAATAGAAAATAAAAAAGCGTTGATGAAGTTTAAACAAATCTCCTTAAAATAATATATAATAGGACAAAAATAGAATATGTTTGAATAGCGAGCTCATGCATATGATGTTGTCTCCTTTCCCATATGTTGCTTGAGCTAGTAAATATCCATCATTAGCTATAATTTAGGAGGTTGGGTTGGGCTTATGTGGAGATGTCTAGAGCATACTACATTTGAAAGTGTAGGAAGCATGTGAGAGGATGTGTGAGCAAGGAATCACAACAATAGCCACTGGTTGTGTGGTTTCACAAGATATTGCCAATATTTTTCTAGATCAAGCTTTACCAGTTTATTGATGTTGTGTTCCTTCCTCTTTGACCTTTCATGCCATTGTTTCATCAAACCTTTGACATCGGGTAGGGAACTAGGTTGGAATTCTTGAATAATATTAACACCAAACAAATTGTTACTCAGAATTTCAGTAATGTTGTTTACAACATCCCATGCTATAAAGATAGGCATTTCTACTTTCCTTAACTTTATGTACCAATATGTAAAGAGGATTCCTTTGTGTGAGTCCTCTATTCATGGAATATTGGTTGATCTACCTTCTATGTTGTCTTTCCAAGTGATGAATTCTTAGATTTTTTTTATCAATGTCATCAAAATTTGTCCTCAGATCAAATGATTGATTCATCATTGAATCACTTTTGTTGCATAGATCATTGATGGTTTTCAATTTATGGAAAAATATTACTTGTTGTTTGGCCAAGAGAGTGTTCAATTCCATTTCTTCCCTCTTAAAGTCTTCAATTTTGGGATTGTCCTTAATCTAATTATCTTTGACCTTGATATCAATTTCATGTTGCAATTTCAATTGATCAAATATATCTTGAAGTTGTTAAAATTTTTTCTACCATTGATGATCAATAATCTAGTTTTCCTTTAACAACTCTTGTTCCAACTATTGGATTCAATCATCCTTTTCCTTACCCAATTGTTGCAGTTCTGATGCTTTGTCAATTGTGGCATTTTCATAAGCACCTGAAAAATGTGATAATATTTTTAAGTCATCATAAGGATTGGTTCCTGGATCTTTCCACACCACCTCCATTAATATATCTTCAGGAGATAATGACTGGGATTTCTAAAATCTTCTCCTCTTTCTTTGTCTTCTCATTATAGCCTGATACTTGGGACTATAAAATATGTTTAGAGGAGGGAACTCTTCAGTCTTGAGAACAATTTCTGATTCAGGGAATACCAGAATGAATTCAATCTCATCTGTTTTGACAACCTTGTCATAAGCTCCAATAGTAAGCAGGCACTGTCTATTGCCTTGAGGTGTGTCAATTGTTTCTTTAGGCTCAAGAGTGTTTAGCCCTTGATTTTGTTTGATCTTATTATCAAACTGGTCCCATAACTTATCTAGATCGTTGCTAAAGAATGTATTAACAATTTTTTGTGTTGTGTGTGTGGTTTATTTTGTTCCCTGTGGGAACTCATTATCCTTTGGAGGCTTCTCCAAATCCTACTCTTTCTATAAAATTCGCCGAGAAACCCTCAACATGTCTAGAGGAATATTCTCTATCCTCTTATTCCTGTATTATTTAAACCTAGTAAGTTGTTATGGATTTAGAAGGATCTCTACTATATTTTCTACCTATAGGTGTGTCACAGTAGATTCGAACATATCATCATAATCATCAGGCCAATTTAGGAATTGTTTGACTTTAACCTGGGCTGTAAAGTCCCAGGCCACTTTTTTTTGGGTCAAACTGTCTGTCGGGCATGGTAGATAAGTTTAAACACTGAATTTGGTTGATTTGAAGCCCAACATGATTGTAATTATCTAAAGCATAGACACAAAAATTTATGGGAAATGATGGTTAGGAAGACATTTTGGATTCTTTCAAGGCTTTGGTTAGTCCATTACCTATTGTCTGATAGGAAATATCTCTAGCCAGGAGTTTACCAGGTACATAAAGTGGGAGAAAATGGGGCCTAAATAGACTACTAAAAATGATAATATATGTAAAAAATTCTTCTCCAAACCATTTTCCTATAGTTTTGAAATCATCTCTGGCTTCATTTGAAAAAAATTGAGGGATTTTCTCCAAAAACCAACTTGTTGTAGGGGTAAAATTACTCCACACAAATTCTGTAAAAATGAGACTCAAAATTGGACTCCCAAAGGATATTGTAGTAGATTTGGATAGGGGTAGGGTCTTATATAGACCATTTCCACCCCATGGTTGGGAAATTGGAATTAAAGCATACTGCATCTATGATATATGTTTTCATTAAAAAGAGGGGAACTATCTTGGAAGTGAATTTCTGGTATTTTATATATCATAGGCTTTGCAAGGTAATATTATTTGAAAGCATAGTGTCCAAATCCATAAAATATGAATATGATCGAGTGTCAATGAGAGGAACCCATTCAACTAGAAACTTGTATTAGGTTATCCAAACAACCTACACATCATAGAAGGATTATAGAAATACAAAACAACATAGGAAGATATGGAGTACATACTATTATTGTCATGTTTGATCTTGTTGGGGTTGTGCCTCCATTTTCTTATCGGCTCGGAGTCTAGCTTATTTTCCTTTACCAACTTTGCAAGGAAATTCTTTTCATATACCTTATGTGGGTTGGGTATATGACACATTTTCTTCAAATATTCCACCTTGAAATACCCAACTACTATTTCCCTTGAAGTTAGCAATGCCCTCTCTGCGATAATCAAATTATCGACTATACACTTCACCATATCTGTTGTAATATTTCTAATTAGCTTTTAGCTAGTTGGAATATTAAAATTTTCTTTTGTTAATAAAATAGATGAATAAGTGGGTAGAGGGACACTTAAATCTCCTTAATAGGAATAAAACCACTTCTAGTGTGAAAGTGGATCAATCTATCAAGTTGAATAATTCACCCCTTGGTGTGAATGAGGGTAAATGCATGTGGATGGGGTCAACTTTGACCAAATCAACAACGTAATCATGGAGGGAGTGGAGATAGTGGAGGAAATTGCAGTCATAATGGGAGGAAGTCTCCATGAGAGTAGCATCATGATTGAGTGGGGCCAAGGGGGAAGAGGCTCACAATGCATATAGTGAAGGGGATGCCAGCCATAGAGATAATTATTATTATTTTTTATATATGGTATTTTATGACTTTCTACACGCTTCAGTTGTTTAGCGGAGTCCGTTGTGTTGTTTAGCACAAGGGTGTTTCTAAGCGGAAATCCCACCCTCATCCTTGGGGGACTTGAGTGCCCACTTAAGAGAGGTTACTTTGAGCCTCATTCCATCATCCAACATCAGGCCAATCTTCAGCCACCTTGAGCAACACAATCTCATTAAGAAGTTGTGCAATTCAGGACGGCAGTTTTAGTGGAGGGTTGATAACACAAGTTCTTGAGCTTATTTTCCTGTGAGGGGAGTAGCCCTTGATCCAGAAAATTAGTGGGGAGGAGTATCATCCATTTTTACATTAGATCAACCACCTCCCAGTAGTTACCTAGTTGTAGAGCATAATTCCACCCTAGGGCTGCATTTTTCATATTGTGTATTTTTGGAAACCCTTTCTGGGTTATCTTGGAGTTGTGTTATAAAGCCTAGATCCTTGATCCCAACATTTTCTGAGAATTATATTAGTAGATCTAGGCATTCCTACTTTCCAGCAGAAGCTATTTCCACCAGGATTGCGTAGCCATGGCCTCCCAACAGTTTATATAGAAGTGCTTTTTCATGTATTGATGTATAGGGCTATTTGAGGCCTCTTTTTCCTATATTGAGTGTCTTTTCCTCAAGATCTTATACTTCATTTTCTACTATCATATATAATAAAATAGATCTATGATCTTCTCATGTTTTTATTTATTGATATTTTACTAGATTTTCCAGTTTTATGTTCAATATTATTGTTTTTCCTAATTTGGAATCTTACAGTGGTATCAAAGAATAATCATGGCTCAGCCTTTTAGGCACTACATCTATAAAATATGGACCAATGGATGTAAAGGAGTCTCCAAAAATTCTTCTCCAAACTATGAAAGATATTACCAAAGAAATCAACGAGATGAGGGTCGAAATACAGATGGAATCCCCTAGAGGGTTTTAATATGGAGAAAGTTTTAGCACCTCACATCATTGGTGTGAGAAGCCAACAATACAACAAGTTTCACAACAACCCATCATGCCTACATTCGTAGCTATGGGAAATGAGGCTGGAGGACCCTAAGAAGAGGAGAATCTTGGTGATTATTTCCTGGAATATGAATCTCAATCTAAAAGGTTAAAAGAGCACTTGAAATTCCAAGAGTTCTATTGGATCAAGGATAATAGAAGACCCCATAATAACAATACAGGTGGAGGGTACATGCAGAACAATAGCCTATAGTATACTATGGGCAGATTCTTTCTTCCTACTTTTTATGGGTAACCGAAGTGCACAACCAAGGATTGTGTAGAGAAATTAGACATCTATTTCCAGATGAACTAAGTTTTAGAGATTGAAGCCGTTAAGATAGTAGCACTGCACCTTGAAGGTGAAGCACATGAAAGGTGATTTCATGGTCTATCAACATTGGGGCATCCAGGTGTGACTGCTTATGTAGAGTTCACCTGGAGGTTGGTGGATAGACTTGACTGAAGAGACCTAGAAACACACTTTTTTGAGCTAGCAAAGCTTAAGAAGTCAGGAGATCTAGAGACTTGCATCTCCGAATTTCTGAAAATTTTAGTCATGGTGTTAGATATGTCTACAGCTAGAAGAATATATATGTTTATTGATGGGCTAGCAGAGCCTGTGCATGGGTTGGTAAAATCCACTAGACCAACTACACTCCACGATGCTATTGAGAGGACTAGAGACTTGAAATATTCTTTGCGAAGGGCAAGACCTCCATTTCAACAAAAGCTCTCCTTTCAGTCAAAGGGGAAATATATGAAGGTTCCTCCCTCAAAGGATAACCAAGATAAAGGATCTATTAGTGATGATGTCCAGAGAGATCTAAGGAGGAGAAAGCTTTGATTCACTTGCCAAGAACCATAGGCACCATGGCATCGGTGTGTTTCTAGAAAGGCACATTATATTGAGGTATTCTCTGATGGTGAAGAGGAGGAAGAAGAATACTTAGAGGGATATAACCGTGTTGTGGCATCAGGAGGAGATCCACCACCACCAGGAGGTGGAAATGGGGCATTTTCTCAAACTGGAGGACCCCTTGCAACTTTGCAGGGAGTTCCCAAGTATCTGACATTGAGAGTCTGAGGCACTATTTAGGGGCATCGAGTGTCGGTATTGATAGAAAGTGGGGATACCCACAATTTTATTGATACCCAACTAGTGTTGAGGAGAGGCATTCCAACAATATTTTTTGCGATTCTCAATTTTGGTTCCAGCAGCTAAAACCATGAAGTGTGTAAAGTATGTTCTGGTATTGATTATCACTTTGGGGACTTATACATTGACAGAACACTTATTTGTGGTTGATATTCCAAACACCAATTTGATATTGGGTGTACAGTGGTTGATCACACCGGGGAAGGTCACCACGGATTGGGAGACCTTAGAGATGGAATGGATAGATAAGAAGAGCAGTAAGCACCAAATTATTAGGGGAATGGACACCTATCCACCTCAGATAGTCTCAGCACATAGGATGGAGGTTGATTTGTGCAGAGGAGACATAGAATGAGAAGTGGAACTACGTATGTATGAGGCAGGAGGTAAGGGTGCACCAGTACACCCAAATGTGAAGTTTGTTTTAGACCACTATTCTACAATATTTGGGGACATACCACCAATAAGGCCACCAGACTGGGGGTTTGAGCATACTATTGAGTTGGATCAGGGGATCAAAACAGTGATCACCACACTCTATAGGAATCCCAAATCCTATAGGGATGAGATTGAAAGAGCTATTTAGGAGCTCTTAGATTTAGGACATATATGACCCAGCACCAGTCCTTTTGCTTCTTCGGTTTTCTTGGTGAAGAAGAAGGATGGTACATTTAGGATATGCATTGACTATAGAGCCTTGAATAAGAATAAAATGAAGAACATGTACCTAATTCCTAGGATCGATGAGTTGATGGATGAGCTAAGGGGATCAAATTTCTTTTCAAAGATTGATTTGAGGTCGGGGTACCATCAGAATCAAGGTAAGCAATAAGGATATCCCCAAGACTGCATTTAGATGTCATTATGGCCACTTTGAGTTCTTTCTAATGCCCTCTGGGTTAACCAATGATACGACTACTTTTCAGTCTTGTATTCCATGGTCAATTGAAGAAATTTTTTATGGTTTTCTTTGATGACATTCTTATCTACAACCACACATGGGAGGATCATATGCAACATATTGAGACAATATTATGCATTCTTGAGGAGCATAAATTCTATGCTAAGCTCTCCAAGTGTGAGTTTGGGCTCACAAAGATGATTTATTTGGGCCACATCATTGGAGTGGACGGAGTAAGGGTCCATGAGGAGAAGATCCATGCTAGTCGGGATTGGCTAGAGCCAAAGAATGTAACATAACTTAAGGGGTTTGTAGGCATCTGCACCTACTACCAAATTTTTTTCAAAGGGTTCTCCCAACTAGTAGTACCACTCATGGATCTGACCAATAAGGGAGCCTTTTTTTGGACATATACTTTGCATAGGGACTTTTATAGGCTCAAGGAGGTGATGAGAAGTTTCCCGATGTTGTTATTAGTGGATGTTACCCAGCCCTTGGTGCTGGAATGTGATTATTAAGGGGAGGGAATTGGAGTAGTCCTGATGCAGGGGGGGGCACCCCATAGCTTTTGGGAGTCGAAAGTTGTTGTCTCGTGAGAGGTTGTATCCTATATATGATAAGGAAATGTTGGCTATTATGCATGCATTGGCCAAATTCTGGCTGTATTTGTTGGGAAATAGGTTCCGAGTGAAGACTAATCACAAAAGTCTTCGGAATTTCCTTGAGCCAAAGCAGCTACATGAGAGGCAACAACAATGGGTTAGAAAAATCTAGGCATATGACTTTGACATTGAATATGTCAAAGGGAAGAGTAATGTTATAGTGGATGCCTTACCACGGAGATCAGCAACGTTGTCATTGATGAATGTGGATACAAATTAGAAGGCCTAGATGTTGGTGGAGTATTCCAAAGACCACTTCACATGTGAGATCCTAGATGGGTAGGTGATCGGTGAGGGGTTGGATGAGATCATCTATTACTGGGACAAGATCCTCTTGACTAGATATTCTAAGATCAAGGGGAAGATTTTTCATGCAAAACATGATTCACCACTTTTAGGCCACCAAGGATTCACAAAGACATATTGAGCCATTAGAGATATTCTCATGGAAGTGTCTCAAGGAGGATGTGCTCCAAAACATCAAGGAATGCATAGTTTTCCAGCAAAATAAAGGAGAGAAAAACCATCATGTAGGTTTGTTACAACCACTACCTATTTTAGAAGATAATGGGAGAGTTTTTTTATGGATTTCATTACTGGTTTTCCAATAGTACAAGGAAAGTGTTGTATGTTTGTGGTCATTGATCGACTAACAAATTATTCACATTTCTTCACCATTTCTTCATGGTACACTACCTCACAAGTGGTCGAGCTCTTCTTTAGAGATGTTTTCAGACTTCATAGTCTTCCTAAGACCATAATCAGTGATAAAGATAGCTACTCCATGGGTGTCTTTTGGTAGAAACGTTTCCTTTTGGTGGGTACATATTTGACACCAAGTACCAGTTATCACCCCCAGACAGATGGGAAAACAAAGAAAGTAAACAAGTGGTTGGAAGGCTACTTTTGAAACCATGTTTTGAGGCAGTAAAGAGCATGGTTTCATTGGTGCCAATTAGGATATTGTTGATACAATATGATAATTCATAGTTTGATCAGTATGTCTCCATTTCGTGCTCTATATGTATATAATGATTTATAATTTTTTGATGTGATGTTTGTAGAAATTAAGGCTCCTAGAGCCAAAGAGTGGATCCAAGAGAGCCAAGATATACTCCTTGCTCTCAAGGACAAAATTTTCTACAACCCAGAATCACCAAAAGCTGTATGCAAATCATCGTCGGGTGGAGAGATAGTTTGAGTCGGATGATTTGGTCTATCTCTGTCTTCAGCCTTACAAGTAATCAATGCTGAAGGAGAAGGGGGATGAGAAGCTTAATCCCCATTTCTATGGGCCATATAGGGTGATCTGCTGTGTTGGGGAGGTAGAATATGAGTTGGAGCTCCCCACTGGGAGTAAGATCCACAACATTTTTCATGTCTCATGCATCAAGAAGGCCATTTGACAACATGTAGCTTCTAATACGTATCTCCCACCTATTGATGACGAGGGCCATCTGGTTTTACAATCAGAAGCTATCTTGGATACTCAGAAGAGGAAACTAAGGAATAGGGTCACGATTAGATAATATCTGATTCGATGGAGGAATCTACATGATGAGGATGCTACTTGGGAAGGAGAGAATATTTTGCAGCATCCATCTTTGAAGTTGCTTGAGGACAAGCAAAATTTGGGAGGGGAGGACTATAATATTCCTAATTAGCTTTTAGCTAGTTGGAATATTAAATTTTGCTTTTTTTTAATTAAATAGATGAATAAGTGGGTAGAGGGACCCTTAAATATCTTTAGTAGGAATAAAACCACCTCTAGTGTGAAAGTAGATCAATGTATCTAGTTGAATAAAGCACACATGGTGTGAATGTGGGTCAATGCATGTGGATGGGGTCAAGGTTGACCAAATCAATAGTGCAGTCATAGAGGGAGTGGAGATAGTGAAGGACATCACAGTCATAATGGATGGAAGTCTCTATGAGAGTAGCACCATTATTGAGTGGGGCCAGGGGGGAGGAGGTTCACAATGCATATAAGTAAGGGGATGGCAACCATAGAGAGCATTCTGAATATTGTTTATGTATGGTCTTTTATGACTTTCTACACGCTTCAGCTGTTTAGCGCAGTGTGATGTGTTGTTTAGCACAAGTCTGTTTCCCACCCTCATCCTTAGGGGACTTGAGTGCCCACTCAGGAGAGGTTCATTTTAGCTTCATTCCTTCATCTGGCATCAGGCCAATATTTAGCCACCTCCAACACCACAGTCTCCTTCAGAAATTGCACAATTCAAGAGGGAAGTTTTAGTGGAGTGTTGATAACCCAAGTTCTTGACCTTATTTTCCTATGAGGGGAGCAACCATTCATACGAGAAATCAGTGGGGAGGAGTGTCAACCATTTTTACATTAGATCAGCCACCTCCCAGTAGTTACCTAGATGTAGAGCATAATTTATCCCTAGGGATGCATTTTTCATATTATGTATTTCTAGAAACCCTTTCTGGGTTATCTTGGAATTGTGCTAGAAAGCCTAGATCTCTGATACCAACATTTTTCTGATCACTCTATTAACATATATACGCATTCTTATTTTCTAGCAGCTGTTATTTCCAGGAGGATTGTGCATTCATGGCCTCCCAATAGTTTATATAGCAACAATTTTTCATGTATTGATGTATAGGGTCATTTGAGGCTTCTTTTTCCTAGCTTTAGTGTCTTTTCCTCAAGATCTTCTACTTCATTTTCTGTTATCATATATAATAAAATGGCTCTATGATATTATCGTGTTTTGATGTATTAATATCTTACAACATTTTCCAGTTTTATGTTCAATATTCCCTATTTTTCCTAAATTGAAATATTACATTCGTATAGGGAATAATTTTAGGGTGATCCACAATTCGATGGAGGAAATAATTGGAGACTTCACTGCAAGAAGTTTCAAAGGATGTTGGAGCATCGGCTTTGGCTACCCTTTTAATGATTCTAGCCTTTTCATCCTAAAAAAACTTATACATGGCCTCCCATGAAGAAGCCTACGTAGAGAGGAACCGAAGACTTATGAAGTAGATAAGTAAGTATGAAATGCCACAAGTTTCTTGTTTTTCTTCATAGGCTTTAACATTTTTCAATATTCTTGCTTCTTGGGACTAGATTGCCGCAGGATAAACAAAAAATGAACAAAAACACTTAGAATGCAGGAGTGATTAACACAAAAGTTTAAAGTGATGGAAAATATGGGTTAAATGAAAAAATCTAAAACATTAAGTAACAAACCATCAAATCATTTAGGGACTTGATACCAAAAATACGTTATCCCTTAGTCATATTTAAAAAATGTTATTTCACGTGGTTTACTTTGACATATCAGCGCTTAATTAAGATCTTGCATTGCAAAATTCCTTTGGAGAAAAACTTTAAAACATGTGATACATTTAACTCATTGATATGTGATCAAGACCTTGTGTTAATTGAATGTAATTATCAACAGTTTCAAGATATCGAGGCATGCGAGGGGCAAGTGTGCTTTAAGTTTTGCAACATGATAACAATATCGCAATCACAAAACTTGTGGAGTGAGCGAATGCGTAATAGTCCCGGAGAAATTCATTTGCGATATATCACATCGGGGATTTAGAGCAAGCAATATGGATAGCACCAAAATGAATATGTGATTGCACGACGACGATATTTGACGTGGCATATACATGGCTCCTATAAATATAATTTATAATAGCACCTGTTAGAGATATTTTTCCTTTGTTATCATTCTTTTTTATTTAAAGTCTTTATGCAAATTGTTTAATGTGTCCAAGAAACATCACATCACATATTAATTTTTAATAGAGATTTTTGAGTGCTGCTACTTGGAATTGCAATATGCGGTATGTGATGGGGCATTTTTTGTATTTATTTATGTTCTTCGGCTAATAGGATCCAAGTTTATCTTTTGGATATCAATTTTTTTTTCCTATAAAGAATATTTTTTTTATTGCCCTAAATTAAAATTGAAAAAGGGTCCTCATTATTTCCTAAGGCAACTATATATAAATAATGGGGGGTTTATTGAATAGCACAACAAAACCCAAGGTATAAAACCATATGATTAATACCATGGCCTCTAAAATAAACATGGTTGACCATGGTTTAACATTGTTGATTTTAATATTGAGACAATCTTTGTCACAATGCAACATTGGATCATGGTTGACCATAATTTATTTTCATATTGAGACAATCTTTGTCACAATGGAACATTGGACCATGGTATACCATGTTTTATTTTCATACTCTGACAATCTTTAACATAATGTAAAACTAGATCGTAGTTGACCATGGTTTCCCATGATTATAAAACCAAGGGTTCTATATTAAACCATATGACTAATATTATAAACGTTATCAATAATATTATACCCTATGAATATGAACCCTTAGAATCATAAACCCAATGGATTTATATTGTAAACCCAAAGGATTAGTTCTAACACCCCAAGGTACTATAAACCAAAAGGATTAATATTAGAAACCTAGGGTAACGCCGACGCATTGGCCAGACCCATATAAAAAATCTCATTTTCTTCACGATCGATTCCAAGATAGTCCTATGCCTTGTTGTTGAAAGTGGGTAGAATCCCATCACAAATTCATATCATATTGAAGGGATAGATTCACATAAAGCCTCACACATGTTCATATAGATACACATTACATTTCAACATCTCACTTGATCAATCTTGGCAGCAACCTCAGTACTATGATATTTTTTCTATTTTTTGGCAAGCACTAATATGTTTCATAGAGAAAAATTTATTTCATGCAAAACGAAGGTACTTACCACCCATAAACTGAAATCATATGATTTAATTACGCTTTCGTCGACATGTTTTTAATTTGGATTAATTATCCATATGCATATTTTTTTTAGAGGAAAAAAATGAATCTTAATTTTATATAATTAAAATGAGAGAGTACATTTTTCATATTTATTAATTCTTACGATTTTCATATATTTATCCTTAGTAAGAGTACTATTATCCTATTTAATCATGTAGATCCTATCATCTTCTTTCTAGTGACAAAAAAAAATACTATCATTTTAGTTACATTATATCACTCATGTTATCATTGTTCCCATATCTTGTAGTTCCATGTCTAATCCAGATATTATTATAGCACTTCAAACCTGCTTTCTCTATGAAAATTTTGTTCTGCCAACATTTATCATTGTTCCTTGTTCATGTGTTGAGAAGAGAAACTTACCGTGTTCGTTGTTGATACCTCTCTTTGATAGAAGATCTGCTCTCGAGTTCTGTTCTATATAAATGTGATCAAAATTTCTGTGTTGGTATGTAATTACTAGTTTTTTGATTCATTTCATCGAGTTGGTTAAAATGGGGGGATTGAAATTGTTATGTCCTTTCACACATTCTCCTGTCCCCTTTGCATATCTCAAGATCTATATGTTGTCCAATATGAGCCACTTTGCTACTATCAATACTGCCCATATCGTAATAATATCTTCTTTACTGTTTTTGCCTCATCCTCGTTCCCACTAAAAGTGATAGGATTTCCCCGTTTCTATTACTATGTATGCACCACATCCAAATCTTCTCCTAGAATATGCACAATCAAAAAATCCTATTGGGTATGAGTGCCAAATATCTTTGGTCTTGATATATATGTGTTTGATGATACTCTTATATGATCCATATTCATTATAATATGAAACATATTTTATCATATCCTCCATCACATATGGATACCTATTATAAAAAATGAGCGCATTTTCACTTCTCCATATGGACTATATTATATATAGTGGTAGAAAGTTGTATATTGCATGAGATTTGAACCAAGTCCTCAAAAAATGCCTCACTAATGTTTGATGTTGGGGAGGGGAAATGCCAATTGTGTCTGTAACCCCTTCCAATAGAGCTCTCGTGAATGGGAAATGAATGAAAGGGTGATCATCATCCTCATACCTATTTTAATAGAGAAGACATATGCATGGGCCTGAGTACCCTCTATGTTGAAGATTATTCCATGTCAATATTCTATCCATAATAACTAGCGAGCAAAACCATCTGATCTTATTAGGTAGATTATCTTTCAAAATAGGCCAAACCAAAGATGGTGGTTGCATTCCTTCTTTATTCCTTTTCATAGATATGTAAATTTCCTTAACCATCGACAACCCCTTCTAGAGATTACCTCCCCAAGTTATCTCATATTCCTTATAATTAAGTTTTATACCTGCATTTATGGGTTTTGATATATATGCTTTCCATTCACTCACATATTCTCCTGGAATTCGTATTTCCTGAGTTGTAGTCAATGAATAACTATCAATATATTTTGTATTCTGATAGAAATTTTCTTTTAGGAAAAAAATCTCTTTTTCATGGAGAAAGTTAAGGATCTGGATTGGTAAAGAGTGGTTTCCCATCATACCATTGATAAAATCCAATCCAAACATGATCTTGGATCCATCTCCTACCTTCCACCACACCAACCCCAATATCCATTGAACATTTTTCATCATAATTCTCTAGATGTATGATTATATATATTTCATCTTTGCCCCACCGACAATCCATGGTGTAAATTTTTTTCCATATATGTATTTCTCTTTAATAATTTGGTACCATATTAACGAACCTGTTACTGCTCGCCAAATGTTCTTTACGATCAGTTCCATGTTGAATGTTGTGGGATCTATTACTCCCCACCCACCTTCCTCAATAGGTATGACCATGATTTATGATTTAATTAAGTGAATCTTTCCAGAAAGAATTGTACTCGACTAGATAAAGCATGCCATGATCAATTGAATTCTTTTAATAATTTCCTTTCAATGTTGAAAAATCCATATCCAATATATTGATATATTTTTTAGAACAAATTTTAAAATGGTCATCCTACCCCCCATTTTTAACCATTTTTGTTTCCAACAATCAAGTCTCTTATGAAACCTCTCTACAAACCAATCCCAACCCTTGTTATGGTATTTTTTAGGCCTCAGGTTGAATCCCAAGTATGTGAAGCCTTCTTCCATTTAATTGTGTCTAACACCAAATAGTTGGAAGATGTCCCTAATTTCTGTCCCAATGTTACCATTGTGTATGAGTACTGATTTCAATTCATTCATTCATAACCCTGATGCCATTTGAAATGTTTGGATAATGTTATGAAAAATTATCCATTCAGAAATAGTAGTCGCCCCTCCAAAAGTAAGCACATCCACAAACATAAGATGGGTTATATCAATCTAACGAGATACTTCAATTCCAATAATACTGCCTTGGAAATTTTCATCCCTTACTTTCCTACTCAGAGTTTCAATAACCAATATGAACAACATAAGCGATAGTGCACACCCTCGGTCTCAAGCTCCTGTGGGCCTAGAAGAATTGGGTAAGAATTCAATTAATGATGACCACACAATTCGTAGTCTTGATGCATGTAATAATCCATCATATATTTGAAGGGGACACACATTCTTTAATCAAAATAAGTTTTAGAAATTACCAATCAATACTATAATAAGCCTTGCTCAAATAAACCTTGAGAAGGAAAGACTTAAGATTCTGGGTTTTGATAGAATGAATAATCTCCTGGGTAATACCAGTTCCTTCTTCTATTTTTATGCCCTCAATAAACCAAAACTTATCTTCCTTAATATTCCTATATAGTATAGTCTTTAGCCTTTGTGCGACCATCCTGGATATCAATTTATAAAAAGAAATACAAAGTGACATCAACCTAAAATATGCAAAGGATTCATGATTTTTCTTCTTGTGGATAAGAGAAATATATGTTATTTTTATTGTCCCTTGAATATACCCATAAATCCATGATTCCTTAGTAGCCACAATGGGATCTGGAATCATCAGTTTCAAAAAATGGATAAAACTTTCTGCCCCCCAGCCATCCGGATCAGGGCTCTTATCTTTTGCGGTCTCTTTGATCATCTCCATTATCTTCTCTTTGGTGATAGGTCTACCTAGGATCTGATTCTCCTTAATATAAATAATTTATTTTATATGTGATTAAAAAGAAGTATATGGAATAATATGGTGCTCCCTGGCTAAAAATTGATCCCTGAAATGTGATACCACTGCTTGTTCTAGAGAGCCCTAAGATGAGCATATATTCCCTTATGCATCCTAGATCTTCGAAATATAATACATATTTTTTCTGATATTAAGCCAACGGTGGAAATATTTATTATTTTTATCTCCCCCTTGTACCCAAATTTCCCTACTCTTCGTTCGAATATAAGCCTCCTAGTTCTACAAGATCTTGTTCCTAATGCCTTCCATCTCGATTACCTTATCTCTATATGAATCCAAGAAGTACAAAGGATTTTTCTGATCATAATATTTCTCGATATCATGTTCAATGCCTCTAAGAGTTCGACTTTCCTCCCTCTTCTTACCCAAAATACATGTGCATGCTTCCCTTTTCGACATCTAAAGCTTAGTGGATATCGCATACATGGAGTTCATTGGAGGAGGATGAATAGACATGTTCCATAGAGAGTTTACAAAATTATCAGAATATTTCATGTGCATCCATCTAGGTTTGAATTTAAAAGGATATGTACGTCATGGATATTCTTCTCCCCATAATAGCGAAATTGGTAGATGGTCTAAGATACTACCTGGCATAATAGTTGATTTCATACTAGTCACATTCTGATAAAGTGACTAGTTCACCAAAAAACCATCGATCCTTTTTGCAAGGCCTTCCCCACCAATGTGCCCATTCTACCAGGTCGTTCCAAGGGTTTCTGACTCAATATCCATCAGAGCACGTGTCCCGATCAAATCCATGAAATATGTACCTAAGTCATCCTACTTCACCCTACAACCCCATATCTCCGGCTTTCTAAAATAAAAGTTCAAATCCTCACCAATTATTAGGGAAATCAGCCCTAACAGACTAGAATTAGACACCCTTTCCCAAAATACTCTACACCTTGAATATGGACATAATAATTAATGATGCGATATTTCTGACCTATTCCCACCTTATACCGAGACATAATGATACCTGCACATGAATAATATTCCTGTAAATCATAGCTCTTGGGGTTCAAAAACACACCCATACCCCTCGAGAGTTCATTGGAGTGAGTGGAACATATAAGCCATTTTGGAAAAATGGAAAGCATAGCCTCCCATGCTTTTTATTTCTCTATCTTTGTTTCTTGAATTAAGATCAAATATGGTTGATCCATACAAACCAATGCCCAGAGAGAGAATAATTTATGAGGCTCTCCCAACCCCCTAACATTTAAGGATATAATAGTCATGGTGAAACCCCATGATCGGGCATATCCTCTTTAAGATAATGGTTTGAGAAATTTTCTAGTTTTGAAAATCTAATGGTTTCTATCATGTAAATACAAACCCAATACACATTAGTTTCAACACTACATATCCAAACGAGCGTTTATGTGTGGAACTCAACTTCTTCGACGAGGTAGCATAATCACTATTCGAAATAGTTCAATTTCTTGACCACAGGTAATTTGTAGCCATGTTACCAAAAACAAACGAGAAGCAAAATGAGAAACGAAAACATACCATAAACAAATTTTGGAGGTTTTTCTGTCAAGGAAGTAGGGGAGAGAAAAAACAACAAAAATATTTAAAGCATAAAACAAAAATATTATGAAGGTGAAGTTGTAATAATTGCATTTAGCCAAAGTCCATTGATAAAGGAAAAGAGTATAATATTTAGTTTTCTATTATATTATCAAAATTTACCAAGATTGTAAATTACATATTTTTTGAATTGAAATATAACATTTTATTATTACAAATAATGTTGTATGTAGTTCTTTAATTCCATTATTATTCCAAATAAGGTAGACGATAATAAAATGTAAAGTGAAGAATTTAATATCTCTAAAAATATCTCAATTGCAAAACTATAATTCTATTATAACAATTATTTATTATTTTTAATTGAAATTAATTAAATTAATAATCACACAAAACACATAAGTTGGAAAAAGAGAAAAAAAACACATCTCCTCTGTAATTTACTAAATTCATTGTACATCTCAGAGTTGAATTTAAAAAGTATAAAGTTACTAATTACATTTATAACATATTTATTATTTCTCTTCAAATAATTGCAAATTTCTTATTAGTGAGTTGTTCTTACAATAAAACCAAATTAATTTCAAATTTCTAATGAGTCCCTTGTTCTATGAAAGAAGAAATAAGTAGTGAAAACGTATCAAGGCCAAATTTATGAACGAAATTGGTTTCAAGGAAATGGAAATAAAGAAGGTAAACATATTAAAATCCCATATTTATGGATACTAGTTGATGAGAATGAAAACATTTTCTTATATTGTTTCATACTTTTTTTTAATTAAACTAACTATTTAGTGTATGGTGCCTCCTCACCACTCAGAAAACCCAATCCTAAGAATTATTAAATACAAGATTGGAACTCTAAAAACACCAATTTTTACATAAGTATTATGATAACGAGTGACAATGACTTGTCATATGATTATACGATGATGTATAAAAATTACATGTTATGTTTGTATTGGAGTAGGAAAAGTGGACTCGAAATTACAGTACCACTAGGATTCGATGAGGGGAATAAGCAAGAGTTTTTTATACCATGTGGAAAGTGAGTGAGTTATTAGTTTCAAACATATCTATGTGGGAGAAATGAACTTGTTTAAGAAAACAAAATCACTTTTCTTATAAAAACTGTATATGTTTCTAGAGAAACCAGTTTCGTGGATAGAGAAATGCGAGTACTAGCCATAAAGTACCAGCAACATCATCTGAAAATAAATGTCTGCATCAAAGGTGAGATTTTTTCTCTGACTGCACTCCTTGATTCTAGTGCAGATGTGAACATATTTAATAAAAGAGTAATCCCCTCAAAGTATTGGGTTTCAACCTCCCGCAAAATCATAGGGTTAGGAAAAACAACCCTTCAATATGAAGTTCCTAAAGCTGCTGTGTGTTTTGACACCCACTGTACAAAATTGAAATTTGCAGTAGGTAACATCCCTATTGACTGTATATTAGGGAATGTCTTTTTAGAAATTGTAGAACCCCATGGTTCAATAAGGTTAAAAAATAATAGAGCAGGTTATTTTAGTACTGTACCTACCTCTGATGAAAAATCTAAAAGAATAGATATGCCATATGTTTCAAACCCTAGAGTTTCTACTATGGTACAGGTAATGCAGGAACTCAGAAAGGCTGAGAACAAGTTGACTGAGTTGAAAGACTTAAATTATGCAATTCATATTGAAGAACAACTCAAATCTCTAGAAGCTCAGAAGAAAATCTCTGAACTAAAAACAATAACTGAAAATGACTGCTGCTGTGAAGAGCCAAATGCCTTTTGGCATAGAAAACAACATAATGTTGAGATGCCATATAAAAGTGAATATACTGGTAGACCATGCAAATCCAGAGCCATTCCCATGAATAGAGAATACAAAGAACTCTGTGAGAAAGAAATAAATCAGCTTCTTGATCAAAAGATGATAAGAGAATCCAACAGCCCTTGGAACTGCTATGGATTCTATGTAAACAAAATATTTGAACAGATCAGGGGCATCCCCAGGCTTGTCATAAATTATAAGCCTCTAAATTATGTTTTGGCAGATGACACCTATCCTATCTCCCACAAAGGAGAGCTTATGAGAAGGATATCGGGTGCTAAAATATTTTCCAAGTTTGATTTGAAGTCCAGTTTCTGGCAGGTAGGCATTGCAGAGAAAGATAAATTCAAGACTGCCTTCAGTATTCCAGTCGGCCATTATGAGTGGAATGTCATGAATTTCAGCCTGAAGCATGCACCATCAAAGTTTCAAAAACTGATGGATTCTATATTCAAGCCGTATGCTGATTGGCTATTAGTTTATATTGATGACATTCTAATTTTTTCAAAGAATTTCCAAGACCACTTCAGACATCTAAAGAGTTTTGTAAAACTGGTCAAAAAGAATGGTCTGGTACTGAGCAAAAAGAAGATGAAGATCTTCCAGACCTCCATTGAATTTCTTGGACACACAATACAGAACAGGCACATTGCCCTACAAAGCCATGCAATGGAATTTGCTAATAAATTCCTAGATGCTATTTTAGATAAGACTCAGTTACAAATATTTCTGGGATGCTTAAACTATGTGGCTAACTTTTATCAGGATTGTGCTACAGACAGGTCTTTGTTAAATCAGAGACTAAGAAAAAACCTAGCACCTTGGACTGATAAGCACACAAAAGCTGTCAGGCAGATGAAGGCCAAGGTGAGAAATCTTCCTATCCTTCATGTTGCTGATGAAGAATTTTTCAAATTAGTAGAATCAGATGCCAATGACATAGGTTGGGGAGGTGTACTAAAGGAGAAAAAAGATGAGAAAGATAAAGATGAACAAGTAGTCCAGTTTGCCTCTGGAACATGGAGTAAAGCAGAAAATAATTATTCTACGATAGAAAAAGAGGTAAAAGCTGCTTGGAATTGTATAGATAAATTCTCTATTCATCTTGTAAATAAGTTTTTTCTATTAAGGACCGATGCTTCAGCCTTAGAGAAGGTCCTTTCCAAAAATATCAAAAATCCTGGTGAAGCGAAATTTTCCAGATGGCAAGCATTGTTTGCCAATTTTGATTTTAAATTTGAGCACATTAAGGGGGTAAACAATCATCTTCCAGACTTTTTGAGTCGTGAATATCTCCAACATCAAGAACAACAAGAAGACCAAGTTTTGGTTATTGTGACTGAATGGGATTAGGCACAGCAGAGAGAAGTCCTTAGGACTATTCCAGATGAAAAATATTGGGCCACATACAGAGATGAATGGAGGCCAACTTGGCAGCTCCGGAATACAAAAGTACAAGACACCAACTTGCAGAATCATACTGACATACAACATCTTGTACCTGAAAGGAGAGTGTACCCCAAAGGCATCCGATGGATACACGACATGGTGTACACTCATAGCATGAGATCATCATGGAAAGGTGAAGAATATTTGTCACAATATTTTTGTGATCTTATTGTTACCCATACAAGAGGAAGTGACAGACAACGTGTCTATCACAAATACTTGGTCATCATTCGGACAAGAAATCCTGAGTGGACCTGGACCCACTTCAATCAGTGGCCGGGAAATAATCCAGAATTCATTTTCCTAGATACCATTTATAATTTCTCAGGATATAAGAAATTATAGTGGGATCTCATGAACAGAGATAGCAAAAATGAGATCCATTATACAAAAGTCAAGTTTGGTGCTACTGGACTAATGCAGTCCAATCGACAGCCATCATGGTTAAAATATTGGTGGGAATATTACAGACTCAAATCAACTGCAATGGATCATATAGCATACGAGTCCTACTTCCAGAATCAGTGTAATTGGTGTGTTGAAAATCATGTAGCAGAATGTTTTCATATACCTTGTCAAAGTGTAAGAGAACTCCTTCCAATAGGAAGATATTATATGGGAGATTCTCCAACACTCCGATTTCATATGAGCACACACAACCAATGGCTAGTTATGACTAATATTAAGCACAAAATTATACTTATCAAGCCAATGATTGTAAGGCGTAGCTATACTAAAGCCTGGAATGATACAACCTACCAAAGGTATAGGTTCCTCGGAATTAAAATTCCTGAAGATCTAGCAGAAAGCAATGCTAGTGGTTCTCATGGGCTCCACTAATAAAAAATCCTCCACTTTTTTTTGTATCCCGGGATTAATGTGACCGGATTTTCCCGAGGGCTTTTCCCTATTAAAAATCATCCTCAGTGTAAATAATAATGGGTGTTTCCCTGTGGGCCTTTGTACTAAAAGGTATCCACAGTGTACTCACACACCTTCACATGTTAGAGTCTGGATGAATGAATATTTTTGTGCATGTCACTTCAGTGTTACCTGAAAATAATGATTCCTCTTCCACGTCATAGTTTGGTACCAATACGAATTGATTGGTTGTCCCCCCTCTCATCCTATATAAGGAGGGTTAGGTTCATTCATTCGGGCATCGAGTCTTAGAGTCATTTTGAGTTTTGTGTGTTTGAGACGGAGTCTGAGCTCTTCGTATTCTGCATCTAAGAGATTATTCTCGATCTGCTTGCAACACGAAGATCAATTTCCAAGTCTAGAGTCTGATCTGGCTAGCCTGCGCATCAGTGTGCTTGGCACTGATGAGAATCTAAAGTGGCAGGATCTTTTAGATCGAGTCTGCGTCATAAATTTTGTGTGTTATATATTTTCTTAGACATAGTCTACTATTGGCCAAGAAGCCTCCAGTAAGCTATCTCATATATTGAGAAGCCAAGTCTGGTAAATGCTGAAGTAATCTATCTCTAGAAAGAAATATTCTGAGTCCATGAGATATTGTAATACATTTTGAAATATCAATAAAGAGAAGAAGTTTTATGTTCCGCATTCTGAGTACTTATCACTCTGAGATATTTTAAATGTCTGTTAAGGTAGTATTTGTCTCTCTCATACTTGCTTGAGGTTTGCCAGAGGTTCGCCCGAGGTTCAGCAAACCACCCAAGGACATCAATGCCATTGAAGGCAAGGGAAGCCGTGTGTAGGCCTTTAGTGCGAGACAGTGGAATTAGGTTTGTGTAAAGAAGTTTGAGAGACCAAAGACAAAGAAGAGACTTAATAAGGCTAGTCAGCCTATGTGATCTATTATGGAGTCAGCCTGTTGTTGTTGAGCAAGATTTTTGAAGCCTCTGCATAAAATTGGTATCACAGCCAGAAAGAAGTATGGTTCATGAAAAAGGTCAGTACTCAAATACCCAAAATCTCTTTGTTGTAAAAGTAATATGGACTCTTTCAGAAAGTTAGTTTCTTTTCGAGAAATAGAAGAAAGAGAAAAATCAGAACAAGATCCCCTTAGGGATATGTTTGCGAGTGCTTCTAGTAGAGTATTAAATTCATCAGAGATGTTATATGAAGAAGCTGAACCATTCTCTAGATGGAAACTCCCCAAGATTCAACCCTCTGAAGTATATTTTGATGTGACTTCCTTTAACCTTAGAGCATCCACTAGGATCTCAATTAAGGAGTCCATTAGATCTATTCAAGAAAACTATGATTGTGTACAGTCTATCCCTCTTTTAGACCCGAAACAGCTTCAAGCAGAAGCCAAAATATTAGACACTAAATATATTCATTTTGGTTTCATAAGAGTAGGAATCAGTGCCCTCACACATCAAGGGATAGATACATATTTGTTAGCCACTGTCTGAGATCTCACGCATAGTAAATACACTGATTCATTGATCGGAGGAAAAGTTGCTCCTTTATCAAAAGGTCCGGTCTAGTTTGATTGCTATCCGAACTTCCCTATTTATTTTTTTGATGAAACGATAGCAGACATTATTCAGCTTCAGATCCAAACCTCAGGGTTTGACATGAAGAAGAAAAAAAATAACATTTCCATTTAGACCAGAGGGTGTTTCAGACATACAAACACCCTATATCTTACAGTCCTCCATGTACCCAGTAGCGATTAAAAAATGAGCGTTGTTTCTCTGACTGATTCTAAAAATCAGAAAGTCGAACACCAAGCTATCAAATGGGAAGATCTAAACTTCCCTGAACATTGGGTTGTTGCAAATCCCAAGCCTATCACTGCCAGAGCCATAACTTCTACTAATATCAGTGAGAATCAATCCACATCCACTCTGTCATTCCCCAGAAGGTCAACCATAGATAGACATCGTATTGAAGAAGCTTTTCGGAAGTCTCCTATGTGCAGACACCCAGATATTATAGATACTACTAGCTCCAGTATTGTTTCTTGTACCTGTAAACATATTTCATTATTTTAATTTGCATAGTTAGTTAATTTTAATCCACTTGAAGTTTCATGTCCTGAATTCAAAAACCTAGTTAATCTCCAAAGTCTTGCTTACCTGGTCATTCATGAGAACCATAATCCGAGGACAGGAGAAGCCCCTGCTTCTACCTCTGTAAATCCATGTCCTAATCCAAATTGTTCTGACATCCCATTTCCACACGAGTCAGACCATGTCCTCATGATCCATGAATTACCCAATTTTGAAAATGAAGACCCCAGGTTAAAAGAAATGTTTGATAAGATGAGACCAGCCAATATGCCCAGATATGGTATTGGCTATCTTGAATAGATGAATCACCTGATTCCTGAATGTAGATTCAAATATCTACCATATGATATCAAGAAACTGTTAGTCAATGAAATGCATAAGTTCTTCACAGTAATGGGTGGATGTAAGAATTATTTAGTTGATACCCAGTGGATCAAACATATGCTGAAATGGGATCTTTATATACATCCTAAGGCAGAATATTTTGGCCTCACACACACTTGTGAAGAAAATATTAGACTGTCTAAAGAATGGAAAAACTACATGGATAAAACTCACAGTTGGATTTCATTTTATTCATGGAAAAAGTTAATGCAGTCTGAATAAGTCTTGATGACTGACTCTTCATCATCCACACAACATTATTGGTCTGCACTTGATGGTAGTAGACTTGAGACACCTACTACATTTCCTCCTTTCAAAGGCATTGTGATAGGAGAAGCACAGAGTACAACCAAAGCCATTCCTTTGGTTTTAAAAGATGACAATGCACTTGGCATTGATGGAAGGATCCAGAAGGCCAGTGAATAGTTGAACTGGACCAATACAGCCATTACTAGTCTAGAAAGGAATGTTGCAAAAATAGTTTTTGTGAAAGAAAAATTGGATCAAGTTCAAGTCTCATTAAATGATGTAAATAATTCTTTGAATTATGTACAGTATGATTCTTCATTAGTTAAAGCTTATTCTAAATAATCCTTGACAAGGATTGTAGATATTAAAGATAAGATTGTTACTGAAGCTAGTTCCACCAGAGGACTCATTTCTGACTTGTCTAAAAAGTTTGATAAGCTTAATCCCTCTGTGTCTTAAAAGCCTATCTCAACTTCATTTTTACACAGAAGAAAGAGTGTTCATATTCAACAATCTGTCAAGCCAGTTGATAGATTTCCACACCTATTTCCTAAAGAATTTGGTCAGTCCTCTACCAAGTCTTCAGAAGAAAAAGAATCCTTAGAAAAAATCACCATTTCTAGTCTATTTAAAAAGCTCGAGCGAGAGACACAAGATCTCCCTGTCTATGAGCCCTTAGAAGCCCAATATACCAGATAAATAATCTTTGTCACAAGATTTTTGTGATATTACTGTTACATGTACAGGAGGAAGTGAAAGACAACGTGTCTATCGCAAATACTTGGTCATCAGTCGGACAAGAAATCTTGAGTGGACCTAGACCTGCTTTAATCAGTGGCCGGGAAATAATATGGAATTCATTTTCCCGGATACCATTTATAATTTCTCAGGATATAAGAAATTATGGTGGGATCTCATGAACAAAGATGTCATAAATGAGATCCATTATACAAAATTCAATTTTGGAGCTACTGTACTGATACAGTCCAATAGACAACCATCATGGTTAAAATATTGGTGGGAAGATTACGGACTCAACTCAGGTGCAATGGATCCTGTAGCATACGATTCCTACTTCCATAATCAGTGTAATTGGTGTGTTGAAAATCATGTAGCAGAATATTTTCATATACCTTGTCAAAGTGTAAGCGAACTCCTTCCAATAGGAAGATATTATATGGTAGATTCTCCAAAACTCTAATTCCATATGAGGACACACAACCAATGGCTAGTTATGACTAATATTAAGCACCAAATTATACTTAAAAAGCCAATGATTGTAAGGCGTATCTATACCAAAGCCTGGAATGATACAACCTACTAGAGGTATAGGTTCCCCGGAATTAAAATTCTTGAAGATACAATAGAAAGCAGTGCTAGTAGTTCTCGTGGGCTCCACTAATAAAAAATCCTCCACTTTTTTTTGTCTCCCAGTCACGGGATTAATTTGACCGGATTTTCCCTACCAATTTTACGCAGAGGCTTCAAAAATCTTGCTCAGCAACAACAGTCTGACTCCACAATAGCTCACATAGGCTGATTGGCCTTGTTAAGTCTCTTCTTTGTCTTTGGTCTCTCAAAATTATTTACACGAACCCATACACGAACCTACTTCCACTGTCTCACACTAACAACCTACACACGGCTTCCCTTGCCTTCAACGACCTTGACGTCCCTGGGTGGGTTGGCGAACCTCTGGCGAACCTCAAGCAAGTATGAGAGAGACAAATACTACCTTAACATACATTTAAAATAGCTCATAGTGGTAAGTACTCAGAATGCGGAACATAAAACTTCTTCTCTTTATTGATATTTCAGAATGTATTACAATATCTCATGGACTCAGAATATTTCTTTCTAGAGATAAACTACATCAGCATTTACCATACTTGGCTTCTCAATATATGAGATAGCTTACTAGAGGCTTCCTGGCTGATAGTAAACTCTATCTAAGAAAATATATAACACACAAAATTTATGACGCAGACTCAATCTAAAAGATCTCCCCACTTTACATTCTCACTAGCGCTGAGCACACTGATGCGCAGGCTAGCCAGATCAGACTCTTGACTTTGAAACTGATCTTCGTGTTGCAAGCAGATCGAGAATAATCTCAAAGATGTAGAGAAGGAAGAGATCAGACTCCGACTCAAACACACAAAACTCAAAATGACTCTAAGGCCCGATGCCCGAATGAATGAACTTAACCGTCCTTATATAGGATGAGAGGGGGGACAACCAATCAATTCGAATTGGTACCAAACTATGACGTGGAAGAGGAATCATTGTTTTTGGGTAACACCGAAGTGACATCCGCAGAGAGATTCCTTCATCCAGACTCTAACATGTGAAGGTGTGTGAGTACACTATGGATACCTTTTAGTAAAAAGGCCCACGGGGAAACACCCATGATTATTTACACTGAGGATGATTTTTAACTGGGAAAATCCCTCAGGAAAATCTAGTCACATTAATCCCATGATTGGGAGACAAAACAAAGTGGAGAATTTTTTATTAGTGGAGCCCACGAGAAACACTAGCACTGCTTTCTGCTGGATCTTCAAGAATTTTAATTCTGGGGAACCTATACCTCTGGTAGGTTGTATCATTCGAGGCTTTGGTATAGATACACCTTACAAGCATTGGATTGTTAAGTATAATTTGGTGCTTAATCTTAGTCATAACTAGCCATTGGTTGTTTGTGCTCATATGAAATCTTAGTGTTGGAGAATCTCCCATATAATATCTTCCTATTGGAAGGAGTTCTCTTACACTTTGACAAGGTATATGAAAACATTCTGCTACATGATTTTCAACACAACAATTACACTGATTCTGGAAGTAGGAATCGTATGCTACAAGATCCATTGTAGTTGAGTTGAGTCCGTAATCTTCCCACCAATATTTTAACCATGATGGCTGTCGCTTGGACTGTATCAGTCCAGTAGCACCAAACTTGACTTTTGTATAATGGATCTCATCTCTGCCATCTTTGTTCATGAGATCCCACCATAATTTCTTATATCTTGGGAAATTATAAATGGTATCTGGGAAAATGAATTCCGGATTATTTCCCAGCCATTGATTGAAGCAGGTCCAGGTCCACTCAGGATTTCTTGTCTGACTGATGACCAAGTATTTGTGATAGACACGTTGTCTATCACTTCCTCCTGTACAGGTAACAGTAAGATCACAAAAATCTTGTGACAAATATTCATCAGCTTCCCATGATGCCCTCATTCTATGAGTGTACACCATGTCATTTATCCATCGACTACCTTTGGGGTACACTCTCCTTTTAGGTATAAGATGTTGTATGCCAGTATTATTCTGCAAGTTGGCATCTAGTACTTTAGTATTCTGGAGCTGCCAAGTTGGCCTCCATTCATCTCTGTATGTGGCCCAATCTTTGTCATCTGGAATAGTCTTAAGGACTTCTCTCTGTTGTGCCTGATCCCATTCTCTCACAATAATCAGAACTTGGTCTTCTTGCTATTTTTGATGCTGGAGATATTCGCGACTCAAAAAGTCTAGAAGATGATTTTTTACCCCCTTAATGTGCTCAAATTTAAAATCAAAATTGGCAAACAATGCTTGCCTTCTGGAAAATTTCGCTTCACCAGGATTTTTGATATTTTTGGAAAGGACCTTCTCTAAGGCTGAAGCATCGGTCCTTGACATAAAAAAACTTATTTACAAGATGAATAGAAATATTATCTATACAATTCCAGGCAACTTTTACCTCTTTTTCTATGGTAGAATAATTGTTTTCTGCTTTACTCCATGTTCCAGAGGCAAACTGGACTACTTGTTCATCTTTATCTTTCTCATATTTTTTCTGCTTCATCACACCTCTCCAACCTATGTCACTGGCATCTGATTCTACCACTTTGAAAATTTCTTCATTAGAAACATGAAGGATAGGAAGATTTCTCACCTTGGCCTTTATCTGCCTGATAGCTTCTGTGTGCTTATCAGTCCAAGGTGCTGGATTTTTTCTCAGTCTCTGATTTAACAAAGACCTGTCTGCAGCACAATCCTGATAAAAGTTAGCCACATAGTTTAAGCATCCCAGAAATATTTGTAATTGAGTCTTATCTAAAATAACATTTGGGAATTTATCAGCAAATTCCATTGCATGGCTTTGTAGGGAAATGTGCCCGTTCTGGATTGTGTGTCCAAGAAATTCAATGGAGGTATGGAAGATCTTCATCTTCTTTTTGCTCAGTACCAGACCATTCTTTTTGACCAGTTTTACAAAAATCTTCAGATGTCTCAAGTGGTCCTACAAATTCTTTCGAAAAATTAGAATGTCATCAATATAAACTAACAGCCAATCAACATACGGCTTGAATATAGAATCGATCACTTTCTGAAACTTTGATGGCACATGCTTTAGGCTGAAAGGAATGACATTCCACTCATAATTGTTGGCTGGAATACTGAAGGCAGTCTTGAATTTATCTTTCTCTGCAATGGCTACCTGCCAGAAACCAGACTTAAAATCAAACTTCGAAAATATTTTAGCACCTGATATCCTTCCCATAAGGTCTCCTTTGTGAGGGATAGGATAGGTGTCATCTGCCAAAAAAGAATTGAGAGGCTTATAATTTATGACAAGCCTGGGGATGCCTCTGATCTGTTCAGATCTTTTGTTTACATAGAATCCATAGTAGTTACAAGGGCTACTGGATTCTCTTATCAACTTTCGATCAAGAAGCTGAATTATTTCTTTCTCACAGAGTTCTCTATATTCTCTGCTCATGGGAATGGATCTAGATTAGCATGGTCTGCCAGTATATTCACTTTTATATGGCAGCTCAACATTATGTTTCTTTCTATGAGAAAAGGAATTTTGCTCTTCAGAGTAGCATTCAGTTTCAATTATTTTTTTTAGTTCAGATATTTTCTTCTGAACTTCTGGAGATTTGAGCTGTTCTTCAATATGAATTGTAGACTTTAAGTCTTTCAGCTCAGTCAACTTATTCTCAGCCTTTCTGAGTTCCTGCATTGCCTGTACCATAGTAGAAACTCTAGGGTTTGAAACATATGACATATCTATTCTTTTATATTTTCCATCAGAGGTAGGTACAGTAATAAAATAACCCGCTCTATTATTTTTTTAACCTTATGGAACGATGGGGTTCTACAGTTGCTAAAAAGACATTCCCTAATATACAGTCAACAGGGATGTCACCTATTGCAAATTTCAATTTTATACAGTGGGTGTCAAAACACACAGCAGCTTTAGGAACTTCATATTGAAGGGTTGTTTTTCCTAACCCTATGATTTTGCGTGAGGCTGAAACCCAATACTTTGAGGGGATTACTTCTTTATTAAATATGTTCACATCTGCACCAGAATCAAAGAGTGCAGTCAGAGAGAACATATCACCTTTGATGCAGACATTTATTTTCACATGATGTTTCTAGTACTCTATGGCTAGTACCTACATTTCTCTGAATCCCCATTAAAGGATCTCTCCTTCCTTCAGAAATTTCAACATATGAATCTTCAGATATAGGTCTGTGCAGAGTATAATTTGTAACATGGCCTGAAACAGATGGTGCAGCTTTCTGTTTCCCCTTTTCAAGCTCAGAAACTTGAGACTTTAAAGGAGAAATTTCTGATTTAAGCAAATATATCTCTCGGCTCACCTCCCCCAAAGTGAGTGCATGAACTTTTCTCTACTGGTGGTCTCTCTGATAGGCCTTTGTATTCCCTTCATAAGAAGCTTCAAGAAATAAAGGCTTCTTACAGGCACCTTTGCTGGAAGATTTTTGGGACATGAAGGTCTCCAACAATTTATTTTTGAGGTCACCTTCCTCCATTGCACGTATTTGTGAAAATATCTTTAGCTCATCTTCATCTGTAGTAGCCATTAAGACTTTGAGTTTCTGAGTAAAGTCTTCTACAAGAGAGTTGTTAGATGAATAATCAGATTCATTACTGGAAGAACAAATGCATTTGCAATTATCTGAATCTGAGCAATAACAATGAGCTTGAATCTCTTCAACTTCAGAACTAGAAGAAGTGACACAAGAAGAGTCGGAAGAATAATCTTCTTCTGCTTGCTATATGAAGAGGTTAGGACAGCTGTCATCTTTGTGGAATGTGGATCCACATTTGTTACATTTTTCTTTGGCTTTTACTACTGCCTTCCCTCTATTTTGTAGTTGAGATTTCTTGCCGCGATTCTTTTTGCTTTCTTCACCATCAGGACAGCGATTTGCAGTATGTCCTGGTTTGCCACATAACCAGCATACAAGTTGTTGATTCATCCTTTCAACTTTATGTGATCGTGGATGAATGTATGATGGTTGATAATAGTGAGTCTTAGGGACATATTTGTAATATCCCTTCTTTCTGGATGGCCTGGAGGGCTTTGAGGAAGAAAACCTCCTCTTATTGATTTTTTTGATGAACTTTTCCCTTTTCTATGATTTCTTTGCCTTTATTTTTCTTTTTCTGTGTTTTACTAAGGGATCATCAATTGTGATGCCATATTTTATGAAAAAATATTTAGTACCAGTAAATCTATGCATCTTTTCTATTGATCTATTCATCTTAGAACTGGTAAATAAATTGATCAAAACTTTAGTAATAGTGGCATATATTTCACCCCAAGTGTATACTTCAAAAGACAATTGGAATGACTCTTTCAGTTTGATGATATCAACAAGCTTTGAAGGAAGGGCTGCCAGGTAGACTTGCTTCCACAAAATATTCGTAGGATATTTAACCAAATAGATCCTTTCCATCTAGGCTCTGTGGAAATCCTCATACTGGTTTATATTCATACATTTTAAGTTCATCAAAACAATTTCATTTTTTTTCAGAGACAATGGTCTCTATTCCACACCAGTGTTCCATAATCATGGAAGTCACTGCTCCTATCATATTATTTATTGGTGTTCCATCAGGATGGAACATGATGTCTCCGTTCTCATCCTTGAGAACTTCTTCCTCCTTCTTCTTGATTAGAGCTGGAGATGACTCTAGCTCCCACCATCTTGCTAAAGTTCCAATGAAGCATTGTATGATAGTTTTACATGCTTCAACTTCTTTTTATTTGCCAACACACATTATTTTGTATTTGACCATCATCTGGTCGATCATCTGTCTGATTTGTCCCATTGTAAGATTGTCAATATTCCATTCTTTGTGACTATTTGGATAGAATAAATGAGCGGCTGGTAATCTAACCATACCATTCAATTCTGGAGGTGAATATCTGGTATATTGGGCTTCTAAAGGCTCATAGAAAGGGAGAACTTGTGTCTCTAGCTTGGGCTCTTTAAACAGACTAGAAATGGTGATTTTTTCTGAGGATTCTTTTTCTTTTGAAGGCTTGGTAGAGGACTGACCAACTTCTTTAGGAAAGAGATGTGGAAATCTATCAACTAGCTTGACAGGTTACTAAATATGAACACTCTTTCTTCTGTGTAAAAATGAATTTTGGATAGGCTTGTCAGACACAGAGGGATTAAGCTTATCAAAATTTTTAAACTAGTCAGAAATGAGTCCTCTGGTGTAACTAGCTTCAGTAACAATCTTATCCTCAATATCTACAATCCTTGTTAAGGATTCTTTAGAATACGATTTAACTAATGAAGAATCATATTGTACAGAACTCAAAGAATTATTTACATAATTTAATGACACTTGAACTTGATCCAATTTTTCTTTCACAAAAACTGTTTTTGCAACATTCCTTTCTAGACCAGTAATGGCTGTATTGGTCCACTTCAACTATTCACTGGCCTTCTAAATTCTTCCATCAATGCCAAGTGCATTGTCATCTTTTAAAACAAAAGGAATGGCTTTGGCTGTACTCTGTGCTTCTCCTAGCATAATGCCTTTAAAAGGAGGAAATGTAGTAGGTGTCTCAAGTCTACTACCATCAAGTGCAGACCAAGAATGTTGTGTGGATGATGAAGAGTCATTCATCAGGACTTGTTGAGACTGCATTAACTTTTTCAATGAATAAAATGAAATCCAACTGTGAGTTTTATCCATGTAGTTTTTCCATTCTTTAGATAGTCTAATGTTTTCTTTAGAAGTGTGTGTGAGGCCAAAATATTCAGCCTCAGGATGTGTATAAAGATCCCAGTTTAGCATCTGTTTTATCCACTACCTATCAACTGAATAATTCTTACATCCATCCATAACTGTGAAGAACTTATGCATTTCATGGACTGACAGTTTCTTGATATTAGATGGTAGATCTTTGAATCTACATTCAAGAATCAGGTGATTCATCTATTCAATATAACCAATACCATATCTGGGCATATAGGCTGGTCTCATCTTATCAAACATTTCTTTTAACCTGGGGTCTTTATTTTCAAAACTGGGTAATTCATGGATCATGAGGACATGGTCTGACTCGTGTGGAAACGGGATGTCAGAACACTTTGGATTAGGACATGGATTTACAGAAGTAGAAGTAAGGACTTCTCCTGTCCTCGGACTATGGTTCTCATGAATGACCAGGTAGCAAGACTTTTGAGATTAACTAGGTTTTTTCATTCAGGACATGAAACTTCAAGTGGATTAAAATTAACTAACTGTGCAAACTAAAATAATGAAATATGTTTACAGGTACAAGAAACAATACTGGAACTAGCAATATCTACAATATCTGGGTGTCTGTACATAGGAGACTTCCGACAAGCTTCTTCAAACTGACGTTTGTCTATGGTTGACCTTCTGGGGAATGACAGAGTGGTTGTGGATTGATTTTCATTAATATTAGTAGATGTTATGGCTCTGGCAGCGATAGGCTTGGGATTTGCAACAACCCAATGTTCAGGGAAGTTCAGATCTTCCCATTTGATAGCTTGGTGTTCGACTTTCTAATTTTTAGAATCAGTCAGAACAACAACACTCATTTTTGAATTACTGTTGGGTGCATGGAGGAATGTAGGATATAGGGTGTTGGTATGTCTGAAATACCCTCTGGTCTGAATGGCAATGTTATTTCTTTTCTTCTTCATGTCAAACCCTGAGGTTTCGATCTAAAGCTGAAGAATGTCTGCTGTCGTTTCATCAAAAACATAAATAGGGAAGTTCGGATAAAAATAAAACTAGACCAAACCTTTTGATAAAGGAGCAACTATTCCTTCGATCAATGAATCACTGTATTTATTGTGCGTGAGATCTCGCACTGTGCGTGAGATCTCGCACAATGGCTAAAACATATGTATCTAGCCCTTGATGTGTGAGGGCACTGATTCCTACTCTTATGCAACCCAAATGAAGATATTTAGTGTCTAATATTCTGGCTTCTGCTTGAAGCTGTTTCGGCTCTAAAAGAGGGATAGACTATACACAATCAGAGTTTTCTTGAATAGAGCTGATGGACTCCTTAATTGAGATCCTAGTGGCTGCTCTAAGGTTAAAGGCAGTCACATCAGAATAGACCTCAGAGGCTTGAATCTTGGGGAGTTTCCATCTGGAGGATGGTTCAGCTTCTTCATATAACATCTCTGATGAATTTAATACTCCACTGGAAGCACTCACAAACATATCCCTTACGGGATCTTGTTCTGGTTTTTCTCTTTCTTCTATTTCTCGGAAAGAAATTGACTTTCTGAAAGAGTCCATATTACTTTTACAACAAAGAGATTTTTCATGTCATAAATATATAATAATAATAATAAATTATACTGTTAGAAAAAAAAACTATTTTAATAAAAATTGAAATAATTAATTATTATTAATTTATATTAATAAATAAAATTATTAAATATTATTATTTTTAATATCATATAAATTAATGTTAATTTAATATCATTATTATTTAATATAATTAATAATAATTAATTACTTCATTTATATTATTATAATTATTTTAAAATAACTATCGTTATTACTAAATACTTATTATTATTAATCAATATTAGTATTTTTTTATTGTTAATTAAATTTAATATCATTATTATTTAATATAAATAATAATAATTTATTAATTCATCTATATTTTTATTGTTATTTTTATTTACTAATAAATATAAATATTTTTTATTTTTTATAATTTATATTAATTATTGTAAATTAATTAAATTCAAAAAATTTGTATAAAATATAATGTCATATTGGGCCATGGTTGACCACAGTTAACTATGATTATAAACCCAAAGGATCTATATTAAACCCTAGATTTAATATCACAAGTTTAATATTACAAATCTTATGAATGATCTTATAAACTAGAAATATGAACTTTTAGATTAATAAACCCAAAATATTAATTCTATTTTTTTTTTACTTTAAATATATATAATATTATGATACAAAATGGGAAACAAATTCTATGAGGGTGGGCATAGCTAGTTTCAACATCCAAAATGGGACCTTCTTTTTCATACCTTTTTAAGATCAATGAGGATGGTAGTGGGAGGGTCCATGTCCTCTTGACTTGTGGTTCATGAGTCCTTATAGCGTCATGAATATTGAATTTGAGTGGTGTTATTATATGGGAGATAGAGAAACCCAAATTAGATCAGAAAAGTGAGAGAGGGATCACAGAAATCACAAATATGCCACAATCTCTTCTGGAATATTTTCAGAGAAATGATACATGTCTCAACTTTAATTTTCACGAAATTAGACATATGGTGTACATAAAAAATGGTTTTCAGTGGGATAATGAGTTACTTAATTATAATTTACGTCAAAATACATGGACATGGCTTCCTACATGTCCACAGAATCTTATATTTTCATTTATCAAGACCAATAAACTTCTATCTGGTCCTCGCCCATCTATGTTTATCCTTGAACCGAGGCTAGATGTCAAAATTGAATAGATTAAAAACTTCTAAGTATTTTCCATTACTTGTTTATGAAAATTTATACATTTTAAATATATTATTGAGTAATTTTATTTATTATAATACTTTTTATAAGAATTACATATAATAATAATGATTAATGGTTATAAATTTATAATTTATTTTAAATATTTCAACTTTGTAAGCATTAAAAAAAAGCTATTTAGCATTCTATGATTGGAACTAGACATGAGAGAAATGTATTTTAAATTGGAAAAACTTAACTGTAAATGTTTGGAATTTTAATAAAGTTAATAAAGCTATTGGGTATGTGTTATATTCTTTCCATGACTAATCACGCATGGGGGGGAAATAGGCCCCCCTGTCAGGGTCCGGGGCAGCGGCTCGGTGAAAACTTTTTGGTCCTTAATTTTTGGTGGGTGGTCTGCACCCATGGTTTTGTGCATGGTTTTGCACATGGTTTTGGGGTACGATGGTTTTTGGCCCCTGGTATTTTTGTAGATCCGGTCAAGGGAACTACAGTTATGTTCTAATCCAGGGTTAATGGATTAGGGTTTATGTATGCTTCGGCATGTATATATATATGTGTGTTGTAACACTAAAACGAACATAATGAAAAATCAAGTTGGTCGTCCTAATTTGGGATCCTGGGGAAAATATCTGTGTTTATCTGTTTTATGTTTTATGCTCTCTCTGTTGTTTATTTTCTATTATAAGATTCATGTGTAGATAAATTATGTTCATGGTTAAAACCTACATTTGGTATCAGAGGCGTTTCGGCTTCAAGGGGACGCCTTTACTGCTGAGGGTTTTTTGCTCGGGCCTGAGGTAGACCCTGTTCAGTGGGAGATCTGCGAGATCGATTCTTGCGGTGAAAGAAGATGTCGAGCGGTGGAAAGATAGAGATTGAGAAATTTAATGGTCAGATTTTTGAGTTGTGGAAGCTCAAGATGAGGGATCTGTTGGTAGATAAAGATCAGTGGATCGCGGTAGATCCAGGTACAAAACCAATGGCAATGTTAGATGAAGACTGGAATAAACTAGATAAGAAGGCTAAGAGCAAAATACAGTTGTGTGTCTTAGATTCATTATTTTTGAATGTATCTGGGGAAGCTATGGTGAATACTTTGCGGGAAAAACTTGGGACTTTGTACTAGTCCAAGTCTCTAGTGAATAAGTTGTTCTTGCAAAAAAAAATTTATAACCTGAGGATGAAGGATGGATACTTGGTGACAGAGCATATGAACACCTTCAATACTGTGTTAAGTCAATTTTCATCTGTTGATATTAAAATCTTAGATGAAGATAAGTGCATCAATTTGTTGTGTTCTCTACCAGACTCGTGGGACAATCTAGTTATTGCAATAGGTAGCAATACAACTACCTTGAATTTTGATGACATTGTCTCAGCCTTGTTGTAAGAGGAAATGCGACGAAGAAATATGGAGGGCCAGAATGGAGATGCCTTATTTGTATGAGAAAGGTCCCAAAACAGAAACAAGAATAAGGTTTCAAGTGGGAGATCCAAATCTAGAGAGAGATATAAATCTCCTGGAAAGTTTGTAAACGTATGCTGGAAATGCGGAAAGGAAGGGAACTACAAAAGGGAGTGCAGATCTAAAGCTCCTGAGAAAGGAAAGGGATCTGATGATGCTCCTTCTGCAGAGGCAAAAACCACCTTGGAGGAAGGTGGGTATGTGTATTTGGATTCTTCTTCAAATACACATGTAGATCATGAGTCATGCTTGATTGACTCAGGTGAATCCTTTCACTTCACTCCCCATAGGGAGTGGTTCTGCGAGTATGAGAAATATGATGGTAGTGATGTCTTCATAGGGGATGATAGGAAGGCAAAAATCATCAGACGTGGAAAGGTCAAGCTGAAGCTACAAGGTCGAAGGATTAGAACACTTCCTAGTGTTTTGCATATTCCTGCATTGGCCAGAAATCTGATTTCTGTAAGCAAGATGGATGATGCAGGTGTAAAAACAGTGTTCGATAAAGATGCCTGCAAGATGGTTTGGGGAGCATTGGTATTAATGTGGGGAGTCCGTATTGGAACTCTGTAAAAGCTACAAGGTAGCACTGTTACTGATGGGCGTAACAGTTCTATGGTTCCTGAAAGTGGAGAAGAAATCATAGCTTTCTCTGGAGAAAAGACCATGCTATGGAATTAAAGGCTTGGACATATTGGAGAGAAGGGCCTTCAAATACTGCATAAAAATGGTATGGTAGAAGGTATGTCTAATTTCTCTCTGGATTTCGATTTCTATGAAAATTGTGTATATGGAAAGTAGGACTAGGTGAGTTTTCCTTCTGGTGCTAAGAGGGTGAACAAGATATTAGAACTTGTACACAATGATGTGTTTGGACCTGTGTCGGTTCCATCACTGGGAAAGTCTATGTACTATGTTTCATTCATAGATGACTTCTCAAGGAATACATGGATATATTTCTTGAGGAATAAATCTGAATTCTTTGACATATTTAAAGAATTTAAGGCTCTGGTAGAAAACCAGATAGAGAAGAAGATAAAGGCGCTGAGGACAAATAATGGTGGAGAGTTCTACAAAAATGAATTTGAAGAGTTCTATAAGAAGTGTGGTATAGCACGACAGAAGACTACTAAATACACACCTCGGCAAAGTGAAGTTGCAGAAAGAATGAACAGAACACTGATGGAAAATGCAAGAAGCATGCTCAGTGGTACCGGGTTAGGACAAGAATTCTGGGCAGAGGCAGTAGAGACTGCATGCTATCTAGTTAACAGATCACCTTCATCAGTGTTGGAGGATAAGACTCCACATGAGGTATGGACTAGTAAGAAAGCCTCTCTTTCACATCTAAGGGTATTTGGATGTCATGCATATGTATATGTTCCAAAGAAGAAAAGGACCAAGTTGGATAATAAATCTGAAAGGTGCATATTTATTGGGTATAAGGATGTTTTAAAAGGTTGCAAGCTTTGGAACCTGGAAATAAGGAAGGTTGTGTACATCCGAGAAGTGGTGTTTAGAGAGGTGAAATATGTTGTTAAACATGAAGTCATACCAAAGGAACTTGAGCAGATAGAGTTTAAGCTAAAGGAGTATGAATCAGACTCTACAACAGAAGAAGATTCAGAAGAGGAAGAGCCACAAACTCCAGCTATGAGAAGATCTATTTGGGAAAGAAGGAAACCAGAAAGGTATAGTCCATCTGCTTTCTATTCAGGTTTTGCCTTAACTATAACTGATGATGATCCCATAATTGTTAGGGAGGCAGTAGATTCAGAGGATGGAAAACTCTGGAAGGAGGCCATGGTTGATGAAATGGAATTCCTGCACAAAAATGAGGCATGTGATCTGGTGGATTTGTTGGCTGGAAGGAAGCCAATTGGGAGCAAATGGGTGTTTAAGAAGAAGATGAATGTAGAAGGCAAGGTGGAGAAACAAAAAGCTCGGTTGGTAGCAAAAGGTTATTCCCAGGTGTTGGGAATTAATTTTGGTGATATTTTTTCTCCTGTTGCCAAAGTTACTTCTATTAGATTACTTTTATCTGTTGTTGCTGCATTTGATTTTGAGATAGAACAGATGGATGTGAAGACAACATTTCTTCACAGGGATATAGAAGAAGAGATGTACATGAAGCAACCTGAAGGCTTTATGGTGAAGGGTAAGAAAGAACTGGTATGCAGGTTGAAGAAGTCTCTGTATGGGTTAAAATAGTCACCAAGGATGTGGTATCAGAAATTTGATACCTATATAGAGGGACATGGCCTCACCAGAAGCAAGGAGGATCACTATTTTTATTTTAAATTAATTGGTGACCACGTTATTTATTTGGTCTTGTATTTTAATGATATGTTGTTGATTGGAAATGACAAAGAAATTATCCAAGATTTGAAGACCCAACTATTCTCCAAATTCGACATGAAAGATCTTGGTGCTGCAAACTATATTTTGGGCATGGAAATTAAGAGAGATTAGGTAAAGAGGAAGCTCTCGTTAAACTAAAGGAAGTATGTCGAGAGTATATTCCATAGGTTCGATATGCAGGATAGTAAATCGGTGAATGTTCCTATTCCTGTAGGTGTAAAGCTGTCTGCTGAATAGTGTCCCAAGACACAAGAAGAAGAGGAGGATATGTCCCATGTTCCATATGCATGTGCAGTGGGTAGCCTGGTGTATGCAATGGTCTGTACTAGACCAGACATTGCGCATGTAGTGGGAGTATTTAGTAGGTTTATGTCAAAACCAGGGAAGGAACATTGGATAGAAGTGAAGCAGGTTTTCAGATATTTACGTGGCACTAGTGATTATGGCTTGTGCTACCAGGGAAGACCAGGATTGGAAGAATGTTTGACATTCATGGTTTTATTGATGCAGACTGGGCTGGAGATCTAGACCAAAGAATATCTAAACGTGGGTATGTGTTTAGCCTATTTGGAGGTGCAGTCAGTTGGATGAGTAAAAGATAGTCTGTAGTGGCTCTTTCAACTATAGAGGCAGAATACATGGTAGCCACTCATGCAAGCAAGGAAGCAGTTTGGTTATAGAGAATGTGTTCAAGAATGGGGTTGGTATAGCAAGCTATAAGGATAGACTGTGATAGCCAAAGTGCAATTTTCTTGGCTAAGAACCCTGCTTATCATTCAAAGACAAAGCACATTGATGTTCAATATCACTTTGTTAAATATTTGGTTGAGGCTAAAAGGGTGTTGCTGGTAAAGGTGGACACTTTGAAGAATGTTGTAGATGCATTGAAAAAGTCTATGAGCACTCAGAAGTTCTCTTAGTATAGGGAAACAACGGGTGTTGAAGAATTGGGCCAATGACTAAGCTCTCCTGTGGCCCCCTGCGGAAAGAAAACAAAAAGTGGGAGAATGTTGGGTATGTGTCATGTTCTTTCGAAGACTAATCACGCGCGAGGGGCGATAGCCCCCCCTGTCGAGGTTCGGGGCAGTGCCCTGGCCAAAATTTTTTGGTCCTTAATTTCTGGTGGGTGGTCCGTGCCCATGGTTTTGTGCACGGTTTTGCACATGGTTTTGGGGTATGATGGTTTTTGGCCCCTGGTATTTTTTGTAGATCCGGTCAAGGGAACTAAGGTTATGTTCTAATCCAGGATTTATGGATTAGGGTTTATGTATGCTTCGGTATGTATATATATGTGTTGTAACACTAAAAGGAACATAATGAAAAATCAAGTTGGTCGTCCCGATTTGGGATCCAAGGGAAATTCTTTGTGTTTATTTGTTTTATGTTTTATGCTCTCGCTATTGTTTATTTTCTGTTATAAGATTCATGTGTAGATAAATTTTTTTCAGGGTTAAAACCTACAAAAACTAGATATGAGTAAAATGTACCTTAAATTGAAGAAAATTTTGTATAAATGTTTGCAATTTATAATAAAGTTAACAAAATATCTATGTGATACCAAGATGTGTGTTATAATTTGACTCTTTTACAAAGTAAGGAAAGAACAACAACATAATTTTTTTGAAAAATTTCAAATCGGTAGGATGCATAGTCTATCAATGTGACAAAATATGAGGCTCATATACACATCAAAGTCTGTCGATACTAGTAGATTTTTTTTTTCCTTTTATGGCAACCTGTTATAGATGAAGCTCTTTCTTGCCTACCATGTATATAAAACTCCGAAAGGTTAGGTTCATAGGATTTCAAGCATTGATGTAGTTTTTTTTCAACAAAGATTTTGAGACCCTTTTTTCTCATGTGACCAAATTTCTTATGCTAATTTTTTATGTCATAATTTAACCTAGTTTCCTTCTTTCACAACAATAATGCAATATAATACTTATGATTATTTGTAAGGTACCATTTATGCTTATCAATAAGCAAGAAAAATGGTTTTATATGGTTTTTTTTGGATGATTTTTGTTTAATTATTGTCAATAACAATGGATTATCTTTTTCTATACTCAAATGGCCATGCTACTTTCCACCTACTATCAATAATAGAATATTAAATTTCATTTGATCCTAGACTCATTATACATGAGGGTGTGTAGGTATGCCTATTCTCAACAAGGAGTTGACAATTGTCCCTTTTAAAATAAAAATAAACTAATATATAAATATAAAAGCAATGTACACTATAACGAAAAAACAAAAATAAATATTTCTAACTCAATTTTTGAAATAATGTAATATTATTAAATTTTAAGTAATTAGACTTAAAAAAAGAATCAATGTTATATATAATAAACAAGGCCTATAGGGTTATATTAAACACATTAAAAATTATCAAGTATGTTGTATGAATTCAGCCTTATATTAAACCTTAATATTAATTCAAAATTACTGAAGCAATGGAAATACCAATAATTCAATTAATTTATTTAATTTTTGGCATCAAAATAGCTTAGAATTTCAGAGTAATAATTAGATTAATTTTAGTATCAAAATGACATAAGTAATTAATAAAAAACTACAAACCCTAACATACACCTATTAGTATTTAATATACTTGTTAATATATTTAATATTATTATATTTATTTTGTCTGAGTAAATATTATATTGATCAAAAAATTATTAATAAATTAATATTTCATGTTTTAATTAATATGGTGAAAATGTGAAGTTGGGTTATACTTTTTTCCCTTTTTTGAGAAAAAACTTTCATTTTTTTTTATTCTTCAACTTTCTGCAAACTATAACAAATTTTTTGTTTAGAATTTCATTTTTTTTTATTCTTCAACTTTCTGCAAACTATAACAAATTTTTTGTTTAGAATTTCATTTTGCGATAAAAATAAAAGTTGTTAGAAATTTTTTTAGCTTTCTATTACTTATTTTTTTGAATTTTTTTATGCACATTTGATATGTCAACTTAGCGTTTCTTTGAGTGTGTGTTTTTTAACAATCAAAGGATTCATAAGAAGTCATGTTAAACCACAAATGTTGTATTCTTTGAAATTCATATTTGAAAAACAATATGTGTTACAAAAGCTTGAACAAAGTCTCTAGTTCATCATATTTACAAAGCCAATGGATGCATCTCATAATTACTAGAATTTTTTGAACTGGTCCAAAACAAAAAACTGCGTTTTTTGGATATGTTTCGCGTTGCAAGAAATTTCTTAACATATAAGTTATAAACTAAAAATATAAAAGCTACCCATTAGAGACGATGGACCAATGTAATGCCCCATAATTTTTTCAAATTTTTTACAGTGTATTTTGGGAGATACAAAATTTTGATTTCATTGAATCACAATGACCCTCAGAATTTGTTTGCACCCATTTTATTAGAAAATTAATTAAAATTAGTAAATATTTATGAAATTCCATAAAAGTTATATTTCCTTAAAGTAGATTCAATTATGAAAATGCTTGTCTTGGTACTGACAATTAATTCAGAATGTTTCATGAAGTTTAATCAGTCCAAAGTTGCAGAAATGTATTCAGAGCTTGGATCTGCATAACTGGTGACACGTTAGTCCGGCCGAACTTTTCTACAAAGTTCGGCCAAACTAGATTTTGAGAAAACGGGCTGTTAAGTCTCACGCCTTAATAGTTCGGTCGATTTTTTTTATAAAGTTCAGCCGAATTTTTTTTCAAAGTTCAGTCGAACTTCTGCCTACTTTTCCGTTGGTCGGAAAATTTCACGGAGCCCCTCCAAAAAAACATTTCGCGGCAATATAAATTGCCGTGAAATCTTTCATAATTTTCACACATTTCGCACATCTGGTCTAATTTTACAAAGGTCTTGGTTTGGGTTTAAAGAATTTTCTTGGAGATTTGGGTTTAAGGACATTTCTTGGAGGTGGTCTGATTTTGCAAAGAATTGTTTTGGGTGTAAGGACTTTTCTTGGAAGAAATTTGTTGGAGGCGGTTTGATTTTGCAAAGAATTGTTTTGGGTTTAAGAAATTTTCTTGGATGTACATTCAAAGGACATTTCTTGGAGGTATGTGATACATTTTTTTGGATTTTTTTTGTTCTTCATTTTTTTTGAAAGTATAGATTTGGGCTTAATTTCAAATTTTTAGAGTATGTGTTTTGAGTTGAAGTAAATCTTTTGAGCTTTGTTTCATTTTTATAAGACATTTTTTTCTCAGATTTTTTAAAGTAAGTGTTTTGAATTGGAGTGTGTATTTTTTGAAAAAAATTTAAAATGACTTTGTTTTTAAAATTAAACCTTTTGTGATGCTTTTTTTTAATTTAGTTATTGTCTAATTTTTTGAAGGAAATTTTTTGAACTTCATATCTTAATATCATGGGAAATCGAAGGAATTGTGCGAGAAAATATGATCGAAAAAGAGACCATGAGGAACATAGAGAAGAGACGAGAAAATCTCGCAAAAGAAAGATAGAAGCACTTTCAAATATTGAAGGGGAAAATCAACCTCAACTAGAAATTGAAGCAGGTATGTAAATGTAAATATTATGATCTATTAATATATTTTAAATTTTCCTAGTGTAAAATGTGAAGCTTAACTTTTGGTTGATGAACTAATTCAAGAAAAATATTTTGCAATGTAAGCAGAGAGAAATATTCCTGAAAACATTGATGATGAAATACAAAATTTTGTAAGATAAAGTGAAAGAGATATGGAACCAATGATTGAATATGGTGAAAATATTGAAATAAATTCAAGTGAAGAAATGGAATCACAAGGTATGTACATATGTATATCTATATATATTGAACACATGCACGTATTATTGAAATTATACATATATTTATTCATTTAGTTATTTATTGAATATGTAAACTTATTATGTACTATTTATTCGAATATGTACATATGAAATCAGTGTCGATGATGAGATATTAGAAAATGTTGACACTCACACATATGGAGATAAAAAACCTGAGCATTATATACGATATTGTGTTAACCGCATTTTTGAAACGTATTTCATAAAGGAGCAGGGGACAGTTCAAGCTCAAATTTTGAAAGGTCTCCTATCATTAAGGAAATTAAAAGAAGCTACGACAATACTGGGTATTCAAAAATAAACCAAAGATAAAAAAAAATGAAAGAAAATGGGATACAAAATATAAGTAGTGCTATAAATTCAATTAGGAGATCTAGATACAAAAATGTCTCAATTATACGTAGAGGAATACATATGGCAGTGGTTTCATCAAGTACTAAAGAGAATCGTTTGGTAACATCTATGGCACGAGAATTAAGGCATGGCGAAAAACTTTGCACAAACATCGGAAATTTCGGTTGCAAATAGATGTAAATGATGAAATCGCTTATTGGAGAGTTATTTGTAGGCAACCATACAAAGATAGACTTGAAGAAAATGTATAAAAAATAATATATGAATATTGGAAGAAAAAATCACGTATTTCACCAAATGCAAGGGATGTGATGCGAAGAAGAATAGCATGAAATCAGTACGAAGAACATAAAAAACATTTCTTGGACGCCACTTAGATAGAGTTGTTCAACAAGTTCAAAAAAAAGAATCATGAAATTCATGTCTCAATCAGTGCTTTTGTTCAACAAAAACCATGGTATGTAAAACCTATCACCGTACGCGACACTTCTTGTTGTCGTTATCATGTGGAATTTTAGTTATATTATGACACATTCCTTAATTTTGGTAGAACATTTTGGAAAGATTCACCTCCTCCTTCCACTCTCCATGATTTCATATCTTAAATTCTATGTGGAAGAGAAAGCGATGAATTATTTTATGAAAAGAAATGTGTTGGTGGTAAAAAATGCAATGATTGTGGAAATTTGACTAAATTTCAAAACAAATATCGTACTGAAATAAATGATAAATCATTGTCCAACATGAAAGTGAAATGGAAGAGATATGAATATATCCATACATCGATTCAAGGTTCAAATAGTGCTAAAAGAATTGAATTACAAGAAGAAGAAATTTTTGTGATAGATTTTTTGAGAAAGTTTGAGGCAAAAATTATAAATACACCAAGCATTCCCATAGAGCTCGATGGCAAGACTTGCAATTCAAAAAATCCCGTGAAGGTTTTCCACCAGGGACCATTTTGTTAGTAATTGATTTTGCAAAAAACTACACATTTGTTCCACAAAAATAAAATCAAAGTGAATACTATCATTCGGCAAATCATCCATGCTCGTCCATATTACATATAGACATGTTGAACAAAATTTTGATCATATAGAAAACACGAGTGAAAATCGACATATCATTAAAGAATATCACTTTTATATCAGTGACGATCAAACACAAGATACATAATTTTTACAACATTGTTTTGGAAAAATTTATGATTCCTGAAAATCATGGAATAACATTCAATGAACATTGGATATGGTCGGAGCCAGATACGCGAGGTCAATTCAATCTACACGATCAGTATTTTGGTTGTGCTATCTTCATAAGAAAAGATGCATTAAACATGGGTGGGATTTCTTTGAGACTGGCCATGGAAAAGGAGAATATGACAGTGCAGGGGCATGCATAAAATGAGTACTTCGAAGATATCAAATGAACCCCTCTGCAAGTTGACTTGTGGATATGAAAGAGGTTGTTCAATGGTGCATCGCTGCTCTAAGCCATGAGACTAACCCATCAAGGGAAGTGCGAAGGTACATTCAATTTAATTTTTATTGGAAATATAATTTTATCATGCAATGATTATCTTTGATTGTATTTCAATATCATATTTACATTCTTCTTTGAATTTTCCATATAAAGGTTTTTCTGGCATATTGGGATCGAACACGTAGATAGATTGGTTGGAAATGACGTTGAAACAATAAAAGGGACTCGAAAATTGCATTCAATTAAAACAAAGTTGTCCAGAAATGTGTTTGCATTGGATAAAAGAAAATATTCTTTTTTTTGTCATGTTTGAATAGACAACACAAAATCCAATGACGTTTGTGAAAATAATATGTATGTAAACGATTGGAGACATACATAGCTAAATACAAAGGGGAAAATGTCTGTTGCAATTTTTGAAGAAATGCAATCAGAGGAAACTACAATATCATCTGATGGTGATCAAGTTTCTGATCTTGTTAGAGAAGGTAACATTTGAATTGCTTTCTAATGATTTGAAGATATAGAAATAAATTTAAATATGTATATAATTTTGTGAAGTTTGTTTTATTGTGCAGGAGATGTTTTTTCTGTAATTGCAGCTATTGAAAACGATGAAAATGTGAATTATTATTTGATGCATTGCACTGAACGGAAAATGAAATTATTAGAAAACTATAATGATCACGGATTTCAATAAGAAAGAGGATCTATTATACTGAAAGGTTATTTTTTCAGACAAACTAATCAAAGTGGGGATTTTGTTTACTTTGAAGACTATGAACTTGATTTCATAAGTTGTCAATATAGTCACTTGGTGTGTGCAACACTCTTAAAGTTTATAGAGGTTCAATCAAAGAAAAAAACGAAAAATAAGAAATGGAAAATGTCAAAATCTGATCATGAACGGATTATTAAAGATGGCATTCCATTGGAATTTTTTTGATTGAACTGCCCAACAATTTATTCTCTTTGGATTAAATATGTTTTAGAACTTCGAGTACTCAAGTAAAAATTGAGCTGCTTATGTTATTTGTGCAAGTTTTTGCACATGTACAAATTGTTTTGGTACATGCACGTGCTCTAGTACTAACTGAAGTTAGCTTTTCTATACATGTGCATTGATGAAAAATGTTACATGTATTGGATATATATATATATACATGTTCTAGAATTCAATTAATTGTTCAATTAGTTTTACTATGTGCATTGATGAAAAATGATTCACGTACTCAATATATATGTTCTAGAATGCAATTAACTGAAAGTAGTTTTTCTATGTACATTGATGAAAAATGTTGCACATACTGGATATATACACGAACTGAATGTGCCCAATTTTTATTATGGGCTTTTATGATAAAAATTATCCACAATGTAAATAAATCATCCACTGTATAGTTTTGTACGAAGATTGCTTTCAGACAAGAGACTTGGAGCACTTCTCCGAATTTTGGTGGGATTTGACCCACATCTCTATTCCTAATTGAAAATCTAGTACAAAATTTTTCTGTCCAATGGTCGGATATGTTCTATGTTATAGAATTAAATTAGCTGAATGTCATCAATTTACCAATTTATAAATCAACAAGGCTACTTATTTGAGTGCATTAATGACATTGACTCGAATTCAACAAACATATATGTAATTCTTATATTTCCAATCAAAATTAAAGGGATAAATACATATATCTAATTTACTTTTTTTTCAATTAGAGCTCAATTGATATGGTTAGTTGCATTGAAAAGCTATATTCTTCCTATTGGAAATTTTTTCACTCAAACAAGAGTATGTAGAGATCAAAAGAAATCTTAAGATGCCAAATGTACTTCAACCATCCAAAAATTAGATCAAAACATTTAACATTTAACATTAAATCAAAATTAAAGGGATTTACATATAACTACTTCTTTACTCTTTTTGATTAAATCAAAACAATACTTCACATGGGAATCTTCGATAGGCCAAATGTAGATTGAAACCATCGAAAAATTATATCAAAACATTTAACATTATATCAGAACATTTAACATTTAACATTAAATCAAAATTAAAGGGATAAATACATATAAGTAATTCTTTACTCTTTTTTATTAAATCAAAACAATCAGGGGGGGTCTGAATAAAAAAAACAGAAAAGGGGCTGCCCATAACTGAGAAACCAGCCCAGAAGATGTTGCCCAATATCGAGAAACCAGCAGACATAGAGTGTTCATAAGCACAGTGATTGAAAAACATGACAAAATTTCAAAAAAGATAAAGAGGACCTGACATGAGGCTAGATATCGATGTGTGTAGGAGGATTCTCCTCCACAATTAGACAACTGTAGTCCTCCAGATCATCAGATACTCCCTTGGAGTGCTGGGAGGAGCTCTTCGAAGTGGAAGAGGAGCCAGATTCATCTTTGAGCTTTTTCTCAACATGGGCCAAGCCGCCATTGCTAGTGTCTTGGGGCTGATGGGTTGGGATGGTGGACTTTCTCCTCCGCTTCCTAGAACCAGAGGCACCTTCATCTTGGGTCTCCTCCTAAAAAAACACAGAAATGGTCGTCGTAATTTGAGGTCTGACCATAGCGCTGGTGAAGCGAAAGTGTGCGACACTGCTTGCCGGAGGAGGGCACTCGCCTGTGTCATGGATTGAAAGAGGCGAGCAAGAGCCAACACTCTTGCCCCCTCCACCCCTACCCCCACCTCCCCTTATGCAACGCATCTGATATCTATGCATGGGAGTCTTCCATAGGTCAAATGTAGATTGAAACCATCAAAAAAATAGATCAAAACATTTAAAATTATATCAAAACATTTAAAACATTTAACATTAAATAAAAATTAAAGGGATTTACATTAAATGTAGATTAAAATGGTATCCAAAACTTAGTTTTAAAAATTTGATTATATCACAACATTACTTCACATGATTAATGTACTTGAACCATCCCAAACTTTTTTTTTAAAAACTTTTTGATTATATTAGAACATTACTTGACATGCCATCCAATTGTAGTTCAAATATCCAATAAAAACATTTAATATTATATCACATGTGCCAAATGTATATTGCAATCATCCAAAACTTAAGTTTTAAAAACTTTTTAATTAAATGTATCGTGCAACATTACTTCACATGCCATGACAATTATAGTTCAACTATCCAATAGAAACATTTAACATTATATCACATGTGCCAAATTTAGATTGAAACCATCCAAAACTTAAAAGTTTTAAAAACTTTTTGATTATATATTGTGAAAAATAAAAACATTAAACATTCAAAATTAAATATCACATGCCAAATGTAGATTGAAATCATCCAAAACTTGAGTTTTAAAAACTTTTTGATTATATCATACATAACATTACTTCACATGTCATGCCAATTATAGTTCAACTATCCAATAAAAACATTTAACACTATATCACATGCCAAATGTAGATTGAAACCATCCAAAAATTAACTTTTAATTTAACAAAAAAATATAGATCACAACATTACTTCACATGCAAAATGTACTTCAAGCATCCAAAACATAAGTTTCAAAAACAAAAAAAATTATAACACATCATTACATAACATGCCAAATGTAGTTTAGAAGCAAAACATTAATTTATAGATGACAACATTACTAGTAGTTCAACTATCCAAAACTTAAAAGTTTTAAAAACGAAACAAATTTTATAACAACATTAATTCACATTCACATGCTAAAAGTACTAAAACCATCCAAAACTTTACTTTTAATAAATAACAAAAAATTAGAGATGACAACATTACTTCACATGCAAAACTTACTTCAAGCATCCAAAACCTAAATTTTAAAAACAAAACAAATTATAACACATCATTACATAACATGCCAAATGTAGTTTAGAAACAAAACATTAATTTATAGAATCAAAACATTAATTTATAGATGACAACATTACTAGTAGTTCAATTATCCAAAACATAAAAGTTTTAAAAATGAAACAAACTATATAACAACATTACTTCACATTCACATGCCAAAAGTACTAAAACCATCCAAAACTTAACTTTTTGGAACAAAACAAATTATATTAACACTGTAATAAAATATGTCCAAAAATTGTAGATCTCATAAGTATCAAACTGTATCAAGTAATATATATATATATATATATATATATGACAGTGCATCTAGATAATATATAAAAAAGTAAATTTAAGACTATCTAAATCTTGAAATCAAATCTACAAATCAGCTTCATCAAATAGAGATCGATGTAGCGTCTTCCCTATCAGGGTCTCAATCTGCGCACTATCATGCAAAACATGGGAAACCTATACACAATGCACATGTACTTGAAAATTAAAATTTGATGTTTTAAAAATGAGTGAGAATATATATAGAACTTCATGTAAAAAAACAAAATATAAAAAGAAAATCATGCAATACCTCATGAGGTTCCCTCTCCATTTGTTCACCTGCTACAAGTTCCCCCCCATGGTAACATCTACAATGGTAAACTGTAAAATATACATGTACATATATAAACTTATTTTAAATAATATTAAAAAAAGAGTTAAAGACAACTTGTTCAAATGGTTGAAATGGTGTGGATGTTCCTATCTCCGTCACTATAGTTCGTTGATTAAAGAAATCTTCTATAGGAACCTAAATTCAAAAAATTTAAAATAACTCAAGATATATAGATATATATATATGTCAGTTTTTAATGGAACTTTTTGAGGTGGAATAGATATATATATATATATCTATATATATATATAACTTAAACATAAATTTTAAAATTGAAAAATTGTCCATACTTCTTGTGGATGTGGCACATATCCTAAGGAAGTAGAAAGTACATCTCCCATGGAAGAAGAAGGTACCACCATCCCAAAAACATCGGAGGGAATCAGAATCTGTTAAAACATTTTATCATTATATATACATACATGTACATGTGTGCACAATTATTTATTTTAAAAATATCACTTAAAAACACTAACATTTTCCAACATATCTTGATGGTGAGACCCATCTGCATTGTTTGAACCAGAGGTCCCGAACGTGATATTAACATTTCCGTCACTCATCATGCGTGACAACTGCAAATGGTGTTTTAACATATAATGATACATTTTTGTTAGATTAATTTACATACAAATAAATGTATACATGTACATACACATGTACTTATTACAAATTGTACACATGTATACATGTTAAAATAATTGAACCCTATGGTCATTAACACATACATTTCCCATGCCCTCTTCCTCATGAAGAATTAGGTATTGAAAACCATTGCGACAATTTTTTGCATATATTTGGAGATCTTCAACATTCGTGTTGTCAATCTCTTCATCTATACAATACACAAAATTGGCACATGCATTTTCATGTGCTCTTTGTCGATTTAGACAAAAATCAACTCCACTCAATCCACTGTAAACATTGTCAATCAAGACATCCCTTGCTTCTCAACTTATTTGAGAAGTCGCATCCATCTCTCACCATAGAGTTTCGACCCAAAAAGGTCGACTCACCAATGGTGGCTCAGGGTGAGGCAACTCCACATCTCACTTAGCACCTTTACGATCATACAATCGACCTTTCCCCAGACCAAAAAATTCTAACGGAAGGTCATTGTAGTTGGGTTTCATACCCAAAAAAAATTATACGTAAAACAATTGTGCAAAATAAAAATGAACCTCTTTGTTCCATGGGAGCCTTCCATAGGCCGCATGGTGCCTATCATACAAATAGCGAGCTATATTTGGGTGCTTGAAATATTTCACCTTCAGCATTTTTATTTTTGGCCCTTCCTTGAAATTAAACATTGACTTCACCATATCTTCTGTAACTCTTTGTTTTACATCCTCCCATTTATCGGGACCAATTACTGTGTCTTTTCTCTTTCTCATCACTTCTAAAAATGTATCAATCATTGGCCCAAGATTTTTGTACACATTTAGAATATCGCCCAATGAGTGTGTAACTATTTCGAGGCTTTCTTGACTCTCAGCAGGTAGAGTCAAAGCCACGAGATCTCTCCGCAATTTTGCATGAATTTTTTCACACCTTTGTAAGGTGCATTGTGCCATGTTTGTTTCCCATGGTATATCAGAAATGTCTGCCGGATAAGTCATGGTATATTACCTATCGAGATATTAGGTATATTAACTGTCGAGATAGCTTGAACCCAAGATGTTGTATGCATTCCTTCTTTATTTTTTTTCAGAGATATGTAAATATCCATAACCATCAACAACCCTTTTTGAGGTTACCTCCCCAAGTCATCTGGTCTTCCTTCTCATTAACTGTTATACCTTCATTTCTGAGTTTTGATATATATTATTTCCATTCACCCACATATTCGCTTGGCATATTTATTTTCTAAGTTGTATTCCATGATTGACTGTCAATACATTGTGTATTCTGATAGAAAATATGTGTTAGGAAAAAAATATATTTTTCATGGAGAAAGTTAAGGATCTGGATTGGTAAAGACTCGTTTCCCACCATACCTTTGATAGGATCCAATCCAGTCATGATCTTGGATCCATCTCATGCCTTCCACCATACCAACCCAAATATCCATTAAATTGTTTTCATCATACTTCTCTAGATATATGATGATCTAGATTTCATCTTTGCCCCATCGACAATCCATGGTGTAAAATTTTGTCCATACATATATTTCCCTTTAATAATCTGTCAGCATATTCCTGAACTGGTTACTGCCCACCACACATTCTTTACGATCAATGCCATTTTGAATGTTGTGGGATCTATTACTCCACACCAATCTTCCTCAATAGGTATCGCAATAGTGGACCATTTAACTAGATGAATATTTCCAGAAATAATTGTCCCGGACCAAATAAAGCATCCCATGATCAATTGAGTTCCTTTAATAATTTCCTTTGGAAGTTAAAATAGGTGCATCTAATATACGGATATATTTTGTAGAACAATTTTTAACATGGTCATCCTGCCCCCCATTGTCAATTGTCTGTGTTTCCAACAATCAATTGTCTTATGAAACCTCTCTACCAACCAATCCAAATCCTTGTTACAATATTTGTTAGGCCTCAAGTTGAATCCCAAGTATGTGAAGCCTTTGTCCATTTTCTTGTGTCTGACACCAAATAGTTTTGAGATGTTCCTAATTTCCGGCCCAACATTACCATTCTGTATGAGTATTGATTTCAGTCCATTCACTCATAGTCCTTATGCTATTTCAAATGTTTGGATAATGTTATGAGAAAATTTCCATTCAGAAACATTAGTTGCCCTTCCAAAAATAAGGTCATCCAAAAAATAAGATGGGTGATATCAATATGATAAGATACTCTAATTCCAATAATACTACCTTGAAATTTTTCATATCTTACTTTTCTACTGAGAATGTCAATAACCAATATGAACAGCATAGGCGATAGCGCAGATCCTTGTCTCAAGCCCCTCTAGGCCAAGAAGAATTGGGTAGGAATTCGATTAATGATGATAACGCAATTCATAGACATTATGCATGCCATAATCCATCATATGTTCTAAGGGGAAACACGTGCTTTAATAAAAATCAGTTTCATAAATTCCCGATCAATTCTATTATAAGCCTTGGTCAAATCAACCTTGAGAAGGCAAGACTTAAGGTTTTGGGTTTTCATAGAATGAAGCATCTCCTAGGTAATACCAATTCCTTCTTTTATTTTTCTACCCTCAATAAAAAAAAAATTCTCTTATATAATATGCCTAGATAGTATAGTTTTTAGCCTTCGTACGATCACCTTAGATATCAATATATACATAGAATTACAAAGTGATATCAACCTAAAATCCACAAAGGATTCAGTGTTTCTTCATGGGGATAAAATAAATATTTTTTTGTGTTGATTGTCCCTCGAATATACCTATAAATCTATGGTTCCTCAATAGCCGCCAAGAGATATGGTATCATCAGGTCCGAAAAATGGATAAAAATTTCTACCCCCCATCCATCCAGACTGGAGCTCCTATCTTTTGCGCTCTCTCTCATTGTTTCCATTAACTCCTCTTTGGTGATAGATCTTCCCAGGATATGGTTCTCCTCAATAGAAAGTATTTCTAGTATATGTGATAAAAAGGAAGTTTCTCGAATAATATGGTGCTTTGTGGCTAAAAATTGATCCTTGAATTGTGATATCATTGCTTGTTCTAGAGAGGCCTGAGATGAGAATATAATCCGCTCTGCATCATAGATCTTCCAAATAGAATTCATATTTTTTCAGATATTAAACTGAAAATGGAAATATTTATTATTTTTATATCTCACTTGTACCCAAATTTCCCTGCTCTTCATTCAAATATCATCCTCTTGTTTGTGCAAGATCTTGTTCCCAATGCCTTTCATCTCGATTATCTTATCGCTGTATGTCTCTGAGAAGTACAAAGGGTCAGTCCAATCATAATATTGCTTGATACCTTGGTCAATCTCTCTTAGAGTCTGACTTTCCTCCAAAATACCTTCTTACCCAAAATCCATGTGCGCACTTCCCTTTTCAACAATGAAATATTAGTGGATGTGGAATACATGCAATTCATGGGAGTTGGATGAATAGGAATTTTCCAAACAAATTTTACCATATTCTTGAAATATTTCATGTGCAACCATATAGGATGAAATTTTAAAGCATATGTATGTCATGGATGTTCTTCTTCCGAGTATTGCGAAATCGGCAGATGGTATGAGATAATACCTTCTATAATACTTGATTTCCTGTGAGACATATTATGGTAAAGTTACTGGCTCACCAAAAACCTATTGATCCTTTCTGAAATTCCTTCCCCATCAATGTGCCCATTTCTTCAAGTTGTTCCAAGGGTTTCCAACTCAATAACCATCAGAGCATGTGTCCCCATCAAATCTACAATAAATGCACCTATGTCATCCCCCTTCGTCCTACAACCCCATATCTCCACCTTTCCAAAATAAATTTTCAAATCTACACCAATTATTAGGGAAATCAACCGTAACAAACCAAAATTGGACACCCTTTTCGAAAATACACTACGCCCTGAATATGGAGCATAAGAATTAATGATGCGATATTTCCGACATGATGCCACCTTATAGCCAAGAATAATGATACCTACACATGAATAATATGCATGTAAAGCATAGCTCTTGGGGTTCCACAACACACCAAGACCCCCCGAGACTCCATTGGAGTTAGTGGAACATACAAGCCATTCTGGGAAAACAGAAAGCATAGTCTCCCATGCTCTTTCTTTCTCTACCATGGTTTCTTGAATTAATATCAAAGATGGTTGATGCATATGAACCAACCCCCAAAGAGAGCATAATTTATGAGGCACTCCCAACCCCCTAAGTTTTAAGCATATAATGGTCATGGCAAAACCCCAAGGGTGTATCCTCTTTAAGCTAGTGGTTTGAGACATTTTCTAATTTTGAAAATCTAATGGTTTCCATCATGTAAATACAAACCCAATATAAAGTAGTTTGAGCACTACAAAGCCAAACGAGTGTTTATGTCTGCAACTCAACTTTTGTGGCTAAGCAGCACAATGAGAATTTGAAGTGGTTTAATGTCTTGACCACAGGTAATTTTTATCCATGTTACCATAAACAAGAAACCAGAAGAGAAATGAGAAACTACAATAAACCATAAACAAAGTTTAGAGGCTTTAATTTCAAGAAAGTAGGAGAGAGAAAAAACATGAAAAAATCTCAAAAACATAAAACAAAATATTTATGAAGGTGAAATTGTAATAAATTCATTTAGCCAAAGTCCATTTATAAAGGAAAAGAGTATAATATTTATTTTTCTATTATATTACCAAAATTTATCAAAATTGTAAATTATATTTTCTTGAAATGAAATATAACGGTTTCTTATTAGAAATAACGTTTTAAGTAATTATTTAATTCCATTATTATTCCCAATAAGATAGATGATAATAAAATGGAAAGTGAAAAAGTTAATATCTTTAAACATATCTCAATTGCAAAATTATAATTTTACTATGACAATTATTTATTATTTTAAATTGAAAATTGATTAAATTACTAATCACATAAAACACACAGGTTTCTAATTTCTAATTGTTTTCCTTTTTAACCAAAAAAAAATGTTGTATTAAAAAAAAGAAACAAAAACACACAACATTCGAAATTTACTAAAGTCATAGTACATCTCAAATTTGTAATTAACAATTGTGAAGTTATTAGTTACATTAATACAATATTTAATATTTATCTTCAAATAATTGCAAATTTCTTATTCTTTTGTTGTTCTTTATAAAATCAAATTAATTTCAAATTTTATGAATACTTTATTCTATGAAAGAAAAAATTAGGTGTAAGGAAATAAGGAGCGAAAATATAGAAAGCCCAAATTTATGAACTAAATTACTTTCAAGGAAATGGAAATAAAAAAATAAACATATTAAATACTCATATTTATGCATACTAATTGATGAAACCTTTATTTTTTTTTGTAGTTTTTAGTAATTTTAGATTAAACTAAGTATTTAGTCTATGGTGCCTCCTCACCACTTAAAAAGCCCTATCTTAAAAATTATTAACGAGAATATTGTAACTCTAAAACACACCATTGTTTACATAAATATTCTGATAACATTGAGAGTGATTTCTAGTTGATAGAACATTTGTTTTTTTATAGTTTTTAGTAATTTTTATGGATTTAGTCTATGGTGCCTCCTCACCACTTAGAAAACCGTATCTTAAGAATTATTAACGAGAATATTGCAACTCTAAAAAGCACCATTTTTCATTTTTTACATAAGTATTCTGATAACATTGAGAGTGATTTAATTTATCGTAGAGTTATTCGATAATGTATAAAAATATTTTTATTTCCACAGGTTCTACTAGGTAAGGTGGAATCGAAATTACAATACCACTCGGATTCGAGGAGTGGGAACAACCTAGGGAACGTGAGTGAGTTATTACTTTCTCCCACAAAGTTGAACTTGTTTAAGAAGACAAAACGACGTTTCTCGGAAAATGGTATCTAGAGAAACCAGTTTTGTGGACTGAGAAACCAAAACGGCCATACAGAACGCCGTTTTTCTGTGTTATTACGTTTTCTTCTAGAAACAAAGGCTCCCCCTCCATTTATGGTAATGTGGATTTGTAATGTGGCCACCTTGCATGCTAGAGACCATTGTGCATCTGTACATTGACAACTAAATGATGATGGTGTGCAATGAAACTGATAGACTTTCGTTTCAAATATATCAAATAAATATTAATAGTTTTTGCTGGAGTGTGTGGGATCCCTTAATACCTATGTCATCAATCATCGACTTTAATGAAGGATATTCTTAGTATATTCTTTCTAAAATTTATCTATATTGTCTATTAAAATAAAAAATAAAATTCAACCAGCTTTAACAAGCTTTTTTCTACTAAAAGTTGAAATATATACACTGATTTGTGAAATATTGTTGAAATATATACTTATTTAGAGAAATATCTTTTATCGAGTATTTGATTTATTAATTTGGGTTATTGAGCCAATTAATATTATTAATAAATTATTATATAAACACTTCCAACATTAATAATGTAATACATAATTGGTTATGTTAGAATAGTATTAATGTAATATTATTAACAACATTAGTTATTCCAATTTGTATCGTCTTTAGTGGAAATTTTTTCCAAACCGACTAACCCTATTAATTAGGAAAATATCGGTACAAAATCGCCAAACAATCGCCGTCGTGAGAGCGACGCCTCCGGGTAGATTAACTCTGCTATCCTTAAGAAGTCGGGGTCGCCCAGTGTGGGAAACCGACCCATTGTTCATCAATAGTTGGGCCGCCCATAGTAGGGAAACCGGCCAGAGACTTAAACAAAGCATGTAGATATTTTTAAAAACAAAGCAAAAATCATCAAAATGCTCAACAAGTGAGCTTCTAAAATAGTTAATCATGATGAACCCAGCAATGAGTGAGCCCAAGGAGTCAGCTCTTGTCCTTAGGGGACAGCGGTTCCTCTTCCACCCTGCAAGCGTACTCATTTCCTGTGCTGCTGTCTTCCTGTCCTTCCTGGCTGTCAGAATGCTTGTTCTGGCGCTGTACTTCAGTGCTAATATCTGCATGAGGGGAGGGAATGGGGCAAGGATCAGGGGCAGGGGGGTGAGTAGAGAGGGGAATTTCCTCCCGGAGGGATACAGTGATGAGGGCAGTGATGATGGAATCATAAGAAGTGCAGTGGAAATGAAATTCCGCGTTTTGGGTGGTCTGCCGGATGGAGGTGCCACGAGCTCTGTAGAAAGAAGGAGAGGGCTGCCCGGGATGGGTGATATCATCTGAGGGAAGGGGCTGACCGGAAGGATTAGGACAATTCATAGGGGGAGAGAATCCGGGAGGTTCAGAGTGAGCTACAGGAATGTCAGAAGCATTTTGAGTGGCTTGCGCCCTGCCTCGACCTCTGCCTACTAATCTACCCCTGCCTCTATTTCTTCGACGGCCATCACGTGAAGAACGCGGGGGGGTGTTGTCACCTCCGTCCGAGGAGGAGCTAAGGTCAGAGTGGGGCAGAGGAGGAAGGCCAGAAGAGCGCCCTCGACTCACGCCTCGACGAGGCCTCATTCTTTGCCATAGTCGGGGCATGGCATACAGCAAATGACGAAGACGAGGCTTGCCAGAAAGGGGTTCAGGAGAAGGGGTGAGGGTGGAGATGCTACCAGGGTGACTCTGCCTATGCAGGTGGGCAGAGGAGCTGAAAGGGCGGTGACGAAGAGCCTGAGAGTTCAAATTAAGAATTGAGGAGGACGGAATACCTGTGAAGGTGGCTCTCGAGATGTCAGAAGAGTCAGAAGCTCCGCAGCAAGAACTGTTGGTGAAGTGAACGCCCGACATCTACGCCCAGACGCTGCATCTACGCCCTGTATTCGTCTTGCAACTGGGAATTGCCGCACCAGGAGGGCATTCGCTTCTGAACGGGAGCAAAAATCGCGAATGGTTTCCGTCTGTCTGCCTCTCTTCCATCGTGACCGCCAAAACCAAATACACCGCCTTAAACCTGTGATTGAAGGGGTAGTTAATACCATTTTGCTGCTTCCAAGGCACATTAATGACGCAGGGACTGTGCTCACGCGAGGCCATGTGGGCATGGCACTCATATGTCTTTGGGAGCTGCGTGGGTGCCAGAGGCCCTTTAATGCTTTCATTCAGCCGCATCCGGCATAGTCTTAGTGGAAATTAATCATCATCATTATCATCATTAATATAGATATATACTAAGAAAAATAATAAAAATATTACAAAAAAATGACTATTATAATAAAATTTGAAATAATTAATTACTAGCAATTGCACCTTATGTTGTAAAGGGAACTCTCTAAAGCAGTAACATAGGAAAGAGTACTAGAGGGAAAAATATGTGATATGTTATGTCATTTAATTGGATATTTAAATTAGAAATATGAATTATTTGATTTAAAATGAATTATAGGTTTGGAAAATTGTTTGGATAAAAAATTTGGTTTTTTTTATAACTTATAAAATGGAACCGATTTGCAAAATTGTAGGTGCAGTCTGTATGCTTAGATTCTGAATTAAGTATAACCCCAAAAAATGTCACAATAACTATAAACCACCATCAACATATGCATCAGAACCCTGTATAATTAGCTTAATATCTTTTTTCATTGTAATAACATGATAAATTGAATTTGTATACAAATCTATTAACACTTGTTTGTGATTTCATTGTGGGATTTCAAAATAATCAAATGCCTAAAAAAATAAAAGTATTTACGTCTTATTTTAAGATTTGGGTATTCAATTGTAACCATTCATTCTTATGGGGTTTCAAAACAATTCAAAGTGAGGAATCGATGGGTTGATCTCGTACTCAATTGACACAACCGATTTTGACCACAAATTTATATTGTACAAAAGGTTATAACAACTTTATTGACTGCAATCTGTCCTTGAATGAGTCATTGGATAAAATATGGATAAAATATTAGATGATTGAAATTTTTTTGACCATTAGATTCAATACCTCCGTCAACCTAACTAACTAACTAACTAACTTCCACATCTCTTTTGGTATGTAAATGGAGCTCAATGAAAATTCCAGTGTCACAGTGCCTCGGTGCTTGAGAAGACTGAAACCGAAGGGAATGCGGTCAGTATGATCAACTTGACTCTGAACTAAAGAGTCATCGCGATATCTGGAAAGTACAAGCTCACACACTCGCAGCTTCAAGCCATGGTTATTTCATATGCCGCACGCCTTAGAGCCGTCGGTGTCAGGCACGGGGATGTCTTAGCACTCTCGTTTCCCATATTTTGTAGGGTTTTTATGTGTTTGCTTACTAATCATGACTGTTTACAGTTTGTTGCTCTGTGCATGGCCGTCATCCGAGCCAGAGGCGTCGCTGGTCCTCTTCTTCTGTGTGAAAACTACTGAAATTATTATCACGCAAGGAAAAGGCTGTGAGAATGAGGATCACAGGGCGAAACCCCACACGAGCACTCATAATACACTCAACAGAAAAACAAATGGTGTTAATTTGCAATACAATTGGCAACAACCATACCATTCCCACATTGGGATTATTTGCTATACTGTGCTCAAGTTGGGATTATTTTTTAAAAATTTCTGCATCATTTTTCATCCCAGGGATGGTAAAGAAACTTCCACTGGTACTGCAAATTTATGATCTAGATTTATCAGATTTTGGCATTTGGTTACTCTTTTTATCAATACCAAAAAAGTGAATGTCAATTACAAAACGAAATAGCGAATGTCAATTACAAAACGAAATAGCCAGATGAAAGATAGGGGACACATTTTCAGTAATCATTCAATTTACAATAAAAGTAAATACTTCCTTCAAATCACTACTAAAGAGAAAAAACCCAAATGATTCGCTGTGTACATTGTAATTATAGTATCAATGGTTAAAATATAGAATTAAAGATTAGAATATACCTACTGCATGAGCACCCATTAGCAATAAGGGATTGATTCAATATTTCATAAAAGGAACCAATTTCTAAGTCGTTGCCCAAATTATTTTGGGTATTTTGAGAGTGCTCCATGTCAAATATCATTCCAATAATTTTGGGTTCAGATTCTGCACTGACGACACAGTATAAGAGTGATGTTACCAATATAGATGAGGCAGAAACCTTTATTGCACCTAGAAAGTAATGCTGTCAAGCTTAGGAAAGGCTCAAAACCACGTGACCTCATGCTTATAATTATTCACAACACTCAAATACTCAAGCTAACTCCCTGAGATAAATAAATTTGAAAGTTGCTCTAAATATTAATAGGAATATCTAGCATAATATGCACATCTGCTAAATAAAAAAATAATCATGATTGTGGGGCAAAAGCATTGTAAGCCCTCCTCAAAATTCAACTCAATTATGGGAAACTAATATTCGACACCTTTTATGGAAGCAATGTATTCGGTCATATAAAAATATATGTCATGCAGTTGTGTAACTGTAAACTCACCTTTCAGAAAATGCTTTTTGTATACAGTATCCCATATCCATCGAGCTGATGGCCCCATGTATCCAGTGTAATGTTCAGGATTTAATAGAAGATTCACATGTCATTTCCGCTACATAAAAAGAACAAACAAAAAGATTATAATTATAAAGATATCTCTATGTTGCCAAGATGTCGTAGCCTTAATTGCTAATAATATTCAATTATTGCCAAAATTTGGAATATTTTGTTGTTGTCAAATTACTTCTAGAATGCTTTATTTACATATATCATCACCCCTGGAATCAAACAAGAAAAAAAAAACTAATACTCGCAGTTGCTCGTCTCATCATCATATGTCCAGGGGATTGACTGTTTCCATCAAACCCCTGAAAGCCTTTTTATCTAGAGTTCGGTCAACCATAGCTTGGTGTTTTCCCTCTTGGAATTTTAGGTCATCAACAGGAAGCTGTCCACTTGGTCCTTTAAAAGTCTCAGGAAACTCATGTTCTCGAAACTCACAGACACCACAATCTCTGAGATGGCACATCCCATCATCAAGCCAGAATGTGCAATCACGCCAAAACTTTACCTAAATACAATCAATATAGAAACAGTCATTACAAGTGTTGTAAAGCATCTCATGATAAAATTTAACCATAAATAAATCTCTATAAATGATGATATTCGTACAGTAATTTATTCTCATTGAAAATGCAAAAGCAACCAAAGTAGGAATGCATAACCAAGATCTCATTAAAAATATTAAAAAATTAAAATCTATGCAAATTAGGAAACACTAACATTTTAAATATGATATTAGATATGTAAGATGGCTTGGGCACATTGCACAATAAGCTGTTTCCAGTTTAAAGTGAAGTTCAGAGCTAGTTTTTTCCCGTTAAAATCAAATCAGATGAAAAAGTTTAGCCAAACCTAATTGAAAGGTCAACTATTAATTTTGATGTAGTGTGTGCCTATGATTAGGCTATCTGTTATTAGATGCCAGAGTTTGCTGGCACTTTTAGTTGCTGCTTGTTCATCTTCTAGTTAGTCCTCGGTCAATCTACCCAAGAGCAGATCGATATTTTTTTTTTCAGAAGAAAAAAAACGCTGCATATATTAAATATATCAGTTCATGAGCTACTTACATACTCGATTGAAAACAGGTTCAATGAGAATACTTCATTGCAAAGTCAACCTTTTATCTGCTAATTCAGGAAGAAAATAAGCAGAAAACATCTGACCGGCACATCATATCAGGGGGATATAATCAACCCCTTGCACATAGGAAACTTACAAAACTGTGAAGAACAACGACATAAAACGGCAAAGGCAAGAGCAGATCGATATTCATAATTGAAGAAAGAAAAATAAACAATATGACCTCTCTAAACCATCAAAACAACCTATACTGCATTAATCACCAGAGCAATTACAAGTGGGAAAAGAGCCTCTTACCACTCAAAGCATATAAGGTTGAAGTTACTGTTACTGATTATGCAGAAACCTCAATTGCACCTGGAAAGTAATGTGCTCATGGTGGGGGAGAGGCTGAAAGCAAACTTATTATTTTAGATTCATTTAACCTGGTATTTATTATGTGTTTATGGATTAAAGAATTCAGATTAAGATAGATTACGACAGTGAAAATATATTCAATTTCTGATATAGATGAGTATTAATCATGGCTAATGTTTTCGTCGTTCTTCACACTTCGATAAACTTGTAGCAACAACACGGACAAACTTTACTTTACAATGCCCCTGTCAAAACTCGGAACATTCGCACAGGGAATATTGTGGTGTACGACATACTAAAATATTCGCCTTATGACAGCAACGTAAGGATCTTGCAAGCTCAGAAATCATGTTCATGAAATACAGACCTGCAAATGGCTTTTGACATGCCTTATGACAGCAACGTAAGGATCTTGCAAGCTCAGAAATCATGTTCATGAAATACAGACCTGCAAATGGCTTTTGACGTGTGATAATGTCAGCCCCTTAATTCCCATGATCTGAAGAATAAGCTTAGGAATCACTTCTGCCAAAATAATGAAAAGGTTAAATTTGTCATATTTCAACTTCAACAATTATAAGATTTTAGGAGAGAGCAGAGAAAATTACCATGTTTCTTTTGCAACATTGCAACATTTTGGGATGGTGTAATTGTTAGTTATACTTATTTTCAACCTTCTAGTTCATATTGTCAACATTCTTTGTTCATGTTTAGTTAAGAGGAGCCTTTGAATTAAACTAAATGAAACCTCCCAACACAAGTATTTAAAAAAGATGATACATATATAACTAAATGAAACTTCGAAAAGAAAATATATGTTGTATAGATTTTTTTTTCAAAATTAAATCAAATGTTATATAATGAAAAATGCAATTTCAAAATAAACTCAAATATGATATAATGTAAGTAGTTTATGTACAAATTGACTACCTTTGTTATATCGCCGCACTTTAACGTCCCTTAAATGTCTAAGTTGGTTTACTTAACAAGTCAAAATAAAGTGTTCATCGATATCTTCTAAATGTAGCGAAATGATTACGAGTGACAAAGTTTGAGTGGAGCAACGTATGAGTGACAAATTAAGATTCTCTGGAATTCAGATTCGAGTGACAGTGATGAAATGTTTGTAATAAATGTCGTGCAGTTTATCGGTTTTATCGCCGGGACTCTGAGAAAAGGCTCTGCAGTGTATCGTTTTTCACAGCCTGACTCTTCCAAAATTTATTTATATATGGATGAGCTACCCTTATTGGATATAAAAATATCACATCGCAGCATTATAATATTAACTATGAAAAAATATATACTAAAATATAAAAATTTAACAACAATGAATCTTGGATGGCACATTGCCGCATTTGTAAAAAGCCAAATGTATAAAATTTAATCATCATTTTTTTTAATCGCATAACAAAAATTATAAATTCTAAAAGAAATTCCTTACAAAATATATCTAAATCATATTTATTTTCATGTTATAATTATTAAATATTATAATAATAATAGATATTTTAAAAATAATTATTATCACAACATAGAGTTATATTGGAAAAAACAGTTATTGTTTCATCTTTCTTCGAGCATATGGAGCATTCACAAGAAAAGCATAACGTTTCCAAAAAAAGCTTGGCATTTTCAAGATATGACGGTTCTAAATCTAACCGTTATAGCCCACATGTATGGTCTCTTAGCGCGGATTGGCTCCGTGCTCACTCTTCGCATCTGTAGAGATGCCATTGCCAGCACTTCACTGGGATAAGCCTATGTCAATTACAGAGGCTCAGCTGAAAATTCCAGCCAGGCTTTATCTTGCTTGAATATTACACCGGTTAATGGGCCAATTCGAATAATGCACCCGGTGACCTCGGCATCCGTATTTCATATAGAGATTTAAGTATTTTAATAATGCCCTATTAATTCGAATTAATAATAAGCTATACCAAAAAACTATAATTTACGGTAAGATTTCTCTTCATATGTCATTTTTTAATTAATTAAATTAATCAAAAATGTGAAAATGACATAATTATTTTGAAGATCAATCTTAATTTCTAATGTGTAAATATTATTATTAATATTTTAAAATATTTTGTGAAAAATAAATTTCTAACATCTATTTAATAATTATTAATAATTAGATTGAAATTATAACAACACTATTCTAAAATAAGCTTACTTATCACTTTAAGTAAAAATAATAAAAATACATGAATATACTTATAAATCAAATTCATTTTTATTTCATAATTTTTGTTTTTACATTCAAAAACTCTAAAAACATACTATACATATATTTAAACTAACAATAATTTATATTAGATATATCTTAGTTTAGGAGAATGTACAAAATATTTTTTCTTGCAAAGTTTTGCTATCAAAATTATATTAAAGGAATCGAACTAGTTCATTTGAAAAAGATATGAAGGATAATTTAGGTTAATACATACAATGTATTACAAAAAAATATTAAAAGTATTAGTTTAACTGTCTTAAGTAAGTCATTCATTTATGACCATTTCCATGAAATGGTCATAGATAAATGATTTGTTGAATGCATTTGAATCCAAAAAAATGATGTCTAATATAATGCTTTACATAAATCTCTCAATACTTCAATATTAAAAATATTTAAGAGTGTGATTAAATACTCTACAATACAAATGAATTAGATTGGCGAAAACTATGGTTCCGCGTAGGCCTTAGCCTTTCCACGTCTAGTTTTGAGTGACCTGCTACACACAACCACTTCACATATAACATGGGAGAAAGTATTCTGAATAAAACATGATTTTTGAATTTGATTATTATTTTTTATTTTGAACTTATTTTTTCAACACTTTAGTATTGTTGCAGAGGTCATGAAACTCTCCTTCACTCACTACTAATTCAACTTCCTCTTCAAAATCATTTTATTAATTTTCAAATAAAAATGTTTATAGCATAGTTATTAATTTATATTAATTAACAAAAATATTAAACATAGTTATTATTAAATACTTATATTATTATTATTATTAAATTAATTAATATCATTATTAGTTAATATAAAGTAATAATAATTAATCAATTTAATAATATTATTAATATTATTGTCAATTTATTATTATTATAATTATTTTAAAATAGTTATTGTTATTACTAATTGATTATTATTATTAATCAATATTAATATTTTGTATTGTTAATTAAATTTAATATCATTATTATTAAATATAAAATAATAATAATCAATTCATTCATTTATATTTTTATTGCTATTTAATTATTATCATTATTGATTAAAAAAAAAAATTTATTTTTTTTCTAATTTATATTAATTATTTTTAATTAATTAAATTTAAAATATCTATATAAAATCTAAAGATGTATTAGAACATGGTTGATCATAGTTAACTACAATTATAAACCCAAAAAAATTACTTTAAACCTTAAATTTAATATTATAGATTTAATACTAAATAATCTTATAAATTAGAAATTTAAACTTTTAAATTAATAAACAAAAAATTAATTGAAAAAAAATTGTACTTTTTAATAAATATAACATTATGATGCCAATATATATATATATAAGAAAACGAAGTGTTAAGGATAGAAGTATCTATTCTTAGAGAAAGAAATTAACATGATTAACTATTAGGAAAAAACACAAAAGTGGTCTTCCTCCCCCTTTAGTTAAAAAATGTCATTCATTATTTAAATATGACAAAGTGTTATATAATTAAAGTGTTATCTAATTAAAAGAGATTAATAAATATATCTAATATTAGTAATATAATAATAATAATATAATATTACTATTAATCCTTTACCTTAAAACCCAAAACCCATGTAATTATAACTATTAATCTTTTACTTTAATTACAATTTTTGAGAACCTAAGTAATTATAATAGTAGAACATTGTTAACTATTTTTTATTAATAAAACTATGTCATTTCTTTTCTAAAGGAATGTTACACATTTCTTTTCTTTATGATGATTGCTCACTCGTACATATAATCCATAGATTGTGTCATCCGAAGCATAAGCCTTCCGCTCTCTCTGTTTTCTGTTTGGAGACATCTTGAACAGAGACTTAACCTCAATCCAGACCTTTCCCTCATTCAAGCTGAGATTTTATTTTATTGAAAATCAATAGGAGAGTTATTTTATTGAAAATCAACAGAAAAGTTTTATCATATTATTTTCCTGAAGAATTTATTTGAACCATTCATAAATGGAAGAAAAGATCCCCAGGAAAGATCCCCAGGAGTGCTCAATGTGGTGGTCTCAATTGCCCAACAATCTGCAGGAGGAGGTGTTGGCATGGTCTCCAGTGGAAAAGGTGGGTACATATAGTGCAGTCTGTAAAGAGTGGAATGCCCTCTTTTCATCCCCACAATTCATATCTACTGATTGGGTTGCTGCACCTCCCAACCAAAAACCATGGCTTGTATTGCAGCATGAGGTAAAATCATTGGATTGTACGGCGTACTGCTTATTCGCAAACACGTGGAAAAAAATCTCGTTTGCCTTTTTAAGTGAAGATTATGACGTGATTGCCTTTTTTGTCCGGGGTTCGTCGTTAGGTCTTTTCTTGGTGAGCATCTTTCGTCGTAGTTATAACCCTTATGAACCTTATGAATTCGTGGATGTTGTCTGCAATCCCGTTAGACGGACGTCGTTACAACTTCCCCAAATTCAGAATATTGTTCTTGCAACTTACCCTTCCATCAACATCAGCAACATCGTGGCAGAGGAGGACACCTATAAAGTGATAGCCATAGTCACGTCCTCGTGGGACACTGACGCACTGAGAATAGAAATTTATGATTCGAGTTTGAAGTCGTGGAGGACAGCGGGGCACGTGCCACAGAACTTGGGACGGCGCCATCTGGAACCTAGCGCTGATATGGCTGTTGTTTCAGAGGATATCTTGTACTGGAAGGCTCGGGATACAAATTCTAGGAGGAGGGGCATAGCTGGTTTCAACATCCAAAATGAGACCTTTTTTTTCATACCATTTGAAGATGAGGATGTTAATGGGAGGGTGCATGTCCTATTCACTTGTGGTTCACGAGTTCTGGTAGCTTCATGCATATTGAATTTGAGTGGTGTTATTATATGGGAGATAAAAAAGTCTAAATTAGATCAGAGAGGTGAGAGAGGGATCACTGAAATTGCACGGATGCCACAATCCCTTATGGAATATTTCCAGAGAAAGGCGACTAGAGGTCGTAACTTTAATTTTCAAGGAATAAGACATATAGTGTATATCATATATGGTTGTGAGTGGGATAATGAGGTACTTGTTTATAATTTATGTCAAAATACATGGACATGGCTTCCTACATGTCCACATAATCTTATATTATCATGTACCAAAACCAATCAACTTATAGAAGGTCCTAATTCATCTATGTTTGTTTTTGCACTGAGACTAGATGTCAAAATTGAATAAATTAAAAACATCGAACTATTTTCCATTACTTGTTTATGAAGTTTAAACATTTTAAAAATATATTATTGAGTAATTGTATTTATTATAATATTTTTTATAAGATTTTTATATAATAATAATGATTAATGGTTATAAATATATAATTTATTTTAAATATTTAAATGTTTCAATTTTGTAGACATTAAAAAAAATATTTAGCATTCTATGATTGGCTATAGACATGAGTGAAATGTATTATAAATTGGAAAAATTTAAGTGTAAATGTTTGGAATTTTTAATAAAGTTAATACAATTGAATATGAAAAAATGTATCTTAAATCGAAGCAACTTTTGTATAGATGTTTGCAATTTGTATAAAGCTAACTAAATATCTATGTCATATTAAGATATGTGTCATAGTTTGACTCTTTTACAAAGGAATGAAAGAAAAGGAATATAAATTTGTTTAAATATGTCAAATGGGTAGGATGCATAGTCTATCAATGTGACAAAATATGAGGTTCATATTGAACAATTAAACACATCAAAGTGTGTCGATACCACTAGATTTGTTTTTCTTTTATGGCCACCTCTTATAGATGAAGCTCCGTCTTTCCTACCATGTATATAAAACTCACAAAGCTCAAGTTCATAGGATTTAAAACATTGCAATAGACTTTTTTCATTTTAGGTGGTTTTGTTGGTTGATTTTTGTTTAATTGTTGTTTTTTTTTCCAAGTAAAAGTAATCTATTAACAAAGAAAATTATTTATAGTAGGCCAAAGCCAGATCCTTGCCCAGTGTAGTGGAATTTTGAACAAAAAAACCAGCGATGAACACTGCCTTTTAGAAGGGAAACCAGTGTTGAGTAGTTTTCAAGAAAAATCCCACACAGGGGAGACATGGAGTTCTGATTTTGGATATCAAAGCTGACAAAAACTGAAACATAAACATCATGACAAACAGGAACAAGCCCTGAAGTAAGGGCCGAGACAGTGCACGAAAAACAGATAGAGAGGGTGGTGCTACTCATCAGGAGCTTCTTCATCGACCCTGCACCAGAATTCATCTGGTTCCCCATCATCCTTGTACAGGTCCGCAATAGAATGGACCACATTCCCGATTGTTGAATGAACCTGCACCACGCTCTCTTGACCCTCAGCATTCTGCGCCTCGCTCATTTGACCTCTAGCAGTTTTCATCTTGCTCGCTTGACCTCCAGCATTCAGCATCTCTCTCGCTTGTCCTTCATGCGCAATGTTCACCTTCGGCTGTCCCTGCGGGGTCAAGCTACAACAGAGATCCCCGTCATCCTGAAGAAGGTCATCAATGGATGTTATCACCTTCCTTGGCGATGGAGGATTGGCCTGCTCTGCACTTGCTTGCCCATTGTCGTTTCTCACCACGTCCTGCTGCACACTAGGTTGTCCAGCCAAGCCCTTGCTCGCGTTGTCCTGAGTGGCCTTGCCCTCCATATCCTGCAAGTCCATGCTATCTTTGAGCTTCTTGCCAACATTTTGCCTCGAAGACTGAGCCCTCGCATTGCTGCATTCCGCCCGGCCAGAGCAGGGAGTCAATTCCTGAGGTTCTTCCTGAAAGACGACAGTGATGGAGGCCATCAATCTAGGATGATTAAGAGAGTTGTTAAATGAAAAATGCACAGTTTGGGGATGATGAGGAGGAATCAGAGGATTGAGGGAACGAAAGCGGCGCCCCGAGCGGAGAAGGCGACCTCTATGTGCACTAGAAAGGCTGTCAGAGTGTGATGAAGATGCAGAGGAGGTGCTGGAAGTGGTGGGGGAACGCTGAATCTGGCTTCTACTAGAACCTCTCCTGCAACGCATTCTATGCCTGAGACGTGGCATATCCGCAGACGAGACAACTGTGTGAGGAGGCGAAGGGTGGACAGAAGACAGGGGCGTTTGAGGAGGCAGAGTAACCGTAGCAAGCATGCAAGAGCCTGTGAGAGAGTAGTGGAGGCTATCTCCCAACTCCAAACAGCAATTGAGACTGCTTCTCTTGCCAGTCATAGTACGCGTAGAAGAAAGCCCAGCATCTGGGGTGCAACACAACTTTACAAGCAGGGGAGTTCTACTTGAACCATAACCTTGCTCCATTCTTTCAACCTAATATACCGTGCAGCAGTGAGTCCTTTGCAATAAACCTTCATAAATTTGAATAGAAGACAAAGCCATGTCACGGCGTGCGAAATGGTATCGAGGAATGGAGGCGAGGTTGTAATGAGCGCCAGGAGTTAATTTCATTAGACTCTGAACAATCCAATTTATGAGCCGAATGACAGCTTCGAGGCAGGTAGGCATGTGGCTTCCCATCATGCCACCCTCCCATCCCATCACCTTAAACCTTTTCATCGTCACCCGCATCCGGGACTTTTGCTTCACTTTGGACCAGCGTTTGGCATTTCTCTCTTTGATCATCATTGTGAATTATTTCGAGAGTACCTGTAAGAAGGTTGTGCTTATTGTCTACTCCCAAGTTGGCCAATAAATCAGCAGCTTTGTTTCCCTCCCTTCTGATATGCTTGAAGAGGAGAGCTCTATTGTTGATGAGCCATTTCTCAATGTTCTCCAAACGTGCCTCAAGTCTCCAACTGTTGCCAATTTTGTGCGCATGAGCCCCATTGAGGAGCTGAGTGGCTAGGTTGATAAGAATTTGAGAATCCCCTTCAATCTCTAGAGGATGCAGCCCAAGATGTTGCGAAAGGAGAAGTCCCTGCCAAAGACCTTCCAGCTCGGCCGAATTGTTCATGTCCCATCCAAGGTTCCCCATGTAGATAGCTACGAGTTTGCCTTTGTGATCTCTGATTATGCCCCCGAAGCCTGCTTTTCCTGGATTCCCTTTAGAAGCGCCATCAAAGTTAAGTTTGAAGGTGTTCTCTGGAGGAGGGATCCAGGAGCTCTTGGTGTAATCAGTTCTAGGGATTTTGTGCACTAACTCTCGAGGGTGAAGATGAATTCCCCAATTTTCCAAGATGGCTATTTCTTTTGCTAGAGTTGGATAGTCACTTGTGTCCCAGGAATGAAAAGGTAGGGTCTTAGTAAGATTGAGACAGAAGTTCCTCCAGATGATGTCTAGAGGAGTTTTTTGATCCTTGAAGATGCATTTATTTCTCTCCTTCCAGATTATCCAGAGGAGTAGACCTGGGATTATTCTCCAGATTTGGTTTAGGATTTCGCTTCTGTAGGGATTCTTATGCCAATTCCTAATAGAACTGATGATATCTACGGAGGGACGGTAGTTTTGTTGGCATCGAAAGCTGACTTTTTCCCATAATTGATTGGCCAGAGAGCAAGAGTATAGGAGGTGCTATTGAGTTTCCTCATGAGTACAACAATTAGGGCAGATTGAGGGGCCATTAAAGCTTCTTTTCCTCAAGTTGTCCCAAGTGAGGATTCTTTGATGCCCAAAGAGCCAGAGAAATAAAGAAATTTTGGGCCAAACCCCCGAGCTCCAAATTCTATTCCATAGGGGATCTTTAGGCGCAGGATTGTTACTTGTAATTTTGTAGGCTTCCTGGGTAGAGAAGGAACCTTTTGGCGTGTATCCCCATCTGAGAATTTCCCTGTTGTTTGAAGTTCTAATACACCAGTTTTTGAGTTTAGAGTTTAAGGTTGCGTTGGTCTGTTCATCAATGTTCCTTGTGATCCTTTCAGCATGTTTCCATTGTCTATAACCCTGCGTTGCATTGTCTATCCAATGTTGCTGAACTGTATCCATTTGCTGCCGATCCCATTCCAGTCCAGGAGGCGGTCTGTAGGTGTTAGTGATTTTTGGGAATTGATCCCAGGAATCCGTCCAGAATCTGGCAGTACTACCATCCCTTAATTCCAAAAATTGTGTTGTTGAATAAGCAAGTAATGTTGTTTGGCTGCATTCCAAATGAGTGAGCCTTTCTCCGTTGGAGTGAATCTGATAAGTTCTTCCTATGGTCTATGGTTGGCATACTTGGCTGTCCAGATGATTGCCCAGGGCTTATTAGGGGCTGTGAGCCAACTCCACCATATTTTGGCACCCATTATGGCATTACTGTGAGTTGGATCACGCAATCCTATTCCTCCATGTTCCTTTGGCTTGCAAACCATTGACCATTTGACCAGAGCCCATTTACGATTTGTGCCTTTGGATCCCCATAGGAAGACCCGCTATAGGGCTTTAATTATTTTGAGAACCCATTTTGGCATTTCCAAGACAGAGAAAAGGTACAGAGGCATAGCTTGTAACACCTCTTTGATTAGGACCACTCTACTTGCGATGTTCAGAGTTCTGTGAGTCCAAGAAGAGAGGCAAGCTTCAAGTTTTTCAAGGAGCTCTTTCCATGAGGCGTGCTTTAAGGCAGAGGCAATTAAGGGGGTGCCCAAGTATTTAGAGGGGAGGGTGGCAATGGAGAAACCAAGGATGCGGGTGATAGCCCTTTGAGTGAAGGGAGGGGTATGAAAGAAGAAGAGCTGGGATTTAGCAGTATTGATGCATGCTCCCGAGGCACCCGAGAAGTCATTCAAAAGGGATTTAAGTCAGGAGGCTTCATGCACGGAAGGGTACCCAAACACCATATTGTCATCCACAAATTGCTGGTGAGTTAAGGCAGGGGAATTGTGAACTGAGAGGCCTCATATCTGCTGGGATTGGAGGGCATTTTTAAGATGTCGCCCCAAGCCTTCCGCCATTAAGACAAAGAGGAAAGGGGAGAAAGGGTCCCCCTGTCTGATTCCTCTAGAGGGGCTAAAGGGACGCGAGGGAATGCCATAGATGAGAATTGAGAAGAAGGAGGAGGAGATAAGATTAGAGACCCATCGAATCCAAGTGGGGGAAAAACCAAAAGTAGATAACACTTTCTAAATGTACGTCCAGCTTAATCTATCAAAAGCTTTTGAGAGGTCAATCCTGAGAATCATACCTGCCTGTTTGGTGTCCTTGAGGGAGTGTATGATTTCGTGTGTGAGGATGATGCCATCCAAAATTTGCCTTCCTTCAACATAACCAGCTTTCTCAGGCGAGATGAGTATGGGCAGAAGAGGTTTCAGTCTATTGGCGATGACTTTAGAAATAACTTTGTAGATAACATTGCATAAGGCGATTGGGCGGAATTTGTCCGGCGTGCTGGAATCTTCTTCTTTGGGGATTAGAGCAATAAAGGTCGTGTTCAAGGAGGGGAGAAGCCAATGCATTGAGTGTGATTCCTCCACCACCATCCAGACCTCCTCTTTGATCAGATCCCAGAATTTGTGAAAGAAGGTGGTTGTAAAGCCATCTAGACCAGGAGCCTTTCCATATTTGAGCTGCTTCATCGCCATATCCACCTCCAAATGGGAGACCAGGCGAAGTAGAAGTTGATTATGCTCGTCGGTTACTAACTTTGGAATATTCTAAGTCATTTTGTCAATGGCCGGCAATCTGTCCTGAAGAGGTTCTGGGTGCACAGTGTGGAAGTGGTTGATGAACTCCTGCTCGATCTCTGCATGATCTTCCACTTATTCCCCCTCCTGATTCTTAATGAATGAGATTGTATTGTGCATTCATCTTCGAATCGTAGATCTGTGGAAGAATTTAGTGTTTCTTTCGCCCTCCTTCAGCCATCTGATTCGAGATTTCTGCCTCCATAGAATTTCTTCCTGCTTTGATCTTTCCTCCAGCTGAGTTTGAAGTTACTTTTCCTGCTCCAAAGTTCGTTCCGTGTAGCCTTCTGTGATAATTTGTTGCTGGAGAGCCTTCATTTCTTTGTGTAGATTATCTTGTGCCTGAAAGATATTTCCAAAAGTGGAATGATTCCATCTCTTGATGTGACCTTTTAGGAATTTGAGCTTTTGTTGGAACTGGAACATTTTGGACCCTTCTGGCGACGTGAAGCTCTTCCACAGCGAGCTGATGAGGTCATTGAAAGCGTGGTGATTGAACCAAAAGGCTTCAAAATGAAAAGGGCGGCACGTAGAGTTACCCGGCCTTTGCTGTTGAAGTGAAATCGGCCAATGGTCAGAACCGGTGAGAGGGAGGATATAAGATGTGATGTCGCCTCCCAAATAGACTACATTATCTGAAATTAGAAATCTGTCTAACTTAGAGGCTATGTGCTTCCGACCCATCCTACGATTACTCCAGGTAAAAGTACCATTGCTAAATTGCATATCAATCAGTTGGTGGTCTTGTATGAAGTCTTTGAAGAGGCCGCTTTCTGGCTCTAGCTTGGCCCTGCCCCCCGTATTTTCCTCCAACTTGGTGATCATGTTAAAGTCACCTCCTAAAATCCAAAGGGGATGGATTCTGTCATAGTTGAGTGCTCCTATATTTTCCAGAAGAGCAGTTTTGCTGGCGGCGTCCTGAGGGAAATAGACATTTGTGAGGTGACCATGTATGTTGGTGTCTATGATGTGAAAAGTTTCTTGTATCATGTGGTGGGAAGCATGGAAATCTGAGAGAGAGATGGCCTGAGTATTACAGGCAATGGCCAGCCCTCCAGAAGCTCCCGAGGCATCCACAGCTACTGATTGACAACCAGGCCAAGCTTTTGAGAGAATGTTGCCTAGAGTTCTACTGTTACATTTAGTTTCTTGCATGAAAAATATATGAGGCTACTCCTGCTTTACCATGTTTTTTATCATTCTGAGTTTCTCGGGACTGTTAAGTCCTCTTAGGTTCCATGAAGTGAGCTTCATGATTCACTATTTGGGAGAGGATTGTAGTACTTTGTCAGATTTGCATATCTACCGGAGTCAACCAGGATTTTACCCACTGTGACTGTTCTTTCCAGATCTGTTTTCCTTCCCCTCTTCTTGGAGTCTTTTGGGGTTTGATTTCCATCCCACCTACTGCCTGGTTGGATTCCCAGTTCTTTCTATCGGAAAGCTCTGGAGATAATAACTTCCAACGTGTCTATCTGATGCTCTTGAATCTTGTCAAATTCTTTTCTCCGGCACGCTTGTTCGAGCTCAAGGATATCAAGCCCTCTCAGATCAATGCTTTCCGGTTCTTCATCCATGTTTTGGGCTTGACTACTTCCTGCATCAGGTTGATTGGGTAAGTAGTCCACATCCATTCCGTTTGGTTTCCAATCTGGGTCTTTAAAAGGAGCATCCAATAGACCAATCTAATTCCCCTTGGACAGAGGATTAGGAGGAGAATTAGGTGAAAGGTGGGGCGAGGTCGATTTGACTGCTTGGGGTGCATTTGGGTCGGCTTGAGGGGAGATTTCCATAGCAGTATCTAAGGCTTCAAAGCTGTTGCTGGTAGAAGGCCTGGAATTAGCGGTTGAGATGGGTTTTTTCCCATTGGAAGGTTTCTTATGGGACCTCCTTCGGCTGGTAACTTTGGTAAACCCTTCAGAAGTAGAAGTATCCGAGTGGTCTGTGGTCGATGGCTTAGCATTGAGCGGGAAATAACTCAAGAGATTCCCATGAATGTGACATCTACGACAGCGAAGGGGAACATTTTCAATGTCTAGGGGTTGGATCCATTCAAAATCATTGTGGTAGAGGCTTACCGAATCAAGGATAGCTTGGTCTAGGCGCATGTAGATACAGATGCGAGCATAAGAGGTGTAACGACGTAGCTTCGTTTCCTCCACGATTTTTATGAACTCCCCCAGCCCCTTGCCAATGTCTTTAAGGGATTCTTCATCCTAGTACTCCAAAGGGAGCGAGTACATCCTGATCCAAACCGGTGCCCAACTAAAATCTTCCTTATCTGGGTTGAACCGTTCCACCCAATCTCTCAGATATAGGCCGGCTGAGTTAAAGAAATAAGGTCCTTCATCTAGAACCCTATTGCGATCCTCGATGTAGATGAAGATAACAGTAAAGAAGCCCTTGGGTCCAAGTTGAAGGGTAACGTTCCCTTTGGGCTTCCATTTAGCCAAAATCCATCCTTGCAGCGCTTTTTCAGTAGGCCAGAAGCCAATAAATTTACCAATGAGTGTGTGATCCCTCATAAAATCGATTTGTCCATTAATCATGTGGCTTGGAAGCTCGATTTTAGGTATTTCCACCGCAATTGGTTTGCAGGTAGTGAACTTCACTATGGGGGAATCTTTTTGCCTCGGGCCTTCGTCCTGTGCTGCATTGTTCTTTTCATTTGTGACTTTTGGCGTATCGTGCGACTTTTTGTCCTGTCCCCTGCAGTTTCTGCAGTTCCTTGATCCGAGGCCGAGTTCATGGAAGGTCTCACAGAGCCAGGGCTCTGTCATCGCCCGAGGGGGAAGACCGTGCCCCCCCCCCCCCCCCTCGAAGGGCCTGTCATCGCTGGTGGACCAATGCCAGTCCGCATTGATCCAAAGAGAGAGGGCCACGGGTAAGCAGAAGGCTTACAATGTCAGTCGGCACAGTTGCAGGGGGTGAGCCGGAACCCTACCAGAGCGCATTCCCTCCAATTATCCTCCTTTAATTGTTGTTAATAACAATGAATTATGTTTTTCAATATTCAAATTGCCATGATACTTTCCACCTACTATCAATATTAGAATATTCATTTGAGCTTAGGCTCATTCTACATGAGGGTGTGTTAGTATGTCCATTTTCAACAATGAGTTGACACTTGTCTCTTTTTAAATAAATAAAAAATAATATCTAAATAGAAAAGAAATGTCCACTACAATAAAAAAACAAAGAAGGATATTGTTTACTCCATTGTCCAAATAATGTAATATAATTAAATGTTAAGTAATTAGACCTAAAAAATATTTTAATGTTGTGTATAATAAACTAGACCTATAGGCTTATATGAAACACATTAATAATTATTAAGTATGTTGTACTAATTCAACCTAATATTAATTCAAAATTGTTGAAGCAGTGGAAATACCAATAATTCTACTAATTTATTTATCTTTTTGGCATTAAGAGTAATAATTAAATTCATTTTAGTATCAAAATGACATAAGTAATTAATAAAGAACCACAAACCCTAACATATAACCATTATTCTTTAATATACTTATTAATATATTTAATATCCATTAGTTCTTGCGGTGTTTGGCCGAAGGGTTTTTTTTTCAGTCTCTTTAGTATTTTAGTGTTTTGTTCTCATTTTTTATTCTAGGATTATTCCTAAACCCTCTCAACTATGGTTAGTCCCCTTAATATTCGTTATTTAACATAGGTCTGGCTTAGGATGAAACCACATGGGTCCCTTCGAGCTCAACACTATGCTTCCAAGGAAGCTACCACAGGTATGCCCCTTGCTCTCTAACTGAGCATCTTTCTTTTGCTCAAATTTTCCTTAGTTTTTGAGGGTTATACCCTCTATGTGAGCAGGTGTGGCATCTGGCCATAATTACTCTTTTGCATGTAAGGGATTCTGAGTCCCTAAACTCGTTAAAAGGATTTTGGCATAGTATTATTGTTTTCAGACTTTCTTAAATAGTTTTAGTAGTATGATGAATCCATTCCTCTTGGGTATCGAGGCCTACGTGCCATGTATTTATTGTTAGGCTTGTGTCTTTATATTTTTGTTAAAATTCAGAGGTAGACCTCTATGATTTAGCAAAACACCTATGGATGTAATAAAGTCTTAATATTTATCTTTTTTGTCTTGTACTCATTGAATATTTCTTACAATGAATGTATATATGCACTAGATGACTCCCTTGCTCATGTATTTATCTTGATATTTCCCTCTGATTGAGGGTCTTGTGATTGATTAATAAATTCAGGTTTTCTGTATTCAAAAAGTATTCGATTATTATGACGACGCATTTGTTTTTGGTTGTCTACACTTTTGAATTTCTTCGAAATTATCTTGTAATTCATTTAGCTTCTTTCGACAATCGATATTCAATCTATTTTCTACAACGTTCTTATTCTCGGTTATTATTGTATGCTATAGAATTCACTAGATGCAAAGGCTGAAGGACGATTATCCTAGCCCTTTCACCATCGGGCTCAGCTCTAAATCTCGCAGCCTCATTATTCGTAATTTGCAAATAATGTTTTTACCCATTTACTACAATTTCTATGTTTTCTTTATTAAATGATTAAGACTTGACGGTATAAGCTCATTAGTTATATTACATGTAGCAAGAATTTACTATTATGAATACATAGTTTTCTATCTGTATCATATGGGGTCTATTTTCTATACAATGTTATTGGTTGTAGAAATTTGTAGCGACTTCCAACTACATAACACATAATAATTTATATTTTCTAAATAACCATGTTCTAGTTTTTTTCAGATTGTTTAAATTTTTCACTTTCAGATTCTGTCTTCTACTCTTAAGAAATTTGAATTTCTATACTATTCAATCCTAATAGAGATGAATAAATAACAGAACAATGAAACTAAGTTATACACACTTATTTCCTATTTTTATTGAACTTGAACTGTACAAAGAAAATAGAAATACTTAAATTTATGTGTTTTCCTTTCAAATAAATGATGGTTCCCCTCAACCTTGAGAGAGTCAATCACGTCCTTTGCTCCCCCTATGCTCCACACTAGAGTCTTAGGTAGTAGTTAATTTATTAAAAGTTAGGCCTTAGGAACTCATTCCAGCCTACACTTCCCTCGGATTTCAAAGCTCCACTTGTTTCCTACTAGCTCTGGACAACTCTTTACAACATATTTTTGATAACCCTCTTATTTATTTCTGAATAGAACCCCTTCCCCTACTCAGGATTTCCTTTTTATCCTCTTGAGGAGGGTAACTATTAGAAACTTCCTCTACCTTTTACTTTGGAATCTTGGAATTCTTTTACCATTTAGCTAATCCATTTACTTAAGATAACTATCAATTTTATTTATGAAATAAACTCAAGTCTTACGAACGAATAACCATATTCATTATTTTTATTTTCACTTAATAACAAATGTATTTGTAAAATTATGTCAACCATAACTAAAATAAAACAAGGTGTTACATCATCCCCCAATAAGGTAAACACCATCATTAGTGCTACTTTATCATTGAAAGCATTTTAGGATATGCCTCTTGAATAATTTTTTCATCCTCCCAGGTAGCCTCATCTGGGCTAAGATGCTTCCATTCCACCTTGACGTAGGGGATGAATCGCCTCCAGAGAGTTATATGTCTCTGATCGAGAATACGCTGAGGTTATACCTGAAACTCATTGTCATGTTCTACCTGTAAATAAAAAATTTTATAATTAATTTAATTAAGGACCATTCTCATTTTCAAGTCGTAATGTAATATTAACGTATATGTATACTCTATTAGTTTATCACATGCTTAGGGTCATGTATGTATCTCTTCAACAAAGATACATGAAAAACATTATGTACCAATATATGACTAGGTAGAGTCAATCGATAAGCCACCGACCCTATTCATTCCAAGATTTGGAACGGTCCGCAATGCCTTGGCGCTAATTTGGCATAAGTATTCCACCTCAAAGTACTCTTCTTCGGTTTAATGATCACATATATGTGGTCACCCACCTCAAATTACCAGAAAGTTCTCTTTCGTTCTGCATATATCTTTTTCCTATCTTGAGCTGCTATTAAGTTCTATCTAATCTTTCTTACTTCACACTCCATTTTCTCCACCATGTTTGGTCCAAGCATTAACATGTTTGGTCCAAGCATTAATTTGATTTCCAAACTGCTCCAATTTATGGGGGTTCAACATTGTCTTCTGTACAATGATTCAAAAGGAATCATCTTGAGAGATTCTTGATATCTGTTATTATAAGAGAATTCGACGAGATGAAAATTCTCTTCCCACTTTGCGGGTTGTTGTATCACGTACATGCACAACATATCCTCTAATATTTTATTCACCCTCTCCATCTATCGATCCATTTGAGGATGATAAGTGGTAATAAACAGGATTTTTGTTCCCAAGCCAATGAATAGTGTCTTCTAAAAAGATGATGTAAAATTTACATCTCGATCTGAGATGACGATTCTTGGAATATCGTGCAGTCTAAATATTTATCTCATGAAGATGTGAAAAATCTGTACAGTCTCTTAAGTTGACTAGAAAGGTATAAAATGAGCTAACTTGTTGAACCTATCCACCACCACCATAGTTGAATCATTGTGTCATTTACTTCTTCGTAACCTTGTGATGAAATCAAGTGAAATGACTTCCTATTTAAATTCCGGTACATGAATAGGCTAAAACAATCCCGCTAGATGTTGGTGCTCCAACTTGAATTGTTGACACTCCAAACATTTTGTCAGGTATTCAACAATGTTTTTACACATTCTAGGCTAGAAATAATCTTTCCTAGTTGTTGTTAACATCTTTTGATATATGGGATATAATGCATAGGAACTCTGATTATGCTCATCCAAAAGCATCTCCTTTAAGCTCATGTGATTTAGAATACATATGTTCCTTAGAATAAAAAGAGCTATTTATCATTAATTTCATAATCCGATTTATTTCCTTTCTTTTCAGCATCACTTGCTTGGTGCCATAAGAATTGATATTCGAGATATCTCTTTGCTGCCTCCATGATCGATTCCTGGAACTTAGATTCAATTTGATTAAAATAAATTTCAGAGATGAAATGCAATTTTTTGTTTAAATAATTGGAAACACAATTCCCCTTACCTTCTACATGTCAAATTTCAAAATAAAATTCGCTTAGGAATGCATTCCATATTGCTTGGTGGGAATTGAAATCTGATTGTTTAAAGTAGCTAGTCAAAGTTCTATGGTCAGTTCTTAGTACAAACCTTTTTCCCAACACATAATGTCTTGAAACCTAAAGGGCATGTACTACTACAGTTAACTCTAAATAAAAGGAAAATTATATTTACTCATGATCCTTAAATTTCCTGGCTTCTTATGTTATGACCTTACTCTTGGGTCAACACTGCTCCCACCTCTTCCTTGCTGGCATCAGTGAAGAGTTCAAATTCTTTGCATGGATACACTACTTTCAGTACATGGGAAGTAGTTAATAGTTATTTTAATCATTCAAAACTACTTTGACACTCTTTAGTCAACTTAAAGATTTGTCCCTTTTGCTGCAAGGAGGTAACAAGAAAGGCTATCTTAGAGAAGCCTTCAATGAATCTCTGTTAGTAACCAACTAAGCCCATGAATTAACGTATGTTTGCTACATTTCTGCGAACTCACCATTTCATAATCATATTTATATTTTCGGGGTCTACGATAATCCCCTTAACAAATATTAAATGGCCCAAATATTGGATCTATTCTTTGTAGAAGTCACATTTACTAAATTTGGCATTGAGCTGGTGTTCTCGTAACATTTTTAGCACCAAGCGTAAGTGTTCCTTCTGTTCTTAAATATTCTTAGAATAGATAAATATATTATTAATGAATATTAAAACAAATTTATCCAAAAATGGGTGAAAGATACCATGCATCAAGCTCATGAAAGTTGTTGGTGCATTGGTTAACCTGAATGGTAACACCACTAATTCATAATGTTTGTACTAGGTACGGAAATTTGTTTTGGTTATCTCCTCATCGTTAATCCTTATTTGATGATACCCTGATCTAAAATCAATCTTGGAAAATACCATTTCTCCCTTCACCTGATCAAAGAGGTTGTATATACATGGAAACATGTACTTGTTTTTTACAGTCAACTTATTAAGCTGTTGAGAATCCATGCACATCCACATAATACCCTCCTTCTTAACAAACAAGACTGGTGCTCCCCAAGGGGACACACTTGGCCGAATACATCCTCTATCCATTAGTTATTGTAGCTACATTTTTAATTCTATAAATTGAGACACACTCATTTTGTATGGTTCTCGTGACACAAGCATTGCCCTAGGTATTAACTCTATATTAAAATAAATGTCTTGTTTCAGGGGTAATCCTAGAATATTTTCAGGAAACACATCCATGAATTCCTGGAAAACAAGTATATTTTCCAATATTAGGGTCTTATACTTGGAGTTAGGAAACCCCACCTGAATTGCATAGAGTTGAAACCCCTTTCTAATGCATTTACCCAATTGAGATGCAATAATGGGGTGCAATCGAAGTGGATTCTTAATTCCTTGCAATTCATGATGCATACCATCTTCTTCCTTAAAATGGATGACTTTCTCCTTGAAATATACCAATGAAAAACTTCTTCTAACTAGTCCATTCCCATCAAAATATCGTAGGAGCCCAAAGGTAGAATATTTATTTCTATAGTTATGTGTTTTTCTCCTATATTTAGATTACAATTTGTAATTTCTGCATTGACTCGTCTCTTTTCTCCCGTAGCCAATTGTACCACCCATGGAATTTTAAATTTCTGACTTTGTAGTTTACAATTTTCAACTAATCGGGGTTTTATATAACTTAAACTATAATGTTCCAAATTGGGAATGCTCAGCAAAACATGTTTGAAAAATGCATTTTTCAGGGATGTATGCTTCAGCAACCAGGACCAGCCCTTGGATTCCTTATATTAGAGTATATAATACCAAAATCCAATAGGAGGCTCAAAATAAATCACTGTAGGTGGGTTAAACAGATCTCCCACACCTAGTTGTCTTCAGAAAATGGCCCAATGAAGGGCTGCAGCAGTATAAAACACAATACTAGAGTTTCAGCGAGCTAATAAATCTAAAATTTGTTATTATACACCTCTAAAACAATTATGTGTACAACATCAAGAAGGAATATTAATTCTACTCACAAAAGATGGGGAAAAGTGGTGATTTTGGCCCTAAAATAAATGTATTCAGGTTTTTGCATAAAAATAAGATGGGATGATGGTTGGATCTAATAGCCTAGGTCATGAGGGACCTATGATCCAAATTTTAGCTCAATAAAATAAGTTTAACTATGTTAAACAGGTCTCCCACTCCCGACTAGGCTTAAAAACCCTGATTCCCAAGACTTAGAGTATGCAGAAATTTTTGAAGCTAAAGCAGCGTAATTTTCTGAAGATGAAATTTGTAATATGGTCTTAGCATCAGTAAATTATATTAGGTTCATGTATTTTTCAAAATATATGAAAAATACAAGAGATTTCCATGAATAAACCCTCTGTTTGAGGTGCTGCAACACATGAGATTAACCAGAGAACTTTTCAGCGTAATTCTCAGGAGGCTGAAGCTTCATTTTATTGTAAATCAGATATAATACAGATCCTTGCATGAAAACAGATATCTACAATAGTTCTGGAAGCCAAAGAGGCCCTTTATTAGACTCCCCTTGGGGATCTCAGCAAATGATGGGCAACAGTGAGTAGATTTGAGATCTAATTCACAGTTATGTAGTAGTATTCAGAAATTTTGTAGTAAATATATCAAAAAATAAATCATATCTGAGTGGTACATGGATTGTTTGGCTAACCCATGGATCACCACAGTGAAAGGAAGGATCCTTTCCATTAGAGATCGCTCCTCCAGGAGAACTCCAAAACACCTGCAGCTCTACTCTTCAGAAATTACACAGATGAGGGAGAGAAACTACGTAGTAGACTGGAAATACACTTAGGCCTGACGCCAAGATCTGAAACTGAAGCTCTGGTGATTTAGAACACTCTTGCCAATGGGATAACAGACTTTCCCAGTGAAAAGAGGGGCTAGATATGCATAGATCTGAGAAGATCTATCTTCCACTTGCTGCAGCTCACTTAGATAATGGAAACACTCACTGAATTTATGATGCCAAAGAGAGATGGAGCTTGGACATATGCCAGATAGCGGAGAAGAAGCACAAAATCCTCCAATAACTACTCAATGGAAGGATGGAGAACCCCCATAGGATATCCTCTCTAGTCTCTTGCTAAAAATCCCAAAGAACTAGAATTTGTCTGAGCAGAAAAATTCTCCAAAATCATAATAAATTCAACAACCTTGTCTTGAGCCTTCTCCTTCCTTTTATACGATGAGGATGTGAAAAACCCTAAACCACCTCAAATGAATTAACCCCTTTCACATGGGATCTTCCTTCTACAACTCTGCTGGGTCTTCAAAGTGGTTCAATGTATTTGATCTGCATAGTGATTTGGTCCTGTTGACCTGGTCAAGTGGCTTAATCCTATTCACACGCAAGTGGCTTTTATTAAGAAAGCATTGATTTGTCTCTATTCACATTGGGCATTGATTTATTTTTATGTTTTAGGAGTTTTTCATGTCCTCCTTTACATTTTATTCATCAATAAATAAAATTAAAAATATAATGAAATATTCCTATTAGCTTGGGCTAATTAGGAACATTATAGTCCTCCCCTCCAAAATGTTGCTTGTCCTCAAGCAACTGTAAGGTAAGAACTGAAGAGCCTCTCCTCTTCTCCTTGTAGCATCTCCAAATGATATCTTCCTCCAAAGGACAAGATGCATTCTCAAAAATATGCCCTCAAGTTGTTCCTCCCATGTGTATAAACATTCCTTTGGTAAAATCCCCAAATGGCTCTCATCATGAAAAAGTAGAACATACATGGAAACAACAATATGGGATCTAGAGGCCTTCTTGAGGCATGGAATCATAAATTTGTTGGGAATCACCATCCCCATGTGAAATCTCCATCCCCAAGCTATCATCCACAAAAAGTGAGTTACCCTCACATAGTAACTCATGAAACATATCTTCCACCTTAAGCTCCTGCAAAGAAGGTGGGCTATATGGCTGAATTTGTGGGATCAAACTGTCCATCCCACTTTGACTCTCTCTCCACTTATGATATGTGTGGAGCTGATATTGACTTTGGGTTGAAATATAATGGTCCTCAAAGATGACCCAAGTTACTCCATCAAATAAATCACCCATGAGGTGCCTCCTCAAATAACTCTAGATCTCCAGATGGTTCCTCCCATAAGAAGATAAGAGGTATAACATGGCAATCATGGTCAACCCATTGTTTGTCCTAAAACATGAAACATTTGAAGTATGGAGAATCATCCTCGCAATGGCACCTTCATCTCTTGTGCCACTCCCCCAATAGAGCCTCCCATAATCATAAGAACATCATCAGTATATGGAAGCATGAACAAATGAAAGCAAGTTGCCATGTGACAACCAGGGGGTGGAATCTTGTTCCATATGTGGAACCAAAGCAGTGCATCCCTTGTCTGCCTCATGTCATAGTGCAACAAGTGTCCTTTTAGCCACTTTTTTTCTGCCAAATTCATCTTACAAGATGAGATCATGAAAGTACAATTTGGTGCCAATGGTGCACACCATAAATCATGTGGCATTCCCCCACAAACCACAAATAAAATGGCCAACATCAATGCTGAAAATGGCCTCAAGTACATAATAATACAATAAACAAGAAGGAAAGACCCTCCTTGGTACAATATGCTACTCAAAAATATAAAGGAGTTGAAATCATAAAGCAAAAATATACATCCTCCATCATGTACTTTGATCATTGAGTTGAAATGGCTCAATTTCAAGTTCTCCCACACTTCAAATAAGTAGGGAAGTGGTTGTGCCAACCTCTTCGTCATCTTCCAGGCTATGCATTTTCCCATGCTGATATAAATACAGTTGGATTCCATCCCAAGTGAACTAATCCAATAAATAATGGTATGCATTAGAATACATGGGAATAAAGCTCAGCAATGCTGCATGTGGGTCTCTCTCCTGATGCTTGAAAATACAAGTTAGGAAAATCATAGAAAATATGATCATAATAATGTAGTAGATGTCTCCATCCACTACTCCATCATAATCCTCTCATACATGCCTCCATAGTGCATCATATGTGATGTGACCCTGGGAACACTCCATCAAACAGTCCAAGCTCCCAAGTGACAACGTTATTGGCTCTTGTATTGAAGCTTTTGTCATCTCATAGCTTCTCCTTTTGACATCCCACATGTCAAATTCATCATTAGACATAATGTTGTGGTATTTGAGAGATCCCACCCAAAGTGGAAGTACCTCCTCATCCTCCAAAGCCAAAGAGAAGCCCCTTTACACCATGATAGTGCCATCTCCTACTCTTGCAACATCATGCAAAGTATGGAATGAGATCAGCCCATACTTTCTCAATAACAACCAAAGCAACAACAGCTCTAGTTTCCTCCTCACACTATCATCATATAGATCATGAAGTAACAACATATTAAAAGATATGAAAGATATCACATCGCTCCAATATACCCAAACTCCTTGCTGCCATATGATGTAAGGGTCCTGCCACATTTCCTTACAAAGAGGATGATGACCAAACTCCTTCAAGAGTAACCAACGCAGTCTTGCATCCTGTTGTCCAACATAATAGATCTACAAGTGGTTTCCCAACCTATTTCTCATTAGCTTCACCCATCCAACCCATGGTAAGTGTCTATTTTAATGCTCAAAAGTGGCATTCCTCCAATGGAAACTACCATCCTTCCAAATCACATTTCTGACTTTGCATTTCATGGAATCTTGAAATGCATTCTTCTCAAGGATCAATTTTATCCTATAAGGACCCAAATAGGTGGTAGGAAAAAACCTCCCATCATGACGTGGATGGCTCAAGGAGTGTCCAACACACACATGAGAGATGTTATCCTTCCGAAGATGTCCTCCATAATCTATCTGTTCCACCTTGAATCCATGAAGATCCAAAGGTGAGAAGGAAAGAGCCTCCTCATACTGTTGAAGAACTTTTCACTCCATAGAATGTTGAAGTGCACCTTTCATGGGATTTCTTGATGAGACTTCCTCCTCATGCATGGTCTTCCAAAACCAGTGAGGCCTTAGAACTATTGCAGGTAGAAGTTTCTCCTTCAGCTGAGAAGTGCTCATTGAGGAAGTGTCATCTAGAAAGGAGAAAGGGTTTCTCACTTCAAGATGTCTACTATCTACCAGCTCTTCCTCCTTTGCTTCATGAATGAAGCTATCATGTGAATGCTCCCATGAGTTATGGGTCCTATTTTCTTCATCACTTCCTTTGCAAAGTGTAGTGCAACTCTGTTTCTCTAGATCAACAACATGTAAAGATGTAGATCCCTCTTCCTCTCATTGAATGAACTGAGGTAAAGCTAGAGTCCCCTTGGAGGCTCTAGATTTAGCTTTTTACTCAGTTATAATCACATATTTAAAGTGTCCTCTATTTCTCTTGTCTTGTCCTCTCTAATAATAGGAAGTACATGGATCTTCCTCTTCTTGAAACCCTCTAGGAGTTTCACTACAACTCTTCATCTACTTGACCTCCTGGGGGAGGTCCTCTCTAGATCTGAAAACTGATGAGACTAATCTAATATTCTTCATCATTCTGATCTTATTATTTCTTCTTGGGATGAGAATCATAGGCCGATCCAAGAAATATGCTTTGATACCACTGTAATGTTCCAAATTGGGAATGCTCAGCAAAACAGGCCGGAAAAATGCATTTTTCAGGGATGTGTTCTTTGAAAACTAGGAAAAAACCTTAGATTCATTATATAAGAGTATCTAAGACCTAAATCCAAGAGGAGGATCAAATTAAATCACTCTAGGTGGGTTAAACAGATCTCCCACACCTAGTTGTCTTCATAAAATGGCACAATGAAGGGCTACAGCAGTATAAAACACAATAATGGAGTTTCAAAGAGGTAATAACTCTGAAATGTGTTATGAGACACCTAATAAACAATTATATGTACAACAGAAAGAAGGAATATTAATTCTACTCACAAAAGATGGGGAAAAGTAGTGATTTTGGCCCTAAAATGAATTTATTTAGGTTTTTGGATAAAAATAAGATGGGATTATGGTTGGATCTGATATATTAGGTCATGAGGGACCTACGCTCAAAATTTCAGCTCAAAAAAATAAGTTTAACTATGTTAAACAGGTCTCCCACTCCCTACTAGACTTAAAAACCCTGATTCCCCAAGACTTGAAGTATGCAGAAATTTCTAAATCTAAGGCAGCGTAATTTTCTGAATATGAAATGTGTAATATGGTCTTAACATCATTAAATTAGATTATTTTCATGGATTTTGCAAAATATATGAAAAATACAGGATATTTCCATGAATAAACCCTCCGTTTGAGGTGCTGCAACACATGAGATTAACCAGAGAAATCTTCAACGTAATTTTCAGGAGACTGAAGCTTAATTTTATTATAAATCATATCTAATACATATCCTTTCATGAAAATAGAGATCTACAATATTTCTGGAAGCCAAAGAGGCCATTTATTACACTCCCCTTGGGGATCTCAGTAGATGATGGACAACAATGAGTAGATCTGAGATCTAAGTCACAGTTATACATAATTATTCAGAAATTAAGTAGTAAATAAATCAGAAAATAAATCATATCTAAAGGGTACATCAATTGGTTGGCCAACCCATGGATCACCACAATGAAAGGAAGGATCCTTTCCACTAGAGATCTCTCCTCCAGGAGAACTCCAAAACACCTGCAACTCTGCTCTTCAGAAAGTACGCAGATCAGGGAGAGAAACTGTGCAGTAGACTAGAAATACACTTAGGCGTGATGCCAAGATCTGAAACTGAAGCTCTGGTGATCTATAACACTCTTGCCAATGGGATAGCAGACTTTCCTAGTGAAAAGGGGGGCTAAATATGCATAGATCTGAGAAGATCTATCTTCCACTTGTTGCAGCTCACTTAGACAGTGGAAAACCTCACTGTATTTATGCTTCCAAATAGAGATAGAGCTTGGACATATGCCAGATAGTGGAGAAGAAACAGAAAATAATCTAAGAGCTACTCAATGGAAGGATGGAGAACCCCCATAGGAGATCCTCTCTAGTCTCTTGCTAAAAAGCCCAGAGAACCAGAATTTCTCTAAGAAAACAAATTATAAAAAATCATAATACATTCAACAACCTTCTCTTGAGTCTTCTCCTTCCATTTATAAGATGAGGATGTGCAAAACCCTAAACGACCTCAAATGAATTTACCCCTTTCACATGGGATCCTCCTTCTAGAACTGCGTTGGGTCTTCAAAGAGGTTCAATGTATCTGGTCTGCTTAGTGATTTGGTCCTGTTGACCAAGTCAAGTGGCTCAATCCTATTCACACACAAGTGGATTTTATTAAGAAAGCCTTGATGTGTCTCTGTTCACATTGGGCATTGATTTTTTTTTTTATGTTTTAGGAATTTTTCATGTCCGCCTTTATATTTTATTCATCAATAAATAAAATTAAAAATATAATGAAATATTCCTATTAGCTTGGGCTAATTAGGAACATTACATAAACTGGCACGAAGATCAAGCAAAATGGAAAAACTTTTGGATTGTATCTTACCTTCCACTTCTATCATAGTTGGCTAGAAATCCGCTTGTTGGTCTTCTAGTGCAACATTGATCCTGGGTATGTTTCACGCAAAATCCCCTACTTTAGATGCCTCTTTAATATTGGTTGTAACTTAATTTCTTCCTCGATGAGGAAAATTATTAAAATAATGTGCCTCACCACATCCCTAACATTCTAATTGTGGTTTTTGGAACTATCCAAGGTCTGGCATGCTCAAGGACTCAGTAGGCCATTCTTGAAATGCCCATTTGGGATTTAGCTAATTTTTCCTAAATTTCCTATTTGCTAAAGTTCTCACATCATTTTTAAAATAACTAGGTCTGCTATTTTTGAAAATCAAGGGGCCTTTCTGCCATTTATTTTGTGGCCAAATTCTACCAATTTCACCCTTTTCCTTGAACTATTGATAACACATCTGTGTTTTTCGTATTATCTCATCCATAGTTTTTGGGTTCACAAATTCGATCCTCTCCTTCATGTGTGCAGTAAAACTACTCAATAATCACTACACCTTTGTTTTTTCATCTGTCAAATATGTTATGTATCTTAACAGAGAGTTAAATTTAGTGATGAACTCATCCATAGATAATTGAGCCAACATTAAATCATGAAATTATCGATAGTTTTCATCATAAAATTGTTTATTTAGGGAATTTTCCTAGAAATATTGTTGGAAATCATCCACAATCACATTATGGTATTCAATTCCACATATATTTTTCACCTCTTACCACCATCATGTATCTTTTTCCCATAATTGATAAAGAGCTAAGCGAGCCTTAAGTTTTTTTTTTATATTCATAAACTTGGGAATATATATTCATATTAATTATCCAATTTTCTGCCACTTCTTTAGCCTCTCCATCAAATGTAGGAGGCTTAATTTTCCAGAACTAACCCTGTAATTCTAATTTATGTTTCTTCAACTCTTGCTGATCTGAAACATTACCACAGTCAGCTTCATTATAAGTCCTACTCTTATTACTTCGCTTGGTATGACTCCCTTCTCGGTTGTCATGAACTTGCTGTTGGTGATGTCCTTCTTCATGGGTGTCCCTCTCTGGATTGGGTTGTGTGGTAGGATGGTTCTGCATATCCGAGAGACTCTTGAGTATCCCTTTTTTTTATCTCATCAACCTTTCATTATTGCTTCATACCTGAATCATCTACACCTGGAGTTTTTGCACAGTATCCAATAATCTGTTGTTCTGACGTTGTTTTCCCTCCAGCAATATACTCATTTGTTAGTGTCGGTACACACTTAGTTGCACCCATATTTTTGGGTTGATCTCAGGATTGGACAGCGGATGGGCTTCCCCTGTAGTTCTTGGTGGTTGGTGACTGGATCCTCTCATTATTGGACCTTTCTACCAATCTTCCTGCCACTGTGCACTTCCTTCAGTTCTGCATTGATCCAAGACCTTTTAATTATGGGATGTGGTTGGAATTTCATTTAAAAGAGCATAAATGAACATATATGCTTGTTTTAAATAAGACGGAACAAGACAACAATTAGCCACATAAGAACACAAGACGTTGATAACGGATTTCACTCAGTGTGGGCTACGTTTCCGGGCCCTGTGTCATGATGGGGTAGCCCACTTCATATAGTAATCGAAATGGTGATGATGTACATGGAATATGTTTTCTGTCATACAAGGATATATGCCCTCAACATGAGTGGCTTGTCTCTCCACGAGATGTTCCACTACATGAAATCTCACACACAATAGGCCTCCTTTTAGCATGACATAATCTGACACAAGTTGATGATGAGGATCCCTTCATCATGGTTACGAAGGAATGTCAATCAAACATAAACATCCATTGTGAATACATATCACATGAAGTAGAAACATAGATCCCTCGACATACATGAAGCAGGGATCTAAAAAACATATTACATCTCACAACAAATGATAAAAATAATGACATGACATCAATACTACATATAGCTCAACCCCTGAAGTTGGCTCAAGAAGTGGATTCTTAGCTACTGAATGTGGTTACACCATCGAATTTGTGGCATCGAGAGGCATAAAATCGACTATCCACACTTGGGAATCTGACACCATCACTCCAATATGGAAAATGGTCAAAAAATGGACAACCCAACTACGAAAATAGACATCACCATCAAACTCCTGCCACTAAGAGGTGTAAATTTAACATAACATTTGTCAAAAAATGGCTCTGACAAGTTCTCCACCTCAAGGAATATTTTTGATGCCCCTAAAGGTTCCTTATGCATGTTTCCACCCACTCCTTGGCTCGTAGTTCTGCCTTGCTCTACTATTCCACTCCACTGCTCTCTGTCCTCATGTAAATGATTTATGAAGGGATCTTATAGAAAATGGTGGGAAAAAATTACAAGGAATTGGTTGTTGGACCAATTCTAAAACTTAGTAATGATAAGCATGGAGTTGGGGGATCAAAACCTACCCATGCTAAACTGGGTGCATTTCTGTTGGAGTGCATTTGTTTTTAACAGTTGGAAGATTTAACTAATACATAACTGTTACTGTTGGCATATTTAACTGATACATAACCCTTCCATTTTTGGAGTGGTGGTTATATGGTTCCACTGGTGGTTTGGCATGCAATTTCAGTGAAGGTTCTCCCATGTTTTGAATTGGCATAACCATTACATATTTGGCATGACTGTTACATAACCATGTGGGGTTTATATGGTTTCCTTGGTAGTTTGGCATGAAATTTCAATGAAGGTTCCACCAACGTTTTGAATTGGCATAACCATTTCATATTTGGCATGACCGTTACATAACCATTACTTATATGTGTTGTATTGGATATATGTGTTATGGTTTGTTGTAATATGAAACATGGAGTTATATGGTTTCACCATACTAACTTTAATGCAACCAACCCGTCAATGCCTTTCCTTTTAACTTTTTCCATTAAATTTATTTTATTTGGTTGAATAATTATATATAAATTTTGTTACGTAGTTATTAAAATAAATATATTATTATTTAAAATAATTTTTTTGGTTTAATAACCATATTTTAATATATACTTATTTTTTAATGATTTTTTCTTTGTCTTTTCTACAGGGGAAAGGAGGCAGTGATGGAATTTCATATTTCAATGGCTGATAGGCTGCTATTAGGATCCCAGTTACTGACTGGGGTGCCATGTGGCACACTATGGGCCCCACTTTTTTCCTTCTCATGTCAAAATTTGAAGAGCTTTTTCTCCCTCTTTTGAGCTCAGATTTGAATGTCGTCCACGTTGTTGGAATCAGGGTAATGAACACTTCAATATAGATTGGGATCAATATAGTTTTGACTACTTTTTGTTTTGACCATTTCTGAGCCCTATTGGTATCTTAAGGGTGTCTTGAGCCACCTAGATCAATTAGTCTTAAAGCATTGTGGCCATGCCTAGTTGTTGAAGAAATGTGGGAGTTATGGTAATTTATTCTATGGGAAAGGGTGTGGGGGAGAAAACCCTTCAATATTATTATCCTTGTGTAATATTTCATGAGATTATTCCTTGTGGGGGGTTGACACTGAGATATCACTTTTTGGTGTTGGGGTGGTGTGAGTTGGGAAATGTCAATATGAGCTATGAGTGCAAATGAGGCCATAATGGTGGTGGGGCTTGGCCCTCATGACAAGTCTCGTGATAAGGTACAAATACAAATGGTCATGATAGCATGCCATTATGTGACCACTCCAAGTATTGAAGTGGAAATATAGAGGCTCAAGAGAAATTTCAATAAAGGATAACACGCTTAACATTTATAGTTGTTGGATGAAGCCTTTTGCTAACTAGAAACTTAATACTTTGCTTAGTTTGAGTGTTTCTAGAAAAATAATAGCACATGAATGGTGTTATATCATTTTTCATGACTTGTTTAGGGAATTTAGAAACTAATTTAGAGTATGATAGACCCTAATGAATATTGATCTGTGTTTTGGGATGACGCCCAAATTGACCTGTAACATCTGCCCCCTAAAGCATGAAGTCAAAAATGAAATGTTGAATGATTTTCTTTATGACATGATGAGGAGGGTCTAAAGTAGACAATGACCTGCATCAATTACAATAAATTACATCATGATATCTTGTTCATCTTTTACATGAATTGCTGAGGGAATCACATCCCACACTCAGCACATAAACTATCATAACATCATAAAGTCTTCTATAGATATAGACTTTCTACATATATAGACCCATGATACGATGACCATCTGAATAATGACCATCATACAATTGATTTGGTACTTCTCCTGGAATTGCATCTTGGATGGATGAAACTAGATCTTGGGTCTTCTATCTCGTTCACTCAATCGCTTAAAGTATGAGTCTAACCATGCAAATATGTGATCTAATGTAAAACATGGGAAGAAACCATCTGATTACTATCCAATGATGTGGGATGTTAACAAAAGTCAGAGAAACCATCGTTGATGATAATGGCTCTCAAGGTACTGTAGTAAATTATGTTTGGTGTGAATAGTATGATTTGATATCGAACACCATACAAATTCTTTCAGTCGAAAGCCTGTGATGTCAACCTATCACCGGAAGCGAGAAACATGTTGTTGATGTAAGCAAGCTCCAAGGTAATGAAAGTTTGTTTCTAAGTCAACTTCTTGGATGATGACCTGGTGTCGACAAGAAGTGACTTGTTGCAGGGGGACATTGATGCTTCCCTCATCAATGACACGAAACGAGAGTAATGATTTTGGAGACAAAATGTGACTGATGAAGCAATGTCAGGGATGGTGGTCATGAAATGAAGGTTTATGAGTTTTGCAAAAGATGAGGAATAACTGCGTGACCTCTCCAGAACATATCAGCGACACTGAATGAATTGCCAGCATTTGACCCAAAACCAAAGCGATGGATGGTATGATAGACCATAGGTATGATAGGCCGTCAAGCAAATTACCCAACCCAAAATCACAGAGATGAAGTGAATAAGTGCCATGTTCAAGAGTGAATTTATACCATAAAGTGTTTTATCCCTTTCTAATTTCCCCAATCATTACTAACCAATACCTCTTTATTTTTTAACAAGATTGAGGAGGATAACATATGTTTGATGTGTAATTCCACCCTTCGAGTGAATCCATCACTATTTGATGTTTTAATGAGTCTAGTGAAGGTGAAACTTGATCTTGTCATGATGGACAAGTCCATCACTATTTGATGCTTTAACGAGTCTAATGACAGTGAGAAATCAGTCCTTTTTCTTGTTTAGAGAGTTTGAAAAAGGGACTAAAAGAAAACTCCACAAGTTCCTTTTTCATATAATTGTCCCTCAAATCCGAAAAAGCATAAAATAATACCTGAGAGAATCTCCTAGCCATGTTTGACTAGGGTTTTTTTTTTGTGATCATAATCTATCTTAGTTTTGAAAAGGGTTAAAATTATGATGAGTAGATGTTGTTTATATTCCTTTAACATCCTCGAAAGGGAAAGCACTCAACAAATTTTTCATATTTTGAGAGTCTTAAAAGAACTGAATGAGAACTCCGCGGGGTTCCTTTTTCACATTTAACAAAGCTTGAAAAAGAGATAAAATTGTGCTTTGAATTATTTGTTGTTGTTTAACAAAGCTCGAAAAAAGAGGATAAATGTATGCTTTTAATTCCTTTTTCACGTATAACAAATCTCAAAAAAAGAGGGTAAAAGTATTCTTTGAATTCCTTTTTCATGTTTAAGAAAGCTCCAAAAAGAAATAAAACCATGCTTTGTGGTCAATATCACATTTCACAATCATGCAAAACTAACTCACTATAATCAGCTGCAAACCTACTCAAGGAAACATCAAATGGATTAACAATACCTATTTAAAATAGTAAAAATGGGTAAAAACCATAGTCGATTCATTAAATATGCATAAATTAATAAAAATATTATTAAATTGAGAAATTACCAAGTCATTTTTATCATTTCACCTTTACCATTTGGATTTTAGTTCTCTGATCCTGTTTTACCCTTGAACTTCAGCAGCTGATTTCAACAGATTCTGTGGATCATTTCTCATGTCGTCCAAACTAGGTAGAATATCTTACCCTCTTCTTTCTATTGAAAGCATCCTTTTTGTTTCACGCAAATTTTTTAGGGTTTTTGGAACCCTAGGGTAAATATACAATGCGCTCGGGCCAACGCACCCTTGAATGTCAAAAAGTGCATTGCAGAGAGACTTGAAAGAGGCCCAGTTCCTCTACAACACTCTTTTTATCTCTCAGGGGTGCATTTGGGTGCAATTCAAAAAGTTGTATGTTTGTTTCTTCCCAACATCTTCCTAGTTTTTTTCATGAAATGGATCCTAACTTAGCTTATGGTGTGAATTCAGAAATTCATTGGATCAAAATGTTGATTACATGGCGAGAAAGATAACATGAAGAACAAGATATGGTTTCCCTTTATTATCTTGGCATTATGATATCCCTCAGAGATTGTGGGTTAATCAAGTACTTTCGACTGTCAGGGATGACCTAACACAATGAACTATTTCCGTTCTTGATCTATTCACGGGACCCATAATTCAGGAATTTCACATTGGGGAAAAAGTGCTCCCAATATTGGTCGATGACATTTACTTTCTCATAGGTTTTTCAAGATGTGGTGCCCCAATTTCCCTTGCGGGATCTCTGCGTTGCAGTGAAACAATGTAGGACTAAATCCGACAGTTTTTTCGACCAGGAACTGAGCCTATTAGATAAGGAAAGACAAATATCAAAGATGTGCACGATATGCCTTTGTGCACTCTCATATTCACTATCAAAAAAATAGCTGGTAGCGTGACACTACATGTCGTGAATAGATCATACATGATGTATGTGCTTGGGTGTCTTTAGAAAACCATGTTCAATTGAGCTAAAGCAGTACTCCTTTAGATGAAAGAAAACTAACCAAGGTAAAAAGTGGTAATACCATAAATTTCAGTTATGGGTCTATTCTGATCACTTTTGTTTTGGAGTGAGTTCCATTGATGCAGCCACATCATGTGACGTTGGGAATAGCTGGTCCTAGAGATCCGGGGATGCAGTGGTGGGTCAAACTGATGGCTAGACATGCTAGTCAGTCATCGTTTTCATTTTCCATTGCATTCTTCAGTTGGCTCTGAAGACAAAATACCTTCATCGAGGAGCACCCATATGCAGAAATGGATTTCCATAGAGATCCATATTTGATTTTACCAGCTGACGTTCAATGGGGTGCTATAGGTAAAATTTTGACGATGTTTTTGATGTTTTGGGGTTTTTACATATTTTTTTGTTTTTTTTATATTTCCAAGACTAAACTAATTTTTTTTTATGTTTGCAGATGTAGGTACCATTTGACCAATATTTCGTGCACGGTAGGCAAGAGAACCAACAGAGAGGAATGTCGGAAGAACAGTCGTATAGTATTTGGATTTATCTATGACTCTTGCTGAGTTGTAGCAACATGTGGAGGGATTGAATCTTGGGATACCAGATATTTGGATTGAAGAGTTACCTATGAGGCTGCAGCACCATACCATTGGTGTGCCCAACCGTTGGATGAGGTTGTTGCACATGATAGCCCAAGCAGTGACCTTCTATCATGAGAATCACTAGTTTACTTAGATTATGTTATGTCTATATACATTTTGAGGTCATATGACTAATGTGTCTTGGACACAATTTTGTTAAAAAGTCGATATAAATTTATTTTACTTTGAGTGTTTTTCTATGATTATGTGCAATCATGTTCAATTGTATGATGTGAATTGAAAATATATGTTTACATATGTTGTAAATTTATGTTTAACACATAATTTTCCAATGAATCAACCAAAGTGTTAAAGTTTCTGGAAATATTTTAATATTTAATGTAATCAAAATGTCTTTCCAAAATACAAACACTAAGGAACATGCGATGAATTTCTCAATTTCAATCAGTATAGATGCTAGCAAGTTGTAGTACAACAAGTTGTGATTTCATCATGATGATGATGCAGTGAATGCAAATTGAAATGGCATTGGAGAGTAGTTCAATCAACCCACTATACTCAGCAATATTTTTGGTTGATTGACTGATACAAATCCCTTGGAAGCTCCCTAACTCGCCACTTGGAGCAAAGATGGCCCATGCCGCAGAGGATAAATTATGAGTACCACGATTAGCACCATCGACATTTCCAAAAAATGGTTCTGAAGATTATGACATATGCAAAAAATGCAAAGCGGATTACTAACCACATGAAAAAATCTAAAAGGAACACTACTACACACACACGATCAAAGCATATAATACAATGTTTACTACACAAATTTAGGCATAGTAAAATTTAAGATACAACCCATTTTGAGGTTGTGACAATGGAATCCCATCATTAGCTACCAACTCGTAGGAACCCTTAACCAAAATGTGCTTGAAAATGTAGGGGCCATGCCATTATGGTTCAAATCTCTGTATTCTTATCTTATCAGCTTCCTTATCATAAACCAAGACCAGGTCTCCTTATGAAAAGGTGCAAGGCTTGACAATGCAGCCATATTGTTTTTGGCTATGTGTTATATTATTTCCATGATTAGTCTCACATGCGAGGAGTAAAATTCTCTGTTGTACGTTGCATCGGGTGCAATAGGGGGTGGGTGCCTCCCTACGTAGGGTCTGGGACAGTGCCCCAGGAAAAAAAAAATGGACAGTACTTTTCGGTGGGCGGACCTACCCATGGTTTTTTGCATCGGCTTGCACATGTTTTTTGTGCATGATGGTTTTTGGCCCCTGTTATTTTGTAGTTCTAGTCAAGGGAACTATTGTTATGTTCTAATACATTGTTAATGGATTGTGGTTTATGAATGCTTCAACATATATATATATATATATATATATATATATCTGTGTGTGTGTGTGTGTGTGTTGTAACACTAAAAGGAATATAATGAAAAATCAAGTTGGTAGTCCCAATTTGGGATGTAGTAGAAAATATATGTGCATATATGTTTTATGTTCTATTCTCTCGCTATTTTTTATTTTATGTTTTTAAGATTCATTTTTAGTTAATTTCTGTATAGGGTTAAAGGCTACAATTTCACATTAATTCATCTCTTAGGTGCTTCATTGGCCAATGCAACTTCACGATGCATTTCATCTAGATGGATGAGATATAAAATACATTCCTCTTCTTCAGAAGTCTCAGGTAGCAAGACAATCATGATTTTCAACGATGGTATTTCGCATTGTATTGGTAAGATAGCTTCCGGACCATAAACTAGCTGAAAGGGAGTGAATCCAGTTGCATTTCTCATGGAGGTTCAATATTCCCATGAAGCCCAGTACAAGATAAAATTCTTGTTTCATTTATGAAGCCCAATCATGCATTGAAGAATATGCTTAAGAATCTTGTTGATAGCTTCAACTTGTCCATTAGCTTGCGGATAATAGGGGATAGATATATCATGTGACAGTCCTAACTTAGAAGTCAACTCATCTATCATGTGATTGTGAAAATGTTTTCCATAATCTGTGACTATGGCTTGTGGTACACCAAACTGTGAAACCACATGGTTAAAAAAGAAAAATGCAACTGTCTGTCCCATGTTGTTGAATGTATGCATCACCTCGACCCACTTAGTAAAATAGTCAACGTCGACAATAATATACCGAGTGGGGGTTACATGTCATGAAATCAATTCACCATTTTTAAAATGGTTCAACATCGATGACATGATGTATTGATGCTGGCAGCAAGCGGGTTTTACGATAAAATATTTGGCAAACATGACAACCTCTAACCACGATAATGCGATCATGAAATATGGTAGGCTAGAAGTAACCAACACTAAGAATCTTCTGCACTGTAGCATAGCGAGAAAAATTTCCACCGCATGCACAAGAATGACAATCATTTTGAACCTTTTCGACTTCCTCATGTGTGAGGCACCTCTGTAAAATTGTATCGACACCATGAAGATAAAGTGTATTTCCGATGATCACATAATTTTTGGCTTGGTATATAATGCATCATTTTTGTGAGTGAGAGGTATTAGGCCGAAAATTTTGGGTCTAGAGATAGATGATGAAATATCCATACCACAGGTTAGATGTATCAATTAGAAATAAAGGCTCGTCCGTAATTGATGGTTCCATAGTAGGATCAGTACTACTCGAAGCAAGGTCACAAATAGGCTCAATAAATATGAAACACTTCTTTGACTTGGATTTGATGAATTCCAAATCAAACTCCTGCAAAATGATGATCCATTTTGAATATTACCCCACTAGAAATTTATGTGATAGAATGTATTTAATAGGGTTGCAATCCAAAATGACAATGGTATTTCGGAACATGATTTAATGGTGAAATATTTCTACATATTAAACGACTGCAAAAACGAGCTTCTCAATGTGTACTTAAATTTCATATCATTGATATTACAACTTAAATAATATATCGGATGTTCAATATCATCTTCTTCTTGGACTAAAACCATAGTGATGGTTGTATCTGCAACGGAAAGATACATGAAATATTCACTCTGATAATTTGGGGAATAGATTAATGATGTTCATATCAGGGAATGTTTTAGAACATCAAAGGAATCTTGTGCAACCTTATCCCAATGGAAGGGTAACCCCTTTTTCAAGGGTTGAGTAAATCCTTTAGCAATTTCGGCATAGTTAGGAATGAACCTCCTTAGAAAGTTATCCTTCCCTTGGAGCCTCTAAAAGTGAAGCAGATTGGAAGGAGTGAGAAAATATATAATATCCTTGACCTTCAATGGGCCAAGAAAATTTTTGTCTTTCGACACGATGATTTCAAGACAATGACCAAAACCAATAGCAAACATAAATTTGTGGGGATTGGGACGTATTTTATAATAACGTCATCGTAAAAATATCGCTCTCAGATGTAGTGGGTGATCAACCCGTTTCTATGAATCTGCAGGTAAGTCATCCAGATATGGTTGGACTATGTGCTTATTGTCATGAAAATCATAATTCATTGCCCTCTAGAACATGGACCCAATGTTCTTTAAACCAAAAGGGAGTTTGTGATAGCCAAATGTGCCCAGGGACTGATAAAAGTCATTATATATTGGTCCTCTGGGAAAATATTAATCTGTTTTTAACCGAATAATCCATCCATGAAAGAAAATATTTCACATCTGACACATTCTTCAATAATTTGGTTGATAACAGGAGTCAGACAAGCATGATTAACATCTCTATAGTCGACACACACTCTAATTTTCCCTTGTTTATTCATGACAGGAACAATGTTAGATAACCAATTGGTAAGCAGAATAGGGTAAATGAATCCAACACGCAATTTTTTTTAAACCTCTTCTTTAATGGAAACAAATTTATTTATGTGAATATTACAAAGGCATTGTTGCATCAGCTTAACATCAGGATACATTTTAATCTCATGTTAAAAAATGTTGGAGTCGATACCTAGAATCTCCTCATATGACCAAGCCAATACATCTCAGAATTCATGAAAATGAGTGCGGTAAGTGTCAAGTTCACATGGAGAAAAAGATGCAACGACATGAATGTCTTCCACAATACCAGGTTTTTTCGAAATATCGATAGAAATCGTTTCTTCAATATTTGATGGGTTTATCTCAAAATCGACGACGCGGATGGGAATATAATTCATTAAGAAATCAACGACAGTAGATTGATATAGTTCACATGGGTTATCTTCACTATAATCTAGAAGATGGGATTGTTGATCTGATGATTCCCATGGTTCTTCTTCTGGCATCATGTATTCCATAATTCTCTCATCAATCGATAATACGCGTGAAAATGGATCAGAAAATGTACCAAAATCAAAAGAGCGATCAACCCAAACAGTCGATGAAAATGGATTTGGATTTTCCACATAAGCCAAAAAAATTGATTGCTATGCTAGCTCAATTGGAATTAGCAGCATGATGTCGCCTAAACTAACTACGTCATAATCATTGTTATCTTCCTTAAGTTAGATGAAGTGGAATATATCATGTCGTAGGTCGCGAGCAATGGTATAAAAAAAGGTTCCCATTAGGGAAGGATCCTTAAAGAGTCCTACACCAATGTTATGAAGAGAATTTGTGGGTCCATGAACTAACGGAACACTTCCAGTTTCCTGGGAACCATAGGTGAAGAACGAGAGTTGATCAATGCCTGTGATACTTCCTTTATGGGGAAATATGATCATACAAAAATAGGTAGATACTACCGCAACCATAGTGTAAACCCATGGTCTTCCAAGTAATATGTTGTAGTCAAGCGGTCTTTCAATGACTTCAACTTCAATAGTAACTGATTTTACCCCTATTTCTACTTGCAGGTTATTAAGAATTCCACAAGCCTTATATGTAGGACCGTCAAAAAGTTTCAATTTTGTAGGTGATTGTGACAAAGTCGGCGAGCCATGTGACTTCAAGCAACTCATTGACATGATACAAGTAGACGCGCCTTCATAAATGACAGTGTGATGAATGAGGTCATTCAGGACATGTACTTGAATAAAAAATGCTAACTCTACTAGTAATTTTGGCACATAGTCCACATGATTAAACACTGCAAGATTTGAATCCGTTGGATCAATTGCACCAATCACGAAAAAAAAAGCCTGCTTCTGGGAGGGAAAATTATGAAGTAGCTCAAGCATTGACATAAGAGAAGGTGACTACACCAAAACTTCTACTACATTATAATTTTAAGTTGCACGAGCTTAAGGGTTGAATGTCAATTTTTGAACTACTCCCTTCGATGGCTTTATTATTAAATCTGGAAGGATAGGTGGTAGAGACGAGTCAAATGATGTCAAATTTGAAGTGGTTGGTTGATCTATAGCATGACCATTGGACGGCAACAATAGATTAATGTAATCCTTACTTCATGTCGACACCAAAAAATCAATTTTGGGCTTTGTAATGGACAATGTAAGCACTTGAGAACTAGAATCAGGATCCATCTCAACCAAATGTGTTTCCCGGTTCGGAAAATGATTTTTTAACAATGCAGATGTGATAATAGTCTTAATAAGCTTTGGAACTTCCAAACAGTGAGATCAATATCACTTTAAATTCTCCTCATTACATATCAAGCAAGGGACACGATGTTTCCAAAAAGAACCAGATGAATCAGATGATTTTTCCTGCGGGGGTGAATTTGATTTCTTCTTGTCTTTCCCATCCTTCCTATTTCTTGGTTGCTTATCATTTTTTCCTTTTTCATATGACATGACATGGATTTCGGAAGAATATGCAAGATCAAATGTTGTATGGTTTTGATTTGAAATAGAAAGTGTAGGGCTAGATAGTTGAATTGTTTTTGGACCGCTAGCAGAACCAATCACACCATCGCCAACATGAATGCCCTGACCAGATGGAGCAGGAGGAACAGTAAAATTTGGTCATGGCACGTTTGGAATATTTTCGTAGAGCATGCCAAACCGAGTGTAAATCAGATCCAAATACTGGGCACGAGCAATGACTTTCTCTTCAATTACAACACCACCTTTGGCCACATCCTTGGTGATAGATGGAAATAAGGAACTAATAAACCACTCAGCTAAAATATGATAAGGAACAAATGTTTTAACCATTCAACGATGAAAACACCACTCATGTATATCATTGGATATATGAGTAGCAGTGGTCTCTTTAAAGCTGGTCAAAAGTTCTATTCCAGTTTCATATATGATCGGTAGCTAGAAGTAGGTTAAAAATGTAGTGGCTAAAGCTGTAAAGTTATCAAATGAAGCTCATGGTAATTCAATGTACCACTTCGCAGTCAGACCAATAATCGTTCACTGGAAAAGACACAATTTAACTAAATCATCTTTTAAGGAGTTTGATGAATAGCATATATGATAAGTCATGATATGCATAGAGGGGCATTCTCCAGAATTTCCATTGAATTTTGGAATTTCTGAGTGTAATTTATGTGGAATCACCAACCACCATGGTAAATAATGAATTGGATCATTGGCAAGCCGATTTAAATTTGGTAATTATAACGTTGCAAAAAATGGAAATTGTTGATTAAGGTTAGGTTGAGCATAACCAGGATAATATGGAATCAGCTGAGAAGTAGGCCTTTGTGTACCAACAAATGGATTATGTTTTTGGTAAGCTAGATATGGGTATGTTTGCTAACCAGGTCCTCGATAACACTGATACTGTGGGAATGGTTGTTGTGGCTGTCATGGTATATGATAATATGGATATTTATCTCTAGGATAATTTAGACGTAGTTGTGAATATACAGGCCAACAGAAGCCTGTGACATAGGTAAAATAGTCTGTGGTTGCGAAATTCATAATAAATTTCATTGTTGAGTAGCATCCTGGGAATAATAAGTCTGTAGACCTGAAACTTGAGGGTTAGGGGTGGAAGGACTCACTTTTGCAGACTGAGCAAGAACCATAGAAGAAATTACAGGCATAGTAGGCACATATGCGACAGGTTTTACTAGTTGATATTGATACACAATCGTTTACGACTGATCATGCAAAGTAGGCTGCAATTGGAAAACATGAATTCCAACATATGATGGAAGTAAATATGACGAAGTACTACCACATGGAACAAACATTTGTGGCCCCCCAACATAGGGAGTATAGGGATATTACACATATTGACTTTCATATGAAGGGTATCCAATAGATACTGGATAACATGGATGGTAATTAGATAGACCAGCCTAATATTGACGGTTAGTTCATTCATTATTCGTGATAAATGAACCAGATATAATTCCAGACAATGACATGGGTGAAGTCCATGGACTAGAGGAGACACTAGAGTAGGTTTGATTTAAATCTCATAAACCATGTGGGAAGGATGTACCACTATATAGATGTTCCTCTGGTGTCTTCGAAAACATCGAAGACAAAGCGACAATAGATGATGTCATAGTTGTAATAGAGGGTATATTATGGGATGTTTTATGTATCAGGGTTAAATAATACAACAAATACTGTAATGAATCTTCGGGAACTTGAGAGTCAAAAGGATCAACAGAAGAAAAGGAGGTCAAACGAGGAAAATACTGGTATAAATGAAGTTCCATCCCAAAATGAGTGTGGGTCGAAGGGGTTGTCTCTTAATGAGGTTCTTTCTCTATAAAAATCAAACCAGGTGGAAGCACTTCAACGTTACGACCGAGATAAATTTTAGGCAGTAAAGAAGAAGACTCGATAGTTACGGATCTCTGAGGATCAGACACTTGCACTATAACTAATTCTTGTTGTTCGAATTCGGGATCAACTACTGGATCAACTTCAAATTGAGTAAGCTTGGGTTGAGGATTCTCCGCTTCGCTGGATTGAATTTCAGTCTCCTCAGGTAACTCTAAGATTTTCATCTCAATAGTTGCAGATAAACTAGGACCATCCGAAATGACTCGAGACTTAGTACTCAAAGGATCATATGTCTCTAGTATATCAGATGATGTAGCATCAAAAGTTCCAGAGGTACCGGACTCAATAGGGCGAGTGCGCCTTCGTTTACTATGAGTAGATTTTGGCGGTAATGAAAGATTATTCGCAGCACTACACGAACAACGTGGAAGGGTTGATATTATTCCATGATTGATGATTGATTTTATACAAAAACAAATAAAAAAAAAGAGGGTGATACTAGGCAAAAGGTTTACCGAGCAACTGTGAACCGCAATATACTACCTCATTAAACCAAGGACTTATTATACATGCATGTAGTCTCTCTAAATGTTGTGTTCGGTGTATGAAAGGTACAAGGCAACAGACTCAGTTACCTATGGATGGTAAGAAACCTAAATTTGTCCTCCCAAATATACGTGATGGTACGTGGAGGCCTAATCCACGTTAGCATGGTGTAATGCAAAATCGCATAGTGAGAGCATCCCCTTATACTTTTCGTACTAGAACACTGCCCTATATACTTGAAAGTACATGGATGAGCTCTGATATACTTACGTACATGGAATAAGGGATCACCCTCATAATGTATTGTAGATAATTAACAACAAATTTTATGTTTAACGACGTCGGAGCATGCCTCTAGCCTAGACCACTAAGTGTTATTATTAATGTTACAATGCATCATTAGGTAAATTCAGATAAATTTTATATTGATCTTGATTATCAATTTGTCTTTCAGTTTCACCATGAGATGTATTGAACATTCCTAGAATGAAATTAGAATGATAAGCATTCATTTATAATTGATTTTCGACAATGAAAAAACTAGCTAGTAGGGATAGAGTAATCAGATAATTTGCAATCATCAATGAGCACATCTAAATGCAAATTTTCCCTAAACTATTCCTCAAGTAGCACTCACAATCCCTAAATGCAAATGCATGTTTTTCTTTTCAGTTTCCTTTAAGTTTATATGAACGAAAAATAAATTAATTCTCAAATAATCACTCAAAATTTTCAAGAGAAATGAAGGTTGAAATGAAAATTCCTCTTTTCCAAAAATAATGAATTTATTAAATGTAAAATTTAACTTTGGAACTATTCACATTGATAAAGAAAACACAAAGAAACATTGATCGAAACAATCCAAAGTGAGGCAATAAGAGTAGAGGAAAACTGGTCTCTGGAGGTATTCAATCACTCAAAACTTTAGTACGAAAACAATGAAATGAGTTGGAAAAAGACAAAACAAATAGATTTTGGTTTGTCACAGGGAAAATGCACCCCTGAATGGGATATAGTGTGTTGCATAGCATTGTCCCTAAGCCAATAGTGTTATGCAGAGCACTGTGTCAAGACCAAATGTGCGTTGGTGGCAAAGGAGTCTCTGAAAAAAGAAATCACACTATGTTTTCTAAGAGAAATTCAAATGACTAAAAATAAGCTGGTAAAGTCTACTAGATGTTGGTGGAAGAGTAAAAAAACACTAGGGACGATTCACTGATCCCCAGTATAGTCAAATATTGGTTTTACGGAAATACAAATCTATGGATAAATATACTTTCCATAAGTTTGTAGTTCACTAAGAACAACAGAAATAAAAATATCTGATATTTTCCTGAACATTAATAGATAAAGGGAGAGAAACCTATTCATAATATGTTAACTTTCCCTCGCCTCCCTCTGTCACTTTCATCATTCTCAATCCGACTTAACTCTCTTGATTGATATCTGCCATCGCAAAAATAGGACAAAAACAACATAAAGGCAATATGATCTATTCAATTTAAACAAATTGAATTAATTAAAATCATTAATACAAATATAACATCATTGACATGTGAATTCAGAAGGGAACAAATGTCTTTATTATGAAGTAGAAGGAAGAGTACAAACAATTTTTCGATTCATTGTCACTCATCCAGCTTGAGTCACATCCTCATCACATCTAGCATCAACAATCCAGTAGCATCACAGTACATGCACACACCTTCAAGAGTTGATATATTACAATCATAACTCTACTTAACACAAATTCTTGCTCCCTTATGCACTATTTTTAGTGCTCTATTTATAAGTATATGAAGGTAGTTTGAAATAAATGAATCATTGAATGGCATTCCTAAAAATGGATGGAGAGGCTTCCTTTTTCATGGGTATGGGAGGATACGATATTTAATGGATTCACGGGTTCCAAATTCGAGGCTATCAAATCAAGTGAGAGATGGAACAACTTCTAGAAGTCACAAGAAGTTGGGGAGATTTCTAGAATCTAATGAACAATTCACTCCCAGCTGACCAACGCACACCAAAGTGGGCCTATATCCTTCAAAACGCAGCCATTCATGGGAGTAGATGCTATGAAAAGCAGTTACAACTATCTAGGGGTGCGTTGATGGCTCAATAGGGCACTTCAACCAACATCTAAGAAATACAACTTTCATGTAGGAATGCCATCAATATGATGAATTTTTTAGGGCATGTAGCAACTAATTTAGACTATGATAGACCCTAATTAATATTGATATTTGTTTTGGGATGATTTCCAAATCAACCAGTAACAATAATTATCTCATTGAAGAATCTATGACTCCATACACCCAATGGCCTAGGAACTAATCATATCCCTTGATGGTCATGTTTAACCTTTACCCCCTCCTTTCTATTTCTCTTATCTCCTCTAAATTTTCTTCTCCTCCATTGGAACACTAACTAAGGCATAAAATGAGTTGAATTAGAGGATAAATTTTTGGATTTTTCTTGGATAAGACTCTTATTTAGTGTTTTCTCTAGAATATAGAAAAATTGTGTTGAGTCCCCAAGGTGGATTCTCTATAATATTTGATAACCTATGTGTGCCATAGAATGGAAACCTATCTTAAATATTTTGGATAAGTGGTTTTTTGGAGGGACATATGGATGAATTATTCAGTGGAATAAAACATAAGAGACACTTTATTCTATCTTAACTTGACCTACTCAATACATTGGAAGGAATCCTTATCACAAAAATCGTAAAACCCTAGATCTATCATAATCCCTAATCAAGTCTCTTAAGGATGTCGAAATCCCATTTGAATTGATAAGTAATATTGCAAGGCTCCTTGAGATGTCTTATCTTATCTTGAAAGTCTTTATATTAGGCTTACATATCCTCATTACAAAATATCAAGCCCTGGGTCTTGATTTCCATCCTAGGTATTTCTTGGAGAGATTCACTTTCATGAATCATTAATTGAGCATGTCCTTGAATTTAGTGGAATCCTTTCACATAGGTCATTGATGATTCATTTTTCAAGTTATCCCTATCCTATTGGTGATCCTCCTATAGGTGAATTTCCATAAAAAGAAGGAGACACTAATTGAGGTGACAATGAGTCTTTGTATCATTTTTGTCATTTGGTCTAGTTGTTGTCCAAATGATTCCTCTCCTAGAGCCTTGTTAGATTGTTTGAAAATAATAAGGATCTTCCCATCAAAAATTTGTGGAAGATATTATTCTCTTTGGCACTCCAACTATTAGAGAAGTCCATATCGTACTAATTAATTTATGGAAGCCTCTAGTACCTTAATAAATTATAAAAAAGTATCATATTTTATTCTTTAGTACTAACCAAGCCATGTAGCATCACCTAGTCCATTTTTTGGACTTTCAAACTGGTAACCTTCCATAAAAATATATAAGCACCCCCCTATAGAAGATAATTTTCTATGAGCTATGAAATATAAAGTGATAGGGTCACGGGACTAAGAAAATAGAGTATAAATTTATGATTTAAGTTTCAATTCATGGATTGTAGCACCACACGTGCCACAGAAATTTAGAGCACGCACTCGAGAACTTGATATTCCAATTGTTTTTTATGATATTTTGTAGTGGAAGTTTGTGGATAAAAATTCTATGAGGTTAGGTATATCGGGTTTAAGCATTATTTTTCATACATTTTGAGGACGATGATGGTAGCTACAAGTTTGATGTCATGTTCACTTGTGGGGCATGTGTCTTGGTAGCTTCAAGCATATTGAATTTGTGTGGTGTTATTATATGGGAGATATAGAGGAAAAATTGGATCAGAGTGATGAGATAGGTATCAGAGAAATTGCATTATGGAATATTTTTAGAGATTCCTTGATTATGTAGGTGTCAAGTTTAATTTTCAAGGAATGAGGGATCTGGTGTACATCTGATATGGGTGTCCGTGGTGTAATGAGTTACTTGTTTATAATTTATGTGAAAATAGATGGACATGGCTTCCTATATGTCCAAGAGATATTATATCTTCATATATCAAGGCTAATGAAACTGAACCCTGTCCATATATGCTTGTCATTAAACCTTGACTAGATGAACCTAAACCTGGTCCATCTATGTTTGTCTTTGAACTGAGACAAGATGTTAAAATTGAATAGATTATAAACTTCTAACTATTTTCCATTAATTTTTTCTCATTGGTTTAAGAATTTCAAATATACTTTTGAGTAATTTTATTTATTATAATATTTTTATAATCATATATAAGAATTATTTATAATAATAATGATAAGTTGTTATAAATTTAGAATTCATTTTAAATATTTAAATGTTTCAAGCTTGTAAGAATTGAAAAAAATATATTTAGCATTCTATGGTTGGCCCTACACATGAGTGAAATGTATTTTAAATTGAAAAAACTTAAGTGTAAATTTTTTCAATTTATAATAAATTTAATGAAAGTAGACATGAGTAGAATGTATTTTAAATTGAAGCAACTTTCGTGTAAATGTTTGCAACTCATAATTTATACAATGAAATATTTATGTGATACCAAGATGGTTGTATCATATTCTCACTCTTATACAAAGGAAGGAAAGAATAACAACATGAAACTTTTGAAATATTTGAAATGCTTAGAATGCATTATCTATGAATGTGGCAAAATACGAGTTCATATTGAACTCTTATACATATCAAAGTGTGTCAATATTAGTAGATTTGAGTAAAATTAAATTATTTTTAGTATCAAAATGACATAAATAATTAATAAAGAACCACAAACCCTAACATATTCCCATTAGGCTTTAATATACTTATTAATATATTAATTGTGTCTAAGTAAATATTATATTGATTAACAAATTATTAATAAATAAATATTTCATGTTTCAATTAATATACTAATATACCCATTGATATTTTAATTGATAAGAATATTATTTATGATGTTAACCTAATAATTATTAAAATATAATTAACCGAAATTATTAAATTACATTTCTATATAATAGTTAGTTAAAATTAATTAAATTAAAATTAAAATGGAAATAGAAAAATGAAGATCTATAGAGTGCCCAATGTGGTTGTATTATTTTCTCAAAAATTTGAAGAAGAAGGAGTTGGCATGGTTGCCAATGCAAATTTATGGAGATATTTCCACTTCTCTAAAGAGTGGAATTCCCTCGTTTCATCCACACAATTAATATCTAATGGTTGGGTTTCTACAATTCCACACAAGAAACGATGAATTTTTTTTTGGGCACATGGTGAGAATATCAGAGTTCCTCTAGCTTAGGAGAATTATGCATCTCTAGGTTTAAATTTTGGACATGGTCACACTATCATCCTTTGTAGAAGTTGGACAGAACATCGTGGCTAAGTCAATTGAATATGGTGTTCACTGATGGCTAGATCCTTCCCTCCTATGCATATCCAAAATCACTACAACAACATTTGGGATAACCACCTAGTTGGGAACTTGAAAAATGTTCCTTTTCCATTTGGAATAGTGGCTCTGAGTGGGGATGACGTGACCAGTTTCCCAATTAAGTATAATTGAGTGGATGTGAGGTACTTATAACTAAATGTGAATAATAAATGGGAGTGATGATATATATATATATATATATATATATATATATATATATATATATATATCCCGAGACTTACTTATGTTTCTTTTGTATGCTATTTCAAATATTATCCTTAGTGTATCCGAATGTAGATTACTAAACACTTACAGAAATGAAAACAATTAAAGATAATTAATTTGATTAAATAGTTTTAATCAAATTAATTTATTAAACGCATATGCCATAAAATAATTCAATGTCTTCTACATATATCAAAATATGGAAATATTTTCATGTTAAAAAGTGAACTAATTCTCTACTAATATCTACTAATAATTAAACCGTAAAAATGAGGAATATCATAAACTAGTATATCAATTATTTGACATGCCTTTGAATTAGAAGAGAGTCTAATGAGAACAGAATTCATCTCTCCTAAAACCTTTACTTTGGTACTATCAAGTTGAAAAATGTGAAAAAAAAAAAGTTTTAGTGAGATGTTTAATTACAGAAAAACCGAATATGTCATTATATTTGAAGAAGCCCTAGAGTCTATCAAGAAATTGTGCACATTTTTATTGAAATTTTAAAAGGTCAAGAGAAAAGGTGGACTATGTGAATTAGATCTATCCCTAATTAATATAGAATAAAAGGAATCAATATTTTCTGATGAGTCAAAAGGAGGTTTCCCTACTCCTTTAGAAGCTTTGGATGTGACAACAACACATAGAGGAGAAGCATGAATAGTATTCAATTATTTAAATAAAAAATTATGTTGTTGTTTCAACTTACTTACCTCATAAAAGGATATCTTAACTTTGAATTTTTTCATTTCCTCCACTATATTGTATTCAATGGTGTCTAAAACTACCAAGGTATCTGACGTATAAGGAGATTTTGATGGAAATGGGACTATTTGAGAAGATGTGGAAGGAGTCTTTTTATTGAAAATTTTGTCTTTAGAAACAGGGGTTTAGGGTTTTTGTTTTTGGATTGATTGTGTTGAACCAACAAGAAATTTACTCCTGGTGCTAACAGGTAAGGCTTCATGCACATCCTCATTATCAGAAGTAGGGAGAATAAAATCCCATAACCCATGTAATTCAACTAATTATTCATCTTAAGACTCATCAGTAGATAATGTTGTTTCATCCTCATCTTCATCTTCATCATATTAAGCATTGGATATGGTATTGGGTGGCTGAGAATTTGATGTCTGAGCTTTATTGAAAGATATAAGAGTCTTTTTAGAAGAAGACTCAACTACCTTCTTTTTCTACCATGTCATTTGACATGGATTTAAGGACCTTTTTCAAGCCTTCAATATTAGAGGAATCTTTAGGAGTTTTCTTCTTTGGTTCATCCTTGAATGGTACCTTATTTTATTTTATTTCTTGTTGAGTAGTTTTATTTTCTAATGCAAGTATCCTTTTCTCAACAGGCAAGGCTTCCTTCTTGTTTTCGACCAAAGTGGCTTTGTTAGCTCTGTCTACAAAAATTGCAATATTAGAAGGAAGAGAGGAAATGTACTATTCGGTTTGTACATCAACACCAAGTTTTGATATAGTTGGGATTTTATTTAGCAAGTTGTTAAATATGGAATTAAAATCTTCGATATATTCTCCCAAATTTTATTTTAGATTAGAAAGATAATTTATGAGTGTAGTAGTAGTGCGATCATCACCAAACTTGATTAAAAATTTCTCTTCAAATATATCCCAACTAGTAATAGTACCCAATGGTAAGAAAAAGTACCATTATCTTGTTGATCCTTAGAAATTATAAGGGAATAAAATTACTACAAAATCTTCTTTAGAGATTGCATTAATATTTATGGCTAACATAAAATTGTGGAGGTGTTCCTCGATAGGGAGTCCATCATGAGGGTTATATTTAGGCAGCCATCTTTCTGTGTGCTTAGGTAAGTCATGAAGAGGTCCTACCAATTGAACGGTCCTGCATTTTTCCATGGTATTGCTACCATTTTATGACTTATAAGATTAGAAGATATTGTAGTATTTCTAGAGGAATATGTATTGGTAAAGGAAATAACCCCTGAAATAGAACTTCTTGTGGCACTTTTAGTTGTTTGAGTAGGAGAGATATGAATAGATGAATTGATTGGTTGGGATGAAGGAAGAAAGGGAGGAATGAATTAAGGAGTTTGTGGAGGAGATGACAAAGTCATATCGCTAGTGGAATTTTTAGTTTTTCATGTCAAGGTCTTCCTTCGATGAGAATGAAGCAGAAAATAAAATGGATTCATTCCATGTTTTTCACTTTGAGACCAAGTTAGTACACAAATAACTTACAAAATGAAGGTTACACTTCCTTCAGAAGATTTAAATGGAACAAGATTTTTTGTTGAAATATAAATTTCTTCTAATTTCTTAATCAAAGTCTGGACTTCAGGTGATTATGGAGTATAATCAAGGGATATTACCTTCGAATGTGTACTGGGTGATTTAGGAGGTGATTAGAAAATTTCATACCTAGAGGTAGGAGACTTTGAGTGTGATATTGAAGTTGTAGGAGATTTGGAGGGGGATTGACTCAGTTTATGCCATTTACATTTAATATTATACCTTGATTCCATTCATATTCTATTGTCCCTCCTTCTAGCACCAAAAACGTTGATGCCTCGAAAATCACTGCAATAACATTGGGGATAACCACCTAGTGAGGAACCTGAAAATCGTTCCTTTTCCATTTGGAATAATGGCTTTGACTAGGAATGATGGGCATGTTTACAAATAAAGTATAATTGAGTGGGTGTGAGGTATTTATAACTAAATTTTAATCATAAATTGGAGTGACAACGAGATAAAAATTATATACATACATATCTATATCCCATGACTTAATTATGTTTCTTTTTATGTAATTTCAAATATTATCCTTATTATATGATAATGTAGATTATCAAACACTGAAATATGTGAAAAAATTTAAAGATATTAGTTTGATTAAGTAGTTAATAAAATTAATTGGTTAAACACATATTGCATCAAATAAATGAATGTCTTGTGCACATATCAAAATATGGCAACCTTTTCATGTGAAAAAGTGAATTAATGCTCCATTGAATTTAGAAGATCCATATAAAAAAAAATTTAAAAATAAGTATGGCTATTAATTACATATAAACAAAACAACAATATAAATATAGAAGTGCCAGATATATCTTACCCATGGAAGAAATAGCCCTAGTCCAACCTTTCTATTAAGATTATTTAAAATTTACAAAAGTGTAACTTCTCGAAGCCTTCCTTACAAAATTTTAGGACCCCTTCCTTCAAGACATGAAAGGTTTTATATAGCTAATACTAGGGAAGTCAAAATATAAAATAAACAAAGTGCTGATGGGGTTTAAACAACTCTCCTTAAAATAAGAGATAATATGACAAAAATAGAATATGTTTGAATGATGAGCTCAGGCGTGTGATGTTGTCTCTTTTCCCATTTTCTACTTGAGCTTGTAAATATCCATCATTGGTTATAATTTAGGAGGCTGAGTTGGCCTTATGCACAAATTTCTAGTGTGTATTTCATTTGAAAGTGTAGGAAGCATATGAGAGGAAATGTCAGCAAGGTATCGTAAAAATAGCCACTGGCAGTTTGGCTTCACAAGATATTGCTAATATTTTTCTACATCAAGCTTTGCCAGTTTCTTAATCCTATGTTCCTTCCTCTTTTACATTTCATGTCATTGTTTCATCAAACTTTTGACGTCAGGTAGGGAACAAGGTGGGCATTCTTCAATAAGACTGGCACCAAATAAATTTTTACGGACAATTTTAGTAATGTTGTTTGCAACATCCCTTACTCTGAAGAAAACCCTTTATGATTTATTTAAATTAATGTACCAATCTATAAATATGATTACTTTCTGTGAATCCTCTATTCATGGAATATTTGTTGATCTGCCTTTAGTTTTGTCTTTCCAAGTGATGAATTATAAGATTTTTCATCAATCTCATCAAAATTCGTCCTTAGATCGGATGACTGATTCATCAGTGAGTCACTTTTGTTGAAAAAATTGATGGTTGTCAATTTCTAGAAAAAGATTATTTTTTGTTGGGCCAAAATATTTTTTAATTCCATTTCTTCTTGAAGTATTCAATTTTTGGATTGTCCTTCAGTTTCTGAACTATGAATTGGAGTTGTTGAATCTAAGTATCTTTGACCTTCATATCAGTTTGATGTTGTAATTTCAATTGATCAAAGCTATGTTGATGTTGTGAAAATTTTGTCTGTCATTGCTGATCAATACTCTACTTTTTCTTTAACAAATATTTTTCCAACTATTTGATTCTATCATCCTTTTCCTTGACCAATTGTTGCACTTTTTATGCTTTCTCAATTCTGGTAGCTGCATAAGCAACTACAAATTGTGATAGTCTTGTTAATTTATCGTAAGGATTGGTTTATGGATTTTTTCAAACCACCTCAATTTGCATATATCCAGGAAATAATGACTATGATTTTTGAACTCTTATCTTCTTTCCTTGTCTACTCCTCATAGCTCGATGCTTGGGACTGTAAAATATGTCAAGAGGAGGAATTTATTCAGTGTTGAGAATAATTTTTGATGAAGGGAATGCCAGAATTAATTCATTCCCATCTTTGTAACATCCTTGTTAGAAGCTCCAATAGTAAGTAGGCTCTGTCTATTGCCTTGAGGAGTGTTAATTTTCTCTTTATTCTCAAGAATGTTTAACTCTTGATTTCGTTTGATTTTCTTATCAAACTGGTCCCAGACCTTATCCAATTTGCTTCTAAAGAATCTATTAACAGTTTTTTTTTTTGTGGATGTGGTTTCTTTTCTTACATATAGGAACTCAATGTCATTTTGAAGCTTCTCCAAATTCTAATCTTTCTATAAAATTAATTGAGACACCCTCAACATGTCTAGAGGAATTTTCTATAACCTCTTATTCATGTATTATTTAAACCTAGTAACTTGTTCTAGATTTAGAAGGATATCTGATGGATTTTCTACCTGTTGGTATGTCTCAATAAGTTCAAAAATATCATCATAATCACTAGTTTGATGTATCAATTGTCTGATATTAACCTGGATTGTAAAGTCCTAAGCCACTTTTTTTGTGTCAAACTATCTGTCAGGCATGGTAGATAAGTTTAAACACTAAATTTGGCTGATTTGAAGCCCAAAATGATTGTAACTATATGTAGCATAGACACAAAAATTGATAGGAAATGATGCTCAGGAGGACATTTTTGCTTATTTTAAGGCTTTGGTTAGTCCATTACCTATTGTCTGATAGTTAATCTCTTTGGCCAGGAGTTTATTAGGTACATAAAGTGGAAGAATGCGAGGCCTGGCTTGACTATGAAAAGCCTTGATATATGTAAATAATTATTCTCCAAACCATTTTCCTATAGCTCTGAAATCATCTCTGGTTTCATTTGACATTCTTGGGGCTTTTTCTTCGAAAACCAATTTGTTGTAGGGGTAAAATTACTCTATCACAAATTTTATAAAAATGAGGCCCAAAATTGGACTCCCAAAGGATATTGCGGTAGATATGGATAGGGGTAGGGTCTTGTATAGTAAATTTCCACCCCATTGTGGGGATATCAGAAGTAAAGCATATTGCATCCATGATATATGTGCTCATGAAAAAGGGGGAATTGAATTCGAAGAAACTTTCTGTTTCTTTCTATATTCTAGGATTTGGCAGGCAATATTATTCGAACAAATAGTGTCCCAATCCATAAAATATGAATCTGATGAACTGTCAATGAGAGGAACCCATTCAACCATAAGTTTTTATTCAGGTATCCAAACAACCTACACATCATAGTAACAATATATAAATACATACCAACAAGAAAAGATATGGAGTAGATACCCTTATCATCATGTTTGTGTTTGTTGTGGTTGTGCACCAATTTTCTTATCGAGTTTGACTCTACTTATTTTCCTTTACAAAATTTTCAAGGAAATTATTGTCATATACCTTATGTGGGTTGGGTATATGACAAATGTTTTTCAAATATTCTGCTTTGAAATACCCAATTACTATTTCCCTTGAATTTAGGAATGTCCTCTATGTGATATTCAAATTATCGACTATCCACTTCACCATCTCTGTATGGGGAATAATTTTAGGGTGAGAGAAAATTAGAGCGAGGAAAGAATTGGATACTTGAATGCAAGAATTTTCAGAGGATATTGGAGCATCAACTGTCACTACCCTTTTAATGATTTTGGGTTGTTCATCCAAAAAAAAATTATGCATGGCCTCCCATGAAGAAGTTTCATAGTCTGGAGTAAATGTTGTATCATAGAATAATGAAGGCATCTCTGTGAATTATGAAGTAGGAGGCGTTGGGTGTGGAAGAGCGATGGGTTTCTTTTTTTTCTTCAAATCCTTTGGTATTTCAAAATATTATTGCTTCTCAGGACTAGCTTGCAGCAAGATAAACATAAAATGAAGAACAACACTTAGAATGCGGGAGTGATTAACACAAAAGTTTAAAGTGATGGGAAATATGGGTTAAATGCAAAAATCCTGAAACATTAAGTAACAAACCATCAAATCATTTGGGGAATTGATAACATAAATGTCATTATGCCTAAGCCATATTTAAAAAAAATGACTTCACGGGGCTTACTTTGACATCTCAACCCTTAATTAATATCTCGCATCGCAATATTCCTTTGGAGCACAAATTTAAAACACCTAATACATTTAATTTAGTGATATGCGATCAAGACTTTGCGTTGATTAAATGTAAGATCTTATTGACGATGTCAAGATATCGGGGCATTGGAGGGGAAAGCATGCTTTAAGTTTTTTGATACGACAACAATATCACGATAAAAAAACTTGTGGATTGAGCGAATGCATAATAGGCTGGCAGAACTGTGATTGCGATATATCTCATCGTGGATTTAGAGCATGCAATATTGATGGTACCAAAATGAATATGCGATTGCGTGATGATGATAGGATACCTAGCAGATAGGTGGCTCCTACCAATAGACTTTATAATAACACCCATCAGAGATATTTTTCCTTTGTTATAATTATTTTTTATTTAAAGTCTTTATGCAAATTGTTTAATGTGTCCACATGACATCACCTCACATTTTATTTTTTAGTATAGAATTTTGAGTGTTACTACTTGGAATTGCAATATGCGATATGTGATGGGGAATTTGTTGCATTTATTTAAGTCCTTCAACCAATAGGATGCAAGTTTAGCTTTTGGATATCAATTTTTTTCCTATAAAGAATACAAATGTTTTTATTATCCTAAATTAAAATTGAAAAAGGGTCCTAATTATTTCTTAAGGTAACTATATATAAATAATGGGGGTTCATTGAATTTCACAACAAAACCCAAGGTATAAAACTATATGATTAATACCATGGCCACTAAAATAAACATGGTTTACCATGATATAACATTACTGATTTTAATATTGATGAATTATTTTTCACAATGCAACATTAGATCATGGTTGACCATGATTTATTTTGATATTGAGACAATATTTCTGACAATGCAGTGCTGGACCATGGTTAACCATGTTTGATTTTCATATTGAGACAACATTTAACATAATGTGACATTGGATCATTGTTGACCATGGTTTCCCATGATTATAAACCCAAGAGTTCTATATTAAATCCTATGATTAATATTATAAATGTTATGAATAATATTATGTCGTAGGAATATGAACCCTTAGAATAATAAACCCAATGGATTTATGTTGTAAAACCAAGGGACTAGGTCTAAAACCCCAAGGTACTATAAACCAAAAGGATTAATATTAGAAACCTAGTGTAACGCCCATGCATTGGCCATACCCATAAAAAAAATATCATTTTCTTGACGATCGATTCTGATATAGTCCTATGACTTGTTGCTGAAAGTGGGTATCATCCCAACAAAGTTTCATATCATATTGAAGGGATAGCTTCACATAAAGCCTCACACATGTTTAGATAGATACATATTGCATTGCAACGTCTCACTCAATCGATCTTGGCAAAAACCTTGGTTCATTGTGATATTTTTGCTATTTTGTGGCAAACACTAATCTGTTTCATAGAGAATAAGTTATTCCATGGAGAACAAAGGTAATTTCCACCCATAAACTGAAATCGTATGATTTAATTATGCTTTTCTTGATGTCTTGTTAATTTGGCTTAATTAGCCATCTACATTTTTTTGAGAGGAAAAAAAATGCTTCTAAATTTTATATAATTAAAACCAGAGAGTACATATTGCATATTTCTTCATTCTTACTATTTTCATATCTTTATCCTTATTAACAATACTACTATCCTATTTAATCCTGTGGATCCTATCATCTTCTTTATAGTGACCAAAAAATAAAAAGACTATCATTTTACTTACATTATATCACTGATGTTATCATTGTTACCATATCTTGTAGTTTCATGTTTAATCCAAAAATTATAACAAAAATTCAAACCTTATTTCTCTATGAAAAGTTTATTCTACCAGAATTTATCATTGTTCCTTGTTCATGCATTCAGAAGAGAAACTTACGGTATTCCTTGTTGATACCTCTCTTTGATAGAATATTTTTTGTAAAGTTCTGTACTCTATAAATGTAATCAAAATTTATGTGTTGGTATGTACTTACCAATGTTTTGATTCATTTCATCCAGTTGGTTAAAATGGGAGGATTGAAATTGTTATGTCTTTCCAGACATTCTCTTATCCCCTTTTCATCTTTGTAGATCTGTATCCTGTCCAACCTGAGCCATTTTGCTACTATCAATACCCCCCATAGTGCAATAATATCTACTTTATTTTTTCTTCCTTTTCCTCGTTCCCATCAAAAGTGATAAGATTTCTCTGGTTCTATTACTTTGTACACACCACATCTATATCTTCTCCTAGAGTATGCACCATTAAAAAATCCTACCAGGTATGAGTGCCAAATATCTCTGGTATTGATATATATGTGTTTTATGATACTCTTTTATGGTCCATATTCATTATAATATGCAACATATTTTATGATATCCTCCCTCACATATATATACCTATTATAAAAAATGAGCACATTTTTACTTCTCGATAGATACTATATTATATATTGTGGTAGAAGTTTGTATATTGCATGAGATTTGAACGAAGTCCTCAAGCAATTCCTCACTGATGTTTGATGTTGGGGAGGGGAAATGTCAATTGTGTCTATAACACCTTCCAATATAGCTCTCGCAAATAGGAAATGAATAAAAATGTGATCATCATCCTCATACCTATTTTTATAGAGAAGACATATGCTTGGGCCTAAGTACCCTCTATGTTGAAGATTATTCCATGTCAATGATATATCCATAATAACCAATGATCATAATCATTTGATATTATTAAGTAGATTAAATTTTCAAATAGATTGAACCCAAGATGGTGTATGCATTCCTTCTTTATTCTTTTACAGATATATTTTAATATCTGTAAGCATCAATAACCCCTTTTTTAGGTTACCTCCCCATGTCGTATGGTATTCTTGTTCATTAAGCGTTATAACTTCATTTCTAAGTTTTGATGGATATGATTTCCATTCGTTCACATATTCTACTAGAATTTGTATTTTCTAAGCTCTAGTCCATGACTGTCTATTAATACACTGTGTATTCTATTAGAAATTTTGTTTTAGGAAAAAATTTCTTTTTCATGAATAAAGTTAAGGATCTTGATTGGTAAAGAGTGGTTTCCCACCATACATTTGATGGCATCCAATCCAATCATGATCTTGGATCCATCTCTTGCCTTGCACCGTACCAACCCCAATATCCATTGAATTTTTTTCATCATACCTCTCTAGATGTATGATGATCTAGATTTCATCTTTACCCCACCGAAAATGCATGGTGTAAAATTTTTTCGATATATATTTTTCCTTTAACAATATGTCACCATATTCCCGAACTTGTTACTATCCACCACATGTTCTTTACAATAATTTCCATGTTGAATGTTGTGGGATCTATTACTCCCCACCCACCTTCAGCAATAGGTCTCGTAATGATGGACCATTTAAATAAGTGAATATTTCCACAAAGAATTGTCTTGGACCAGATAAAGTGTTCCATGATCGATTGGATCCTTTTAAAATTTTCCTTTGGAAGTTGAAAAAAGTGCATCTAATATACAAATATATTTTGTAGAACAACTTTTAACATGGTTAGGATACCCCCCCCCCCCCCCCATTATCAACCATTTGTGTTTCCAGCAATCGAGTCTCTTATGAAACCTCTCTACCAACCAATCACAGTCCTTGTTACAATATTTGTTAGGCCTCAGGTTGAATCCCAAGTATGTGAAGCCTTCATCCATTTGCTTGTGTTCGACACCAAATAGTTGGAATATGGCCCTAATTTCCATCCCAACATTACCATTTTGTATGAGTACTGATTTCATTCCATTCATTCATAGCCCTGATTCCATTTGAAATGTTTGGATAATGTTATGAAAAACTATCCATTCAGAAAAAATAGGCACCCCTCCAAAATGAAGGACATCCACAAACATAACATGGGTGATATCAATATAACGAGATACTCTAATTCCAATTACATTTCCCTAAAAATTTACATCCATTACTTTCCTACGTAGAATGTGAATAAGCAATATGAACAACATAGTTGATAGCGCACACCCTTGTCTCAAGCCCTTGTGGGCCAAGAATAATTGGGTAGGAATTCCATTAATGATGACAACACAATTCATATTCTTGATGAATGCCATAATCCATTGTATGTTTCAAGGGGAAACAACTACTTTAATCAAAATCAGTTTTAGGAATTGCCAATCAATAATATTATAAGCCTTGGTCAAATAATTATTGAGAGGGAAAGACTTAAGATTATGGATTTTGATAGAATGAATAATCTCCTGGGCAATACCAATCTCTTCTTTTATTTTTATGCCCTCAATAAACTGAAACTTCTCTTCCGTAATATTCGAGATAGTATATGTTTTATCCTCCATGAGATCACCTTGGATATCAATTGATACAAAGAATTAAAAAGTAATATAGAACTAATATCCGCAAAGGATTCATGATTTTTCTTCTTGGAGACAATATAAATATATGTTTTGTTAATTTTCCCTTGAATATACTCATAAATCCATGATTCATTAGCAGCCGTGAAGGGATCTGGAATAATCAGTTCTGAAAAATGGATAAACATTTCTACGCCCCCACCCATCTAGATCGGGACTCTTATCTCTTGCGCTCTCTCTCATCATTTCTATTAGCTCCTATTTTTTGATAGGTCTATTGAGGATCTGGTTCTCCTTAATATAAATCATTTCTGGTATATGTGATAAAAAGGAAGTCTGTGGAATAATAAGGTGCTCCGCGGCTAAAAATTGATCCCTGAAATGTGATACCACTACTTGTTCCAGAGAGGCTTGAGATGAGCATATATTCCCCTCGACATCTTGGATCTTGCAAATAGAATTCATATTTTTTTTTTTTATTAAACCAGTACTAGAAATATTTATTATTTTTATCTCCCCCTTGTACCCAAATTTCCCTGCTCTTCATTCGAATGCTAACCTCCTAGTTCTGCAAGATCTTGTTCTTAATTCCTTAAATCTCTATTACCTTATCCCTAGATAACTCTAATAAGTACAAAGGATTAGTATGATTATAATATTGCTTGATATGATGGTCATTCTCTCTTAGAGTTCAAATTTCCTCCCTCTTCTTAGCCAAAATACATGCGCGCGCTTCCCTTTTCAACAACAAAAGCTTAGTGGGTATGGCATACATGCCATTCATGGGAGGAGGATTAATAGGCATGTTCCATACATAGTTTACCAAATTCCTGAAATATTTTATGTGCAAAAATCTAGGATTAAATTTAAAAGGATATGTACGTCGTGGATGTTCTTCTACTTAGGATAGCGAAATTGGTAAATGGTTTGAGATGCTACATGGTACGATATTTGATTTCATATCAGACATGTTTTGGTAAAGTGACTAGCTCACCAAAAACCTATCAATACTTTTTGAAATTCCTTGCCCACCAATTCGCTCATTCCGCTAGGTCGATCCAAGGGTTTCCGGATCAATATCCATCAGAGCAGGTGTCCCCATGGAATCTATAAAATATGCACCTAAGTCATCGTCCATGACCCTACAACCCCATATCTCCGCCTTTCTGAAAGAAAAGTTCAAATCTCGACCAATTATTAGGGAACTGAGCCCTAACAAACTAGAATTCGACACCCTTTCGCAAAATACTCTAGGCCCTGAATTTGAAGCATATGAATTAATGATGTGATTTTTCATAATTGATCTCACCTTATACCCAGACATAATGATACCTGAAAATGAATAATATTCCTATAAGTCATAGCTCTCTGGGTTTCACAACACACCCATACCCCTGAAATTCCATTGGAGTCAGTGGAACATACAAGCCATTTTGGGAAAATATAAAGCATAACCTATCATGCTTTTTATTTATCTATCATGGCTTTTGGAATTAAGATCAAATATGGTTGACGCATACAAACCAAACTCAGAGAGAGAATAATTTATGAGGCACTCCCAAACCCCTAACATATAAGGATATAATGGTCATGGCGAAACCCCATGATCGAGCGTATCCTCTTTAAGATAATGGTTTGAGAAATTGTATAATTTTGAAAATTTAATGGTTTCCATCATGTAAATACAAACCCAATACATATTAGTTCCAGCACTATAGAGCCAAATGAACGCTTATGTGTGGAACTCAACTTCTTCGACGAGGCAGCACAATCACTATTCAAAATAGCTCAATGTCTTGACCACAGGTAATTTGTAGCCATGTTACCAGAAACAAGAAATGAGAAGCGAAATGAGAAATGACAATAGACCATAAACAAATTTTGGAAGTTTTTCTTTCGAGAAATTAGGAAAGAGAAAAAAAAAAAAAAATATGAAAAGCATAAAACAAAAAACTTATGAAGGTGAAACTGTAATAATTGCATTTAGCCAAAGTCCATTGATAAAAGAAAATAGTATAATATTTAGTTTTCTATTATATTATCAAAATTTATCAACATTGTAAATTATATATTTTTTGAAATGAAATATAATAATTTCTTATTAGAAATAATGTTGTATATAGTTCTTTAATTCCATTATTATTTCAAATAAGGTAGAAAATAATAAAATGTAAAGTGAAAAAGTTAATATCTCTAAAAACATCTCAATTGCAAAACTATAACTCTATTATAACATTTATTTATTATTTCTTATTGAAATTAATTAAATTAATAATCACACAAAACACATAGGTTCCTAATTTAGTTGTATTAAGAAAAGAGAAATAAAAACACACCCCATTTGAAATTTACTAAATTCATTGTACATCTCAAATTTGAATTTAAAAAGTATGAAGCTACTTGTTACATTTATAAGATATTTAATATTTCTGTTCAAATAATTGCAAATTTCTTATTAGAGTTGTTCTCGCAAGAAAATTAAATTAATTTCAAATTTCTAATGAGTCCTAGGTGTAACGAAATAAAGAGCGAAAACATATGAAGGCCAAATTTATGAACGAAATTGGTTTCAAGGAAATGGAAATACAGAAGATATACATATTAAAAACCCATATTTATGGATACTAGTTGATCACGACGAAAACATTTTCTTATATTGTTTCGTATTTTTTTAATTAAACCAAGCATTTAGTATATGCCTCCTCACCACTTAGAAAACCCAATCCTAAGAATTATTAACCAGAAGATTGGAACTCTAAAAGACACCAATTTTTACTTAAGTATTCTGATAACGAATGACAGTGACTTGTCATAGGGTTATACGATAATGTATAGAAATATTTTTATTTCCATAGGTTCTACATGTTATGTTTGTATCGGAGTAGGCAACTCCAATACAGTAGCACTGGGATTCCACGAGTGGGAACAAGCAAGAGTTTTTTCTGCCCTGTGGAAAGTGAGTGAGTTATTACTTTCCAGACATATCTATGTGGGAGAAATGAACCTGTTTAAGAAAACAAAATCACTTTTCTCAGAAAACCCTATATGTTTTCAGACAAACCAGTTTCGTGGACTCAAAAACCAAAACGACCATAGATAACGTCGTTTTCCGTGTTATTACACCATAGATAACGTCGTTTTCCGTATTATTACATTTTCTATACGTTTTCTTCTAGAAACAAACGCTCTCGTTCCATTTATGGTAATGTGGATTTGTAATGTGGCCACCTTGGATGCTAGAGACCATCGTGCGTGTCGATATAGTGCTCTCTGTGCGTTGACCAGTAAAGATGATGGCATGCAATGAAACCGATGGACTTTCGTTTCAAATATAATTTTTTTTTTTCTTATAATTTATATTAATTATTGTTAATTAATTAAATCCAAAAGATTTATATAAAATCTAATGTTATATTGGGTTACGGTTGACAACAGTTAACTATGATTATAAATCAAAAAGATTTATATTAAACCCTAAATTTAATATCATAAGTTTAATATTATAAATCTTATAAATGATTTTATAAGCTAGAAATATGAACTTTTAGATTAATAAACTTAAAAGATTAATTCTAAAAAAATTATACTTTAAATATATATAATATTTTGATACAAAATGGGAAACAAGTTCTATGAGGGTGGCTATAGCTGGTTTCAACATCTAAAATGGGACATTTTTTTTCATACCTTTTTAAGATTAATGTGGAGGGTCCATGTCCTCTTGACTTGTGGGTCACTAGTCCTTATAGCGTTATGCATATTGAATTTGAGTGGTGTTATTTTATATGGGAGATAGAGAGACCCAAATTAGATGAGAAAGGTGAGAGAGGGATCACAGAAATCATAGAGATGCCACAATCTCTTCTAGAATATTTTCAGATTAATGATACATGTCTCAACTTTAATTTTCACGAAATTAGACATATGGTGTACATTAAAAATGGTTGTCAATGGGGTAATGAGTTACTTGTTTGTAATTTGTGTAAAAATACATGGACATGGCTTCCTACATGTCCACATATTCTTATATTTTCATCTATCAAGACCAATAAACTTCTATCTCGTCCTCATTCATCTATGTTTATCTTTGAACCGAGACTAGATGTCAAAATTGAACAGATTAAAAACTTCTAAGTATTTTCCATTACTTGTTTATGAAAATTTATACATTTTAAATATATTATTCAGTAATTTTATTTATCATAATAATTTTTATAAGATTATATATAATAATAATGATTAATGGTTCTAAATTTATAATTTATTTTAAATATTTAAATGTTTCAACTTTGTAAGCATTAAAAAAAACTATTTAGCATTCTATGATTAGAACTAGACATGAGTGAAATGTATTTTAAATTGGATAAACTTAAGTGTAAATGTTTGAAATTTTTAATAAAGTTAATAAAGCTAGATATGAGTAAAACCTATCTTAAATTGAAGCAAATTTTGTATAAATGTTTGCAATTTATAAAAAGTTAACAAAAGATCTATGTGATACCAAGATGTGTGTCATAATTTGACTCTTTTACAAAGGAAGCAAAGAACAACAACATAGATTTTTTGAAATATTTTAAATGGGTAGGATGCATAGTCTATTAATGACAAAATATGAGGCTCGTATTTAACACTTTGACACATCAAAGTGTGTCAATACTAGTAGATTTTTTTTTCCTTTTATGGCCACCTCTTATAGATGAAGCTCTTTCTTGCCTACGATGTATATAAAACTCACAAAGGTCAGTTCATAGGATTTCAAGCATTGATGTAGATTTTTTTCAACAAATATTTTGAGACCGTTTTTTCTCATGTGACCTAATTGCTTATGCTCATTTTTTATGTCATAATTTAACCTAATTTCCTTCTGTCACAATAATAATGCAATACCCCCGACCGGGGTGCTCATTAGACAAAGAAGTCGGCCTTATACCAGCCCAAGTGGCACTCTCCACTCATGCATATTAATGAATTTTCAATACGAGCCGCCCAGCGTGATCTCATGGCAGCAAGTGATGGTTAAAGGAAAGTTGGAAAGGTGGGTGGGACAGCCTGGCTGGTCAGATTTGGAAGAGGGAAACAACAGTCCCGTTAAATTGATTAGAACAGGCATAAGGCATTTCATAGGGAACAAATCATTAGTTATAGAGAACGATCAGACGCATGCAACGGAGGTAGTCACCCTCATCAGAACCAAGATTTTTTTTCTTCTAGGGTATGTACACATCCTGCCTAAAACCCTACTCATTACTACTAACTAGCAAATGTCTCTGCTTAGGAAGAGCTTAGGGGGTCCTTGCTTTACAAGTCATCTTTGGTTTGTATTAGTCCAGTTAAATTCGATTGAGCCTTGTTTTCATGACCCCTGCTCTATGAGGCTGAAAAATTACCATTTGTATGTTAGTCCACATCATAACGGTTTTAATTTTAGCATCAGAGGCATGAACGACTTGTCTCAGATACATAGCGTTGGTAGAAATGCAGAGTGTAATGGGAATGTGTGGCAACTCCATCTTGCTGTCAGACTTTGGGTTTAAGAAATTGCTTCAAAGTTGCAGCATGGTTTTATCGTTTTCTGTATATATATATATATATATATATATATATATATATATATATATATATATATATATATATATATATATATACTCATTGAGATATGCTTGTAGGATTAGTGGGATCACCGTGCAATCAGCACGTGTGTATGTTGAGACCTCTGCTCTCCTGCCCCTATCCAAACATGCTCTATCATGAAGTAAGTGTTGACTATCGCTCGGGTTTTTACTGTGTTCAAATGCTCTATCACGGATTAATTGGTTTTAATTTCTTGATTTTTCACTAGGTTATTTAACTTATTTGGGCTCAACAGATTTTTAAGAATACCACCAACCATCATACTCATGATGAAGGGCTTAAAAATCATCCAAAAAATGTTAGGGTAAAAAATACAAAGTTTAACTTTTGTTTTTCATTTCTTATTTGATTTTTCTCCTTCAAGAACATAGGCAACTCAGCCAGTTCATAATGACTAAGAGGCAAACAAGAAACTCAGTTTGTACTACTGCCAAAGGGAAACAGAAGGTGGAACAACCACCAGAGAAGAATAGGAAAAGAGGAAGGAATACAAAGGAAGAGGTGTTACTGAATCTCTCATCCACATACTCACTTGGCAACTCCTCACACGTCAAATAGACATTACAAGGTTGGGAATGAGAAATTCAGCAGTATGAGGAAGATAATGCTACATAGGCATAGATGCTGGACTTTGTGACTTATCCTGGAAATACTAGGGGCTGGCTATCACTTTTTAATCAAATAGTTCATACATACTGGATTTTTAAATGTCTGTTAGCTAAGGAAATGTAGAGCTTCCACCCTAACATCGAAAAGCCAGAACAAAAGCTCAAGGATCTACTACAAGATATTGATATCCAACTTCAACACATTAAGGTTACCCGATACCAAGATGCTGAATGCATAGGTAGAATGGATGATCGTATTGGAAGACTGGAGAAATAGATCCAAGTAATGAAACAAGCTGATATGTCAGGATCCACTGCAAAGGATCCTACCCCAATTGAATCCTCAGATGAATAGCAGATTTTTCACTTTTATAGCATGTTTTTTGGCTTTAGATATAGGACTATAAGTCCAAACAGATACTTTGATAATAGACTTAATAGGCAGATATCGTATGAAACAAGGATCAAAATGAAACTTTTTCAGTTTTGGTTTGATTTTAAAGCGTTAAGGTGGCCAATAGACCTGGTTTCCTACGGGAGGGTTGAGGCCACAAAATTTATATCTCTGTAACCTGATTTTTTACATCTAAATATAAAATATCAAGGCACTACTAAATTCACAAGAAAAAAACAATAATAATGCAATATAATACTTATGATTATTTGTAAGATACCATTTATGGTTATCAATAAGCAAGAACAATGGTTTTATATGGTTTTGTTGGATGATTTTTGTTTAATTGTTGTCAATAACAATGGATTATCTTTTTCAATATTCAAATGGCCATGCTACTTTCCACCTATTACGAATAACAAAATATTAAATTCCGTTTGAGCCTAGACTCATTCTACATGAGGGTGTTTAGGCATGCCTATTCTCAACACGACAATTGTCCCTTTTAAAATAAAAATAAACTAATATATAATAGAAAATAAATGTACAATCTAATAAAAAAACAAAAATGAATATTGTTTACTCAATTTTCGAAATAATTTAATATAATTACATGTTAAGTAATTAGACTTAAAAAAAACTCAATGTTATATATAATAAACAAGGCCTATAGGCTTATATCAAACACATTAAAAATTATTAAGTATGTTGTATGAATTTAGCCTTATATTAAACCATAATATTAATTCAAAATTATTGAAGCAATGGAAATACCAATAATTCAATTAATTTATTGAATTTTTGGCATCAAAATACCTTAGCATTTAAAAGTAATAATTACATTAATTTCAGTATCAAAATGACATAAGTAATTAATAAAGAACCACAAACCCTAACATATACCCATTAGGGTTTAATATACTTCTTAATATATTTAATAATATTATATTTATTGTGTCTAAATAAATATTATATTGATCAAAAAACTACTAATAAATTAATATTTCATGTTTTAATTAATATTATACTAACATATCCATTCATATTTTAATTGACAAGAATATTATATATGATATTAACCTAATAATTATTAAGCTATTATTAACTGAAATTAATAAATTGCATTTTTATATAAAATTTAGTTAGTTAAAACTAATTAAATTAAAATTGAAAATGGAAATAGAAAAATGAAGATCTAGAGAGTGCCTAATGCGGTGGTCTCAGTTTCCCAACAATTTGAAGAAGAAGGTGTTGGCATAGTTCAATTCATATCTAATGGTTCAGTTGCTTCACTTCCTAACAAGAAATCATGGTTGTTTTTTGGGCACATGGTGAGATTATCAAATTTCCTCTTTCTCACAACAATTACGCATCTCTAGTTTTAAAGTTTGGACATGGTCGAATTTTCAGCCTTTGTAGAAGTTAGACACGACATCGAGGTTTAGTCAATTAAATATGGTGTTAAAAGCTGGTTAGATCCTACCCTCCTCTACATATCCAATCCACTGACATATTCATTTGTATATTTTATATTGTTTCTACATCTTGTGTCATCTAGGTCTCCATTATAATTCTCTTGTGGTGCCAATGGATATTTTGTGTCGTTTCTACTAGGGTACTTTGGTATGTGTGGCTTCTAACTTTACCTATGTAGCATAAAGTTGTCTCACCAAGCCATATTAGAGTGATTTAGTATTAAAGCATTGTGTCCATATCCATTTGTTGAAGCAATGTAGGGGTTATGGTAATTTATTCTATGGGAAAGGGTGTTGGGGAGAAACCGCTTCAATCTTATAATCCTTTTTTAATATTTCATGAGATTATTCCTTGTGTGGGGTTATCCCCGGGATATCCATTTCTGGTTTTGGGGCTATGTGAGAAGGGAGATTTCAATATAACCTATGAGTGCAGATGAGGCCATAATAGTGATAGGGATTGGCCCTCACATAAATTATACTGCTAAGGTACAAATCCAAATTCCTGTGATACTTGAAAATATTTAACAAAAATACTACCATTTTACATACATTATATCACTGATGTTATCATTTATCCCATATCTCGTAGTTCCATGTCTAATCCAAAAATTATTACGTACTTCAAACCTTCTTTCTCTATGAAAAAAATATTTTAATAACATTTATCATTGTTCCTTGTTTATGTGCTCAGAAGAAAAAAATATTGTGTTCCTTGTTGATACCTCTCTTTCATAGAAGATCAATTATTGAGTTTTGTTCTCTATAAATGTGGTCAAAATTTGTGTATTTCTATGTACTTACAAATGTCTTGATTCGTTTCATCCAGTTGGTTAAAAGCAGAGTATTGAAATTTTTATGACATTTTACCCATTCTCCTATCCCCTTTGCATCTTTGTAGATCTCTATGTTGTCCAATCAAAGCCATTTTGTTGCTATCAATGCCCATCGTAGTGAAATAATCTTCACTTTACTATTTGTGCCTTGTCCTCCTTCCCACTAAAAGTGATAAGATTTTCCCGGTTCTATTACTAGGTACACACCACATCCACATCTTCTAATATAATATGCACCATCAAAAATTCCTATCGGATATGAGTGCCAAATATCTCTTGCCTTAATATATCTATGTTAGTTGATACTCTTGTATGGTCCATATTCATTATAATATGCAATATATTTTATGATATCTTCCCTTACATATGGATACCTATTATAAAAAATGATTGCATTTCGACTTCTCCATTGTGGTCTAAATTTGTATATTACATGAGATTTGAACCAAGTCATCAAACATTGCCTCACTGATATTTGATGTTGGGGAGGGGAAATTCCAATTGTGTCTATAATCCCTTCTAATAAAGCTCAAATGAATGGGAAATGAATAAAAAGGTGATCATCATCCTCATAGTTATTTTTACAAACAAGACATATGTGTGGGCCTGATTACCCTCTATCTTGAAAATTATTCAATTTCAATGTGTTTTCCATAATAACTAGTGAGCAAAATAATTTGATCTTATTAGGTATATTATCTATCGAGATAGCCTGAACCCAAGATGTTGTATGCATTCCTTATTTTCTTTTTTTAGAGTTATGTAAATATCCATAACCATCCGCAACCCCTTTTTGAGGTTACTTCCCCAAGTCATCTAGTCTTCCTTATCATTAACTATTATACCTTCATTTCTAAGTTCTTATATATATGATTTCCATTCACTCACATATTCTCTTGGAATCTGTATTTGCTGAGTTTTATTCCATGATTGACTGTCAATACATTGTGTATTCTGATAGAAAATATGTGTTAGGAAAAAAATCTATTTTTCATGGAGAAAGTTAAGGATCTAGATTGGTAAAGAGTGGTTTCCCACAATACCTTTGATAGGATCCAATCCAGTCATGATCTTGGATCCATATCATTCTTTCCACCATACCAACCCCAATATCCATTAAATGTTTTCCATCATACACGAGTATTTATTGATTTGGTTTGTGTCCATAATTTGATTCATTATAAGATAGCCAAGGATTTGAATTTCTTTCTATACCTAGCACCAGAGTGTCAAATGATGGTTGTATATGGAAGAACTATAAATTTCTCATGGAAAAACCATAATATTAATCTAACAATTGGGGATTATGTATTGAATATTCCAATGATTTCCATTCTAATGGGTGGTGCTGAAGTTATATTAGGATTCTAACGGTTAAAATATTTGAGAACCATAACATTTAATTTTCAAGAACGTTTTTCGAAAATTTTCTACGAAGGAAGGGAAATTTAATTAAGAAATATCAATAGCAAACTTTGTAATATAATCAACTCTAATGGCATGACAAAGATTTATAAGAATAAAAACCTTAGTGTAATTGCACAATTATGTTCACTAGATGTTCAAACATCTAAGTCTCGTATTTCTCTAGATCTCCAAAGATTCCTTGAAAATAATTACAAGGTATTTCAGACTCCTAAGGATCTCCCACCTATTTGTGATCATGATCATGTTATTCACTTGATTCAAGGAAGACTTCCTCAAAACATCAGACCATACAAATATCCCTATGCCCAGAAGAGTGAAATTGAATGCATGGCTAAAAAAAATCTAGAGGTTGATATAGTTCAACCTAGTCGAAGTTCTTTCTCTAGTCCAACAGCATTGGTACACATGAAGGATGGATAATGGCATATGTGTCTAAATTATTGGGAGCTTAACAAGATCACTATTAAAGGAAAATTTCCCATTCTTGTTATTGATGATTTTTTTGATGAATTAGATGGAGAAATTTACTTCACTAAGCTAGATCTTCATTCAAGGTATCATCATATTAGAATGAATATTGAATACATTTTGAAAATAGCATTTATAACTCACAAAGGTCATTATGAATTTTTGGTTGTTCATTTTGGCCTTACTAATGCACCTTCCAAATTTCAAGGTTTTATCAATTCCATTTTCAAACCTCTCCTTAGAAAATTTGTCTTATTATTTTTTGATGATATACTAATCTACAATAAGCCTTATAAGGATGACATTGTCAACATGCTAACATTGTTCTCTAACTATTGGAGGACAAAAAATTATATTAAAGCCTCCAAATGTTTCTTTCGGGTACAAGATGTAGAATATTTGGATCATATTGTATCTCATGAAGGTGTTAAGGTATAGCCTAACAAAATTAAAGCCACCAAGTAATGGAAAATCCCCACAAAGGTGAGGAATATTTAAGAATTTCTAGGGTTAATAGGTTACTATCACAATTTTTTTAAGAATTATGAGAAAATAACAGCACCTCTAATGACATTACTAAAGAAAGATACATTTTCTTGGACTCCTAAAGCAAGTAATTAATTTGAACATATTAAAGAGGAAATGTGTTGAAATTCGGTCTTAGCTACACCAAACATCACAAAAGCCTTTATTGTGGAATGTGATTCCTTAGGAAATGAAACTGGTGTTGTTTTAATGCAAGAAGGTGTACCCATTTCCTTTAAAAATCATTTAATCAAGGGAAATAATTTACACAAACCCATTTAAGAGAAGAAAATGACGGAAATTATAGATTCCCTAAATAAATGGCACCCTTAGATAATTGGAAGACACTTCAAGGTAAAAACAAATCATGATAGTCTCAAATACTTCTTGGAACAAAAATTACCTTTAGAAGAGTAGAAAAGATGGGTCATAAATATGTTGGGCTTTGACTTTGAAATCATATACAAGAAAGGGAACCAAAATTTTATTGTAAATTCATTCTCAAGAAAGGATGAGGATGTGGAGGCATTGCTTTATTCCATTTCCATTATCCAACCTAATCGGATAAAGGAATAAAGATATGAATGGAATAATGATGAAGAGGTGTGCACACTCACTCAAAATTTCAAAAGATCCCAATGCATATGATACTTTTATCTACATAAATTATTCATTATGGTACAAAAATTTCTTATATATTTGTAAGAACTCCAAACTCAAACAAAATTTTCTTTCGGAATTTCACACTTCTCCTATAGGAGTGCACTCAAGATTTTTAAAAACTTAGCACAGGGTCAAGAAGGAATTTTTTTGGGATAACCTCAAATTTGATGCTCAAACGTTTGTGGCTGAATGTTTGGTTTTCCATCAAAATAAAGTTGAGACAACTAAAATCCCATGTATTTTACAACCACTAGTTATTCCAAGTTAGCATTCAGAGGAGGTTTCAATGGATTTTATAATAGGTCTACCCAGGTTCGAAGGAAAGAGTTCATCATAGTAGTAGTTGATAGACTTAGCAAGTATCCACACTTTTGCGCACTATATCATCCTTTCAAATCAAATATAGTTTGTACTTAATTTGTGGTAATAATTCAAAAGTTACATGGAAGCCCAAATATTGTTGTAAGTGATGGAGATCCCATTTTCACTGGAATTGTTTTTCCCGAATCATTTTCTTTTCTTCATTTTCAATTGCATCATAGCTCATATTATCATCCTCAATATAATGAGAAAAATAATATAATGAACAAATTTTTGGAAGGATATATTCATTTCTTTGTATATAATAAAAAAACATAATTGGTCTAGTGGTTACCTCTAGAATTATGGAGGTATAACACTTCCTTCCACACCACAACAAAACTGACCCCATTATGGTTATTTACGGATATCATCCAACATCCATGACATCATCTCTAAGGGATAGTTCTAAGGTTTAAGCAATGGAATATCACATTGAGAAAAAAACACAAGTTCTCCAACTCTTAAACGATAGTATGACTCTAGCATAAAATCAAATGAAGAAAAAAGTAGATCAACATCACATTAAAAGAATTTTTGACATGAGTGATTGGGTATTTTTACGGTTACAACCATACAAAAATTTTTCACTTAAGTGAGCTAAAATATATGATAAATTGTCACTCAAGTAATATGTTCCTTATAAGTTATTGTAGATTATTGGTACTATGGCATACAAATTGGAGCTACCTGCGTCTTCATGAGTACACCTAGTTTTCCATGTTTCATATTTGAAGAAGGTTATAGGTGACAAGCTTTGAGTTCAAGCTATATCGTTATAAAATGATGAGGAAGGAAAATCATATTGGAACTTGAAGGAATAATGGAAACAAGAATGTGTTAGCTAGAGAATCGATTAATTTCAGAGTACCTCATGAAGTGGAAGAGCTTATCCATTGAGGATTCCACATGGGAGGATGCGTATTTTATACAAAAGCATCCAGAACTACTCAAACTTTTAGGACAACACTCTTTTGAAGGATAGGGGCATGTTAGGTACTTATAATACTAGTGTATCCTGCATGTTGTTATTGTTGTGCCCCATAACATCCCACAAATGTTACTATTATACCCCATAGAAACCAAATATTTTTATTGTGAACCCTTACATTATTATTGTTATGTAGGCCCTAATTATATTTTGACACTTTATAAGCCTATATAGACCTAGTATGTCTTGTCATTTGAATCATCCAAGAATTAATCATTTATGTGATTTCAAAGGAGGCTTCCCCTTTGAAGAGGCTTATTTTCAAGTCATTAATCTGTATATTTTTTTTTTTGTGAACTAGTTACATAAAAATTTGATGATAGTCTCTCTAAAGAAGATAATACCTCCTCAAAGGAAGGAGGAAGTGTGTACTTGGATTCTTGAATCACACATGAAAATCATGATGTGTGGGTGATTGAATCAAGTCTTTTCGTTCATACGAATCTCCATAGGGAATGGCTTTTGAATATGACAAGTATGATGGAAGTGGAATTTCCATTGAATATGACTCATATCTAGGATCATAAGACAAGGAAAATTCAAATAGATCTCAATGATGGAAGGGTTAGAGCACTTCCTACTATTTTACACATTCCAAGGCTAGATATAAATTTGATATCCATAAGCATGATGATTGGTGTAGTTGTAATATTGTATTTGAAAAGGAAACCTATAATATGGCTCAATGAGAAATGGTATTGATAATGGGATTTTAGACTAGAAATTTGCATAAGATGTTGGGAAGCACTACCAATTACGAGTATAATATTTCCATTATTCCTTGAGAATGGAGATTAATAATTCAAAAATTTACTATCTCTAGATAAAATATGATGTTGTGGCATCGAAGGCAAGGGCGTTTTAGAGAGAAGATCCTTGGAGAACTACATTGTAAAGGTATGGTTGGAGGTCTTTTTTAGTTCACTATAGATATTAATTTCAGTGAACATTATTTTTATGGTAAACAAAATGAGATAAGACTCTTAGAGGGTGTAAAAATTGATGTGTAGATTCTAAAATTCTCATGAAATTTTCTTAATCACAAGACTAGAAGCTACTCTATTGATCCATGGAAGTAAATTCATGATTGACAACACAAATAATTAATATGCATCAATATTCAACACATATACAGAAAATTTATTTAGGGGAAAGAAACTGGTCAAAACCTCTTAATATCTGTATTTTATTAATCAAAGAATTTGGATGAATACAATATGCTCTACTCAAGCTTGAGCTAAGTTTTCACCTGTATCTTCTATCCTCTGCCTAACTAACTGAATGTGGCCAATACTTAGCCAAAATTTTGAGCCTCTAGGATCCTATTTCCTTGCGTTGTTTGATGAGGAATTAGCCCCTATTAATTAGGGTAATTACTCATTGAGAATTGAGAAATTCCTTTAGGCCCTTCTTTGACTGCATGCACCACCTATACAACTTGGAAAATTCTACAACTGATAGTACATTTCCCTTGAACTCAAATATAAACTAGGTAACTCAAATTATCTACATCAAAAAATTATTTTGGGTTGATTGATCAGTAAACTCGATGTTCACCCAGTATGAAAAAGGTTACACACTCTCAACTTGACCTCCGCTAGTTCTATTGACAATTATAACTAATCAAATTGATAATAACTCAAATTAAATGAAATAGATTACTACAAATTAGCAATCAATCATGTTAAAATATGTTATGTAAGCAGCTCACAAAATAGAAGAAAAGATAGATCAATGCCTTAGAAATCAGCCTCTTCGAGCTGGAAACCTCCTTTAAATTACATAATTGAACAATTCTTGGATGATTCAAATGAAAAAACATCCTTTCTATATATAGGAGTCTAAGGGGTCGCAATATAATAAAAACCTACATAACAATAATAATGTAATGGCACAAAAATAACAATAGTGGGCTTCTTTGGAGCACAATAATAACAATATGGGGACTACATGGCCACAACATTAACAATAATGGGGCTACACTAACATTAATAATAAGGATATACACTAGTATTATAGGGACATAACATGCCCTTCTCCTTCAAAAAGTGTTGTCCTCAATTCTTGAGGAGTTCTGGATGCTTATGTATAAAATTCTCATCCTTCCATGTGGCATCTTCAGTGAGTAAGTTCTTCCACTTAATGAGATACTCTGAAATTGATTGATTTTGTAATTATAGAGTTCTTGTTTCCATGAATTCTTCAGCTTCCAATATGATTTTTCCTTCCTTGTCAAGTTTTGGAAATATTGTTTCAATTGAGATATTGTCACCTATAACCTTCTTTAATCATGAAACATGAAAAAATAGGTGAACTCAGGAAGATGCAGGAAGCTCCAATTTGTATGCCATAGTATCAATCTTTTGCAACACCTTGTAAGTACCATAGTACTTTGGTGATAATTTATTGTCCTTCTTAGCTTTCTTGAGAGAAATTTGTATGCATGTTCATAGCCATAAAAATACCCAGTCACCTACATCAAAACTTCTTTCATTGTGATGTTGATCTGCCTATTGTTTCATTCGATTCTCCACCAAAGTGAGGATATCCTTTACGAGTTGGAGAACTTGTTCTTGATGCTTGACGTGATCTTCCACTCCTTGAACCTTAGATTTTTCTCTTAAAGATGATGTGATGGATGGTGGATGACAATGATCATGGTATTCTCCCATAATTCTTAACAAAATTTTGATACAGCTACACACTTCATTTTTCAGATCTTGACTCAGTTTGGGTGCCCTAAGATTTTGATGAGCGATCGGGGTACACACTTTGTGAATGAAACTATCCAAGCTCTCACTGAAGAATTCCATATTCATCACAAGAAAAGTACTATGTATCACCCACCGACAAATGGTGCGGTGGAAGCCTTTAATAAGATATTGGAGACCATGCTCACTAACACTTGCAATGCTAATTGAAATGATTAGGATGTGTGCATACCCTTCGGTTCTTTGGCTATACAGAACTACGTGCAATAATTTGATAGGAATGACACTGTTAAGAATAGTGTATGGGCAGGAAGTTGTTATGCCTATGAAGTATAATGTCCCCAATTTGTGCATTGCAACGTTCACTAATATGGCAGAGCAAGATATTATAGAAGAAATATTGGCATAGTTGGTTGCACTAGAAGAATACTGGTTCATTGCAGGTTTCCATCAGTAGGTACAAAAGGTGTGTTGAGCCTCCAATTTTTCATAATTTTCTTGATGAAACCATCCATTTTCGTATCATTCCATTCACCCATTGTCATCATTTTTAACCATATTTGTTCATAAATGCACCAAATTCCCACATACATGTTTACATGGTTTATTATTATTATTTCTATTATTTTTAATGAATTAAAGAGAATTATGCATGGTTTTACAAATGATAGTTTGACAATTCAATTTTTTACATTTTCCGCAGCTGTCTCCATGGTTGGGTAGTAGCACCACTCTAGAATTAAATCCAACACTTGGAAATTGTTTTTAGAATCTCAAATATGGATTGTTGTTAGTAAAATTCCACCCAGCTCACACATGTGGACCTCCAGGAAAAGGTCAAGGGAAAATCGTAGCAGTTTTTACTAGTCAACTTCAAACATGTTTTCTGAGAAAACTAACGTGAATATCACAAAATAAAAACATGGTTTTTGTTCAGCATAGCCCCAATTAAGTTCTTCATGCACATTTTTCCTGAATTTGTTACCATTTGGGAGATAATTCAGGTTCTTTGGAGCCCTATTTGGTAGTTGCATGAGCAAACATTGCGCCCATGTGTCAATAAACTCCCAGTCAATGAAACAAAGGTTGGAATGGACTATGCTTCATCAAATTCGTGGAAAATATGTGTCCATTTAGTTATGATATTTAGCCATATGAATATCCATGATGTTACAATGAAACCGCTATATAAATTCTCCATTGAAACACATTGGAGAGGTTAATTTTCTGAAGCATATTGTGAAGTTTTAAAACTCCTTTTTTCATTCCTTTTTAAGGAAGAAGTACCTTGAAGACTTGATGCACATCTAACTGTTGGAGTAAATATTAGACATCTTGTTTGTGGAGGGCCCCTGCAAATAGTGAAGGTTCTATATTTTGTGTTTTTAATGTAGTTGTTTTAATGTTTTCATTTTATCATTTGATGTAGTTACTTTTAGAATTCCAATTTGTCATTTTCCATAGTTGTTTTCAGAGTTCCAATTTTTCATTTGTTGTAGTTGTTTCCAAAATTCCATTTTTTTATTTGATGTATATTCTTTCATAATTCTTATTTTATCATTTGATGTATATTCATCCATATTTCCTTTCGAATTTTCAAACTGTAGAGGATTCATAGTTTTACTTCTAGAGAAACAATGATTTATTTTAAAGTAGTTTTACAAGTGCATGAGTGGTTTATTTCAAGAGCATGAGTGATTTCTTTCTGAAATAGTGGTGATTGAGCTATTTCCTTTCATCATATGAATGTGTTCTTTTCCATTCACGAGTGATTTCTTTTCAAGAGCTATAGTGATTTCTTTACAAGTTTCGTTGTCATAACATTTCATTTCAAAAACATAAAAATGTATAAATTCCCTTTTCTAGAATTCGATTTTATCTTCATGCACAATATTTTTAGAGAATAAGAATTTTTAGAGGCTAACAAATAAATTAGCTAAGATTTATTCGTAAGATAGAGAAATTTTGTTTCAGTTTTTACAAAGTAAAAAACATGTTGATTTTTAGAATTTAGTTGGAATTTAAATTTATCAATTTCATTAGGAACATAAGAATAAAAACATCCTTAGAGGTAATATCTACAAATCTAATCATCACACCAATAAACTAAATGAATAAAAGAGGCTTATAGCATATATCATGCACTTTCACTTCACAAGTTTACCAACTCTGGTCAATAGTTTATGCAATCAGTTTAAAACAATTAAATTGACCAAACATTTTGGCGTTGTTTTCGAGGAAGTGCAAATAGGAGCCTTTTTATTTTCATTAAAATAAATAAATAAATAAAACAAACAAAAAAAACCTCAATCATCTACCACACCCATTATATCACGTGGTGCAATAAGAGCCACACATCCACAACATGAATTATTATTTTTGCAGGTAGAAGAAGATGTGACAAAGGAGGTTGAAGAAATAGACGAAGATGATGAAAATGAGGAAGATCCTTTTGGATTTCCCATTCAAGAAACTGATTTAAATGGTCATATGAAGAGAATCCCTTCATATGTAATTCCTAAATTCAAAGGTATGGGATCAGAAGACCCGGAAAACTTTCTTTTTGAATTTGAAATTATTTTTAGATCTTATGGATACTCATTACACATTCAAAAATTGAATTTTTTTTAGGCAACATTGAAGGATAGAGCTCTTAGATGGTTCATGACATTAGTAGCAAATTCTATAAGGACATGGGATGATATGAAAAGGGTATTTCTGGAAAAATATAAAGATTATTGCATACATCATGACCTTAGAAATTAAGTCTTAATATGAACCAAAAAGAGGATGAAATCCTAGAAGATTTAGTGGACAGATTTACTTAAAATATCAAAAGATCTAAATTGCATGATTTAGTATCAGACACATTAAAAACTCTCATAATAAATGCTATAAAGGATGAATGGATTGATCTTCTTAATCTCATCGTAAATGGAGATGTCTATCAATTTCCATTTCAAGAGATTTGTGAACTGTGCAAGAACATATCAATAAAAAAAGCACAGTATGTAAGATCCTCTCAAGATCAATTTATGGAAAGAGTAATTAAGTCGACATCAGGATTGTTAAGTAAAACTGAACTTAGCAATTTTCTAAACATTCTCTGTAATTTAAATGAATAAAATGACATGCTAAGAATGAAAAACAAGAAAAAAGTTGAAAATGTTGATTTATTTTGCCCTAAATGTACAAAGAAAGATTTTTTGCATGAATGTCCACTTGATAGCATTAAAATTTTTAAAATTTGTGTAGGATGACATACTAATAAAGATTTCCCATCATTACGAGGGTTGAAGATAGTTTACCAGAATGATAATGGAGTGAATCAAGAAAAAGAGAAACTCTGTTATGTAGCTTCAAGAGGACTATGAAAACCTCATCAACCCAATATGATGCAATATCCTTATGCAAAGTTTCAAGATTATGTGCAAAAATCTCAAAGTAATGGGAAAACACCATTGCCTTGGCAACCTTGGACATCTCAATCCCAACCTCAAAACCAATAATGGAAACAAAGTTAGAAAAGGCCCTACAAAGGAAATCCACGATATCCTCAGTATTCTTCTCACTATCCTCAATATCAATGTTATCCATACAATTCACCTCCACCACAACATCAATTTCACCACAAATCAACCTTAATTAAAACTTTCTCATTACCAACCAAACAAGCACCCCAAAGATCCATTTCCACTCCACTACTTGCACAACCATTTTGAATGCCCAACAGCAAAACACCTCAATCCTCTTAAAATTTTTAGGTATTGAAAAATTATTCACCAACTTCCATTGAAGAACATCAACCAGAAGAAGAAGAATAAGATAAGGTCCAATAATCATGGATGCCTGTGGATAAAGAGTAGTTGTTGGAACCTAAGATTTAAAATCTTCTTGCATGCATATCACCATATTCTATGAATGAATATAACCTCTAAAGACTTGCATGACATGATATCAAGAAGGCAAGGAATACAAGATTACATTGAATATTTGTTCGAGACAATCATCGAATCCCAATGCTCAATTATTTAGTATCTTCTGACATCATCTCAATCAAGGAAATTGGTCTCTCATATATTGGTACATATCAAACAGTATATTTGAAACCTGCATATGAGTTTATCTATCATCTTGTTACATACATGGTTTCATTGGAAGTATTCATATACTTGAACAAGATTCCTTTTTCAAGTAGAGTAGGACATATAAAAAAATAAAAATAAAAAGTAAAGAGAAAAATAAGTCATATTACGAAAACTATCTTACTGGTGTAATTAGACATGAGCTTTGCTTAAGAATCAGGAAACTGGCGAGAAAACTTCATAATAATTTCTGCCATTTCATGATGGTTTCAATCATTTATAATGGTTCTTCAAATCATTTTTGGTTCTATGATCGAGTTGGATGAAGTGAAATTCCTTAAGGTCCACCTTCCAAAAAATCTTGTGCCATCGACCCCAACACATTATCTGAGACCAATATAAAATATTATTTGGAGTGCCTTGGAAACTTCATACATCAATGGCAAGCCTCCTCGTTGAAAACAATGAGAATACAACAATGTCCCTTGATTGTTACATCTTGCAGGTGACTTGACTTCAACACTTTCATTCATCCCTATCAAGATGCACATGAGTACGTTGACACTCATTTACATTATCGGTGAGTTGTCTCGCATTGGTTAACGATTTTCATCATTGATCGGTAATCCAGTGATTTCTTCCCATGTTCGACTTCGACACATTCATTCGCATGCTAAGAATTGTGCCATGAATTTTGGCTTCGATGAAGACTAATGGTTTTATGGAATCAACAACAATTTGCAGCGGTACATTTTATTGGTTTCTTGTAGTAGAATGTTCAACTTTTTTTCATCCAACAACATCATGATGACACCATTACAACACTTTTTCATTCATTTAATTTTCAAGCAAGACAATAAATTTGGGCCCATTTTAGTATATGTAGTATGTTTCATGGTTTCTACTTTAGCATGCTATTAGAAATCCAAATCAACAGTTCAAACTCATACAAAATAATTTTCTATAAAAATTGTCATTTTTTGCAATAGTTGCAGAAAGTTGCAGTTTTTGCAACTATTGTTGTAGCAACCTATTTTTTCTGTAGCAACTTGTTCTAGAGGAAGTTTTGGAAAAAATATTACAAGAGATTGGAGTAGGAAAAAATTTTGAGTTTCTGGGTTTTCTTAGAATATGATTAATTGAGTAAGAAATGGACATAATTCAATAAAATTGCAATTTTCTAGGACTTTTCAGTGGGTTTTAAAGGTGGATTTTCAATTTTCACCATTTTGGACATATTTGGGCAAATTTCAATTTTTTTTCACAACAATGTATTTTCTTCATCAAAATGGGATGTTGAAGGTATGTGGCGATATAAAAGGTAAAAAAAAATGATTTCCCTTTTGAATCACTAAATTTGCCTTAAAATGAGTTCATGGCATATGTTTTTATTGCAACAATGAGTAGTGTAAAAGGTGAAATAGGGCAGAAATTGATTTGATTATAACTTGCAAACCATGCATCCATTGGGCCTGAACTTTTGTGGTAAATTTATTGAGTTAGGATAAATGAACACAAAAAATCTTAGTAAATTTGAGTGTGTATGTTTCAAGAAATTGGCCACTTTCACCTACAACCATTTCTCATTTTTTTTTGCGATTCATGCACCCATTGGATGAGATTTTTTGTGGGAAGATGCATAATATTAATAGTAAAAACGGCAGAAAATTGCAGGATAATATGAATTATCATCTAATAGAAATTGGAAAAACAAATCCGCTACAAGAAAAGATATATTTTGTGGAGCAAGGTCAAAGTGGAGGTCAATGCATCATGGAGAAGAGTACCTGAGCCAAATAAACACCAAATCAGCCATCGGATGATGTTCTCTTCTCCAATTCCAATAGGTAAACTTGAGGTAAAAATAGCCTTAAGCTTTTTAATTTGTTAAAAATTCTAGAAATTTTGATGAAAAGCTATTGTAAACATGTAGTTCCAATATTTCTCCCATTATGTTTTTTCATAACTTTTAACAATGAATCCCATAAGTTATAATTGATTCTTTCTCAAAAAAATCCAGCCACCCATTCAATCATCCCATTTTTTTCCATGGTCGTAATGGTGTTCTTCTATGTTTTCACCACTCTCTTGTTAGTCCATGCTTTCCTTAATGGTCCATCAACATGATGTTCTTGAGAAAAATAATTATTTTACAATATAAAAACTTGAATTCTGGTAGATGTTTGTAGCACATGATCAAAAGGTACCTGAAGTACTTTAAATTATGTGTCATATTTCTCATCTTCAGATTTTAATGGAAGCCAATAAATTATGAGTACAAATCCACAAGAAGAAGAAGATTGCAACAACGGTTTGTTCACACACTCTTGAAATCACTTCGAAGCATATTTTAGGCTTTGATAAGTTGTATAACCCTCAACAAAAACTCTTATTTTTTGTTATGTGCAACTCATGTTGTCAAAAGCTTCACATTGGGAATTATTCTTCATTCATTAGTTTGTGATTTCTTAAAGAAACTATTTGATAACATTGTCGAAATATGATTGGTTGCTATGCATAGAAGATAAGAAGACAATCATTATGGGTTGCAATCTATGAAAATTTCTAGCCACACTAATGGGATGAACTTCACAAGGACGGAAAGCACATTCTATAGATGGAGTAAAAGTCTTGATGTGTTATTCACAATATGGTATTGTAGCAAGGCTGGAACAATTTGAGCACAATTAAAATAGTAAATAGTACTTAGATATGCTACTATGTGGGCATCCTTTCTTTTCACACAAGTTTCATATAATAAATAATGAAGGGTTGTATAAAAGTGCATCTTATTGAGATAAAGGGTCAATATTGCTCTCTTGGAGCTTTGGTTAAGGATTTAGTTGAAATGACAGAATAAAGGAACACATAAAACGAGTCAGATTATGAAACTTTGCAATGCTTTCTTTGCATGAAGACATGCAAAATCACTGATGTGGGGGAATGTTGGGCCTCCATTTTTTCATAATGTTTTTGATGAAACCATCTATTTTCACACCATTCAATTCACACATTGTTATGATGTTTAACCATATTTCTCCATTAACCATAGTTCTTCATAAATGCACCAAATTCCTGCATACATGTTTACATGGTTTATTATTATTATTTCTATTATTTCTAACGAATTAAAGAGAATTATGCATGGTTTTACTAATGATAGTTTAACAATTCAAGTTTCTACAGTTTCCGCAACTATCTCCATAGTTGAGGTAGTAGCATCACTCTATAATGAAATCCAACACATGGAAATTGTTTCTAGAAGCTCTAATATGGATTGTTGTTGGTAAAATTCCACCCAGCTCACACATGTGGATCTCTAGGCAAAGATCAAGGGAAAATGAGAAAATGTTTTACTGGTAAGCTTCAAACACATTTTCAGAGCAAACTAAGGTGAATATCACAAAACAAAAACATGGGTTTTGTTCAAAATGGGCCCAATTAAGTTCCCAATGATCATTTTTCTCGAATTTGTTACCATTTGGGAGATAATTAAGGTTCTTTGGACCCCTCTTTTGTAGTTGTGTGAGAAAACATTGTGTCCATGTGCCAATAAACACCTAGTCAAGCAAACAGAGGTTGAAATGGATTGTGCTTCATCTAATTCATGGAAAATAGGTGTCCATTCAGTTCTGATATTTAGCCATATGAATCTCCATGAAGCTATAATGCAACCCCTATAAAAACACTCCATTGAAATAAAGAGGAGAGGTTAATTTTCCGAAGCATATTGTGAAGTTTTAAAACTCTATTTTTCATTCCTTTTTAAGGAAGAAGTACCTCAAAGACTTGATGCACAGCTAACTGTTGGAGTGAATATTTGACCGCTTGTTTGTAGAGGGCTCCTGCAAAGAGTGCAGGTTCTGTATTTTGTGTTTTTAATATAGTTGTTTTCATGTTTTCATTTTATCATTTGATCTAATTATCTTCATAATTCTAATTTTTCATTTTCTGTAGTTGTTTTTAGATTCCAATTTTTCATTTGTTGTATTTGTTCCCACAATTCCATTTTTTTATTTGATGTAGATGCTTTTGTAAGTCTTATTTTATCATTTGATGTAGATTCATCCATATTTCCTTTCGAATTGTGAAATTGTAGAAGATTAATAGTTTTACTTCTAGAGCAATAATGATTTATTTTAGAGTTGTTTTACAAGTTCATCAGTGATTTATTTCAAGAGCATGAGTGATTTCTTTTCGAAATAGTAGTGATTGAGTCATTTTCTTTCAGCATATGAGTGCATTCTTTTCCGTTCATGAATGATTTCTTTTTAAGAGCTATAGTGATTTCTTTACAAGTTTCATTGACATAACATTTCATTTCAAAAACATAAAAGTGTATAAATTCCCTTTTCTAGAATTCGATTTTATCTTCATGCAAAAGACTGTTAGATAATAAGAATTTTTAGAGACTAACAAATATATTAGTTAAGGTCTTCATAAGATAGAGAAATTTTGTTTCATTTTTTACAGAGTAGAAATCATGTTGATTTTTAGAACTTAGTTGAAATCTAAATTTATCAATTTCATTAGGAACATAAGAATAAATACATCCTTAGAAGTAATATCTACAAATCCAATCATCACACCAATAAACTAAATGAATAAATGAGGCTTCTAGCATATATTGTTTACTTACACTTCACAATTTTACCAACTCCAGTCGATAATTTATGTAAACTTAAGACAATTAAATTGACCAAACAAGGCGTGTGAAAAATCTTGGTATGACAGGCACATTAGACAGAAGGTATTTAAATAAGAAGTATTGATTTTGTTATATGACAACAAGTTTGCGCACCACCTAGGAAAGTTCAAAATGCATTGGCTCAGACCATATATTGTCATGGAAATCACAGAAGGAGGTTTAGTCTACCTAGCCACATTAAGCAGAGAAGACCTTCCTGGGTATATCAATAGAAGTTGATTGAAACCATACAAGGATGACCCTCTCCCTATGCACACCAAATGAATATATGGATGGAAGTATGGATCTGTGCAGCAAGGATGGTAGATGCGCAGACAGCTGTGATGATCACACAGTAGTTATGCTACAAGGTTGACTCAGTCGCAGAGGTGCCAAAATATAGTAGTTGGAATAGTAAATCTAGACAAGACAACATTATTACTATTTGGAGGAGTGGCTAAACTACATTTAATGAGGGGATTTTGCCAGACTTGAAATCATTTTAGCATTTATGAGGCTACATTAATTATTAGAAGACCATTTAAGATGAGCCTACACTATAAATATGACTAGAAGGGTCGCAGTAGTTCCCTTGTACGATTTTTGGTCTCTGCTCTCCGTGTATTATCTGAAGCTTATGTCTGGCCTTGATCTGATCTTTAAGGAGCAGTTGTGCCACTGATGTTTGGGTCATCCCATTTCGCCTAATATGAGTTGCACCAAGCCCACACCTTCTGCAATGTAAGTCGAGGAGACATATGGGCAGGCCATTGAGACCCCTATGCCAGTGCAATCTAAGAAGGGGCAGTCCTCAGGGTCCGGAATGTTGCCACGCCAGAAGGCCTTAAAACCTCGATCAACCGCTGCAAAGCGCTAGAAGAAACCTATCGCCTAATTACCCGAAACCGTCATGGAAGAGGATGTAGTGGAAGTATTCGATCCTATCTCGTAGCTGGTTGCATATTATTTTATATTAAATAATAATTTTGGTTCGAAATGCATCCACAATGTTCTATTACAATGATTATTACCGAAAGAATTTTAAATAAATGCAAAATATTAATATTGATTAATAATAATAAGTAATTACTAATAACAATAATTGTTTTAAACTAATTATAATAATAATAAAAAATTGACAATAGTATTAATAATATAAATTAATTAATTAATTATTATTATTTTTTATTAACTAATAATGATATTAAATAATATTAATTAATATGATATTGAAAATAATAATAGCAATTAATAATAATAGCAATAATAATAATATAATAATATTTAATATTATAATAATGATATTAATATTTAATAATAATAATTTTTAATATTTTTGTTAATTATTATAAATTAAAATAATTAAATATTTCAATTTTTATTATTATTATAAAAATAGTTTTTGTAATATTCTAATTATTTTTATTATTATATATTTATATTAATAATAATGATGATGATTAACTCCTACTAAAATCAATACTAACAAAGACAACTAATATCATTATTCAAATTAAATTTATACTATTAACATTTATCTAATAATATCAATCACATTTATTAATATTATCGTGATACTATTAATAATTTCAATATAAATATTAATAATATCAATATCTTTAAATATTAAAGTAATACTTTCGATTTGAACATAATAAATCTATCTTACCATAAGAATATTTCATAAGTGTATATATTTCAACTTTGGGTAGAGGAAGGCTCATTGACTTTTACTTTTATTTTAATGGACAATATCGATAAATTTTGAAAGGAATATGCTAGGAATATCGTTCGTTAGAGACGACTTAGGTATTAAGGGAGCCCAAACCGTTAACCAAAACATAGAGCATTGTATAGAAATACACGATGGTCTCAAGCATCCAAGGTGGCCACATTACAAATCCACATTATCATAAATGGAACGGGAGCCTTTGTTTTTTAGAATAAAACGTATCGAAAACGTAATAACACAAAAAATGACGCTCCGTATGGCAGTTAAGATAGAGTTTTCTAAGTGGCCAGGAGGCAACATACACTAAATACTTAGTTTAATTAAAAAAATACGAAAAGCTATTAAAAAAATGTTTTCATCGATCAATTAGTATCCAAAAATATCGGCTTTTAATATGTTTATGTTCTTTACCTCCATTTCCTTGAAACTAATTTCGTTCATAAATTCTGGCTTCATAGGTTTTCTCCTTATTTCCTTACACCTAATTTCTTCTTTCATAAATTTTTAATATGTTTATTTCTTTTTACCTCCATTTTCTTGAAACTAATTTCGCTCATAAATTTTGGCTTCATAGCTTTTCTCCTTATTTCCTTACACCTAATTTCTTCTTTCATAAATTTTTAATATGTTTATGTTCTTTACCTTCATTTCCTTGAAACTAATTTCGTTCATAAATTTTTGGCTTCATATGTTTTCTTCTTATTTCCTTACACCTAATTTCTTCTTTCATAAATTTAATTTTTCTCTAAAGAACAACTAACTAATAATAAATTTGCAATTATTTGAAGAGAAATATTAAATATGTTATTAATGTAATTAGTAATTTTATAATTAGGTATAAGAGGTTTTCGAAGTGTATTATATTAGATATCATTTTTGGGATTCAATTGCTTTAAGCCACTCATTTATATATGACCATTTCCATGAGAGGTATTTGTAACTCACGAATTTCTCATGATTTTTTAATAGTCCACTTAGCACTCATAATTTCAAATCAGGTGTATTTTTGTTTCTCCTTTTTTAATACAACAACTTTTGTTATCAAAGGAAAACAGTTAGAAATTAGAAACCTATGTGTTTTTGTGATTAGTAAGTTAATTAATTTTTCATTAAAAATAATAAATAATTGGTATAGTAAAATTATTGTTTTGCAATCGAGATATGTTTAAAGATATTAACTTTTTCACTTTACATTTTATTATTGTCTACCCTATTTGGAATAATAATGGAATTAAAGGGCTACAAAATTTTTTATTTTATTTTTGGTAAGCTTCATAGTACCTTTCTATTTTCATATATTTAGAGGGCAAATTGTCCTACAAAATATAGCAAGTATAGTGACCTCAACCTTCCTAGAGGAAACCAAGTTTTTTGGCCACCGTAACGAGTTAAAAGCAGACCAAAACCAAAATTGTCTGATCCTTCTTCATACAACCTTAATGACTAAAGTATTTCCATAACATTTACAAATAAAACAAGTAGTAATACTTATAAATGCTAAAATCATAGAAAAAACTAAGCATCTAAGCAGAAATATCCTCAGAGGAATCTACAGGTGCTGGGTCTTTAGCAGTAGAACTCGGCACATGTTCACTACGTTTTGGATTTTGCAACTATTTCTCTATCTTTCCAATCCTATAATTCAGCTAAATCTGAGCTTTGAACATCTCATGCATGTCCAGTTCCGTTTGCTGCAATTCAAATAGAATTGAAGAACTGATACTCTTTTCCTCTTTGCATGCCAATGCCTTTACAAGAAGTCATTTCATCTTCCAATGTGTCTTCACTGACCTCTGAAAGAGGGATACCCTACCCTTAGTGTTTCCTGGATCAGTTATGAAGTCCATTTTTGAGATCTATTCTTCCATATCCTCATCCTTGCTATCTGTTTGTCATTCCCAGCCATGAATTTCAGTCTTTATTTGAACTAAGTTGCCAGTTTCATATACACAACCAACTACTCTTCATTAACCTCACTGACACTGTCCAAATGAATTTGCAGGAAATTTCATGCAACTTAATTCAGAGAGTGGAGGTCCGCCGTCGATTGTTACGAACAGGAGTGTTGTAAGGTCATCCACCACGTGGAGCCCCACACCTCTGATTTTCAGCCTAGCACCCCGATCGGGGGAAAGGGCTACATAAAACATTATTTCTAATAAGAAATTATTATATTTCATTTCTAAAAAAATATAATTTTCAATTTTGATAAATTTTGATAATATAATGGAAAACTATATACCATACTCTTTTCCTTTATTAATGTACTTTGGCTAAATTCAATTATTATAATTTCATCTTCATAAATGTTTTTTTTTATGTTTTTTAGATTTTTCTTGGGTTTTGTCTCTCCTAGTTTCTTGAAAGAAAAACCTCTAAACTTTTTTTCTGATCCATTTCCGTTTCTCATTCCGCTTATCATTTCCCATTTCTAGTAACATGGCTACAAATTACCTGTGGTCAAGACATTGAACCATTTCGAATGGTGATTGTTCTTCTTAGCTGGAGAAGTTGAGTTCCACACATAAATGATCGTTTGGATCTGTATTGTTGGAAATAATCTGTATTGGGTTTGTATTTTCATGATGGAAACCATTATATTTTCAAAATTAGACAATTTCTCAAACCAAAAGCTTAAAGAGGATACACCCGATAACAAGGTTCCAGCATGACCATTATATCCTTAAATTTTAGGGGGTTGGGAGCACCTCATAAATTATGCTCTCTCCGGGGGTTGTTTCATATTTATCAACCATGTTTGATATTAATTCAAAAAACCATGACAGAGAAAGAAAAATATGGGAGGCTATGATTTCTATTTGCCTAGAATGTCTTGTATGTTCCAGTGACTCCAGTGGACTCTCGGGGATCTAGGTGAGTTATGGAACCCAAAGAGAAATGATTTACAATCATATTATTCATGTGCAGGTATCATTATGTCTAGATAAAAGTGGGATATGGACGAAAATATCACATCATTAATTATTATGCTCCATATTCAGAGTGCAAAGTATTTTAGGAAAGGATGTTGAAATTTGGTATCTTAGGGCTGAGTTATCTAATAGTTGGTGGATATTTTAACTTTTCTTTGGGAAAGGTGGAAATATGGGGTTTTAGGGAAAAGGAGGATGACTTAGATGCATATTTCGTAGATTTGATGGGGATACATCATTTGATGGATATTGAGTCGGAAACCCTTGGACTGAACTGGCGGAATGGGTGGATTGGTGGGGAAGGAATTGCAAAAAGGATCGATAGGTTTTTGATGAGCTAGTCACATGACTAAAATATATGTGATATGAAATCAACTATTATACTAGGTAGCATCTTGGACCATCTACCAATTTTTCTATCCTGGGGAGAAGAACATCCACGATGTACATATCCTCTTAAATTTAATTCTAGATGGCTACAAATGAGAGATTTCTACAAGATGGTAAACTATGTATGGAACAAGAGTATTCATCCTCCTCCTATGAATTGTATGTATGTCATATCCACTAATATTTCCTTCTTCAAAACGAAGGCACTCTCATGGATTTTGGGTAAGAAGAGGGAGGAAATTTGAACTCTAAGAGAGATTTTCCAATCTATCAAGAAATATTATGATCAGACTAGTCCTTTGTACTCCTTAGAGTCATAAGGAGATAAGATGATCCAGATGGAAGGCATCAGGAACAAGATCTTCTAGAACCATGAGGTTGATATTTGAATGTATATCAGGAAAATTTAGGTACAAGGTGGAGATAAAAATAATAAGAATTTCCATCGTCGGTTTAATATAAAAAAATATGAATTATATTCAGATGATCAAGGATATAGAGGGGAATATATGCTTATCTTAGGCCTCTCTGAAACAAGCAGCAGTATAAAATTTCAGGGATCAACTTTTAGCCAGGGAGCCCCATATTACTCCACAGACTGGCTTTTCATCACATATACCAAAAATGATTTATATTGACGAGAAATAGATCCTAGGTAGACCTATTACCAAGGAGGAGCTAATGGAAAAGACAAGAGAGAGCACAAAATATAAGAGCCCCAATCCGGATGGGTGGGGGGTAGAATTTTTTATCCATTTTTCGAAACTAATGATTTTATATCTCTTGGAGGCTCTTGAGGAATTACAGATTTATGGGTATATTTGGGGGAAAATAACCACAACATATATTTATCTTATCCCAAAGAAGAAAAATATTGAATCCTTTATGAATTTTAGGCCGATATCAGTTTCTAATTCTGTGTATAAATTGATATCGAAGGTGATCACACGAAAGCTGAAACCTATACTATCTAGACATATTATAGAAGACAATTTTTGGCTTATTGATGGAATAAATATAGAATAAGGTATTGGTATTACCCAGGAGATTTTTTATTCTATCAAAACCCAGAATCTTACGTATTTCCTTCTCAAGGTTGATTTGACCAAGGCTTAATAGTATTGATTGGGAATTTATGAAACTAATTTTGATTAAAGTACGTCTGTGCCCTTCAAAAATATGATGGCATGAATAAAGAATATGAATTGTGTTATCATCATTAATGGAATTCCTACCCATTTCATCTCGGCCCACAGGGGCTTAAGGAAAGCTTACAAATTATCTCCTATGTTGTTCATATTGGTCATTGACAGTTTGAGTAGGAAAGTAAGAAATGTAGAAGTTCAAAGTAATATTATTAGAATTAGAGTATCTCTTTAGATTGATACCACCCATATTATGTTTGTGGATGACCTTATTTTTCGAGGGGCGACTATTGTTTCTGAATGGACATTTTTTCATAACATTATTCAAAAATTTGAAATGACATCAGGGCAATGAGTGAATGGACTGCAATCAATACTCATACACAATGGTAATATTGGGACGGAAATTAGGGACATCTACCAACTATTTGGTGTCGTACACAAGCAAATGGATGAAGGCTTCACATGTTTTGGATTGAACCTACAACCTAACAAATACTTTAACAATGACTTGGATTGGTTGGTAGAGAGGTTTCATACGAGACTTGATTGCTGGAAGCACAAATGGTTGAAAATGGGGGGCAGGCTAACCATGTTAAAAGTTGTCTACAAAATATATCAATATATTAGATGCACCTTTTTCAATTTCCAAAGGAAATTGTTAAAAGGATCCAATCGATCAAGGGACACTTTATCTGGTCCGAGACCATTCTTTATGGAAAGATTCACTTAGTTAAATGGTCCATCATTGCGAGACCTATTCAGGTAGGTAGGTGGGGAGTAATAGATCCCACAATATTCAACATGGCGTTGATTGTAAAGAACATGTGGCGCGCAACCACAGGTTTGGGAATATGGTGACATATTATTAAAGGAAGATATATGTATGGACACAATTTTACACCATGGATTGTCGGTGGGGTAAAGATGAAATATAGATCATCATACATCTTGAGAATTATGATGAAAAAAATTCAATGGATTTTGGGTTTGGTACACTAGAAGGCGGGAGATGGATCCAAGATCATGATTGGATTGGACGCTATCAAAGGTATGGTGGGAAACCACTCTTTACCAATCCAAATCCTTAACTTTCTCCATGAAAGGATATCTTTTTTCCTAAAACAAATTTTCTATCAGAATACACAATGTATTAACAAACAGTCATGTACTAGAGCTCAGCAAATACAGATGTGAGGAGAATATGTGATTGAATGGAAATAATATATATCAAAACTTAGAAATGAAGGTATAATGATTAATTAATAGGAAGACCAGAGGACCTGTGGAGGTAACCAAAAAATGGGGTTGTCGATGGTTACAAATATTTAAACATCTCTAAAAAATAATAAAGAAGGAATGAATACACCATCTTGGATTCATGTTATCTAGAAAGGTAATCTACCTATAAGATCAAATTCTTCTGCTCATTGGTTATTATGGACAAAACCTTTACATGGAATAATCTTCAACGTAGAGGGTAATCAGGCCCAGGCATATGTATTCTCTATAAGAATAATTATGAGGATGATGATCACATTTTTATTCATTTCCCATTTGCGAGAGCTCTATTAAAAGGCGTTATAGACACAATTGGAATTTTCCCTCCCCAATATCAAAAATTAGTGAGGCACTATTTTAGGACTTGGTTCAAATATCATGTAATATACAAATTTCTACCACTATATATAGTATACTCCATATGGAGAAGTAAAAATGCAATCATTTTTTACAATAGGTATCTAGATGGGAGGGAGGATATCATAAAATATGTTTCATATTATAATGAATATGGACCATAAAAGAGTATTAGAAAATACCGATATATCAAGACCATAGATATTTGGAACTCATACTAAGTAGGATTTTTGATGGTGCTAAGGTGCCTACATAGTAATAGAACCAGGGAAATCCTATCACTTTTGGTGGGAAGGAGGACAAGGAAAATAGTAAAGTGGATATTAATAACTATGACGGGCACTAATAGCAGAAATATGGCTTTGATTGGACAACATCAAAATCTACAGAGATGCAAAGGGGATAGGAGAATGGGTGAAAGGACATAGAAATTTCAATCCCTCCATTTTAAACAACTAGATGAACTGAATCAAGACATTAGTAAGTACATACCAACACATAAATTTTGACCACATTTATAGAGAACATAACTAAACATTTGATATGCTATCAAAGAGAGGTATCGACAAGGAACATAGTAAGTTTTTCTTCTCAACACGTAAAAAATGAACAATGATAAACGTTGGTAGAATAAAATTTTCATAGAGAAAGTGGGTTCAAAGTACTGTAATAATTTTTTGATTAGACATGAAACTACATGATATGGTAACAATGAGAACATCACTGATATAATGTACGTAAAATGATAGTCTTTTTGTTAAATATTTTCAGGTATCGTGGACATTTGGATTTGTAGCTTATCAGGGGCATTTATGTGAGGGCCAATCCCTAGCACCATTATGGCCTCATTTGTACTCATAGGTCATATTGACACCTCCCTTATCACACAACCCCAACGCCAAAAAGTGATATCCCAGGGCCAACCCCACACAAGTAATAATCTCATGAAATATTACAAAAGGATAATAAGGTTGAAGGATTTTCTCCCCCACACCCATGGCCATAGAATAGATTACCATAACCCCCACATTGCTTCAACAAATGGACATGGAAACAATGATTTAATACAAAATAACTCGAATAACACATGGCTTGGGGGGACAACTTTATGCTACATACGAAAAGTTAGAGGCCACATAGACCAAAATCCCATGGCAGAAAACACACAAAATACCCATTGGCACCACCAGGCAAATAAAATGTAGACCTAGATGACACAAGACGTAGAAAAAATACAAAATATACAAATGAATAATCCAGTGCATTGGATATGCACGGGAGGGAAGGATCTAGCCAATAGTGAAAAACATATCCAATTGACTTAGCCACGATTTTGTGTCCAAATTCTACAAATGTTGACAATCCAACCATCTCCGAACTTTAAAACTAGATATGCATAATTCTCGTGAGAAAGAGGAAATCTAATCATCTCACCAAGTGCCCAAAAAGAATCATTTTTTTATTATTGGTAAGTGAAGCAACCCAACCATTAGATATGAATTGAACCATGCCAACACCATCTTCTTCAATTTGTTGGTAAACTGAGACCACCACATTGGGCACTCTCTAGATATTCCTTTTTTTGTTTCCATTTTCAATTTAAATTTAATTAATTTTAACTAACTAAATTATATATAAAACTTTAATTTAATAATTTCATTTAATTCTACTTTAATAATTATTAGGTTAGTATCATATATAATATTCTTATTAATTAAAATATGAATGGATATATTAGTATATTAATTAAAACATGAAATATTAATTTATTAATAATTGGTTTATCAATATAATATTTACTTAGAAAAAATTAATATATTAATAAGTATACTAAACCCCAATGGGTATATGTTATGGTTTGTGGTTATTTATTAATTATTTATGTCATTTTGATACTAAAATTAATTTAATTATTATTGAGAAATGTCAAGTTATTTTTATGCCAAATAAATAAAATAATTAATTGAATTATTGGTATTTCGGTTGCTTCAATAATTTTGAATTAATATTAAGGTTTAATATAAAGTTGAATTCATAGAACATACTTAATCATTGCTAATGTGTTTGATATAAGCCTATAGACCTTGTTTCTTATAAATAGCATTGATTTTTTTTTGAAGTCTAATTACTTAACATTTCATTATATTACATTATTTAGAAAATTGAGTAGACAATATTCATTTCTATTTTTTTATTATAGGGGACATTTCTTTTCTATTTAGAGATTATTTTATTTTCATTTTAAAAGAGATAACTATCAACTCTATGTTGAGAATAGACATATTTACACACCTTCATGTATTATGAATCTAGGCTCAAATGAAATTTAATGTCCTATTATTGATAGTAGAAGGAAAGTAGCATGGGAATTTGAATATTGAAAAAGATAATTCATTGTTATTAACAACAATTAAACAAAAATCGTACTTACACAACCTCATGTATTATGAATTTAGGCTCAAATGAAATTTAATGTTCAATAATTGATAGTAGCTGGAAAGTAGCATGGCCATTCGAATATTGAAAAATATAATTAATTGTTATTGACAACAATTAAACAAAAATCAACCAGCAAAACCAAAAAAAATCATTATTCTTGCTTATTGATAAGCATAAATGGTACCTTACAGATAATCATAAATATTATATGGAATTGTTGTTGTGAAAGATGGAAATTAGGTAAAATTATGACATAAGATATTAACATAAGAAATTAGGTCACCTGATAAAAAAGGGTCTCAAAATATTTGTTGAAAAAAGTCTACATCAATGTTTGAAGAAAGATGGAAATTAGGTAAAATTATGACATAAACTATTAACATAAGAAATTAGGTCACCTCGTAAAAAAGGGTCTCAAAATATTTGTTGAAAAAAATCTACATCAATGTTTGGAATCCTGTGATCTTGACCTTTGTGATTTTTATATACATGGTAGGCAAGAAAGAGCTTCATCTATAAGAGATGACTATAAAAGGAAAACAAAATCTACTAGTATCGACACAAATTGATGTGTTTACGTGTTCAATATGAAACTCATATTTTGTCACATTGATAAACTATGCATCCTATCCATTTCACATATTTCAAAAAATTTATGTTGTTGTTCTTTCCTTCCTTTGTAAAATAATCAAATTATGAAACACATCTTGGTATCACATAGATCTTTAGTTAAATTTACTATAAATTTCAAACATTTATACAAAATTTGCTTCAATTTAAGATACATTTTACTCATATCTAGTTTTATCAACTTTATTAAAAATTCCAAACATTTACACTTAAGTTTTCCCAATTTAAAATACATTTCACTCAAGTCCAGTTCCAATCATGGAATGCTAAATAATATTTTTTAATGCTTACAAAGTTGAAACATTGAATTATTTAAAATAAGTCTAAATTCATAACCATTAATCATTATCATTATTTATAATTCTTATAATAAATAAAATTACTCAATAATATATTTAAAATGCATAAATTTTCATAAAAAAATAACGGAAAATACTTAGAATTTTTTAATCTATTCAATTTTGAAATCTAATTTGGGTTCAAAGACAAACATAGATGGACGAGGACCACACAGAAGTTGATTTGTCTAGATACATGAAAATATATGGTGGACTTGTAGAAAGACATGTCCATGTAATTTGACATAAATTATAAACAAGTAACTCATTACCCTACTCACAACCATTTCTGATGTATACCAAACCTCTCATTCTTTGAAAATTAAAGTTGAGACGTGTAGCCTTTCTTTGAAAATATTTCAGAAGAGATTGTGGGATCTGTGCAATTTCTCTGATCCCTCTCTCACCTGTCTGATCCAATTTGGGCCTCTCTATCTCTCACATAATAACACCATTCAAATTCAATATGCATGAAGTTACAAGGACTTGTGACCCACAAGTGAAGATGACATGGACCCTCCCACTACCATCCACGTCCTCATATTAAAAAGATATGAAAAATAATGTCCCATTTTGGATGTTGAAATTGGCTATGCCCACCCTCATAGAATTAGTTTCCCATTTCGTATCATAATACTATATATATTTAAAGTATAATTTTTTTTAGAATTAATCTATTAGGTTTATTCATCTAAAAGTTCATATTTCTAGTTTATAAGATCATTCATAAGATTTATGATATTAAATCTAGGATTTAATATAAATCCTTTGGGTTTGTAATTATAGTTAACTGTGGTCAATCATGGCTCAATATAACATTATATTTTATATAAATATTTTAGATTTAATGAATTAACAATAATTAATATAAATTATAAAAAATATTTTTTTTTTTTAGTAAATAACAATAATAATTAGATAGTAATAAAAATATAGACGAATTAATTAATTATTATTAATTTATATTAATTAACAATAATGTTAAATTTAATTAAAAAAATATTAATATTGATTAATAATAATAAGTAATTAGTAATAACCATAATTATTTTATAATAATAATAATAACTAAATAATAATAATAATAATATTTAATATTTTTATTAATTAATATAAATTAATAATAATAAATTATTTGAATTTTTATTATAATAGTTATTTCTCTAATATTGTAATTATTTTTATTATTATCTATTTATCAATATGAATATTAATGACCATGATGATGATCTTGATTAACTTCCACTAAGACCAATGCAAACTAGGAGAACTAATATCCTTATTAATATTATATTTATACCTTTAACTCTATCGACTTATATCAGCCACATTTATTAATGTGGTTGTGCTACTATTGGTAATTTAAATATAAATATTAATAATATCTATAATATAAAGTAGTACTTTCCATTTGAACAAGATAAATCGATCTTACAGTAGGAATATTTCACAAATAGGTGTATATATTTCAACTTCAGGTGGAGGAAGGCTTGTTGACTTATATTTTTTATTTTAATGGATAATAAGGATAAATTTGGGAAAGAATATGCTGGGAATATCATTCGTTTGAGTCGAGTGATGACTTAGGTATTAAGGGAGCCCAAACCATCAAACATAAAATATTAATATTCAATTGATATATTTGAAACGACAGTCCATCAGTTTCAATGCATGCCATCATCATTTACTTCTCAATGCACAAAGAGCATTGTATCGACATGCACGATGATCTCTAGCATCCATGGTGGCCACATTACCAATACGCATTACCATAAATGGAATGGGAACCTTTGTTTCTACTAGAAAACGTATAGACTAGTAGTTGCCCCAAATGGTGCAAAGAGAGGTAGATAGGATTTTTAAATAAAAAAAGTTGTATAAGAAAATAGAAAAATATCAATTGAGACGTCAAACTTAAGTTTTTTTTTGTGCATTTTTTAAGTTGTTTTGTGTATATTCTTCTTAAATTTTATAATATGTAACTATATTAAAGTTGCTTAACAAAAACATTCTCTAATGTCATTTATAATATGTAACTATATTAGAGTTGTTTAACAAAAACATTCTGGAATGTCATTACAACAGTATATTCATTATAACAGTATGCTGGAATATTAAATACTAAATTGATTATGTCATATTTTAAAGCAATCTAACTAATAGATGAGATGATATTTTAATTTACAAAATTGAGTGTGTCAAGGACACATTTATGCATGCTAAAGCATCTATAAAAAACAAGAAATTATAATGTGGTTAAAAATTGTATTTCTAGATTTCAACCAAAAATAACTATTTTATCTAGACTACACCTAGTTTAAATGCATATTGAATGGTTCTAATAGTTAAGAATGCATGTCTTCTTGTAAAAGATTAAAATTTCAAATTAAAAAAGGTATAAAATATACATTTAGGAATCAAATCACTACACAAAGACATTGCATTCATATGTAAGTATAGCTTCCTTCATAAATCCAGATCATACATGGCAATAAAAAATAAAACCTTATCCTAACAATATAGCAACAGGATGCGGGATTCCACTATTTATTTAACTGGATGTATTACAATTCTATAGGATATTTGTATGAAAAATTCTTTCAAATTTGTACAGGTATATATGTCTGTGTTATAGGACAAATGAATTATACCTAGATGGGAATAACTCCACTAAAAAATGTAGTCACAATATTTTCAACATTCCAGGCCTCTGTCCTATTCAAGTATTAACCAAAGGGTATGTAGTGGGATCATTGTTTAGTTTCATTTTCTTTCTATTCACGTGGAACATTTGTCGGGGGAAGAGGACTCTGCTTAATTTTTTCACCTCAAACGGGGATGCAGACTTGAGAAATTCTAGGGACAGAATGTGAAAGTTACTGGGGTAAGTCTTTTTGTTACATGGCTTTACTTGAGAAATTTGTAAAGAGGATTGTTGTATCTATTCCAACACCTTAAATTTATAAAATATCAAATCAATGAAAATATCATATCTTTGTCCCATGCTATTAACTCTTATTTGTTTTCCCTCCAGGCTAAGGTAGGTTGCCATTAGGTTAGATCAACAGCCAACCTTATTGTTAAATTAGGTGGACCATTGTTAATATAATTTTTCATTTAAATGTCGAGAATAATATTTCTTATTATATGATATTAGAATTTAAACTACGGCGAAGGTTTGTATACATGCTACACTTCCTTTGACATGGGAAGATTTAAGAAAAATTCAAGAATCTTGTTTATTCACAATTCAGTGTTTTAGGTTGTCATATAACAATGATTTAATCATAAAATTCAAGCTGATATGAAGGTCTGCAGAAAGATATTTCGTATCACTAAACATTCTATTTACAGGACATTGTGCAGATATCATGTAATAGAAAAATTCACTACTACAAAGCATCTAAGAGACAAGAATATCATAATGTGCTCTATGCTATGTCAACCTTGATAATACATTTTCTTTTTTATATACTGACTAATAATTTAATGTTTTGTTTTTTTAAATTTTTCTTAAATTTTTATTGTTTTTCCTTGAAAAAATAACACATAATTGAATACTTTTAAAACTACATTTAACAGCTCCCTAAAAGTACATTCTTAGAACTCTAGTGTTTTTTTTGTTGCTCAACATTTTCTGCTTAATTGGCCCAAAAAAACAAGCAGTTGTCAACCGGACCCATTTGGATGCAGCACACAGACTGAGATATAGGTTAACACTAGGGTCAATGTCATAAGAAAAAAAAAATATGGGTTAACACTAGGGTCAATGTCATAAGAAAAAAACAATAGCTACAACAAAATAATGGAAAATTGCTGAAATAAATCCTTGAAACTCCTGTGTACATCATGAAAATATGGAATATGCAGAGTTTTATACATGTGTCATGTGAAGCATGATCCTCATCCTCTAGAAGATCAAATTAAGAAACAAGATCAGTTTGAAATACTATCACAGGCACTGCTATTAAGTTACATTTCAGCCATACAGATCATTCGAACAAGATGTTTAAGAGAATACCAAAGGATGAGAATTGTTTGGATACAAATAGAAATTTTTAATCAAAAAATCATGTACACATTTCCTTACCAAAATAAATGATATGATAGTGCACTCCAACCATGTGAATACAAAAGTACCATTTCCAAAGACTTTTAATTCCTAGATATAATCTCAATTCACACAAACCTTACCACTGCTATAATACCATATAGTAGTGAGATGACTTGTTGAAGGAAGGATACACCATTTTCACCAATGCAACACCTGGCCTATTGGGCCAATCGTTGCTGCAAGATTTCCTTGAGGTCTCTTTCCATCTGGACCCATATCAATTGAATCTCTGACTTGTAGCCTAAAAATCATAATAGGACAGTGAAGAAAATAATAAACATAAAACTAATGGACCTCTTTATTTTTCACATGTACGTTAGTACTCTAAAACAAGAGGAGATCACAAAATCTATAACGTTTACACTGCAGAATACCAAAGCTATAAAGAATTCTGAAAATATAAATATAATAAAAATGAATTTGGATACTTCCATAACAAACTTATTCAATAAAAATGTGAATTAATATCATAACATATTTCAAGGCCAATGAATTTGCATGGTAGGAATGACCCGCTTACATTGTGAAAAATAGAACAAATGCATTAAGGCAAATAGCGAACATTAGAAACTTCACCCCAAATCAGGTAGTATAAAGCAATTAGCAGCAGCTTCTTTTCTTTGTTTAATGCATCCAAGCTACATAGACATGAAGCAATTCATTTTTTTATAGTCCTTAGTAATCGGGAAACCTTAGCAAATTATTGCATCAAACCAAAGACTACAATGAAGCACTAACTAACATTTTCATGTAGATAAGCCATTGGGAATAGATAACACACATACCTAATCCAAACTAGACGTCTACGCAAATATTTACACCATTTGATATAATTATACAAAGACTTTGTGAAGACTCCCTGAATAGGTGCTTCATCAACATTATGCACTGCAAAAAATCAATAGGATTGATGCAGGGCAATGATAAATTGAAATAGTAAAACAAAAATAAGTAAATAATAAATCGAAATCCAAATATTTGAAGATTCTTATATGAAACCTCACAGAAAAATATATGGAAAACCACAATCTATTCCAAAATAGTCTTTTATTTAAAATTTTGAACAAAAATAAGTAAATAATAAAATGAAACTCAAATACATTATTCGATGATTAATATGTATAGCAGACAATTACAAAAAACCCTAAATTTACCAAACCTGATGATTTTCATATGAAACCCCTGGGAAAAAATATGTGGAAGACCACAATTTATCCAGAATAGTCTTTTTGTTAACATGAATTAAATGCATAATTGAAAACCCGCATATCATTCAACGATTAAAATGCATGGGGGAATGGTTGACTGAAGACAAATTCATTAAAAATATATGAAAACTGAAAATGAAAGAATCCATGAAGTTATGAACCTTGCGTCTAGAGAAAATTTTCGAAGGAGAAGGTTAGTGGGAAGAGTGGAGTGCCTGTATGTGAACATATATCACTCCTCATAATGTTTTCTGTGAGGGGTTTGGTTCCTTCTGGGGCTCTAGATTCTTTTGTGGCTTTGGTTTACTCCCATTTCGCCTCCTTCCTGACCCCCTTGGAACAATTTGATATTGGTTAAAGTGTGAGAGAGTCTCTGAACACATATTACTCTCATGCTTGCCATTGAAAAGCACATTAGTTGGTTGTTGGGAGTTTTCAGTTTTACCCTTTGGAGGTATTTCAAGAAAGACTACATTTGAGTGCAAGAAATTTTGAAATGATAAAAAAGTGAGATAGAGGTTTCTGATTACGATGAGTGAAAATTATATGTAAACAAACAATGCAACAAGTCATTTACTCATTGATATATAAAATTATATGTTTATTGATACTCTATGGCGACAATGGTTATTGATTCAAAGAAAAAACATACATCACGAAAAGGGAATTCATTCTTCTGCCTCCAGCATGTGTATGACATGGCCCGTCTTTGGCTTCTTGGTAGCATTTGGATCCACACAACCCAGTGATATTAGAAATGCTTGTTTTAATGCCCTGGATGAGGGTTTAACCTCGAGCCCTGGATGAGGGTTTAACCTCGAGCAATGTATCTACCACTTCCTGAGATGTTCATCTCCCCACAATCATTTTCAACCATTTTACCAAGTTCACCTACAAATGTTTGAATTCAAAACGATTCATTCCTCTTCAGACCTTAAATTTTAGCCTCTTTTAATTCACCAATGAGTTGAAGACCTTAAATTTATGCCTCTGTTAAAATGGAAGTACTGAAGAAATTGAGCAATGAGCAATAGATTGAAGAGAATTGTATATTCTAACCCCCAGCAGGTCTTCCATAATCAACAGGGCTTCTTCCCAAAATAATCTCCATCATAAGTAGACCAAAGTTGTAGACATCGCTTCTGTCATTCAGCATTCCTAGCATACTTCGGTGCAACGTAGTTGAATATACATGGCACCATAAAAAAAACCATCAATCTAATAATAAGGATCCCAAATACCTACTAAGATATTAAGTTCTCAGTCCCATGGATCAATATGGTCTAATGGCATAATAAAATTGAAATCATCCATGCATGGAAAGTGTAACAACAATATGGAAAGATGTCGTATGAATTTAATTGGACAGATGGAAAGTGGTAGACAGCTTAAAAATAAAATTGGAACCGGGAGATGACTTTGACGTTTGCGCATGTAAGGTCCTAAAGTTTGCACATGTGACATGTGTCATTAGAAGAATGAAATGGTTGACGAAAATTACAAAGTGTTGATTCAAAATAAAAGGCCTATCGGCCTAAAAATGAAATAACACAGAAAACAATGTTCTATATGGCCGTTTTTTTCTCTTAGTCCACAAAATTGGTTTCTCTAGAAATAGATACAATTTTCCGAGAAACATGATTTTGTCTTCTTAAACAAGTTCATTTCTCCCACATAGATATGCCTGAAAGTAATAACTCACTCACTTTCCATAGGGTAGATAAAACTCTTGGTTGTTCCCAATCCTCGAATTCCAGTGATACTGTAATTTCAAGTCCACTTTTCCTACTCTAATACAAACATAACCTGTAGAACCTATGAAAATAAAAATATTTTTATGCATTATCATATAACCATACGAGAAATCACTGCCACTAGTTATCAGAATACTTGTGTAAAAATCAGTGTCTTTTAGAGTTGCAATCTTCTAGTTAATCATTCTTAGGATTGGGTTTTTTAAGTGGTGAGGAGGCACCATACACTAAATACTTAGTTTAATTAAAAAAGTACGAAAAACTATAAGAAAATGTGTTCTTCATGATAATCTAGTATCCATAAATATGGGTTTTTAACATGCTCATCTTAACATGCTCATCTTCTTTATTTCCATTTCCTTGAAACCAATTTCATTCACATTTCTATAAATTTGAAAATAATTCGATTTTATTGCAAAGAACAACTCACTAATAAGAAATTTGCAATTATTTGAAGAGAAATATTAAATATGTTATTAATGTAATTAGTAAGTTCATACTTATTAATTACAAATTTGAGATGTACACTGAATTTAGTAAATTTCAAATGGGGTTTGTTTTTGTTTCTCTTTTTCTAATACAACAATTTTTTTTAAATAAAGGAAAACAATTAGAAATTATAAACCTATGTTTTTTAATGTGATTATCCATTTAATTAATTTCAATTAAAAATAATAAATAATTGTTATAATAAAATTATAGTTTTGCAATTGAGATATGTTTAGAGATATTAACTTTTTCACTTTGAATTTTATTATTGTCTACTCTATCTGGAATAATAATGGAATTAAAGAGCTACATAAAACATTATTTCTAATAAGAAATTGTTATATTTCATTTAAAAAAATACATTATTTACAATTTTGATAAATTTTGATAATATAATAACAAACTAAATATTATACGCTTTTCCTTTCTTAATGGACTTTGGCTAAATGAAATTATTACAATTTCACCTTCATAGATGTTTTGTTTTATGTTTTTCATATTTTTCTTTTTTTTTCTCTCTCCTACTTTCTTGAAATAAAAACCTCCAAAATTTGTTTATGTTATGTTTTCATTTATAATTTCGCTTCTCATTTCTTATTTTTGGTAACATGGATACAAACTACCTGTGCTCAAGACATTGAACTATTTTGAATAGCGATTGTGTTGCCTGGCAGAAGAAGTTGAGTTCCAGACATAAACACTTGTTTGGCTATGTAGTGCTAGAACTAATATATATTGGTTTTGTAATTAGATGATGGAAACCATTATATTTTAAAAATTAGACAATGTATCAAACCATTATGTTAAAGAGGATATGCGTGATCATGGGGTTCCTCCATGACCATTATATCCTTAAATGTTAGGGGGTTGGGGCACCTCATAAATTATGTTCTCTTCAAGGGTTGGTTTGTATACATCAACCATATTTGATCTTAATTCAAGAAACCATTATAGAGAAATAAAAAGCACGGGAGGCTATTCTCTATGTTTTCCCATAACGACTTTGTATGTTCCACTAACTCCAATGGACTTTTGGGGGTATGGGTGTGTTGTGGAACCCGAAGAGCTATGCTTTACATGCATAGTATTCATGTGTAGGTATCATTATGTCTGGGCATAAGGTGGGATCAGGTCTAAAATATCACATCATTAATTATTATGCTCCATATTCAGGGCGTAGAGTATTTTGGGAAAGGGTGTAGAATTCTAGTCTGTTAGGGCTCAAATTCCTAATAATTGGTGGAGATTTGAACTTTTCTTTTGCAAAGGCAGAGATATGGGGTTGTAGGGTCAAGGAAAATGACTTAGGCGCATATTTTATAGATTTTATTGGGACACCTGCTCTGATGGATATTGATCCGGAAAACATTTTATCGACCTAAAGGAATGAGTGCATTGGTGGGGAAGGAATTTCAAAAAGGATTGATATGTTTTTGGTGAGCTAGTCACTTTACTAGAATATGTCTGATATGAAATCAACTATTATACCATGTAGCATCTCAGACCATCTACCAATTTCGCTATCTTGGGTAGAAGAACATCCACAACATACATATCCTTTTAAATTTAATCCTAGATGGTTGCACATGAAATATTTCGAGAATTTGGTAAACTCTATATGGAACATGCCTATTCACCCTCCTCCCATGAATTTCATGTATGACATATCCACTAAGCTTTCACTATTGAAAAGGGAAGTGCGCGCATGAATTTTGGCTAAGAAGAGGGAGGAAAGTTGAACTCTAAGATATATTGACCATCATATCAAGCAATAGTATGATCAGAATGATCCTTTGTACTTCTCGGAGTCATATACGGGTAAGGTAATAGAGATGTAAGGAATTAGGAACAAGATATTGCAGAACCAAGAGGTTGATATTCAAATGAAGAGAAGGGAAATTTGGGTACAAGAGGGAGATAAAAATAATAAATATTTCCACTATTGGTTTAATATAAAAAAAATATTAATTTATCCACTTTTTGGAACTAATGGTTCCAGATCCCTTGGCGGTTTCTAATGAATCACATATATACGAGTATATTTGAGAGACAATCAACACAACATATATTTCTTTTATCCCCACGAAGAAAAATATTGAATCCTTTGAGGATATTAGGTCGATATCACTTTGTAATTCTATGTATAAATTGATATCCAAGGTGATCGCTCGAAGGCTAAAACATATACTGACTGGGAATATTACAGAAGAGAATTTTCGGTTTATTGAGGGAATAACAATATAACAAGGAATTGGTATTACCCAGAAGATTCTTCATTCTATCAAAACCCAAAATCTTAAGTCTTTCTCTCTCAAGTTTTATTTGACCAACGCTTATAATATTATTTATTGGGAATTTCTTAAACTATTTTTTATTAAAGTAGGTGTGTCCCCTTCAAAAATACGATGCATTATGGCATGCATCAAGACTACGAATTGTGTTGTCATTATTAATTGAATTCCTACCCAATTCTTCTTGGCTCACAGGGGATTGATATAAGGGTGTGCACTATCACCTATGTTTTTCATATTTTTTATTGACATTTTCAATAGGAAAGTAATGGATGAAAATTTTCAGGGAAATATTATTGGAATTAGAGTATCTCGTTAGATTGATATCTCCCATCTTATGTTTGTGGATGTCCTTATTTTTGGAGGGTTGGCTATTATTTCTAAATGGACAGTTTTTCATAAAATTATCCAAAAATTTGACATGGTATCAAGACTATGAATGAATGGACTAATAGCAGTACTCATAGACAATGGTAAAATTGGGATGGAAATTAGGGACATGTTCCAACTATTTGGTGTCGAACATAAGAAAATGGAGGAAGGCTTCATATACTTGGGATTCAACTTGAGGCATAAAAAATACTGTAACAAGGACTATGATTGGTTGGTATAGAGGTTTCATAAGATACTCGATTGTTGGAAACAAAAATGGTTGAAAATGGGGGGCAACCTAACCATGTTAAAATTTGTTTTACAAAATATATCTGTATACGGGATGCACTTTTTTCAACTTCTAAAGGAAAATTTTAAAAGGATCCAATCAATCTTGCAACACTTTATCTAGTCTAGGAAAATTCTTTATGGAAATATTCACTTATTTAAATGGTATTGCAAGACCTATCAATGAAGGTGGGTGGGGAGTAATATATCCCACAACATTCAACATGGAAATGATCGTAAAGAACATGTAACTGGCAATAACAAGTTCGGGAATATGGTGACATATTAAAAAAGGCACATATATGTATGGACAAAATTTTACACCATACATTGTCGTTGGGGTAATGATAAAATATAGATCATCCTATATGTGGAGAGTTATGAAGAAAAGAATTCAATGGATATTGGTGTTGGTACGGTGGAAGGCAAGAGATAGATCCAAGATCATGATTGGATTGGATGCTATCAAAGGTATGGTGGGAAACCACTCTTTACCAATCAAGATCCTTAACTTTATCCATGAAAAATATATTTCTTTCCTAAAACAAATTTTCTATTAGAATACACAACGTATTTACAGACAGTCATGGACTAGAGCTCAACAAATACAGATGCCAATATAATATCTGAGTGAATGGAAATCATATCTATCAAAACTCAGAAATGAAGGTATAATAGTGAATGAACATGAAGACCATATGACTTGGGGATGTAACCTAAAAAAGGGGTTGTCGATGGTTACAAATATTTACATATATCTGAAAAAGATTAAAAAAGGAATGCATACACCATCTTGGGTTCAAGCTATTTGGAAAGGTAATCTACCTAATAAGATCAAATGATTCTGCTCATGGGTTATTATGGACAGAACATTAAGATGGAATAATCTTCAACATAGAGGTACTCAGGCCCAATAATATGTTTTCTCTGTAAAAATAGGTATGAGGATGATGATCACGTTTTTATTCATTTCCCATTCGTGAGAGCTCTATTGGAAGGTGTTTCAGACACAATTGGCATTGTCCCTCCCCAACATCAAACATCACTGAGGCATTGCTTGAGGACTTGGTTCAAATATCATGCAATATCCAAGTTTATAGAACTATATATAATATATTCCATATCGAGAAGTAAAAATGCTCTCATTTTTTATAATAGGTATCCATATGTGAGGGAGGATATCATAAAAGATATTTCATATTATAATGAATATGCACCATACAAGAGTATTAGAAAACACATATATATCAATCCCAGAGATATTTGGCACTCATACTCGGTAGGAATTTTTGATGGTGGATATTTTATGAGAATATATGGTTGTGGTGCATACATAGTAATAGAACCGGGGAAATCCTATCACTTTTTATGGGATCAAGGACAAGGCACAAACAATAAAGCAGAGATTATTGCACTATGGGGGGTATTGATAGTAGCAAAATGGCTAATATTGGACAACGTACAAATCTACAGAGATGCAAAGGGGATAAGAGAATGTTTGGAAAGACATAACAAGTTCAATCCCCCCATTTTAACAAACAGGATGAAACGAATCAAAAAATTGGTAAGTACATACCAACAAATAAATTTTGATCACATTTATAGAATATGGAGCTTGAAAAAAATAAGCTATCAAAGAGAGGTATCAACAAGGAACACGGTAAGTTTCTCTTCTCAACACATGAACAACAAACAATGATAAATTGTGGTAGAGTAAATCTTTCATAGAGAAAAAATGTTTGAAGTTTTGTTATAATTTTTGTATTACACATGGAACTACAAGATATGGTAACAATGATAACATCAGAGATATAATATAAGTAAAATGATAGTCTTTTTGTTTTAGGGTCACTATAAATAATATGATAAGATCCACATGATTAAATAGGATATTAGTATTGTTACTAAGGATAAAGATATGAAAATAGTAAGAATGAAGAAATATGCAAAATTTACTCTTTGGTTTTAATTATATAAAATTCAAAAGCATTTTTTTTCTCTGAAAAAAAATTGCATATGGCTAATTAAGGAAAATTAAAAAAATGTCGACGAAAGAGTAATTTAATCATACGGTTTCAGTTTATGGGTGGTAATTACCTTCTTTCTCCATGGAATAACTTATTCTCTATGAAACAGATTAGTTCTTACCACAAAATAGCAAAAATATTGTAGTGAACCAAGGTTGCTGACAAGATCGATTGAGTGAGACGTTGTAATGAAATATGTATCTATCTGAACATGTGTGAGGCTTTCTATGAAGCTATCCCTTCGTTATGATATGAAACTTTGATAGGATGCTACCTTATTTCAGCAACAAGGGATAGGACTATCTTAGAATCGATCGTCAAGAAAATGATATTTCTGATATCGGTATGGCTAATGCGTGGGTGTTACCCTAGGTTTATAATATTAATCATTTTGGTTTATAGTACCTTGGGGTTTTAGAACTAATCCCTTGGGTTTACAACATAAATCCATTGGGTTTATTATTCTAAGGGTTCATATTCCTAAGGAATAATATTATTTATAACATTTATAATATTAATCATAGGGTTTAATATATAACCCTTGGGTTTATATTCATGGGAAACCATGGTCAACTACGATCCCATGTCATATTATGTTAAATATTGTCTCAATATGAAAATAAAACATTGTTTACCATGGTTCAAAATTGCATTGTGACAATTTTCTCAATATCAAAATAAATCATGGTCAACCATGATTCAATGTTGCATTGTGAAAAAGATTGTATCAATATTAAAATTAGTAATGTTAAACCATGGTCAACCATGTTTATTTTAGTGGCCATGGTATTAATCATATGGTTTTATACCTTGGGTTTTGTTGTGCTATTCAAGAAACCCCCCATTATTTATATATATTTACCTTGGGAAATAATTAGTACCCTTTTTCAATTTTAATTTAGGATAATACACACGTTTTTATTCTTTATAGGAAAAAAAAGGATATCTGAAAGATAAACTTGGATCCTATTGGTCGAAGGACTTACATAAATACAAAAAAAGCCCCATCACATATAGCATATTACAATTCCAAGTAGTAACACTCAAAACGGTATATTAAAAATTAAAATGTGATGTGATGTCGCGTGGACACTTTATACAATTTGCATAAAGACTTTAAACAAAAAGAATGATAACAAAGGAAAAATGTCTCTGTTGGGTGTTATTATAAATTATATTCGTAGGAGCCACCTATCTGCCACGTCACCTATTGTCATCGCACAATCACATATTCATTTTGGTACCATCCATATTGCCTACTCTAAACCCCCAATGCAATAAATCACAATCGGAGTTCTGAGGGCCTATTATGCCTTCGCTCACTCCACAAGTTTTGCGATCACGATATTGATATCACATTGCAAAAATTAAAGCACGCTTGCCCCTTCAATGCTCCGATAACTTGAAACCACTGATAAGAGCTTAAATTTAATTAACACAAATTATTGATCGCATATTAGTGAATTAAATGTATCACGTATTTTAAAGTTGTGCTCCAAAGTAATATTGCAATGTGAGATATTAATTAAGCATTGAGATGTCAATTTAAGCCACATGAAGTCACGTTTTTTAAATATTACTAAGGCATAACGGTATTTATGGTATCGAACCCCCAAACGATTTGATGGTTTGTTACTTAATGTTTCAGCATTTTTGCATTTAACCCATATTTTCCATCATTTTAAACTTTTGTGTTAATCACTCCTGCATTCTAAGTTTTGTTCTTCATTTTCTGTTTATCCTGATGCAAGCTAGTCTCGAGAAGCAAGAATCTTGTGAAATGTAAAAGGCTGTGAATAAAAACAAGAAAATAATTTCTATTCCACACCCAATGCCTCCTACTTCATAAGTCACAGAGATTCCTTCGTTATTCTCTGATACATAACTTACTCCAAACTATGGAACTTCTTCATGGGAGGCCATGCATAATTTTTTTAAGGATGAACAACCCAAAATAATTAAAAGGGTAGCAAAAGCTTATGCTCCAATATCCTCTGAAACTTCTTGCAATGAAGTCTCTAATTCTTTCCTCCCTCTAATTCTCACTCACCCTAAAATTATTCCCTATACATAGATGGTGAAGTGGATAGTCGATAATTTGAATATTTCATATAGGACATTCCTAAGTTTAAGGGAAATAGTAATTGGGTCTTTCAAGGAAGAATATTTGAAAAAGATGTGTCATATACCCAACCCACATAAGGTATATGACAAGAATTTCCTTGAAAATATTTCAAAGGAGAATAAGCTAGAGTCAAATCCGATCAGAAAATTGAGACGCAGCCGCAACGAGCACAAACTTGAAGATAAGGGTAGGTACTCCATATATTCTCTTGTTAGTATGTATTTATATATTTTTGTTATGATGTGTAGGTTTTTTGGATACCCTAATAAAATTTTCTAGTTGAATGGGTTCCTTGAAACTGTATCATATTCATATTTTTTGGATTGGGACAGTATATGTTCCAATAATATTGCCTCCCAAATCCTAGAATATAGAAAAAACTGGAAAGTCACTTCCAAGACAATTCCCCCCATTTTCATGAGCACATATACCATGGATGAAGTATGGTTTACTTCTGATTTCCCAACCATCGGGTGGAAATGGACTATATAAGACCCTACCCCTATCCATATCTACCACAATATCCTTTAGGAGCCCAATTTTGGGTCTCATTTCTACAAAATTTGTGATGGAGTAATTTCCCCCCTACAAAAAGTTGGTTTTTGGACAAGAAGCCTCAAGACTATCAAATGAAGCCATAGATGAATTCATAGCTATAGGAAAATGGTTTGGAGAAGATTACTTTACATATATCAGTGTTTTTGGTAGTCAATTCAAGTTGCACGTTCTTCCACTTTATGTACCTAATAAACTCCTGGCTACAGAGATTAACTATCAGAAAGTATGCAATGGACTAACCAAAGCCTTAAAATAATCTAAAATGTCCTCCTAGCCATAATTTCCAGTCAATTATGGTTTCTATGCTTTAGATAATTACAATCATGTTGGGCTTGGAATCAACCAAATTCCGTGTTTAAACTTGTCTACCATGCGCGATAGACAGTTTGACCCAAAAAAAGTGGTCCATGACTTTACATCCCAGGTTAGTGTCAGAAAATTCATACATCAACTTGGTGATTATGATGATATGTTTGAATCTGCTAAGAGATACCTACAGGTAGAACAGCTAGCAGAGATCCTTCTAAATCAAGAACAAGTTACTAGGTTTAAATAATACATGAATAATAGCTTAGAGAATATTACTCTAGACATGTTGAGGGTGTCTCAACTAATTTTATAGAAAGAGTAGGATTTGGAGCAGCCTCCAAAGGACATTGAGTTCCTACTGGTAACAAAATAAACCACATCCAAAAAAAAAATTGTTAATACATTCTTTAGAAATGATCTGGATAAGGTATGGGACCAGTTTGACAAGAAAATAAAAAAAAATCAAGAGTTAAACACTCTTGAGCATAGAGAAACAATCAACACTCCTCAAGGTAATAGACAAAGCCTACTTACTATTGGAGCTTCTGAAAAGGTTTTCAACACAAATGGGAATGAATTCATTCTAGCATTCCATTCATCATAAATTGTTCTCAAGACTGAAGACATCCCTCCTATTAACATATTTTACAGTCCCAATAATTGGGTTATGATGAGTAGAAAAATAAAGAGGAAAAGATTTTAGAAATACCAATCATTATTTCCTAGAGATATACCAATGGAAGTGGTGTGGAAATATCCACAAACCAATCCTTATGATAAATTAACAAGACTATCACAATTTGTAGTTTTTTATGCAACTGTCAGAATTGACAAAGCATCAGAAGTGCATTGATTGGTCAAGGAAAAGGATGACAGAATCCAATAGTTGGAACAAGAGTTGTTAAAGGAAAAGTAGAGTATTTATCATCAATGGTAGACAAAATTATTACAACATCAACATAGCTTTGATCAATTGAAATTACAAAATCAAACTGATATCAAGGTCAAAGATACTTAGATTCAACAACTCAAATTCACAATTGAGAAACTGAAGGACAATCATAAAATTGAATACTTTAAGAAGGGAGAAATGGAATTGAACACTTTTTTTTCCCAATAAAAAATAATATTTTGCTAGAAATTTACAACCATTAGTCTGTGCAACAAAAGTGATTCACTGATGAATCAGTCATCCGATCCGAGGACAAATTTTGATGAGATTGATGAAAATTATCAGAATTCATCACTTGGAAAGACAACCCAAAATTCAGATCAAAAAATATTCCATGAATAGAGGATTCACACAAAGAAATCCTATTTATAGGTTGGTACATAAGTGTAAATAAATCAGAAAATTCTATATTCATAGCAAGGGATGTTGCAAACAACATTACTGAAATTGTCACAAAAAATTTATTTGGTGCTAATCTTATTCAAGAATGCCCACCTCGTTCCCTGCCCGAAGTCAAAATTTTGATGAAACAATGGCATGAAAGGTCAAAGAAGAAGGAACATATCATTAAGAAACTGGAAAATATTGTTTGGAAAAATATTGGCAATATCTTGTGAAGCCACACAACCAGTGGTTGTTGTTGTGATGCCTTGCTGACACATCCTCTCACATGCTTCCTACACTTTCAGATGCAGTATACACTAGAAATTTGTGCATAAGGCCAACTCGGCCTCCTAAATTATAGCCAATGATGGATATTTACAAGCTCAAGCAGCAAATGGGAAAAGAGACAACATCACATGCTTGAGCTCATCATTCAAAGAGATTCTATTTTTGTCCTATTATCTCTTATTTTAAGGAGGGTTGTTTAAACATCCTCAACAGTGTTTTATTTTTATTTTATATTTTTTCTTTCCTAGTATTAGCTATATAAGCCCTTTCATGTCTTGAAGAAATGGGTCCTAAAATTTTTTAAGGAATGCTTTGAGAAGTTGGACTTTTGTAATTTTTAAATAATCTTAATAGAAAGGCTGGACCAGGGCTATTTCTTTCATGGGTAGAGTTAAGATATATCAGGAACTTGTATCTTTATATTGTTTTTTTGTTTATATGTAATTAATAGGCATACTTCAATGGAACATTAATTCAATTTTTCACATGAAAAGGTTGCCATATTTTGATATATACACAAGACTTTCATTTATTTGATGCAATATGTGTTTAACCAGTTAATTCGATTAACTACTTAATCAAATTAATTATCTTTAATTTTTTTCACATATTTTAGTGTTTGATAATCTACATTATCATACAGTAAGGATAATATTTGAAATCACATACAAAGAAACATAATTAAGTCTCGAGATATAGATATGTATATATATACTTTTTAGCTCGTTATCACTCCCATTTATGATTAATATTTATCTATAAATACCTGACACCCACTCAATTATACATTATTAGAAAATTGGCCCCATCATCCCCAGTTGGACCCACTATTCCAAATGGAAAAGGAGCGATTGTCAAGTTCTTCACCAGGTGGTTATTCCCAATGTTATTACAACGATTTTCGAGGCATCAACATTTTTGATGCTAGGAGGGCCAATGGAATAACAATGGAATCAAGGTCTAATCCTAAATCTAAAGGTCATAAAAAGATTCAATCCCACTAAAAATATCCTACAACTTCAATTTCACACTCAAAGTCTCCTACCTCTAGGTATGAAATTGTCTAATCACCTCCTAAATCACCTATTACATATCCCGAGGTAATATCCTTTGATTATACTCCAAAATCACCTGGAATCGATACTTTGATTAATAAATTAGAAAAAATTTCTATTTCAACAGAAAATCATGTTCCATTTAAAGCTTTTGAAGGAAGTGTAACCTCCATTTTTCAAGGTATTGGTGTACTAACTCGGTCTCAAAGTGAAAAACTTGGAAAGAATCCATTTTATTTTCTACTTCATTCTCACCGAAGGAGGACCTTGACAACAGAAACTCAAAAATCCACTAGTGAGATTACTTCATCATCTCCTCCACAAACTCCTTCATTCATTCCTCCTTTTCTTCCTTCTTCCCAACCAATCACTTCATTTGTTCATATCTCTCCTACTCAAACAACCAGTAGTGCCACAAGAAATACTATTTAAGGGGTTCTTTCTTCTACCAATACATATTCCTCTAGAAATACTACAATATCTTCTAATCCTACAGGTCATAAAATGGCGACGAGACCATGCACAAACCTGGGACTGTTCAATTGGCGGGACCTCTTCATGACCTACTTAAGCACACAAAAAGATGGTTCCCTAAGTATAACCTTGATGATGGACTCCCTGTCGAAGAACACCTCCACAACTATATGTTAACCATAAATCTTAATGCAGTCTCTGAAGAAGACTGTGTAGTAACGTTGTTCCCTTATCATTTCCAAGGATCAACAAGATAATGGTAATTTTCGTTAGCATTGGGTACTATTACTAGTTGGGATATATTTGAAGAGAAATTTTTAACCAAGTTTGGTGATGTTTTCACTACTACGACCCTTATAAATTATATTTGAGAGAATATCTCAAGGATTTTAATTCTGTATTTGACAAATTGCTAAATAAGATCCCAATTACATCAAAACCTAGTGTTGATGTACAAACCAACTAGTACATTTCCTCTCTTCCTTCCAATATCACAATTTTTGTAGACAAAGCTAACAAAGCCACTTTGGTTGAAAACATGAAGGAAGCCTTGTCTATCGTGAAAAGGATACTTGCATTAGAAAATAAAACTACTTAGGAAGAAATAAAATCAAAGAAGGTACCCTTAAAAGATGAACCAAATAAGAAAACTCATAAAGCTCCCTCTGATCTTGAAGTTTTGAAAAAGGTCCGTAAATCCATGTCAAATGAGATGGTAGAAAAAGAAGGTAGTTGATTCTTCTTCTAAAACAACTTTTAGATCCTTCAATAAAGCTCAGACATCAAATTCTCAACCACCCAATACCATATCCAATGCTTAATATGATGAAGATGAATATGAGGATGAAACAACATTATCTACTGATGAGTCTCAAGATGAAGAATTAGTTCAAGTACATGGGTTATGGTATTTATTATCCCTACTTCTTATAATGAGGATGAGCATGAAGCCTTACCTGTTAGCACCATAAGTAAATGTCTTTTCGATTCATCACAATCAACTGAAAAACATAAACCATACACCCTTGCTGCTAAAGACAAAAATTTGAGTAAAACATCTCCTTCCAAATCTTCTTAAACCATCTCATTTTCATCAAAATCTCCATATATGTAAAATACCTTGGTCATTTTAGACACCATTGAACACAATATAGTGGATGAAATTAATAAACTCTAAGCAAAGATACCCTTATATGAGCTAAGTAATTTGAAACAACAACATAAGCTTTTAATTAAAGAATTGAATTTAGTTCCTACTTCTCCTCTACGTGCTGCTGTGACATCCAAAGATTTGAAAGGAGTAGGGAAACCTCCTATTGACTCATCAAAAAAGATTGTTTCCTTTTATGTTGTGTTAATTAGGGATAGATCTAATTCACATACTCCATCTTTTCTCTTGACTTTTGAAATTTTCAATAAAAATGTGCACAATTTCTTGATAGACTCTCGGGATTCTTCAAATAAAATCCCATATTCAATTTGTCTAAAATTAAACATGCCACCACAAAATTTTGTTGTTCACATTGTTAAACTTGATAGTACCAAATTCAAGGTTTTAGGAGAGATGAATTATGTTCTCATTAGACTCTCTTCTAATTCAAAGGCGTGTCAAATAATTGATATAATAGTTTCTGATATTCCTAATTTTTATGGTTTAATTATCGATAGAGATTAGTAGACAATTAGTTCACTTTTGAACATGGAAATATTTCCATCTTTTGATATATGTACAAGACATTGAAATATTTGATGGCATATGCATTTAATTAATTAATTTGATTAACTATTTAATCAAATTAATTAACTTTAATTGCTTTCATTTATGTAAGTGTTTAATAATCTACATTCTCATACACAAAGGATAATCTTTGAATTCACATACAAAAACATGAAAAAATTAGTCCCAGAGGTTATATATATATATATATATATATATATATATATATATATATATATATATATATATATATATATATATATATATATATATATATATTAGCATATAGAGCTCGTTATCACTTCCATTTATCATTCATATTTAGTTATAAATACCTGAAACCCACTCAGTTATACTTTATTAGGAAAATGGTCACATCATCCCCACTAGGAGTCAGTATTTCAAACGGAAAAGGAACATTTTTCAAGTTTTGGACCAGGTGGTTATCCCAGATGTTGTTGTAATGATTTTCGATATGCATAGGAGGGAAGGATCTGGCCATCAGTGAACACCATATTCAATTGACTTAGCCATGATGTTGCATCCAAATTCTACAAAGGATGACAGTCTGAACATGTCCAAACTTTAAAAATAGAGACGCATAATTCTCCTCAGCCAGAGGAACTCTAATCTTCTCACCATGTGCCCAAAAAACAATCATCATTTCTTGTTGGGAAGTGCAAAAACCCAACCATTAGATATGAATTGTGTGAATGAAAGGGGGGAATTCTGCTCTTTAGAGAAGTCACAATATCTACATAAACTTCCATTGGCAACCATGCCAACTCCTTCTTCTTCAAATTGTTGAGAAAATAATATGACCACATTGCAACACTCTGTAGATCTTCATTTTTGTATTTCCATTTTCAATTTTAATTTAATTAATTTTAATTAACTAAATTTTATATAAAAAAGTAATTTAATAATTTACGTTAATATATTTTAATAATTATCAGGTTAATATCATAAATAATATTCTTATCAATTAAAATATCAATGGATATATTAGTATATTAATTGAAACACGAAATATTAATTTATTAATTATTTGTTTATCAATATAATATTTACTTAGACGCAATTAATATATTAAAATTAAATATGTTAATAAGTATATTAAACCCTAATGGGAATATGTTAGGGTTTGTGGGTATTTATTAATTACCTATGTCATTTTGATATTACAGTTAATCTAATTATTACTCAAATCTAGTAATATTGACACACATTGATGTGTATAAGTGTTCATATGACCTCGTATTTTGCCACATTCATAGGTAATGCATCCTAAGCATTTGAAATATTTCAACAATTTCATGCTGTTGTTATTTCCTTCCTTTGTAGAAGAGTGAGAATATGATACAAACATATCACATAAATATTTCATTGGATTTATTATAAGTTGCAAATATTTACACAAAGTTGCTTCAATTTAAAATACATTCTACGCATGTCTAGTTTCATTAACTTTATTATAAATTGTAAACATCTACACTTAAGTTCGTTCAACTTAAAATACATTTCACTCATGTGTAAGGCCAACCATAGAATTCTAAATAGTTTTTTTTCAATGCTTACAAGTTTGAAACATTTAAATATTTAAAATGAATTCTAAATTTATAACAATTTATCAGCACTATTATATATTATTCTTATATATGATTATAAAAATATTATAATAAATAGAATTCCTCAAAATTATATTTAAAATGTTTAAACCAATGATAAATAAGTACCAGCAAATAGTTAGAAGTTTATAATCTATTCAATTTTGACATCTTGTCTAAGTTCAAAGAAAAACATAGATGGACCAGGTTTAGGTTCATGTAGTCTAGGTTCAAAGACAAGCATAGATGGACAGGGCTCAGGTTCATTAGTCTTGATAACTGAAGATATAATATCTCTTGGACATATAGAAAGCCATGTCCATCTATTTTCACATAAATTATAAATAAGCAACTCATTACACCATAGACACCCATATCGGATGTACACCAAATCCCTCATTCCTTGAAAATTAAACTTGACACCTCCATAATCAAGGACTCTCTAAAAATATTCCATAATAGATTGTGGCATTTGTGCAATTTCTCTGATACATATATCATCACTCTGATCCACTTTTTTCCTCTATATATCCCATATAATAACACCACACAAATTCAATATGTTTGAAGCTACCAAGACACATGACCCACAAGTGAACATGACATAGAACTTGTAGTTATCATCATCATCCTTAAAATGTATGAAAAAAAATTCTTAAACCCGAGATACCCAATCTCACAGAATTTGTATCCACAAACTTCCACTACAGTATATCCTTAAAAAAATTGGAATTTCAAGTTCTAGAGGGGGTGGTCTAAATTTATGTGGCACGTGTGCTACTACACTCCATGAATTGAAACTTGAATCATAAATTTCTACCATATTTTCTTAGTCCTGTGATCCCTATCACTTTATATTTTATAGATCATAGAAAATTCTCTTTTAAAGGGGGGTGCCTAGATATTTTTATGGAAGGTTACCAGTTTGAAAGCCCAACAAATGTACTAGGTGATGCTACATGGCTTGGTTAGTACTAAAGAATAAAATATGATATTTTTTTATAATTTATTAAGGTACCAGAGGCTTCCATAAATTCCTTAGTAGGATATGGACTTATCTAATAGTTGGAGTGCCAAAGAGAACAATATCGTCCACAAATTGCTGATGGGAAGAACCTTATTATTTTCAAACAATCTAACAGGGCCCTAGGAGAGGAACCTATGGGACAACAACTAGACAAAATGATAATAATGATACAAAGACCCATTTTTACCTCAATTAGTGTTTCCTTCTCTTTACGAACATTCACCTATAGGAGGATCACCAATAGGATAGGGATCACTTGAAAAAAGAAGCATCAATGACCTATGTGAAAGGATTCCAGTAAGACCATTAAAGGGCATGCTCAATTAAGGATCCATGAAAGAAAGTCTCTCCAAGAAATACCTAGGATGGAAATCAATACCTAGGGCTTTATATTTTTGTAATGAGGATATGTAAGCCTAAGAGCAAGACTTTCAAGATAAGATAATACATCTCAAGGAGACTTGCAATATTATATATCAATTAAAATAGGATTTAACCATCCTTGGGCGACTTGGCTAGAGATTATGCTAGACGTAGGGTTTTACAATCTTTGTGGTAAGGATTCCTTCCAATGTGTTCACTAGGTCAGGGTAAGATAGAATAAAGTGTCTCTTATGGTTTATTCCACTGAATAATTCATCCATATGTCCCTTGATAAAGCCACTTATCAAAAATATTCAAGATAGGCTTCCATTCTATGGCACACATAGGTTATCAAATATTATAGAGAATCCACCTTGGGGACTCAACACAATTTTTTCTATATTCTATAGAAAACACTAAATAAGAGTCCTATCCAAGAAAACTCCAAAAATTCCTTCTCTAATTCAATTCATTTGATGCCTTAGTTAGTGTTCCAATCAAGGGGAGGAAAATTTAGAGGAGATAAGAGAAATAGAAAGGAGGGGGTAAAGGTTAAACATGACCATCAAGGGATATGATTAGTTCCTAGACCATTGGGTGTATGAAGTCATAAATTCTTAAATGAGATAATTATTGCTATAGGTCGATTTGGACATCATACCAAAACACATATCAGTATTCATTAGGGTAGTTGCTACATGCCCTAAACAAGTCATCACATTGATGGTCTTCCTTCATGAAAGTTTTATTACTTAGATGCCAGTTGAAGTGCACTATCGAGCCAACAACACACCCCTAGATAGTTGTAGCTACTTTGTGGAGAATCTACTTCCATGCAAGGCTATGTTGTAGAGGATCTAGGCCCACTTTGGAGTCCTTTGGTTGGCTGGGAGTGAATTTTTCATTGGAATCCATAAATCTCCCCAACTTCTAGTGACTTCTAGAAGCTATTCCATCTCTCACTTGACCTGATAGCCTCGAATTTGGAACCCATGAAGTCATTAAACCTATTATCCTCCCATTCCCATGAAAAAGGAAACCTCATCGTCCATTTTTAGGAATTCCATTCAATTATTCCTTTATTTATAACTACCTTCATATACTTTTAAATAGAGAACTAAACATAGTGCACATAGGAGCAATAATTTGTGTTAAGTAGAGTTATGCTGGTAAGATATCAACTCTTGAAGGTGTGTGCATGTACTATGATGCTGTTGGATTGTTGATGCTGGATCTGATGAGGATGGGAATCAAGCTGGATGAGTGACAATGAATCAATCAACTGGTTGTACTCCTCCTTCTACTTCATAATAATGAAATTTGTTCCTTTTCTAATGCACATGTCAATGATGTTATATGTCTATTAATGAGTTTAATTGATTCAATTTATTTAAATTAAATAGAATGTATTTCCATTATGTTGTTTTCTATCTTATATTTTCCATGGAAGGTATCAATCAAGAGAGTTAAGTCGGATTGAGAGTGATGAAAGCGATGAAGGGAGGTGAGGGAAATTGATCAGATTAAAAGTAGGTTTCTCTCCCTTTATCTATTCATGTTAAGGAAAAGATCATATATATTTCTTTCTGTTGTTATAAGTGAACTACCCACTTAGGGAAAGCATACTTATCCATAGTTTTGTATTTCCGTAAAACAAATTTTTGACCATATTAGGGATCGATGGATCATCCCTAGTGGTTTTTTCCTTATCCATAAACATATATTAGACTTTTCTAGGTTACTTTTAGTCATTTGAATGTCTCTTAGCAAAATTAGTGTGATTTCTTGCATTTTCAAAGAGTCCTCTGGCACCAACACAATGTTGGTCTTGAAACAGTGCTCTGCATAACACTACTGGCTCAGGGACAAAGCAATGGAAAACACAGTCTCCCATTCAGGGGTGTGTTTCCCCTATGATAAAACAAAATCCATCTTTTTTTTATTTTTCCAACTCATGTCAGTGTTTTCTTGCAGAATGTTTAAGTGATTGAATACCTCCACAGACTATTTTTCCTCTACTCTTGTTGCCACACTTTGGATTTGTTTGATCAATGTTTCTTTTTGTTTTCTTTATCAATGTGAATAGTTCTAAAGTTAAATTTTACATTCAATCAATTCATTATTTTCAAAAAGAGGAATCGTCATTTCAGCCTTCGTTTCTCTTGAAAGTTTTGAGGGATTGTTTGTGCATTAGTTTATTTTTTGTTCATATAAACTTAAAGGAAACTAAAAATAAAAACATGCATTTGCATTTAGGGATTGTGAGTGCTACTTGAGGAATAGTTTAGGGAAAAATTGCATTTAGATGTGCTCATTGATGACTGAAAATTATCTGATTTCTCTATCCCTACTAGATAGGTTTTTCATTGTTGAAAATCAATTAGAAAAAAATGATTATCATTCTAATTTCATTTTAGGAATTTTCAATACATCTTGTGGTGAACCTTAAATACAAACTGATAATCAATATCAACATAAAATTTATCTAAATTTACCCAAGGATGCATTGTAACATTGGTGATAACATTTAGTGGTTTAGGCTAGAGACGTGTTCTGGCATCGTTAAACATAAAAATTGTCATTAATTGTCTGCAATACATTCCAAGTCTGATACCTCATTCCATGTACGTAAGTATATCGGAGCTCATCCATTTACTTTCAAGTATATCGGGCAGTGTTATAGTATGAAAAGTATAAGGGGATGCTCTCACTATGTGGTTTTGCATTAGACCATGTTAACGTGGATTGGGCCTCCACGTACCTTCACGTATATTTGGGAGGAAAATTTTAGGTTTCTTACCATCCATAGGTAATTGAGATGACCTCCTTGTACCTGTGATACACTGAACACAACATTCTGGGAAACTGCCTACATGTATAATATGTCCTTGGTTTAATGAGGCAGTATATTTCAGTTCACAATTGCTTGGTAAACATTTTTCCTAGTATCACCCTCTTTTTTTTTGTATAAAATCAATCAGAAATCGAGGAATAAGGTCAACCCTTCCCAGTTGTTCATGTAGTAAAGAAAATAAACTTTCGTTACTGCTAGAAGCCACTCCTAGTAGATGAAGGTGTGCTTGCCCTACCAAGTCCGATACCTCTGGAAATCTTGGTGCTACATCATCTCATATACCAGAGACATCTGATCCTTTTAGTACCGAGTCTCGATTCATTTGGATTGATCCTACTTTATATGCAACTATCAAGACAAAAATATCAGATTTACCCGAGGACACTAAAATTCAATCCAGTTAAACGGTGAATCCTGAACCCGAGCTTCTTCAACTTGAATTTGATCCAATAGTTGATCCCAAATTCAAACAACAAGAAGTTGTTCTGGTGAAACTTTATGATCCTCAGACATCCGTAATCGTTGATTCTCCTTCTTTACTATATATTTTACCGCCTGAAATTTATCTCGGGCCTGACGGTGAAGTGCTTCCACCTGGTTTGATTTCTATAGAGGAATAACCTTAGTAAGAGACAACCCCTTTGACTCCCACTCATTTTGGGTTGGAGCTTCATTTATACCATTATTTTCCTCATTTGACCTCCTCTACTTTTTTTTATCCTTTTGACTCTCATGTTCCCATAGATTAATTAGATTATTTGCTAGGTTATTTAACCATGATAGAGATAGCATCCCGGACTATACTATCTATTATGGTTGTGGCATCATCTACCATTGCTTCATCTTCAATGTTTTCGACAACACCCAAGGAACATCTATATGGTGGTCTATCTATCCCACAGGGCTACCTAGCTTTAAATGGAACCTACTCTGGTGTCTCCTCTGTTCCATGGAATTCACCCATGTCATGGTTTGCAATTATATCTGGTTCATCTATTATGATTACTGAACATCCTAACCCTCAATATCAGGCTTGTTCGTCTAATTACCATCCATATTACCGAGTATCTCCTGGATACCCTTCATATGAAATTCAGTATGTGCAATATCCCTATACTCCATATGTTGGGGGCCATAAATGTTCATTCCATATGAAGTACTCTCTCGGATTTAGTTCCATCATATAATGAAATTTCTATTTTCCAATGGCAGACTACTTTTCATGTTCAACTGCAAACGGTTGTGTATCAATATCAACCAGTTCAACCTGTCACATATGTGCCTACTACACATGATGTTTCTTATATGGTTTTTTCTCAGTTTTCACAAGTGGGTCCTTCCACTCCTAATCCTCAAGTTTCAAGTCTACAGACTCATTCTTCTTAAGCTACTACTCAACAACCATATTTTTCAAGAATTTTGCAGCCACAACGGCCATTCCCATAATATCAATATTTGTAACGACCTGGTCAGTAAACCTACCCCTATCTAGGTTACAAACAACAAAGTCCATTTGTTGGTATGCAAAGGCCAACTGCTAAGGTGATTCCATCTTATCCTAGTTATTCTCAACCTAACCTTAATCGACAATTTCCATTTGTTGCAACGTTAGAATTACCGGATTTAAATCAGCTCCCCAATGATCCAATTCATTTTTTACCTTAGTGGTCCATAATTCCACATAAATTACCCTCAAATATTCCAAAATTCAATGGAAATTCTAGGGAATACCCCTATATGAATGTCATGACTTATCATTTATGGTATTAATCAAAATGCTTAAATGATGATTCAGTTAGATTGTGTCTGTTCCAACAAACACTTAATCGTCTAGTTGTGAAGTGGTACATTGAATTATAATGAGCTAAATTTGGTAACTTTACAGCTTTAGCCATTATCGTTTTAACCCACTTCTAGTTACCCATTAGATATGAAACTAGAACGAAACTTTTGACCAGCTTTAAACTGACCACTGCTACTCAAATATATGATGCTATACATGGGTGGTGTTGTCATTGTCGAATGGTTAAAAAATTTGTTCCTGATCATCCTTTAGCTGAGTGGTTTATTAATTTCTTGTTTCCATATATCACCAAGGATGTGGCCAAAGACAGTTTTGTAACTGAAGTGGAAGTCACTGGATGTGCCCAGTATCTGGATCTGATTTACACTTAATCCCGCACGCTCTAAACAAATATTCCAAATGTGTTGCGACCAAATTTTATCGTTACTCCTGCTCCATCTGGTTAGGAAATTCATGCAAGCAATGGTGTAATTGGTTCTGCTAGCATTCTGGAAATAATTCGACTATTTGGTCCTACACTTTCTGTTTCAAATCAAACCCTACTGCATATGATCCTATGTCTTGTTTCGAAATCCATGTCGTGTCATATGACAAAGGTAAAAGTGATCGAAAACCAGTAAATAGGAAGAAAGGGAAAGACAAGAAGAAATCAAATTCACCCCCATAGGAAAAATCATCTGATTCATCCGGTTCTTTTCAGAAACCTTGTTACCCTTGCTTGATATGTAATGAGCATAATTTTGCGTGAGATTTTCCCAAAGCTTCGGAAGTCCCAAAGCTTCTTAAGACTTCTATCACATCTGTAGAGTTGAAAAATCCTTTTCCGAACCCAAAAACACATTTGGTTGAGAGGGATCCTACTTCTAGTTTGTAAGGGCTTATGTTTTCCATTATTGATCCAGGTGGTTCAAACAGGTCCAAGAACAAGTGGCTTAAGTACAAAGGCTCAAAAATAAAAGTGTCTGGAATGTGGCAAACTTAATCTCAAGTTGAATATATCATCTTTCTAATTCCAATGGAATAGACGCCACTCAATTTTGAGTCTGTATGAAGGATTTAGGAGCAGTGAAAGTTAGAGGGTTGACTTGGTGATGTGGCAGCTTAAGGAGGAAAAAAAATTGCTGAAACCTAGCCACTAGATTCCGTCTGACTCTGGCCAGATTTCGGGAAAAATTATGGGATGTTTGAATTGTCTCCTTCGGTCAAAAATCTGGAAGGTTTGAAAAAAAAAGTTGTTTTATAAAACTGGAAAATATTTAAAAAAAGGGGGTAAGGCTGGTCATGACCCTCGCCCTACCCCAACCACATGACCTAACCAAAATTGTATTAAATTAAGGGCATTGGCGGCGATGACCCCTCTGCCCCCAGATTTCATGGCTCCACCACATATAAATGGGTGGGTGAGGGTTGTTAATCCACCACCCAACCCAACAATTGCCACCAATATACGGCAGCCGACGGGATTTATGGGCAGGTTTCCCAATGTGGTTTCCCCCCCCCCCCCCCCCCTCCCCCAACTCACCACCGAAATGGGTATTAAATTCTGGTGCATATTCTTAAAAAAAAAGGAATTGCCACAGTTTTTTTAACTAATTCAAATTTGTATGGAGGGGGAAGGGTTTGACCACCCAACCCCCTCCCTCATAATGTGGATCCAAACCGGTGCGCCAAACCAACTCCTTCATAAATCTGCCCAACCCAATGCTATATAAACCTTCATTTCAGAATTGCGCCCATGAAGGTCAGGAGTGAGCACAGAAACCGAGATAGTCGAACCATGAGCAATGTGTAGGAGGGGGGCGGAAACATGATCTGAGCCATTTTTCGAAGGGGTAATATTTTCACTTTTTTAGATTCAGTAAAATTTTATATGGATTCTATACTACTCAATGCCACAAATCCAACAGTTTTTTTCATTTCTTCATCGGAGGTCTGCAATTTTGGGCACTTTTAGCTATGGAGGTATAAATGTGTAATTTCTCATTTTATACTTGTAATTTCATTTTTTTCCACTTAATGAAAGAGGGGCTCCCCACTATTTGAGCAAGGCCCAGAGACATATCCCCTCCTAGATGAACTCTGATATCAATTTTGTGTCTCCTTCCATGATGTTCATTTCTTATCTCTTCTTATGCTTATGCCTTTAAATTTTATTGTCTAAATCTGCAATTTTCACATGTAATTCTTTAACACATACCAAGAAAAATATTTTGGATCAATTACAAAGCTCAAAACTGATTTTTTGGTGTCGAAATGAAGTAAAGATTACAATAATCCATTTTCGTCATCTAATGGTGAGGCTAAAGATTAACCTAACACTTTAACTTCGACATCATCTGACTCGGATCTATCACCTAACCTTCCAGAGTTAATAATAAATCCACCGAAGGGAGTAGTTCACAAATCGACATTCAACCCTCAAGCCCGTGCAAATCAAAATTATAATGTAGTATAAGATTAGGCACAACCACCTTCTGGTATGTCAATTCTTGAGGTACTTCAGAATTTTCCTCCCAGAAGCTGGCTTTATTATCCGTAATCGGTGCAATTGATCCAATGGATTTAAATCTTGTAGTCTTTAATCACGTGGACTATGTGCCAAAATTACAAGTAGAGTTAAAATTCTTGATTCAAGTACATGTCCCAAATCATGTCATTCATCTCACTATCATTAATGAAGGTGCGTCTACTTGCATCATATTAATGAGTTGCTAGAAGTCACAATCGCCTATGTCGTTGAAGGCTTTTGATGGCTGTAAATATAAGCCTTGTGGAATTCTTAATAACCTACAAGTAGAAATAGGTGGAAAATCAGTTAACGTTGAAGCTGAGGTCGTTGATGTACCCCTCAACTACAACATATTACTTGGAAGACCATGGGTTTATGCTATAGTTGCGGTAGTATCTACCTTTTTTGGTATGATCATCTTTCCCCATAAAGGAAGTATCATAGCCATTGATCAACTCTCATTCTTCACCTTTGGTTCCCAGGAAACTAGAAATGTTCCGTTAGTTCACAGACCCCCACCTTCTCTTCATAACATTGGTGTAGGACTTTTTAAGGATCCTTCCCTAATGGGCACCTTTTTGGTTACCATGGCCTACGACATCAGTGTAAATCGCACATATAGAGGCCTACAACATGATATCTTCCACTTCATATGACTTAAGGAAGATACCCAACAATTATAAAGCATTTATTTTAGGCAACATCGTGCCGCTAAGTCCAATTGAGCTAGCATAGCAATAAATTTTCCTCGCTTATGCGGAAAAAGAAATCCATTTTTGCCAACTATTTGGGTTGATTTTTATTTGGATTTTGGTACTTCTTGTGATCCATTTTCATGCGTATTCTTGACTGATGAGAGAATTATGGAATCCATGATGCCAAAAGAAGAACCATGGGAATCATCACATCAATGATCCCATATTCCAGATTATAGTGAAGATAATCCATTTGAACTATATCACCCTACTGTCATTGAGTTCTTGATGAATTATATTTCTATCCACGCCATAGATTTGGATAGAAACCCATAAAATATTTAAGAAATGATTTCTATCGATATTTTGACCAAGCCTAGTATTGTAGAAGACATTCATGTCAATGCATCTTGTTCTCCATATAAACTTGACACTTATCGCACTCTTTTTCATGAATTACAAGATGTATTCACTTTGTTATATGAGGAGATTCTAGGTATCGCATCCAGCATTGTTGAACATGATATTAAAATGTATTCCAATTTTAAGCCATTGCGACAACAACTTCGTACTCTTCACCCAAATAAAGTTGTTTCCATTAAAGCAGAGGTTGAATTTTTTTGTGTGCTAGATTCATTTACCCTATTCTGCTCACCAATTGGGTCTCTAACATTGTTCTTATCATGAAGAAACAAGGGACAATCAGAGTGTGTGTCGACTATCAGGATGTTAATCATTCTTGTCCGAAAGACAACTATCCAACTCCCTTTATCGAACAAATTATTGAAGAATGTGTCATATGTGAAACATTTTCTTTCATGGATGGATTCTCTCCTTACAATAAGATTAATATTAGGCCAAAGGACCAATATAAAATGGCTTTTATCAGTCCTAGGGGCAAATTTTCCTATCGAAAACTCCCTTTTGGTTTAAAGAACATTGGGGCCACATTCCAGAGGGCAAGGAATTATGCTTTTCATGACATCAAGCACATAGTTCAACCATATTTGAATGAATTATCTGCACATTCATGGAAATAGGTTGACCACCCGCTACATCTGAGAGCGATCTATTTACGATGATTTTATTATAAAATATGCCTAAATCCACACAAAAATTGTGTTTGGTGTTTGTTTTGGTTGTTTTCTTGGATTCGTCATGTCTAAAGACAAAATTCGTCTTGACACATTGAAGGTCCAGGCTATTCTTGATTTTCCCACTCCTTCCAATCGAATTCAGTTATAGAGACTCCAAGGGAGGGATAAATTTCTAGGGAGGTTCATTCCTAACTACGCTGAAATGGCTAAAGGATTTACTCAAATCTTGAAAAATGGGTACACTTCCATTGGGATGAGGTTGCGCAAGCTTCCTCTGATGTTCTTAAAGATTCCCTGATTTGAGCATCATCAATATATCCCCCAAATTATTAGAGTGACTATTTCTTATGTCTTTCCACTGGAGATACAACCATAATTATGGTTTTATTCCAAGAAGAAGATGGTATTGAACATCTGATATATTATTTAAGTCATAAAATCAATGATATGGAAGTTAAGTACACATACATTAAGAAGCTCGCTTTGGCAGTTGTTCAAGGTGTATAAAAATTTCGCCATTATATCATGTTCTGAAAGACCATTTTCATTCTCGATTGCAACCCTATGACATACATTCTGTCACGTTAATTTCTGGGGGGGGAATATTCAAAATATGTCGTTTTTTTGTAGGATTTTGATTTGGAATTCATCAAATCCAAGTCAAATAGGTCTTTGGTATTTGCTGAGCTTATTTGTGACCTTACTTCGAGTAGTATTGATCCTACTATGGAACCATCAATTCCGGTTGAGCCTTTGTTTCTGAGATCGAGTCATCTAATCTGTGGTATGGATATTTCATCATCTATCTCCAAACACAAAATTTTTGGCCTAATGCCTCTCACTCGCAACAACGAAGTATTAGATACGAAGCCAAATATTATGTGATCATCGAAAATACACTTTATCATTGTGGTGTTGATACCATTTTACAGAGGGGCCTCACGCATCAGGAAGCCGAAAAATTTATAACTGATTTCCATTCTTGTGCATGCAGTGGAAATTTTTCTGGCTATGCTACTGTGCAGAAGATTATCTGCACAGGTTACTTCGTGCCTACCATATTTCGCAACAACATTATCATGGTTATAAGTTGTCATGTTTTCCAAATATTTGATTGTAAAACCTGCCTGCCACTAGCACCAATACATCATGTCATCGTTGCTGGACCATTTGCAAAATCAGGCATTGACTTCATGACATGTAACTCCAACTAAGGTGGGGGGCATGGGTATATTACTATCATCGTTGACTATTTTACCAAGTGGGCTGAGGTAATGCCTACATTCAACAACACGAGACATACAAGTGCATTATTATTTTTTAACCATGTGGTTTCACTGTTTGGTGTACCACAAGGCATAGTCACAGATCATGGAAAAAAAATTTGCAATCACATGATGGATGAGTTGAATTCCAAATTAGAACTGTCACATGATAGTTCTATCCCCTATTATCTACAACCTAATGGACAAGTTGAAGCTGTCAACAATATTCTTAATTGCGCGCTTTAATGCATGATTCAAGTTCATAAATGAAACTGTCATTTGATCTTGTACTCATCTTTGTGGGAATATTGAACCTTGGTGATAAATGCAACAGGATTCACTCTCTTTCAGCTATTTTATGGTCTGGAAGCTCTCTTATCAATACAATTCAAAATACCATCATTGAAACTCGTGATTGGCCTGCTACCTGACACTTCTGAAGAAGAGGCACTTCCTTTATATCTCATCCATCTATATGAAATGCATCGTGAAGTCACATTTTCCAATGAAGCACATAAGAGACGAATTAAGGAACAATTGTAGGTTTTAACCCTGTACAGAAATTATCTCCAAACGAATCTTAAAAATAGAAAATAAACAATAGCGAGAGAATAAAACATAAAAATAGATATATACAAATATTTTCCCCCAGATCCCAAATTGGGACTACTAGCTTGATTTTTCATTATATTCCTTTTTTTGTTACAACACATATATATACATGTCGAAGCATTCATAAACCATAATCCATTAACCCTGGATTAGAACATAACCGTAGTTTCCTTGACCGGATCTACAAAATAACAGGGAATTAAAACCATCATGCCCCAAAACCATGTGCAAACCCATCCACAGAACCATGGGTGGGTCCGCCCACCAAAAAATAGGGTCCCAAAAAAAAATTTGCCAAGATGCTACCCCAGACCCCTCGCAGGCTACACACCCCCTACTGCGCATGACACAATGCACAACAACTTCTTTTGCCCCCCGCACATGCGAATAATCATGGAAATAATATAACACATACCCAACAATAATATGACCGCAATGTCAAGCCTCACACCTTCTCGGAAGGAGACTTGGTCTTGTTTTATGATCAGGAAGCTGATAAGATATGAACAGGGAGATTTTAACCATTATGGCATGACCCCTATATTTTCAATTGAATTTTCGCTAAGGGTGCCTAATATTTGGTAGATTGTGATGGGATTCCATTGTCGCAGCCTCGAAATGGGTTGTATCTTAAGTGTTACTATGCCTAATTTTTCATAGTAAACATTGTATTATATGCTTGATTGTGTGTGTGTAGCAGTGTGCCTTTTAGGTTTTTTTTCAAGTGGTTAGTAATCCGCTTTGCACTTTTTACAGATGTCAGAATCTTTGAAACCATTTGTTAGATATGTCGATGGTGCTAGTCGTGGTACTCATAATTTATCCTTTGCAGCATGGGCCAGCTTTGCTCCAAGTGGCGAGTTAGTGAGCTTTCAAAGGATTTGTAATGGTCAATCGACTAACAATATCGCTGAGTATAATGAGTTGATTGAAATACTCTTTGATTCCATTTCACTTGGAAATCATTGCATCATCATCAGGATGGACTCACAACTTATCGTACTACAAATTTCTAGCGTCTATATTTTCTGAAATCCAGCAATTCATCGTATGTTCCTTAGTGTTCATATTTTGGAAAGACATTTTGATTACATTCAATATCAACATATTTCTAGAAACTTTAACACTCTGGTTGATTCACTGGCGAATTATGTATTAAATAGACATTTTCAACATATATGTAAACATAGATTTTCAATTCACATCATACAATTGAATAGGATTGCACATAATCATAGAAAAGAACTGAAAGTAAAATAGATTTATATCGAGTTTTTTACAAAATTGTGTCCAAGACACGTTGGTAATATGACCTCAAAATGTATACAGACATAGCATAATCTAAGTAAAGTAGTGATGCTCATGATAGCAGGTCACTGCTTGGGCTATCATGTGCAACAACCTCATCCAATGGCTGGGCACACCAGTGGTATGGTGTTGTAGCCTCATGGGTAACTTGTCAATCTGGAGATCTGGTATCCCAAGATTCAATCCCTCCACATGCTGCTGCAACTCATCAAGAGTACCAACTAAATCCAAATTCTGTAGGACTACTCTTCTGACAATACTCTCTGTTGGTTCTCCCGCCTACTGTGCACGAACTATTGGTCGAATGGTACCTACATCTGCATACATAAAACATTTTTAGTTTAGTCATGGAAACATCAAAAAAACACAAAAATATGTAAAAACCCCAAAACATCAAAAACATGGTCAAAATTTTACCTATAGCACCCCATTGAGCGTCGCCTGGTAAAATCAAATCTCTATCCCCACCGAAATCCATCCCTACATATGGGTGCTCCTCGGTGAATATATTTTGTCTTCGGAGTGAACTGAAGAATGCAATGGAAAATGATGACTAGCCAACATGTCTAGCCATCAGTTCAACCCATCGTTGTATTCGTGGATCTCTAGGACTAGCTAATCCCAGTATCACATGGTGTGGCTGCATCAATGGAACTCGCTCCAAAACAAAAGTGATCAAAATAGACCCATAATTGAAATTTTTGGTCTTACCACTTTTTACTTTGGTCAGTTTTTTTTTCATTTGAAGGATTACTACTTCAGCAGAATTGAAGAAGGTTGGTTGAAGGCACTCAACCACATACTTCATGTATGATCTATTCATGACATGTAGTGTCATGCTGCCAACTATTTTTGCGATAGTGAATAGGAGAGTGCACAAAGACATAACGCGCACATATTTCATATTTATCTTTCCATATTTACTAGGCTCAGTTCCTGCTTGAAAAAATTCTCGGATGTAGTCCTTTATTGTTTCATCGCCACATGAAGAGCCCACAAGGGAAATGGGGGCACCACGTCTCGACAAACCTATGAGAAATTAAATTTCATCGACCAATATTTGGAGAACTTTGTCCCCGATGTTAAATTCTTGAGTTGTTGGGTCCCATGAACAGATCAAGAACTGCAATAGTTCCATGTGTTTCCTCATCCCCGATAATCGAAAGTACTTGATTAACCTACAATATCTGAGGGATCTCATAGTGAGAGGATAATTTAGGGAAACCATATCATGTTCTTCATGTTCTCTTTCTGGCCATGTAATCAACATTCTGATCTGATGAAAGTTTGAAATCACACCATAGGCTAAGTTAGGATCCATTTCATGCCAAAAACTAATAATATTTTGGGCATAAAAAAAGATAAAACTTTATGAATTGTGCCCAATTCACCCTTGAGTGAGAGAAATATCATTTTAGAGGAACTTGGCCTCCTTCCAATCTCTCTGCAATGAAATTTTCGACATTCAAGGAAGCAGTGCCCCTAGAGCATTGTATATTTAACCTAGTGTCCCAAAAACCCTAAAAAATGTGCATGAAACTGAAAAAGAATGCATTCAATAGAAAAAGGAGGGAAATATTTTCTATCTATTCCATATGGTACGAGAAATTATCCACAGAATCTTTCAAAATAAACTGTTGAAGTTCAAGAGTAAAACAGGCTCACAGAACTAAAATCCAAATGGTAAAGGTGAAATGGTAAAAATGACCTAGTAATTTCTTAATTTAATAGTATTTTTTATTAATTTATGCATATTTAATGAATCGGCTAGGGGTTTTACCCATTTTTACTATTTTGAACACGTATTGTTAATCCATTTTATGATTATGTAATATTCCAAATTTGGAACAGCTAGCAAGGCATGACTGGAAAACACATTCTCCAGAAATGGTTGCTACAAGATTTGAAACTAGGACTTCGATCCCTTAGATCAATATATCTGGCACAAAAATCGAAGAGGTGGCTCAAAATAAATCTCTCTAGGTGGGTTAAACAGATCTCCCACACCTACTTGTCTTCAGAAAGTGCCCGATGAAGGGACTGCAACAATTCTTGAGAAAGAGATGGAATAACAGTGTTATTTTTATAAGAATGGGCACATGAAGGTGCAAATAGCCAACAAATATGTATTATAGTAGTAATGGTATACAAATCCTTGAGGAAATAATCACTCAAGCAAAGAAATGCAGCCTCAAAGGGACATGTACATGAAAAATAGAAGAACATTGTTACTCATGAAGTTCTGCAGGCTAAAGGGATGAAATTTAATGGAGACACTACATCATACTACATAATAATAGGAATATGTGATAATATATGGCTCAATAAATAAGGGGGAGAAAGCTCTCAACCCCTGAAAACAATAATACATCAATCCTCAGAAGGATTGGCTGAAATATCAAAATGGAAAAAATGTCGGAGTTGTTGGGTAGCAGCTACAACTCAGAAATTGGAAATGAATGAAGATAGCTGAAGATGCTACAACTAATGGCTAAATCTCATCCAATGGATCTTTTAGGGGAAAGGCTAATCCTATCACTGAAGATCTCACCCTCCAATCAACACTGCAAAACCCCACAGCAAATGCTCACTAGAAATAACGCAGTCACTGGAGAAAACTGCGTTGTAGGGGCAAGGGAATGAGTTGGCCCAATGCTAAGTTCTACAATAATATCTAAGGACTTCTAAACTGATCTCCTAAAGGAAATAGAGACTCCTCCTCTGAAAAGCAAGTGATGGAAGTGGTGTTGTGATCCCTTACTACAACACCTTGCAACACAACATTATTCTGTTGCAAAAATAACACTGTACTGGAGGAGGATGCTTGGCCTCAAGCCTGGATATGAGGAAAATTAGTACAACTCCTTCAATAGGCTTCTCAAGAAATGATAATAATTCCTAAACAAGAGATCCTTGTGCTAAGAAGCACTGCAACTCATCTAAATAGCCGGAGACTGCAAATAGTCTAAGCAGACAAGGAATCAATAATCATATGCATGAGTAACAATGGTTGCCTTGCTCTCCCTTTAAACAATGAGAGATCCCTCTCCATGGGTCCCACTCTTTATGGTTTCCTCCATCAAGGAAACTTCCCTCCTCTTTCTCTACGCTGTCATCCCAAGCAAGCCACACCCTCTTAGGCAGCACTGTTGACTTGGTCAAACTTGACCTTGTCCTCATACAAAAAGTCCCTTTTCACACTAGAAGGGATTTTATTCCTACTTATTGGTCTCCTCACCCATTTTATTCATCTCCTACATGACATAAAAAAAATCAATGTTCCAATTAGTTTCATGTTAAATTTGGGAACATTACAGTCCTCCCCTCTCAAAACTTTCTTGTCCTCAAGCAACTGCAAAGATAGAAATGAGGGGCCTTCTTGAGGCATGATGCTAAAAAAAAAATTGGATTTTCCATCCCCACATGAATCTCCCATCCCCAAGAAATATTCCATACAAAGTGAGTTACCTCCCAACATGGCAACTCATGGCAATCTCCTTCCACCTTAAGCTCCGACAATGAAGGTGGGCTGAAAATATGAATATGGTAAGCATCATAGCCTACCCCATGTTTTCATTCTCTCCACTCATGATGAGTGTAGAGTATGTGTTGATCCTGGGCTACAAAAGTATGGCCCTCAAGTGGAAAAATGAAGAACAATCCTCTAAAGATCTCTCCTCCACCATTGAAGAACAAGCTGGCCCAAAATAATCCATCCATGATGAAAAGGACATGGCCATCATAGAGTATCCCAGGGATAATTTTGCTACAAATTTTACGTGATTATGCATGATACAAAAAATATCCCAAGAGGACACAACGCAGTATCATCCACTGTATCTTCAGAAAATAGTATGGCATGTATCCTACAAGAATCATCACATCTACTAATGAATAGTAAATGGTTTTATGTGTCAACAATACATGACCAAATACTTTCCCATGGCTATACAATGGATCGCTATAAAACTCATGGCCCACCCCCAAAGAAAAAAAATAGGTGGCTATGGTGGCCATATCTCCTCCAATGCTCCCATTAGAACATGTAGTGCAGAAAATGTGGGAATTCTCTCCCATCAAGGACACATCCAACTCATGTGTCAATCTCCCAATCATGCTCTCAACAAGAATAGATACAAAATAATTAAATGAAGACATGATTAATACAATAATGAAGAAAATACTGATGGCTTCATGTGGTGCTTTAAGATACCAACAGTCTCCGAATTATGTACAACGCAGTTCTCCAAACTACTGCTTCAGGAAAGTACAAGGCAAAATGTTTCTTGTTACATAGTTAACCATGTATGTCATCATATGGTAAATGTTTGGGTGCAAAAACTGAACGTACATGTGATGAGAAAACATTTTCCCAAGGCCACATATAAGATGGCTACCTCCATCATATAGATTGGCCAAAAAATGATCATGGAGCAATGTGAAAAGCTTGCCCTCTTGTGAAGAAATGCACTGCATAGTAATGGTAAGAGTATGCAAATCAAGAAATGTAAAAATAGACTTCTTACCATATGCCAGAAATAAGATGGTACATGGATACATAATTGAGTCCTCCATAGTGTTTTGGCATACTATGAAGAGGAATGAACCATGTTCTGCAAGAGGATCATCCTTCCCATGCTTGGGAATCCAAGTCAAGAAGAACATGTCATAGTGGTAGATTTCTCCATCCACTACTCTATCATCCTCACCTCCTCCTTGTTCACCAAGTGCATCCAAATTGAATTTATCCTCGGGACACTCCATCCATAAGCCCCTGCTCCAAAGTGACAGCGTTGTCAGCTCATGCAAATAAGATCCTATCAATACAAAGCTATGTTCTTTGACATGCTCCTTTTCAAAGACTCCTCTAGTAATGTTGTTGCAAACATGGAATACCTCCCAAGACAGAAGTGCTTCCAAATCATCCAAGGCTAGGGATTAGCCCCTTTGCACCATGAGAGTTCCCTCTTCTACTCGTGCAACATCACACAATAGGTGATAGCAAATCTTCCCTTGCTCTCTTAAGTACAACTCAAGAAACCAAAGTGCTTGCTATCTCCTTATGCTCCCATCATACAACTCATGTGATGAAGACATAATGAATGATATGAATGTCACATAAACACCATGCATCCATACTCCTTGTTTCCCAATGATGCAAGCATCCTGCCACCTCTCCTCCATCCCCATCCTCCTTGGAAGAGGACATGCCAAGTGATGACCAAACTCCTTCAAGAGGAGTCAGTGCAGCCAAGCCTCTTGCTGCCCAGTGTCATATAATTTCAAGTAGCTTCCCAGCTCCTTTCTCATTAACCACATCAACTCCATCACTCATGGATGTCTCCTTATATTCCCCTTGGTACTCCTCTCATGAGGGCTACCATCCTTCCAAATCAATTCTCTGTCTTTGCAGTTCATGGGATTTTTAAATGCAATCTCCTCAAGGATAAATTTGACCCCATAAGGAACGAAATAGGTGGTAGGAAAAAACTTCCCACCATGATGTGTATGGCTCAAGAAATTTCCAACACAAACATGATAGAGGTTATCCATCTGAATATGTCCTCCATCATCTATTTTTTCCCCCTTGAATCCATGAATATACAATTGTGAGAAGGAAATAAAAACCTTGCACTATATGATGTGTTGAAGTGCACCTCTAATGAAATCTCTCCTTGAGATTTCCATCTCAGCAATAGTTCTCCGAAACCAATGAGGTCTTGGATTTGCTGAAAGTAGAAGTTTCTCTTTGAGCTGAGAGGAGCTCATTGAGAAAGGGTCATTTAGAAAGGAGAAAGGTTTTCTCACTTCAAGATATCTACTATATTCCATCCTTCCCCTCAAGTTTTCAAACCCCAACCTCAAGTGTGACAAGAAATCCAACAATGGCTTATGAGGATGATGATTTAATTCTCCCTTGAATGTCTCCATGTTGCACAACGTAGTGCAATCTTGCTGCTCTAGGTTAGCAAGGTGATTTTACCCTTGGTCATGCAAAAGAAAATTTCCACAACTACCAAAACTATTTGCTGCAACAATAGATAGTGGATATTCCTTCATACCTTGATGGAACTTGGGATCTCCTTGTATGGCTACAATAGTTCTTTCCCCCAATGAAATGGATGCCCCATTTGTAGATGTAGAAGGCTACTCTTCCAAGGTTGTGACAGCACTGGTACAAGTCTCCTCCCATGGTGGTGTGGGCTTTCTCTCCTATGATCTCTTACTATGAAAGGGTCTAATCAACCTTTGAGTCAAATCAGAAAAATAAGGCACTTTTGCATGGCTTAAGTGGCTGAACCACCAAACATTGGCTTCACCCTCCATGTGAAGTGCTGCAACTTCTACTGCCTCCCTCTCTACCACTAGATGTAGTAGGAAGAATTCCTTAAGCTTTCTTTCCAAAGCTCTTGTTGTATTTGACCCATCAAATGTAGACAATAGGAATCAATTTCCCTTGATCTCTCTTTTGCTGCATGGTCTCTTGTCTTCCTTCCACTAGATGAAATGTGGAAAAGCTAGAGTCTCCTTGAAGGCTCTAGGTTGAGATTTGTACTCAATAAGGTAATCACTTAGAATCTAATGATCCAAGAATCTTTCATGCTTTTTTTTCTCTTCTTCATGAGAACAGGAAGTGCATGGTCCTTCCTCTTCTTTCTGCTCCTCCTCTTTGGAGAGGCTCTTCTTATTTCTGAACACTAATGAGAGAAATCTCATCTTCTTCTTCATTATAATATTCTTTGGCTGAAACTCACAGGCTGAGCAAAGAAATTTGCTTTGATACCACTGTAATATTCCAAATTTGGAACAGCTAGCAAGGCATGACTAGAAAATGCATTTTATAGGAATGGATGCTACAGGATTTGAAACCAGGACCTAGATCCCTTATATAAATGTATCTAAGACTAAAATCCAAGAGGTGCCTCAAAAGAAATTCCTCTAGGTGGGTTAAACATATCTCCCACACCTAGTTGTCTTCAGAAAGTGCCCGATGAAGGGACTGCATCAATTCTTGAGCAAGAGATGGAATAAAAACGTTATTTTTATAAGCCTAGGCACATGAAGGTGCAAATAGCCAAAAAAACATGTATTATAGCAGTAATGGTATACAAATCCTTGAGAAAAGAATCACTCAAGCAAAGCAATGCAGCCTCAAAGGGACATGTACATGAAAAATAGAAGAACACTACTACTCATGAAGTTCTGCAGGCTAAAACGATGCAGTTTAATGGAGAAAATGCAGCATACTACATAATAACACAAATATGTGATGATATATGGCTCAAGAAATAAGGGGATCAAGCTTTCAACCCCTAAAAACAATAATACATCAATCCTTAGAAGGATTGGCTGAAATATACAAAATGGAAAAAATGTTGGAATTGCTAGGTAGCAGCTGCAACTTAGAATCCAGAAATGGATGAATATAGTTGAATATGTTGAAAATAATGGCTGAATATCATCCAATGGATCTTTCAGGTTAAATTCTTATCCTATCAATGAAGATCTCACCCTCCAATGAACACTGCAAAACCCCATAGAAAATACTCACTAGAAATAGCATAGTCACTGGAGAAAACTGCGCTGTAGGGGCAAGGGAATGAGTTGGCCCAATGCCAACATCTACAATAAACTATAAGGGCTTCCAAAGACTCCTCCTCTAAAAAACAAGTGATGGAAGTGGTGTTGTTATCCCTCACTGCAACACCCTGCAACACAACATTATTCTTCTGCAGAAATAATGATATACTGGAGGAGGATGTTTTGCCTCAAGCCTGGATGTGAGGAAAATTAGTAAAACTCCTTCAAGAGGCTTCTCAAGAAAGGAGAATGATTCCTAAATAGGAGATCCTTGTGCTAAGCAGCACTGCAACTCAACTAAACAGCAGGAGACTACAAATAGTCTAAGCAGACAAAAAATCAATAATAATATGCATGAGTAACAATGGCTGCCTTTCCCTCCTTTCAAAAAATGAGAGCTCCCTCTCCATGGGTCCCACTCTTTATGGTTTCCACCATCAAGGAAACTTCCCTTCTCTTTGTCTGTGTTGTCTTCCCAAGAAAGCCACACCCTCTTAGGCAACACTGTTGACTTGGTCAAACTTGACCTTGTCCTCATACAAAAAGTCCATTTTCACACTAGAAGGGATCTTATTTCTACTTATGGGTCTCCTCACCCATTTTATTCATCTCCTACATGACATAAACAAAATCAATGTTCTAATTAGCTTCATGCTAAATTTGGGAACATTACAGATTCTTTGAGTAGGTTTGCAGCTAATTATAGTGAGTTAGTCGTGCATGATCATGAAATGTGATATTGACCACAAAGCACGGTTTTATTTCTTTTTCGAGATTTGTTAAACATGAAAAAGGAATTCAAAGCATATTTTTACCCTCCTTTTTCGAGCTTTTTTATATATGAAAAAAGAATTAAAAGCATACTTTTATCCTCTTTTTTCAAGCTTTGTTAAACATGAAAAAATAATTCAAAGCACAATTTTATCTTTGTTTCGATCTTTTTTAAATGCGAAAAAGGAACCCCCTATATTTCTCTTGTAGCTCTTTTAAGACTCTCAAAATATGAAAATATTGTCAAGCGCTTGTCCTTTTGATCTCGTTAAAGGAATTAGAACAACATCTAATCAATATAATTTTAACCCTTTTTCAGAAGGAGATAGATTATGATTACGAAAAAGGAAAACCCTAGTCAAACATGGCTAGGAGGTTCTCTCTAGTATTATTTTATAGTTTTTCAGATCTGAGGGACTATTATATGAAAAATAACTTGTGGATTTTTCTTTTAGTCCCTTTTTCAAACTCTCTAAATGAGGAAAAAGGGTCGAGTTCTCATTGTCGTTACACTTGTTAAAGCATCAAATATCGATGGACTTGTCCATCATGACAAGATCGAGTTTCACTTTTGATAGACTCATTAAAGCATCAAATGGCGATGGATTCAACCGAAGGGTGGAATTATACATCAAGCATATGTTATCCTCCTCAAACTTGTTAAAAAATAAAGAGATATTGGTCAGTAATGATTGGGGAAAATTTTATAGGGATAAAACACTTTATGGTAGAAAGTCTCTCTTGAACATGGCACTTATTCACTTCATCTCTGTGATTTTTGGGTTGGGTAATCTGCTTGACGGTCAGTCATACATATGGTCTATCATACCATTCATCAATTCGATTTTGGGTCAAATGTTTCCAATTAATTTATTGTCACCAATATGTTCAAGAGAAGTCACTCAGTTATTCCTTATCTTTCACAATACTCATTAACCTTCATTTCATGACCACCATCCCTGAAATTTCTTCATCAATCACATTATATCTCCAAAATCATTACTATCATTTCATGTCGTTGATGAGGGAAGCATCAATGCCCTCCTGTGACAAGTCACTTCCTATCGACATCAGCTCATCATCTAGGAAGTTGACTTAGAAACAACCTTTTAGTACCTTGGAGCTTGCTTACATCAACAACATATTTCTCATTTATTGCAACAATTTGACATAAAAAACCTTTGACTGAAAGACTTTGTATGGTATTCAACATCAAATCATCTATTCACCCCATACAGAATGTACTACAGTACCTTGACAGCCATTATCATCAACGGTGGTTTCTCTCACATCTGTTAACATCCCACATCATTAGTTGGTAATCATACAGTTTCTTCCCATGTGTGACATCAGATCACATGATATGAGGAAGTTTGATGGAAAGGATCCTGTAACATGGATACTACAGATGGAGCAATATTTTGATCTCCATAACGTGCAAAACACACAAAAGGTACGCATTGCAGCTTTACATTTAGAACAAAATACATTTGTATGGTATCAATGGCTTTGCTCCCGTAAAAAAATTGTCACTTGGTCAATTTTTACGGAGGAAATGATAGCACATTATGAGGATACAAAGAGCACCACCTTCTTTACCCAATTGATAAATCTCAAACAAAAGGGTTTAGTGGGGCAGCACATTGAGGACTTCCAAAAATTGAATATAAGGGTAACTGATCTTACAGAGGAACACAGGATTGATCTCTTCCTAGGCACCTTAAAGGATAACATCCAAAATGAAGTTCGCGTTTTGGAACCTGATTCATTGGAGAAGGCATTCAGGTTGGCAAGAAAAGTTGAATGTAAAATTATGGCGACAAGGAAGCCTACCACTCAATTCTATAAAGAAGGAAGTGTTGCTATGCTTAGATTTCCACAACCTACAAGGTTGACACCACAACAATTGGAAGAAAAAAGAGCAAAAGGGCTTTGATACAGTTGTGATAGCAAATACACTAAAAGTCATAAGTGTGCTGAGAAGAAATTATTTTACATAGATTGTGAAGAGGAAGAAGAAAATGAACAAGAAGAGGATATACACCAGGAACCAGCCCTAGAAGAGGAAGAAATGAGTCCGACCATATCGTGTAATGCATTGGCAGGAATTACCATTCCTCAAACTCTCAAGATAGAAGGACATATCAAGAAGAAAAAGGTAATAGTGTTGATTGATTCAGGTAGTACCCATAATTTTATTCATTGTAAGGTAGCCAAGGAATTGAATTGTTTCCTATACCCAGTACTAGAATGTCAAGTGATGGTTGCAAATGGAGGAACTATAAATTGCTCTGGAAAATGCCATAATATCAAGCTAACCATGGGGGAATATGTATTGAATAGTCCAATGCTTTCCATTCCTATGGGAGGTGTCGATGTTGTACTAGGAGTACAATGGTTACAATCTTTGGGGACGGTAGCTTTTAATTTTCAAGAACTTTTCTTGAAATTTTTTTCAGAAGGAAAGGAAGTCGAATTACGGGGTATTGCGGGGAAGCCAGGAAGGATAATAAGCTCTAATGTCATGATAAAGCTTCTAAAGAAAGAACAGCGAGGCGTAATTGCACAATTATGCTCACTAGAAGTTCCAACATCGTAGCGAGAGAAGTTTTGATGTAGGAGATTGGGTATTTTTACGGCTACACTAACATACTAAGGGGCTACACTATTAATATAGGGACTTAACATGCCCCTCTCCTTCAACAAGTGTTGTCCTCAACGCTTGATTATTTCTTGATGCCTCTGTATAAAATTCTCATCCTCCCATGTGAAATATTCTACAGGAAAGTTCTTCCACTTGCTGAGATACTCTGAAATTGATCGTACTTGTTGAGTTCTTGTTTCTATGACTGCTTCATAACTTATTTCGATATCATGTTGATCTTCATGTTGTTTCATTAGATTCTGCACCAAAGTTGGGTTATCCTTTGAGAGTTCGAGAACTTGTTGTTGATGCTCACTGTGATCTTCCACTAATTTATCATCCATATTAGCTATTATTTGATCCTTCAAACCATCCAACTTAGCCTCCATTTCTGCTTTTAAACCATCTATTTCATCTTCGGTTGCTCTTCGTAAGATCGAAATTTGTTGCACTTGGTACCGTAATCTTGATATCTCATATTGCAATTCTTCCTCCTCATGCGTCATAGTATAGCTTTCTGAGGGCTTAATGGGTATGGAATTATTTTTTGGAGGCATAATAGAACCCATTACTGACAAAAATTCTCCAATATGCCCTTGGAATCAATTCAACTTGATTCTTCAAACAAGACTTATGCAATTCGGAAAAAAACAATACACACCTTTTTCTAGCTTTGAGGAGCTTGATATTGAAATTGAATTATCTCTGTAATTGAAAATCTTCGATATCTGAAATTCAGCCCTGTAGTAGCCCTCTTAAGCTTCTTTCAAATCCCATAGGTCTGACCTGATTTGGATTCTCCAAGACAAAGTTGTGTCCAATCTCCCACAATGACCTAATTCTGGACTGGTTCAGTAGAGCGAACTTGTACGACTTGCCATGTGTCACTGTTTTGTCCTTTGTCTATAAAATTGATAGCCAATAAACTACAGGCCATGCACTTGCGACCAATTTTGACGGCACTCCAATCCAATCTCCAGAGAGAGAGTTATTGAACTTTTCCCACGATCACCTCTTTAAGATGAAATTCAGGAGCCTGAAAAAGCACTACCTTCCACAAATCATATCTCTAAAAATATTGTGAACCAAGCTCTAAAATTTTTTGATGGATTTCCTCAGGATTTCAGCTTCGCGCCATATGAATTTCAGATTCTGAACCTTCGTAGAAACAAATTTATAGCGCAAATGGCACGATGACCTGTTTAGGAGCCTGAAACAATACCTGACTTCCACAGATGATATCTCCGAAATTATTGCGAACCAAACTCTGAAATTTTTACACAGGCTTCCTCAAGATTTTTTCTTCGCACCCTAATAATTTCAGCTTCTGAAACTTCGTAGAAAAAAAGTTATAGCGAAAATTCCACGATGACCTATTTGGAGCAGCGAAACCCTAGAATCCAAACCTCTGATACCAAATGTTGTGTAACCAGCTCCAAAAAGAGAAGAAAAAAGATATCAACGCCTTAGAAATGAGCCACTTCGAGGGGGAAACCTCCAATACATTACATAAATGAACAATTCTTGGATGATACAATTTACAAAACCTCCTTTCTATATATAGGAGTCCATGGGGCCATAATGTAATCCTAGTGGGCCACAATGTAGTCCTAGCCGACCTAACAATAATAATTTAAGGGCACAATAATAACAAAATGGGGGTTACAAGGGTACAATAATAACAATAAGGGGGGCTACACTAACATACTAAGGGGCTACACTATTAATATAGGGACTTAACATAGACTCATACTTTGAGTGATCGAGCAAATGAGATAGAAGATTCAAGATAAGTTTCATCCATCCGGGCTGCAATTCCAAGAGAAGTACCAAATCATTCATATGATGGTCATCCTATCATGGGTTTATATCTATATAGAGTCTATATCTGTAGATGACTTTATGATGTTATGCTAGTTTTTGTTCTGAGTATGGGATATGACTCCCTCAGCAATTCATGTAAAATATGAAAAATATATCATGATGTAATGTATTGTAATTGATGTAGGTCATTGTCCGCTTCAGTCCCTCCCCATCACGTCATAGATAAAATCATTCAAAATTTCAGTTTTGACTTCATGCTTTAAGGGGAAGATGTTACAGGTAGATTTGGGCATCATTTCAAAATATTCGTTATGTTCTATCATACTCTAAATTAGTTGCTACATTCCCTAAATGATTCATCACATTGATGGTCTTCCTTCATGAAAGTTTCACTGCTTATATGCCAGTTGAAGTTCCCTATCAAGCCATCAACGCACCCCTAGACAGTTGAAACTGATTTGCAGAGCATCTACTCCCATGCAAGGCTGCGTTGGTCGATTGGAAATGAATTGTTCATTGTATTTCGAGAATATCCCCAACTTCTAGTGACTTATAGAAGTTGTTCCATCTCTCACCTCACCTGATAGCCTCAAATTTGGAACCCATGAAGTCATTAAAACTCTTATAATCCTATTACCATGAACGAAGAAACATCTTCATCCATTTTTAGGAATTCCATTCAATGATTCAATTATTTCAAACTACCTTCATCTACTTATAAATAGATCACTGAACATAGCACACAAGGGAGCAAGGATTTGTGTTAAGTATATTTATGCTGGTAAGATATCAAATCTTGAAGGTGTATGCATGTACTATGATGCTGCTCAATTATTGATGCTAGATTTGATGAGGACGGGACTCAAGCTGGATGAGTGATATAAAATAGATCAACTAGTTGTACTCTTCCTTCTACTTCATAATAAATACATTTTTTCCTTTCCTAATGTATGTGTCAATGATTTCATATGTGTATTAATGAGTTTAATCGATTCAATTTGTTTATCTTGAATAGATCATATTTCCTTTATGTTTTTTTTTTCTTATGTCTGCCATGGAAGGTATCAATCAAGCGAGTTAAGTTGCATTGAGAGCGATGAAAGTGATGAAGGGAGGCGAGGAAAAGTGAACATATTACAAGTAGGTTTCTCTCCCTTTATCTATTCATGTTAAGTAAAATATCATATATCTTTATTTATGTTTTTCTAAGTGAAGCACCCACTTAGGGAGAGCATACTTATCCATAGGTTTTCATTTCCATAAAACAATTATAACCTTAAGGAGTAAAAAATTAGAACCCCTTACTACCACTCTCAACAATTTCCCTCTTTAAGCAAGGTCAATGGACTTTCACTAGTACAAAATGACTAATTAATTACTAAAAAGGGACTAAAATTTGCATATAAACGACTATTTTCAGTCAATGACCAATAGTAGCTAATTTACAGTATCTTATAACGTGACCAACTTTTAGTCATTTTTAACTTAGTCATTAATTGGTTATCTCAATTTTTTTTTCTAGTAGTATATTTGGTCATTAATTTAGTCAATGATTTGGTCAATAATTTAGTCATTGATCTGGTCATTGGTTTAATCATTGATTTGGTCATTAATTGTCACAATTAATGACCAAATATACAACAAAATATATTACTATATGATCACTTGAGAAAAACAATTAATGACCAACGAAATATGACCAAATGTTGGTCGTGTTATAAGATACTGTAAATTAGCTACTAATAGTCATATATATGCAAATTTTGGCCATTGTTTGAAACCAATTAATGACCAAAGAAATATGACTAAATTTTGGTCATGTTATAAGATACTGTAAATTAGCTACTAATAGTGATATATATGCAAATTTTGGTCATCGTTTGAAACCAATTAATGACAAAATAAATATGACTAAATTTTGGTCGTGTTATAAGATACTATAAATTAGCGACTAATAGCCATGTATATGCAAAATTGAGTCGTCATTTGTAATCACAAATTTATCATTTGCAGTAGTCATTTTTTTGTAGTTTCATATTCATTATATAAACGACTAATTTAATAATTTATATTCATTTCATTTACTTTCATTAATAATAATTATAAATGACTAATTTGGTAGTTTTAAATTTATTTTGTGTTCATTATTAATCAACATAAATTAATTTGTATGATTTAAAAATTGTCATACATTGTGCATGTTCATCTAATGTGAAAACACAAAGTTTTATATTTTAATTACAATACTAAACAATATCAAGTGCAACTATAAATAATTTCAACTACATAAATTATATTATATGAAATATTAAAGTATTACAATATGAGTTTCCAAATTAATATTAGTTGGACTACAATTTTTACATGAAATTATGTTTCATCACTTCAAAACATTATCGTTGTCTTGTCAAGGCATTACAGGTGAATTCACCAACTCTAAAGACTTGATCATCAGTCTTTATATGTGTGTCTTATGCGAGATATTGGCTCTAAGAGTATCATCAGACCAATTCTCCTCTGTCTTTTTGCATTCGTTGCTCCAATGTTATTGCTCTCCTCTTTTTTCAATTCCTGCTTCTTACCATCAATACTGATTTCATTTTTTCAAAACAAAAGAAGATATAATGCAGTGTGAGACATGAAAGAAAATGAACACTAGAATATAAACTAAATTAGAATATAAATAGTTTATACAACATATACTTCAACATCAACAATGTTAAAGCAATTTTCCTTCAATATCAATTTCTGGAAGTTAAATGTCGCACATTATTCTTTCCCATTTCTCAACATGCTAAATACGATAAGTTGAAAATCGCATATATCAACATCCCAGATGAGGACCTTAACACAAGATAAGCACAAATAGGGTCATGAATTGAAACAAAACATTTTGACAGATCATAACTTGTTGATTTCCAAATTTTTTATATTCAAGTGGTGTACTTTACTACTATGGAGAATCTAAGTTTCCAAAGAAATAACAAAACTACAAAACTGAAAAGAATGAGGCTCACATCTAGACCATATGTATGTGTACAGACATTTTTGCTATTTTGTGGCACTTCTCTGATTTTGTTAGCCTACATCAAATATCATTAAAAATATTTAAATATCAACCCTTTCAAGGTATATAACATTTTTCTCTTTCTTATTGTTCCTATGTTATTCCCTTTTCCTCTACGATTTTGTTTGGATGCTCTTGAGCCTTACATAAAGAAAAAACAACAAAATGAAAAATTTTCATTCCCAACTTCCACATTTGTTGATCACATTAAAAAAGCATCAAAATCAGAATTATAATTTTTCATGATATTTTAATTTCGAAGGAAAACAATGGAAAACTATAGAATGATGGAAAATAAAAGGAAATTTACATTTTGTTTACCTCACCATGGCGTATGATGATCTTGAACTTCTTTACAAAAGGAAAATGTGCATTTTCATTAAACTGGATACAAAATTATTTTAAGTTAATAAACATTTTCATTCTCCTTTACTCAGCCACCCTATGGGCTAACAATGCAAAATGGTATGATACGTACAGGAATAGAAATTTGGATCTAGAACTAAAGTCATTCATTTTCATTAATGATAATAGCTATGAGCATGAGCCTATAGTTTAACACTAAGGTATTGGTTTTCAATTCCCCTAATTCAATTTGAAATATAATTTTATGATTTTCATCACCTTAAAATCTTTCTAGTTGGTTATAATCAAATATTTAAATAGTATAAACCCTTGAAAATTCAAAAAATTTATGGAAATTCAGACATTTTCAAAAATTACTACAAAGGATAAAGCACCCTTCCAAACATATTCAGCTACTACAACTCTTGGTTTGACAAATTCACAAGTAGCAATTACCAATGTACTATCATGCAAGTTGACTAGCAAGTCTGACTATCATGCTTGGAAGATTTCTTTGGATTTGGGCTTGGAAGATCAAGAGGTCATGGACTATGTGCAGGGTAAAATCTAAGAGTCTCCATCATCTGCATCCATTGCCACAAAATCGAAGTATATAAAATGGGAAATCAAAGCTAAGTTGATTGTCCTAGATTCCATCCACAAGAGTCTTGTTTCTTACATCTCTTAGTTGGGCACATCTAAGGAGATGTATGATAAGTTGGTCAATATGTTTAGGGCCATCAATGCAAATCAAGTTCTTTTATTTAACAACCAATTGAAGAATCTCAAGAAAGGTAGGGATGAATCCGTTCAATCATATTTTCTAAAGTTGACTGAAATTAGGAATAACCTTCTTTCCATTTGGGAAACAATAGCTAATAGAGAAATGGTCCTCACTGCACTCGAAGGTCTCCCCTCTAAATGGAATCTATTCATTACTACCATTCTCAATAAAAAATTGATTCCTAATTTTGAAAAAGTATTGTTGAGATGCACTCAATAGGAAACAAGAATGATGGAATATGAAAATGAAGGAAATGTTGCCTTCAACGCTTGTGCTAAGAAGAAGAACAATGGTGGTATGAGGAACCATGGAAGAGCAGGGGCCTGAGAAAGGAAAGGAAGATGTTACACATGTAACAAGCTTGGCCACTATGCTAGAGAATGCCCTAATAGAATGGATTCTCTAGGGGATGATGACAACAACGACATGGGAAATGGAAATCAAAGGAACAACAGACTCAAAGGGAAGAGGAAGGCTCCCTTTGGTCGTAATGAAAATGGGTAACCTTTCAAAAGGTTAAGAAATTCCAGGTATGAAGAATCTAATGGTGTTGACAGTGAAGAAAATGAATTCATTCTTATATCTTCCCTCTCTACTACATCTCCACCCGACACTTTGGATGTCTGGTTGATTGATAGTGGTGCTTCAAGGCACCTCACTAGGTTTAAAGAAGCCATCTATAATTTGATTAAGAAGGATACCAATAAGAAAATTAGCCTTGGAGATAATGCTACCTATCCCATGAAAGGGATAGGGATTGTGTCCCTCCATTTACCTCAAGCTCAAGTCCTCCACTTACAATATGTATTGTACGTACCTGATTTGAAGAACAACCTTGCATCTATTTTGGCCATGGAAGAAAAAGGTTTCAAGGCGGCATTCATCGACGGAAAGGTACGCCTCTGGAAGAAGAGTTTCAAGGAAGGTATCAAAATTGGTTTTAGAGTTGATACACTCTACTAGGTTGGAAGAATTCCATTGAGAGCTATGACATGTGATACAATTCTTCAAACCGAATTATGGCACCAGAGGTTTAGACACCTTCATTAAAAATCCCTTCCCAAAGCAAGGAAGGTGGTGACTGGGATGCTCGAATTCAAAAATGATCATGAAGGTATATGTCATGGTTGTGTCGAAAGAAAGGTGGATATTTTCCACGATTTCATCTTGGATGAAGATGCTTCCCTCAGGAAAGTGATAAATCTTCCTAGCTCCAAGGAAGACAATGATGAAAGCACAGGGAAGTAGGAAGAGCCAAAAGATGAGATGATGCCTAGTGGTGAAGGACCAATGGACCCCATTAATCCACCTCCTTTAATGAAGAGAATAACTTCATGGCTCCAGGATACTCTCAAAGATGCCAAAATACATATGGCCTCAAGGGGACATTCCATGAAAGCGAGAAGGAAAATAGATACCAAAGGTATCTAGCAGCCATGAGTACAATCGTACAATCTGAGCTTGTATCTTTTAAAGAAGTTGTAAAGAATAAGTCTAGAAGGATGCTATGCACAAAGAGTACCAATCCGTTATGAAGAATGATGTCTAGGATGTGGTTCCGAGACTAGAGGACAAAGCAGTTGCCACCTTGAAATGGCTATATAAGATAAAGAATGGATCAAATGATAGTGCTGAAAATTTCAAGGCAAGATTTGTTGCCCAAGGCTTCTCTCAAAAGGAAGGTATAGAATATGATGATATATTTTCACCTATGGCTCGCTATACCACTATCTGATCTATTATTTCCCTTGCTACTATGCAAGGATGGATTCTTCATCAGATGGATGTGAAGACTGATTTTCTGTATGGTTTGATAAAGGAAGAGGTGTATGTGGAGCAACCCCTAGGGTTTGAAGTCGAGGGCTTCACTCAAAGTAATTTTGATCCAAACCTTTACTTCAAGGTTGATAGAGAAAAGCCTCTTATTCTAGTTCTCTATGTGGATGATCTCTTCTTGACCAGTGTTGACCCTATCATTCATCAGTGTCAAAGGGAGCTCGCTTCAAAGTTCGAGATGAAAGTCCTAGAACTGATACATTACTTCCTAGGCTTGGAGGTATAGCAGAGACCTGGTTAACTTTTCCTCTCTCAAGGTAAATACATTGTGAAGTTGTTGGAGAGATTTGGAATGGTGGATTGTAAGTCCATGTCGACACTGATGGAACTCAACTTTAAGAAGTTGAATGGAAACACTAGTGGGCCCATACAAGCAAATCCTACTAAGTATCGAAAACTCGTAGGGGCCCTAATGCTCTTATTGAAAATCCATTCAGATGTATGTTTTGCAATGAAAACTTCGAGTCAACACATGGTTGATCCTCATAACATTCACTAGGTTGGTGCCAAGAAACTCTTGAGATATCTCTGGGGCACGATAGACCATGGGTTGAGATACATTGTCAGGAGTTTGAGACTCCGTGGATATATTGATGCCGATTGGGCTGGCAGTGTGGTGGATCACAAGAGCACATCTGGATGTTGCTTCACACTTGGTTCTACTTCGAGTAGGAATCAGAAGTCGGTGGCTTTGAGCACCATTGAGGCTGAATACATTACAGCTTGTATGGCATATTGTGAAGCTATTTGGTTGTGAAAGATCTTCAGTGAGTTTTTTGACATGTACTAGATACCACCGTTATCCTTTGTGATAACCAGAGGGGGATTTGTTTGTCAAATAATTTTGTGTTCCACGATCAATCCAAGCATATTGATATCTGGTACCATTTTATCTAGGATATGGTACAACGAGGCGTCGTAAGGCTCGATCATATAGGAACTGATGAGAAAGTTGTGGATATTCTCAAAAATCCCTTAGGGAAGGTCATGTTCCTAACATTATGTGAGAATATTGGAATTGTGGAACGACCCTATGCAGAGGGACTTGTTGGAGGATGAGCTTTGGGAGTTGTATGGGGCTTTGGGGATAGCTTCTTGGAGCTATAAGCAACCATAGGGCTAGGCTTGCTGAACCTTGTTGGTGTACTTCCACCCCACCATGATGATATTGAGTTCGTTTACCTCTCTTTGATCTGTGCCCCGTATGCACCCAACCCATGGAGTACCAAACTCATGGGAAGTACCTCTCATCTTCGCCAAGGAGGTGGAAAATGTGGATAGAGACTGATAGCAAGACCGATGGATGCATCAGAGATTGTCTTACTCTCTATGTCTAGGATCGCACATGTCCAACCACTTAATGTGTGATCAAGTCTAGTGAGGTTTCGAACCTCCAACTAACTTCGGGTTAGTTAAAATAACTTCAGGTTATTATATGACTCTTTTGAGTCCAAGTGAGGTTTTGGACCTCCAACTGACTTCAAGTTAGTTAAACTAACTTCGGGTTAGTATGAGACTCCTTTGAGTCCTATAGAGGTTTCGAACCTCTGAGCTGACTTCGGTTCAGTCTGGAGTGATTTCTTTGTGACTCACCATTTGAAAGAAATAAGCCAGCAAAGCAAGTTACAGTGGGATGATGCACGATTTTTGGATGGCACAGGTGGATGGAGTTCTCCCTAGTTGAGATGGAGTGTTAATTTCTAGCAACTAGGTCCAAACTCCATGTTGTACTGCTTAGATGATGATACGAATATTTTTATTATATTCCTCTTTTGGAGAGGTGAAATATCGACCTAAATATCATCTTGATCGGATGAGCAGAACATTGTATTTATAATTTATTCCACTTATGTGCAAGGTCAGCCAGAATTTTAATGTAGGCTTGGAGCCCCAATAGATGTGTCACAAACCCTCACAGATGGATATATATTGGACAAACTTGGAGGTCATTTTCATCATCCAATCATCACACACTTCTCTCTTGTGTCTGATTGGTTTGATCATCATTTGGAGGCTTGTCTTCTCACATGTAGGAAACTAGCAGCTAGGGTTTCGGTTCAGATCTGTCTAGGGTTTCATCACAGCTTTGACCAATGTTGACTTTGGTTAATTCTTGGTCCATTTGACCTCAAACTCTCCCAAAATTCTTATTTTTTCAATCCACATTCTTTGGTACAAAAAATGAGGCTAGACATTAATGTTTGACCTGTTGTGTTGACTTTCTATTGCTATTGTTATCCGTTGACCGTTGACTGGACATCATTGAATTTTGTTGACTTTTTGTGGAGTTGTCTTGAGGGTTGTGTGACACTTCTAGTTGGCTGACCGTGAGGAGACTTGTTGGTTGAAGCATCCTATTTAACGCCATAATGAACCACACACACATATTTTGCTGATCACGTCAAGTGATTTTTTGGCTTGTCTTCTATCGATCTATTGGTATGTTCTATCAGCATTTTACTTTCATGTTTATGTGATTGCTATTTGGTATCGGGTTCAAATTAAAGTTGCATCAAGCATAGAACATCTTCAAAAGTTTACATATATACATAGATATGTTACATAAAAAGAATTCGTGAATCCAAAGTAATTCGAGTTCATTTAGAAATGTTTGCATTAACATCATCTTTGACTGGATTTACCTCCACATCTCCTAAATTTGTATCATGTTAGCATGAATGGCTCACTCTTGAAGAATTATCCTCAATATATCATCAAACCCTTGTTTTCCATTGTTAAAAAATGGGTGAAAATTTATTCCCAGACAAACTCAACAAAGTGACACACCTCACAAATTCTTTCTTTATACAGTATTCTTGGGCATTTCCATCAAAAACACATTCCTAATAAACAAAATTTTTGATTCCAAAACAGTGATGCAATCAATGAAGCTCGTTAAAATGTTTGTATCCATATTTTTGACTCAGCTGACCACAACACAGCATCTCATAGAGATGTTTCTTGCTAATATGAAAGTATTTCTATTAGAAACTTATCCTCAAGAAATCATCAAAGCCTCGTTCGTCATTATTGAAATGGGTAGAGATTTTATTCCCCAAACAAACTCAAATAAAGGAAAAATATTTGTCTTTGAAATCAATGCATGGGGTACTAGTCTAATTGTAGTTATTTGAGAATGTTTGGAGAGACTTTAGTCTATCATGCTACAACATATGAACCATTATAAACAAGTCATTCCACATACAAATTTCCAAAACAAGTTTGGTTCCCATTCTTTAAGAGCATTTCCAGGCTTGTTTTTTTCCTTCACAAGGTTTTCACCCCAGAGGACTACATTACTTGACATCATAGATACACTTATTTAGCTCTTTGATTCTCAAAGGGGATCTCTTCTCTAGGCTTGAATAGACATAGAGATTATTAATTTTGGAGGCATTATTACTACTTCAGTACATCAACATTTGTATGGAGCATGTTCCTTCCTTCAAGTACCTTTTGTATACCCTTGGTCACCTCTGCCACCAGAATGAGGAGATCAATAAGCCAATTAGGGATGAAATACACATCATTTAAGTTCGGCTCACTTGGAATCCTCCCCTCAAACTATTTTCCCCAAGATGGCATCTTATGAGCATTTTATGTAGCTATGCAAAAATCTCATTGTTCAAATAGCCTCAAGACTCTTCTCAAGTAGCTCAAGGTTTTTTCCCACCACTTCCACATCAAGAAAATCACCACATACCACATGGAGAGGATCTGCCAAATTTTCATCTTCAAGAGATTGAAAGGGATGAATTATTTTTCTTCAAATGTCGTATATATTATGAGATTCATGGGAAATATCATTCCCTATCTTCTCATTCTAGTGGGTACACTTCCACCACCATTTCCAATCCCACTTATAAATGACTAAAATTTATACATACACAAGGAAATCACCAACAAATGATACGCATAACAAAACCTTTCTAGACCTTGCACCACTAGGTTCACCACTTCCTTTTTCTGACATATATTCATCAGTGGGGCATTAAGAACAATGTATATGCACTATCCATTTAAGTGGCCGACATCAAATTTATGAGATAATGTAAATATTCCTACTCAACCAATATATGCATCACATCCACAAGGTCACAGGATCATTCTTGCTCCTTGCTGCCACCAGTAACTACCCCTCAACCTAGATTTTGTAGTGAAACATCCACCACTAGATTATTCTCTTCTGCTTCAATTGTTAGGATAGTTTTTATATGCCATCCCAACCTTCTAGGCTCATCCAACTAGGCCTTCTCACCCTTAGGCACTCCTCAAAAAACATTATTAGGGTTTGCATCATCCCCTCCACAATGATAATTGATAACAGGGATGCATGTATTCCCTTACTTATCTCTACCTCTATCTCAATTATTGACAATTGATGTTGAATAGCATGCCATCTATTTCTATGGTTTACCTTCCCTATTCACCATTTCTTATGTTATTTTCTTCATTTATCATCATGGCACCCCCATAATCCAACGTTGACTGGCTATATTTATTGGTCCTATTGATCTATCCTTTGGTGATTTGTGGACATTGATCAACTCATCTAACCTTCATAAACTATTCTTGGACATTTCAATGTGCAATAGTTGATATTATTTTATTACTATTTCTACTATCAATTTCCTTACATGACATAAATGCCTTAAATTATGTTTGACTTTATACCAATTTGTTCATAATTTCAACACAATGGCATTATTTCCTCTTTTTCTCTCTTTAATTTGTAATTAGATCCTGCACTGAATATGAGGACTGACCAAGTTTACTTCGTTTTCAGATACAACAAAATGCAGCCAAAGAATTTCCTTACCAAGAAACAAGGTCACTTTGACATATCAAATTTAAGGAAAATCTAAAGACAGGCTAAATCCTACCTATCTCCCATGTTTAATTGTATACCATAGCAGCTTAAAATACCTCAAGAATCAATGTAGTCCTAGACCCCACTAACTCTATTTTCAATGTGCTTGAGACAAACATATATCACATGGAATATCACCAAATTTTTCAACGTTTATTGTGTCCACTTTCAGTGTGTGTGTGCATATGTGCTCTATCACTTTCTCCTCCATAAATGTCATTTCCCTGAACAAGGGGTTACACCTTCAGTTGCAACAGTGGGGTTACACCTCCAGCTCTACCTCAAGTCTCTAGCCCACATCTTGAACATGCTATTCCTCTTAACCCTAGCAACCTTAATCTACCCATGTAATAGATGTGTGTTTTCATTCCATAATAATTTCCACTTCGATATGGTACTACTAAATCAGTTTCTTTATGCCAATTGTACATACATTGATTTTGCAGTACTCTGTATCAAGGTATACAAGCATACAATAATTCTTGACTGCAATTTTATTGAATGGAAACCTTTGCACATGCAAATACATGTTGTATATGTGCTCCTTGTGAACTTAATTATCCTAGCGTGGAAGTAACACAAACAAGGCGTCATTTTTAATCCATGTTTTTTTTAGTTTTATGTAAACTGTCTAGTTACAGTTTTGGCAACCCAAACTGGTGGGGACATGAGTAAGACCCATAATATTCACATATGAAACCACCCAAAGGACTTGACCCCACAACCTACATCAAATTCACAGTACCCAAACATTCAAGCTAAACCACCTGGCTCAGATGCCTTAGATAATTAGAAAAGAATTTTTGGAGTAAATTATCTGGATTTTAAATGCAGGCAATATCAATCATTTACAGTAAAAAATCAACATAAAGTAAAATATCAGAGGATATTGGAGGCAGTTCATAGTAGATATTCACTAAACATGATGAATGATAAATATACCTTAGGTGGATTGAATGGATAATCAGGTGGAAAACGAATTCTCACAAGAAACACACCCCCAGCATATGGACTTTCAGGATGTCCCATAATTGTGATCGCTTGCCAATGGAACATATCATCTGCCACCAATCCTATACAAGCATGGAATTAAATAAATAAATTTTGACCTAATTCATTACAGTATAAAATATAAGTAGAGAAATTATAGAAGCTTGTTCGCTTTAAAATCCAATCCTTCTATTTAATTAGAACCAAGTCAAATTATAGGTAAAATCTTTTCCTATTAGTTAATTAACCAATTTACTAATACCAGCTTGCATGGGTGACAAACATGCCAAATTATCATTCAAATGTAAAACTAACATTCACAAAACCATAAGCACAACAGTCAGGAACTAAATGACGTTGAGAGATCCTGTTTTCAAGATAGTACTCAAGGGTACCATTTTATTTACCTCAATAGTAGCTATACTACATAAGTTATACAACAAATGTGGCCCCCTCAATTTTAGGAGATTCAATTTTTAAGAAGATACACAAACAACTGTATAACTAGAACATGCTTGGATCAACGGTTATAATTTCATGTACCTCGGTCAAATAATCGATTGATGCTAAGGACTAGGATTCCTAGTAAGGTCAATGGAATATTAAGCCATCTATTGATGTTCCATTCTCATTTTGGTCTTCCCAGTGCATATTTGCAGTCCTTTAATGTTAGCCTTAATTACTATTGCAAGGTACCTAATTTTCCTTTAGGACTTCTTGAGGAAGACGGTCAGGTAATTCTTACTATTAAACAAAGTATTATTTTTTAATGGAAATGACTGGAGGATCCTTCTCATCCAGTCAATTATCATATAGGAAATGTTTTTATGCTCGTTTATTGTTGCTAAATATGCTAATGTCTTTTCCTTGATGCCAACTATTGTCTTGAACACACCAGTCAGTGAAACTATTTATAATACCCTAACTATAAGCCAAGCTGCAAAATGATAACAAACTATATATTCCAGCTACAATACCTTAGTTTCCTTTTACTTTAGAAACCCTTGTAAATTTATGGAATTAATGATTTATGCACAGGGTTTCTCAAGTATTTTATCAGCAAGACAAGAAGGACTGAACCGTAGCTTCAAGCTTTAAACAAGTCTGGGGCACAACATGGTTCAGATCTTAATAATTGTCATACCTATGTTGAATTACTCCTTTTATCTCAGCTATGCAATGATTAAATATCAAAATGATATCAGGATTCTGATCAACAATGAATTTGATCTTTAAATAGGCACCACTACTACAAATCTTCAAACCATAGTCCACAAGGCTGAGTATAGTTTTGGACTGCTATTCAATGAGGTCGACTTAATTTCTCTTCTACATGCACATGTATAATTATATGTATAAACTCTCTACAAGTAGCTCAGGTATTTGAATGCTTCATATCTGTAGTGTGTATATAACAGGTCCTGGTTGATTATTTCCAGTAAGAATTACATGCTTCAGATTGAGTATAATTATCATCAATTAGATTAAAATATTAAAGAAAAGAATTATCATCACCAAACCCAAAAAAATCAAAAATCATATATGAAGAGACAACCAAGATAATTTAAAAGGAAATATGTAATAGAGTTGAAGAAACCCTCAAAATAGATAAAATTCAATAACGAATGTAGACAAGGCCGGAAGGAGCATAAAGGAAATTGATGGAGAGCATCGACTTTCAACTTCAAAAGGAGAAGAAAAACAAGGTACAATAAGGTCATTAGAAGATGATTGAGTAATTCCAAATATGATTAGGCCAGACTCCATTGAGGTTGTCATTGTTTCTTAAGCAGGACAATATTTCATTTTATCAAAGATTTTATTTGCCTCTTAATGGAAAATACATTCTCTTTGGAATGTTATAAATGGTTAACAAGATCTGGCACACTCAATAGTTGGGATTGAATGCTTCATGGTCATACTATCTTATCTCAACACTTTATAGGGAGAGTGCATGCATGATATTTGAATATAGAATTCCAGACTCGAGATTCCATTGTGTTGAGGGTTTACAATCTCTCAACAAATTTTTTTGATGGTTTGAACTCTCAATATAGATATGCTAATTATACCTCCTCAAGGATGGATTTATGCAATGCGAAGACTGAAGACCAAGCTCAAACATAGTCAGGTAATTCTTACTACTAGACAAAATATTATTATTGAGGGGAAATGGCTCGAGGATCCTTCTCAGCCAGTCAATTATCATATAGGAAAATGTTTTGATACTTGTTTGATGTTGCTAAATATTTTAATGTCTTTGCCTTGATGCCAACTATAGTCTTTAACACACCAGTCAGTGAAACTACATATAATACCCTAACTATAATCCAAGCTGCAAAATGATAACAAAATGTATATTCTAGCTACAATACCTTGGTTTCCTTTTACTTTAGAAACCCTTGTAAATTTATGGCATTAATGATTTATGCACAGTGATGCTCAAGTAGCTTATCAGCAAGACAAGAAGGAATGAACCATAGCTTCAAGCTTTAAACAAGTCTAGGGCACAACATGGTTCAAATCTTAATAATTGCCATACCTGTGTTGAATTACCCCTTTTATCTCAGTTCTAAAATGATTAAATATCTAAATGATGTCAAGATTCTCATCAACAATGACATTTATCATCAAATAGGCACCACTGCTAGAAAGCTTCAAACCAAGGTCCATAAGAATGAGTATTGTTTTGGACTACTATTTAATAAGGTCAACTTAATTTCTCTTCTACATGCACATGTATAATTATATGTATAAACTGTCTACAAGTAGCCCAGGAATTTGAATTCTTCATATCTATAGTGTGTATACAATAGGCCCTAGTCGATTAATTCCAGTAATAATTACATGTTTCAGATTGAGTATAATTATCATCATCTTGATTAAAAGATTAAAGAAAAGAATTATCATCAGAAAATCCAAAAAAATAAATGATCATAGTTTAAGAGACAGCCAAGAGAATTGAAAAGGAAATATGTAACAAAGTTGAAGAAACCCTCAAAATAAATCAAGTTCAATAACGAATGCAGACAAGACTGGAAGGACCATAGAGGAAATTGATGGATAGTGTTGGCTTTCAACTTCAAAAGGAGAAGAAAATGAAGGTACAAGAAGTTCATTCGAAGATAATTGAGTAAGTCCAAATATGATTAGTCCAAACTCCATTTAGGTTGTCAATGTTTCCTAGGAAAGACAATAGTTCATTTTATCTAAGATTTTATTTGCCTCTTAATGGAAGAGACATTCTCTTTGGAATGCAAGAAATGGTTAACAAGATCTATCATACTCAATAGTTGGGATTGAACTAGGGTAATTTTGAGGTCTAAAATGGGCCTCCTAAGGAAATTATAAAATAATAGTGGAAATAATAAAACAAGATTTGATTACATCATCAAATTTTAGAGGGAAAAAAGGAAAAAATACTTTTTCAACTTGTATTTTGAACCTCCCTAAGGGTTTACTCAAATTTCGAGTGGGAATACACATTGGATGCAAAATTTAATTCCTCATCCAAGGAGTACCCATGTTGCATACTTTTGATGGACTGTGCTACACGAAAAATGAGAAATACATAAAAAAATGTGATTGCAATCACGTTCTTTATGTATTTCTCATTCTTCATGTAGCAAGGTCCATCAAAAGTATGCAACATGGGTAATCCTTGGATGAGGAATCATATTTTCCATCCAACGAGTATTCCCACTTGAAATTTCAGTAAACCCCCAGGGAGATAAGTTCAAAATACAAGTTGAAAAAGTAGTTTTATTATTTTATTATTTTTTAATCTTTTGACTTTTGTTACACAGCAATTTGTCACCGTCCCTACCATTCCCCGTCTCGCACATTGGAGGGCTTATTTTGTGACCTGTGAGCAGTGATATAACTTGAAAATACTTTCATGGCATTCCCCTGAACATGTACTTTCATCCCCCTGAAGAGATCTCCTACTAAAAAACCCTAAAAACACCCCTTTTTGCATTGGCGCGGGCAGCCAGTTCAGTACCTGCGCCAATGGGGAAAATCCTTTAAAGAGGTCATGCCAATTGGCACTCTGTCCCAGAGTCGCACCCGTGCCAGCCAATTTAAGGAGTGTTTTTTAAAAATAAATGGTGGAATTTTCGTCCTAACTGATCCAGGAACTGATATCTATATTGAGTTGGGAGGTTTGGCTACGGATTTACATAGAGAGGAAGTGGTTTTCCACCTCTCATGGAAGCTTCCTTGATGATAGAGCCAATCCCGTGATTATAGGGATCCCAACTGCCCTTCCTCCATCTATAAAAGCTTGCTCATCTCCTTTTCAAGCTAGTCTTCAAGTTCCCAAATTCCCAAGAGCCTTATGCTGCAAGAGCCTTGATTATTCCCCTAAGGCCAAATCCAAGCAAGGAGACTATTTTCAAGATTCGAAGAGAAAGGTTTGTCTCATCCCCGACAAGATTTTTTGAGACGTGTTCCGCTAGCGACCCTCCGAAGGAGAATTCAGCGTCAGAGCTATGGTTGTATTCTTCTTTGATTGATTAATGATAAGCGACTATTGGTTATGGTTCCACTCCTGTTATTGATCATGATGATGATTTATGTCTTCTCTGACTGACATATAGTTGCATATACTAAATTTTACGCTTGCGTTTGTTTTGTTTCTGGCGTGTGCAGGTGTCCGATCACGGAGATCGTGAGGATTGTGATCTGCCAGAGCTAAGGAACGGGAGCACTACTTTCTCTACAAGCGACAGCGTTAGATTCCAGGTAACCTTCATCGCTAGTTGGTTTATTTGCAATTAGGAACCTGCACTATAGCGTGAATGATTGTTGCTAGACCCGGTTTGGGCTAGTAGGGATTGCCTCTGTCCGCAGAGGGGATTTACCTCCATAACAAATTGGCGACTCCGCTGGGGATCGTTAGCTTGTTGTTGTTCTTATTTGTAAATTATAGACGGAGCCTGAAGTTAGCCAGATAGCCTTCAAAACACTTTTGCTCTGAAATTGTGAAGTAGATCAAAGCTGCTTTAGTCAATCTCTGGTTTAGTTTGTAAACTGAACACTTAGAGCATCGTCTTGTCTTTTCAGTTGATTCTTGATCCTCCTTGCTTGATCAGCTCTTTTGGCAGGCTCTTTTTGTGTTTGGCTTTTGGTTCAGCCCCAGAGGATCAGATCTGACCTCTGCTTTTCCGAATTTTCACCTTTTCATAGTTGGCTTGATTGGTGCGAGTTTAGCCCTGACAGTCGCACCAATTGGCGTGGGTTGCTAGTTCATCACTCGCGCCATCCCCTGTCTGGTGCAGATTACAGCCAGACAGTCGTGCCATCTTCTGTAGGTGCTAGGGTTTACCCTTTTTTGGAAGCTTCTTTTGGTTAGTACCTTGCTTCTGGGTTTGTTTTGTATCCTGCCTGAAGTGGTGAGTCTGGTCTTGGTTGGGAGAAATTCTTTGTTTTTTCATTTTCAGGCGTTGGCGCTTGTTGTTAGTTAGCAACCCGCGCCAATTGGGCATTGGCACTAGTTGTCAGTGAGCAAGTCGCGTCGTTGGCACTAGTTGTCAATGACAAAGTCGGGCCAATTTCAGGGTGTATGAAAATTGAGATTTTTTCCCTAAATCCTTCACCAGTGTGTCTTTCCCTTCCGGTATTTTCCCTGTATCAGCATAGATTACATTGCTCATTGTTTGGGATGTCTTCTCTCCATGATTGTTTGATGTAAAAGGGAATGAATGCCTTGTTTTGATCTCTTGCTTTGGAAGTCCTCTTTGTGTTTGACCTCATATGTCTTGCCACCTTTTGAGGGATTTCGTGACAAAGTGTTTGAAACAACGATTGCATTCTTAGTGTTTGTTTACATCTCTTTTGCATTCATACTCCATTAAGGAGATTTACGTTCTTTTAGTTTTCGTCTCATAGTTTGCTTTTCGTTAGAATGCATTAGATCACATTGCTTTGAAAAGTAGTTTTGAGATTTATCATTGAACTTAGATCACATTGTTTAATGATTGGAAAACTAGAAGTCACTTTGAGTGCATTCTCTTTCATTAAAAGCATGCATTAAGTAGATTCTCATTTCATCGAAAAATGCATTAAGTGCATTCTAATAATTTGAAAAGAAAAAGGAAATTGTGCATAGATTACAATTGCATAGTTTTAAAAAAAGAGGATTTTGCATAGATTACATTGCATTATTCACATCGTTGAATGTTTGGAATACTTTTGGATATTGAAAGTCATCTAGCTCAGAAAGAATTTCATTTACAGTGTTGTTGTTTGTTCCATCATTGTTTGAAGCTCTTCCCTTAACTAGATAACATTCATCGAATTGAAAGATTTCTTTTCTCATATAGCTGCATATAGGAGATTTTAAAATGACATTCGGTAGGGCCTTGAAACTGAGACATAATTGAAGATCAACATTAAAAATTTATTCAATTTACACTAAGGCAGCATTGAAAAATTAACGAAATATTTAGAGGTCTAGGCTAGAGACGTGTTCTAGCGTCTTTAAACCTAGTAGTTGTCGTTTGCCTCTTGGCTTTAGACAGCACTAGTACGGACTTGTGCTCCCCGTACCGTCGAGTATATAAAGAGAGACCCCACTAGGTTTCTATCCTTTATCCATAGGAAGCTGAGTCTGCCACCCTATATCCGTGATACACCGGACACAGCATTCGGGGAGATTGCCTGCACGTATGTTAAGTCCTTCGTTGATTTCTCCTTCATTTTTGAAACCAAGGTGTATATTGCAGTTCACGGTTATTTGGTACACCCTTTTCCTAGTATTCCTGAGTAGTCATTTTGATCTTTTCTGACTCTTTAAATTTGAAGGGATCATCAAACGCTTGTCCTTTCACGCTTGTTTCCAATCTGAAAGAGATAGAGTCACCTTTTTCCTGTTTCTCGACTCTTCAAAGATGAAACGGTAGAGTTTTGTTTCAATGTTTTAAAAATTAACTGCCCATGAAATATTCCTGGTTAAAGTTAGTTTCCTTAGGGTGTTGTTTTGAGTTGTTTCTAATGGAAACTTTTCCGGAGTTCACTAACCTAGGAATCCCCTCCGATGGGAATCCAGTTCCTTTTCCTCCTTTTGGCAACATTGGCGCTCCTTATATGGCAACGTTGTCCCTTCCTAGGTTAACTGTTGGGTTGCTTGTGTGGTTGTTTTCAACCTCTGTGGTCCCAAATGTCTCAGATACTTTTCAATCAGTTCCTCCGCTTGAACAACATCATGTTGATTCCAAGGTGGACCTCTCCCCTTCTTCTACTGTTTCTGCATCCTCCTCTTCTACTTCGCCTGGTGAAAGTCTGGATTCAAGTAACCAGGTGGCTAAGAAGAAGAAGAAGAAGTTTGATAAGAGAGAGGCTAAGGCTACAGTTACTACTTCCGGCGCACCTCCTCTTGATAAACCTTCCAACCCTCCGCGGACAGTCAAGTTCCCTTGCATGTTGTGCACAGCAGATCATCTTCTTCGAGATTTCCCTGACATTCCCAAGGTGCTTGAAGCATGGTCCAATGGTCATCCGCCGTTGCCTTTGGCTTCCGGGAGTCAGGTTGGGGGCACGTCTTCAGCTAGTGCTGGTAAAACTCTTAAGAAGTAGGGTAAGCTCACCAATCCCTATAAGTTGTGTGAAGGGCACCATGCCATTCACCTTTGTCCATATATGGATGAATCCAAACGAGTTTTGGACAACGCAACCATTTCTACACCATGCCTCCCGGCTGGTTATAAATGGCTTTCTTTGAGTCCTCCACCAGCTGATCCTATGATTGGTCAAGAGTCATCCTTGGTTGATCCCACTCCCTCGGAAATTCAAATTCAGGAATCCATTCCTGACCAACCATTGGTCGTGGGATCGGTTGAGCTGGCCCCGTCTACGATGCACCAGGTCTTTTCCATTGAGAGTGGACCTCACATCCCTCAGGTTCTTCTTGTTTCTTCATATTCTTCGGATTTGGAGAAAGATTCTCCTGTCCCTATATCTCAAGAAGCTGCTCCTCTGCCTCCCGTGATGGAGGTCCTGGAGGATTTCCCTCCCACCTTCAAGATGGAGGTCGCGGAGGATGCTCCTTCTTTCGTAACACCAGGGGAAGACCGTCTCAGTTCGATGGTAGCCCCTCCGAGTATTTTGGTCGCTTCCTTTGATTGGAGTCGATTTGTAGGGTACCGCCTTCCGTATTATGTGCCTTTCGAGATCACAGTACAGGCTTTTGGTCTGGTCGTACCGATCACCATTATAGGCGAAGGTGTATCTGTTAGTGTTCTATCCTCAACTACTTGGAAATCTTTTGGCTCGCCACCGCTTGCACTTGTTACGCAGAATCTGTTGGCATTTAACAGAAGAACGAGTCAACCGTTAGGGATCCTTCCAAGGTTACCTGTTACTTTGGGAGGTAAAACCGTTCATATGGACATGATGGTTGTTCCAAGCCCTTTGGATTTCAATCTGCTTTTGGGGCGTGATTACACCTATGCCATGGGAGTGCTTGTCTCCTCCCTTTTTCGTGTGGTATGTTTTCCGCATGAAGGACGGATCGTGACCATTGATCAGCTTTCGTTCTTTGGTACTGATGTGGCAGCTGGCCCACCATCACCCCTTGCTGGTTTTTATCCACCCATTGTATCTTCCCCACCCCAGGTCAACTATGTGGCTACCTACCCTGTGCCTGTACCCAGTGATAGTGTCATTGTGCATCAGGTGCTGGGGGCATTGGGTCCTGACTTCCAGGATGTTTTCCTTCCATCGGGAGTGGAACTCTTGGAAGTGATGACTTCTTGTTCATTATGATGAGGTCGTCGGAGCATGGTTCTTTACCTGTGTCAAGCTCCTTAAAAAATGAAACAAGGTTGTCGGAGTAGAGTTCCTTGTCTTGTGCCAAGCTCCTTAAACAAATGAAACAAGGGTGTCTGAAGATAGTTCTTTTAATGTGTCAACCTCGTTAAAATAATGAAACACTTTCCTGTTCAATTCGAGTCTTTGTTTAGATCTCGTAAAATCCCAGTCGAGTCTTTCTTTTGATCTCGTAATGTGAACCTTCACTCCATCTGTCTTTCATATGGATTGAAGCTTGGGGGGCATGTACCTCGAATTGAGTCACCATGCTGAGGGTATGCTCACTTTTTCAAGCATAGTTTGTTTCCGTTTCAAGCTTGTGTAAAAATGAAATTGGTTTCAAGCATATTTTATCTTTGTTTCAAGCTTGTGTAAAAATGAAACCAGCTTCAAGCAGAGTTTCCTGATTTCAAGCTTGTGTAAAAATGAAACCAACTTCAAGCAGAGTTTCCTGATTTCAAGCTTGTGTAAAAATGAAACCTTTCCCATTTTACCTCTTGTGATTGCCATTTTATCAGCCTATTTTTGCCATATGAGCCTTGGTTTTCTCACTCCATTGTCACTATATGCTTGGCCGACTATATGCCTTCACTTGGTTTTTTTACCCATTCCTGAGGAACCGCTGCGATGAGTGGTCTTGTTAGCCAGCCTCTTAACCTTTATTTGTTTTGAGCAGTTCCACCATTACCGGAACCATTTGCTACGCTTTATACCACTCGTTCCTCCAGGAGGAGTCAACTTTCAGCTCTTTTTTGACTCTCTAAACATGAAAAGATTGTCGAGTCCCTTGTCATCTTTGATCTCGTTAAAGTGGATGCAAAACGACATCTACCCAGTATACGTTTACCCCTTTTTCGGGCTAGGATAGATTACTTACGAAAAAGGAATACCCTAGCCTATCGCGACTAGGAGGTTTTCTCAGATTTTTTTTTCTACCTTTTTGGGTCTGAGGAACTATTTACGAAGAGGGACCTTTGGAGTTTAATTTTCCGCTGTCTTTTCAAACTCTCTAAACATGAAAAGATGCTGAGTTCTTCCTTTGTCAGACTCATTAAACCCTGATGACATTAGATTCAGTCATAATGACGATATTCGAGTTTTTCCTTCCTAGCGCTCGTTAAATGTACTAGGATGGATTCGTTCGAAGGACGGACTTATATGACAAGCATATGGTATCCTCTTCAAGCTTGTGTAAAATAAAGAGGTACTCGCTAGGAATGGTGGGGGAAAATGGAACCAACATCATTGTTGTGTTGGCAGTATGTCGCTCTTGAACATGGCACTTGTTTGCATTCATGTCGGGTTGGGGATATCTCATCTCGTTTTCCACTTGCCTCCGTGGGTTTTGATAATCCCGTTTGACCTCTCATCCGCTCTTTTCCTCATCACCATGACCTCTGATATTTTGATGTCAAATACTGCCAAGTCCATTGTCGTGTCGTTCATATGTTCAAGAGAAGTTGACCTCTGCAACTACCAACCTTCCTCTGATTCTCATCTGATCATGGTTCGCAAAAGACATTACGTTCCTCTGTCTCACGTCAATGATGTGGGAAACACTATGGCCCACCTTCGATCAAGGTCACTTCCTGTCGACTTCAGCTCATTATCTAGGAAGCTGATCTAGAGACTCCCTTTTGGTACCTTGGAGCCTGCATGCCTCAATGGCAGGTTCTTCACATTCGACGCGAGGTTTTCATCATTGGCCTTCGATCGAGTGAGTCTACGGGTGTTCGATGCCAGCTCATTGATTCACATACCGTAGATTGTACCTGTAGTACCTTGAGGTCCATTGTCATTATTGGTGGTACCTCTCGCGTTTGTTAACATCTTTCAACATTGGCTGGTAATAAGATGATGTTCTTGCATGTTCGACTTCAGCTCACCTATTCGCATGCTTGAACTTGTACTGTGTTCGGGTCGAGATGGAGCGCAATACCCTGGATTGTCTCTGTTGTAATCCAGACTGCATTTTGTGGATTATTATGATTTGTTACATGACTCGTTGATTGGATGGCTGCGACCATACATGAGTCTATTTACCGATCCTCACTGGATGGCTGCGTCGATGCCTCGAGTCTGGATTGTTACATACTTTGTTATGGATGGCTGTGACCATACCACGTATATATCATGTATTTGAGATATCAATTTTACTTCTCTACGCAGGTTTTCCGACGGCGGAGTTTTTAGTTGGACACGTTCTCGTAAAGCATTTCACCCCTCTCTCTCGTTCGGGCCTCATACTTTACGAGGCATCTGTTACACAGCAATTTATCACCGTCTCTACCATTCCCCGTCTCGCACATTGGAGGGCTTATTTTGTGACCTGTGAGTAGTGATATAACTTGAAAATACTTTCATGGAATTCCCCTGAACATGTACTTTCATCCCCCTGAAGACATCTCCTGCTAAAAAACCCTAAAAACACCCCTTTTTGCATTGGCACGGGCAGCCAGTTCAGTACCCGCGCCAATGGGGAAAATCCTTTAAAGAGGTCGCGCCAATTGACGCTCTGTCCCAGAGTCACACTCGCGCCAACCAATTTAAGGAGTGTTTTTTAAAAATAAATGGCGGAAGTTTCGTCCTAACTGATCCAGGAACTGATATCTATCTTGAGTTGGGAGGCTTGGCTACGGATTTCCATAGAGAGGAAGTGGTTTGCCACCTATCATGGAAGCTTCCTTGATGATAGGACCAATCCCATGATTATAGGGATCCCAACTCCCCTTCCTCCATCTATAAAAGCTTGCTCATCTCTTTTGCAAGCTAGTCTTCAAGTTCCCAAATTCCCAAGAGCCTTATGCTGCAAGAGCCTTGATTATTCCCCTAAGGCCAAATCCAAGCAAGGAGACTATTGTCAAGATCCGAAGAGAGAGGTTTGTCTCATCCCCGACAAGATTTTTCGAGACATGTTCCGTTGGCGACCCTCCGAAGGAGAATTCAGCATCAGAGCTATGGTTGTATTCGTCTTTGATTGATTAATGATAAGCGACTATTGGTTATGGTTCCACTCCTATTATTGATCATGATGATGATTTATGTCTTCTCTAACTGACATATAGTTGCATATACTGGATTTTATGCTTGCGTTTGTTTTGTTTCTGGCATGTGCAGGTGTCTGATCACGAAGATCGTGAGGATTATGATCTGCCAGAGCTAAGGAACGGGAGCACTACTTTCTCTACAAGCGATAGTGTTGGATTCTAGGTAACCTTTATCGCTAGTTGGTTTATTTGCAATTAGGAACCTGCACTATAGCGTGAACGATTGTTGCTAGACCCGGTCTGGGCTAGTAGGGATCGCCTCTGTCCGCAGAGGGGATTTACCTCCACAACAACTTTTTTACTCCAAAAATGTTGAATCATCCCCCATGGTTGAGATCATCATATTGAATCCTATTGGTTCTTATAAAGTTTATTTTAGTTGTAAAATTTTCTTAGGAGGCCCATTTTAAACCTCAAAATTCCCCTATTGAATGCTTCATGGTCATACTATCTTATCTCAATGCTTTCTAGGGAGAGCGCATGCATGATATTTTAATATAGAAGTCTAGACTGCAGATTCCATTGTGTTGAGGGTTTACAATCTCTAAAAAAAATTGTCTAATGGTTTCAACTCTGGATATAGATCTGCTAATTATACCTACTCAAGGATGTATTTATGCAGAGCGAAGACTAAATACCAAGCTCAAACATGGTCAGGTAATTCTTATTGCTAAACAACATATTATTTTGGAAGGGGAATGGATGGAGGATCCTTCTCAACCATTCAATTATCATATAGGAAAATGTTTTGACACTTTTAAGCTATGCATCTGTGTCAGTGAGTAGTGATAATAGGATTAGCCTCTTCTTCATAGCCATTTTCATTAAAGGATGCAGTTCAATATAAGATATCTCCTTCAAACAGATCAACCCCCTTTTAAGCCAAATCCATACATCATGGAAAAGGCTAATGAGGTGAAAACATTAAAGATATCTTAGTTGGAGACCAATGAATACCATGATTGATATAAAATAGTAGCTATAATTTGTTATTTTAATGGTTTTTGGCATCATACAACATAATTAATCCAACACTTCCTTCAAATGACATAGAAACAATCATCAAATTTATATTCTCATATGTTTTTTCAATGCCTATTGGAAGCTTTCAGCTCAACAAAAGATCACAAGCTTGTTCACTGTTGATTTTACTAATCCCTATTGGTGTCCACCTCAAAGAAAACCTTGGTATAATTTTGAGCATCCTATTGCATCATCCTTGCCTAGGACAATGGGGTGTTTCCTCCCAGACTTGAAATTGTTGCGTCAACTCCAATAGATGTAGGCACAATTGATGTGATCTATGATTTATATATTTGATTCTTCTTAGCCAAATCTAAAGAAAGTGTAACCATATTGGTACAAGAGCCATAGAAAATGAAACATTATTGTCTAAATAAAGAGGCTGGTAAGCTACAATATGTTTAGATTGAGAAAGGGCAGCATAAAAAAAAACTTCACTGAAATTTGAATCTGAAGAAAAACCATTTTCATTAGCACACATGCATTTAACATCACTTCATCCTGCAGACAAGCTGAATTTTATGTTATCTTGTAGGGGTTTTGATGGTACTAATGGAATTAACCCTCCTTGAAAAGCTGAACTCGCTTTCCTGAGACCATATTGGTTGAGTGACAAGGGAGCATTCCACATAATTTGTAACACCTTGCGCAACAGAAACATTACTAATAGGTCCAACAGAAATTGGTCCAGCAATCCTTAAACCTGGCCACTTTTCCAAATCACTAGAAATTTGTGGTCATTGACCTACTGTACCAACTCCAGGAATTCCCATGGAAGCGCCCAACAAGGAGGTTGGTTTTAAAATAGCTGGAGAAACAAGCCATAAAAACTGATTAGTTCCTGGAGGAACATACTGTTCAGTATCTCGCACACTGAGTTGTATTGTGGGACCTCTTAATTTGAAGTATCTTGATCTTAATTTCGTAAGAAATAAGGGAGATATTCTAAGCTTTCACAGCTAGATAAGTCTAATAACTCAAAAATGAAAGCTTCTCCATCTTGTTAGGAAGCACTTCTAGAATTTTATACCCGCCTAGATGGAGTTCTTGCAATGATGTAAATTTTTCCAAACTTCTAGGAAGCTCAATTAGGCTTTTACAAGAGCCCAAATGTTCATAAAAAAGTCCAAACAAATTCAATATACTATTATATGGATTCATTCGTTGAAGGACCATCCTTCTTGACATTAGTTTTACATTAGCCTGTAATAGGATGTTATTACCTCAGTTTTTAATGCCTTTGTCTCATATTATTTGTTGTAAATGTCTTTGAGAATTTCATTTAGTCCATCAATTCTTATAAACACTATTGATTCATTTAAAAATGATTTTATTCTTAGACATCAATAATTTCATGCCATTGTTGACAACTTGAATACTGCTTCCGTTAAGAAGATTGAAAACCATTTTCATTGTTAAGAACATAAGAGTTTGTTGCAACTTACATTCTTGATCCACAAAGATTCATGTTCTTGTTTCTTAGTTACGGTAAGAAGCAAAGAAGAACGAACACCAGTGAGGGTGAAAAAGTATAAAGGGGTTGGATCTGAATATGTTTTCCATAAAATAAACTTCTAATAGTAATTTTATAAAACAAATTTTATTTGGACATACTTTATTACACTGTTGAGTCTTGATAGACTAACTTAAAATGGAAAAATTATTTATCTACTTCTTTGATACTGAAAAGGAAGATTACTTTGCTAACATGTTTTCTGACTCAATTTCAATAAATAGAACAAGTGTTTAAAGGGCACCTGATTTCTTCTTAGCAGATAGTGAAAGGATAGGCACAAAAATAATCAAGAATAAATATTAAATTTGTTCGACTAGGTCAATTACCTTTACGAGCTTGAACACATCTAACATTGTGGGGCGCTTCCCTAGATCTTCTGATGTGCACAATTCTGCTGAATGTAGAACCTATAGTATTTGAGACTTTGTGGGCCCATGAGATATGAAGGGATCTAGGGTCTCTTATACTTGGTCCATATTGACCATATGCCTCACCCAACTCACGATATTTCCACCTTCCCCTTCTTTTAATTCCATACTTGTAGGCTCCTTACTAGTTAATAATCCGAGCAAAATCACTGCATAGTTGTAAACATCACCCCTACTTGCTTCCTTCCTTGTTTTCCCATATTCAACGGGAATAAAACCGAAGGTTCCTGCAAAATTTGTGCTTACATGACTGTCATGTGCACTTATGAGATGGTCAAGGCCAAAATTGGCAACTTTGGGTGTAAATGACTCATCTAAAAGGATATTTCTCAATTTCATATCCCTGTGAATAATGTGGGGAAAAAAACCACGATGAAAATTTTTTAGACCTTGTGCAGAACCCATGGAAATATTGAATTACTTTGTCCAGTGAAGGACCTCAACAACATCTGCATGATTACAGAGCCACAAATCAAGATTACCATTCTCCACATACTCGTAAATCAAAAACTTGTCCTCCCCCAAGACGCAGTAACCAAGTAAAGATACCATATTACTATGCTTCACCTTTCCAATAGTTTCCATCTCTGCTAGGAACTCATGATTACCCTATCCAAGCTCGTGGCTTAGCCTTTTGACAGCTACAATCCCGCCTTCTGGAAGAACAACTTTATAAACAGTGCCAAACTAGCCATCTCCAATGATATTGGTTTTGTTGAATTTATGAGTTGCTGTTAGAATTTTAGTTGGGCTAAGGCGGAATAGAGGCCTTTCAAGCATTTCCACACTGAGACTAAGAGGCTCCTTCATATTTTTTGAAGAAATGATAGTTACTGGGTTCAAGAGGACCTGTGAGAATTGTTTCCCTGGATTTTTCACCAAAGCCTCTTGTCTCAACATACTCCACCTAATAACAGCCAAGATCAAGGAAAGCAATGAAAACTCATTACCTATTATTCCCCATACAACATATTTTCTCAAGAAGGATCCTGAAGGATAGACAAAACTAGTTGGTTGCCCACATAGTCTCGGGTTGGCAAACAATGATAGATTAAAATTATCGGGAGTCTCTCCCACTAATGGATTTTCTGAGAGGTTTATAAATTCAAGGCCAAATACTTTACACAAGTTGGGAGGAATTATACCTTCAATATTATTGGAGGATAGGTCCAAGTACATTAGTGAGGCTAGGTTAGCCATCTCTATAGGAATTCTTCCAGTAAGACTATTATTATGAACATAAAAAAACACTAGTGAAGATAGCTTTCCTATAGTAAATCTATTATTGCTCAAATACAAAAACAATAAAGGATTGCCCAGATTTGGAAAATATGATGGTAACAGACTTCCATTGACTTTGTTGTTGCTCAAATCTAAATGAGTGAGACTTTTTGGATTTCCAAGCACTACCGGAAGTGTGCCCGTCAGTTTATTATTTGTCAAATTAATCTTCACAATGCCTGAAATCCTTCCTAACCCCATACAACATAGGAATACTACCAGAAAATTGGTTACGAGACAAAATCAGACCTTGAAGGTTTTGGAGTCTCTCAAAATAAGGTAAAATGGGCCCACTAAGAAAATTGGAGGACAAATCCAACAAAGTCAAATTTGCAAGCCAAGAATTTTTCCATGGAATGTGACCAGTAAGTAGGTTTCCCTATAAATTTAACTCATCTATCACACTATAATTCCCAATCTTCTGAGGAATTTTACTTGTAAAATTTTTCGATGAAAGGTCCAACAATACATGGTGCTATGTAAACTCAGAATCAGGTAATGGGAATCTTTCGTTGTATCCAGCACAAATTTCACTTAGAATGGAACCATAAATCTTGTTATGAAAAAGGAAAAGGTTATCCAACGTTTATAGTTGCTCAATATTTCTTGTAATTATGCCAGGAAAATCATTACTTCCCAAATCAACTACCACAAGATAGACATAGTGAAAAAGTTGAGGAGGAATTTTGCCTGAGCCTATTTCCATGAAGTGATAAATTTGTTAAATTAATCATTTTTACAACATCTTTAGGAATAAATCCTTGTAAATGATCGTTATCAAGGTGCAACCTCTGAATATTTCTGGTAGTAGACATGGACAGATAGAACCCACCCACAAAAAAATTATTGTTGAGTGATATTCCAACCAAAGTCTGTGAACTCCAAAGCTCATCCGCTAAATTTCATAGAAATTGTTGTGTGCCATGTCTAAGGTGACCAAGGCAGACTTGAAAGATAACCAGGGATTCCACTAGAAAAATAGTTCTCATCCTGAACATACTCTAAGTTCACTTGGATCACCATTCATAACTGGAAGAAACCATTTCACTCTCTCTCATTCAACCCATATTTGTTGATAACTATAACAAGTCCATCAAATTCATTCACTCTCGGAAAGTGTCCTCTATGTTAGTTGTAAAATGATTCAGTGACAAAGAGATAGAGGCTGGGATCTTGGAATGAAAAATATTTGATGTTATTGATCTGAATTGGATGCAACACTTGGTCCGATAGTGGTAATTCACATCTCCTACCTCCTGAATTTATCCTCTCACTGAACAATGCTAGTTACCATACTTTTGATCAAGTTGTTGATCCAGCCAACTCGACCATTTTATCACAGGGATGGAAGAACTTCCATGAACTTCATATCCATCATCATTGGGAAGAATAATGTGCGCATTTCACATCTTCTCTGGCTGAAGCTCATGTCAGAATAGCTGACAAAGATGATGAGATCATCTGGGCAATCTCTAAACATGGATAATACTCCTTGAAGGATGGATATCTAGTTATATATGATTTCCATGGACCATTGGGTATGTGTTGGTGGTGGAGCTTGTTATGGAAGCTGAAGTGCCCTACAAAGGCCAAATTATTAATGTGGTTCATTCTATCTAACAAGATACCCACTCGTGCATACCTACAAAAGTGTTCATTCATTGATCCTTCTTGGTGGACACTTTGTAAAGGGGTTGTTGAGGATTTCGACCATATTTTCCTACCCTGTCCCATCAACCATTCCCTCTAGACCCATGTGTTGGTTTCCCTCAATCTCAGCTTGAACTAGATGGGCCTATCTATTTCTCAAGCTTGGGAATCTTGGTGGCTCTCCTCCCACCCGCGCAAACTTCGCAACCTACCCATCCTAATTTGTTGGGTTATTTGGATCGCCCAAAATCATTCCATCTTCCATGATCACCATCCATCTTGGTCATTCATATCTCCACACGTCACCACCTTTTACAATTTGATCTCGGATGACCCTACTCACCCTCCTCCCCGGTCTATCTCTCCAAAAACTATTAATAAATATTTTCCCTGTGCCTATTTTGTTGGATCAACTCAACATATTGGCTATGGAGGGGGGGTAATATTTTACTTATCATATCAACATTTCTACAAGTTCAATATTGGCCTTGGTAGGAGTACAAAAAACCTTTTCACTCACCAAAGACTACAATAGAGCTCAGATATTTGGTGACTCAAATATTATCATAGACTAGTTCAATCTTCATTCATCATGTCATGTGCACACACTGCGAAATACATTGGAAGATGTCTATCAACTAAAATCTCATTTTGACTATATCTCTTACCATCATATATACATGGAAAGGAATCAAATTTCTGATTCACTTTCCAAGGAGGAAATGCACTTATTAAAGGATCAATGGGAGATACAGGAACAAAAGGAACATCAATTCTATCATTTCTTCCACATACCATTTGAAGAAACACCTGCACAGGGGCCGATTGCACCCTAATATCTGAAGTTTACTATCATATTTTTTATTATTTTGGAACATATACATATTTATCTTTTGCTAATGTACAACTCAATTTACTACATGTTTACTCAACCCTATATTTTTTGGAACAATTTCCAATATTTATTTTTTGAATGCAACGTATGCTACCATATCTGCATATGATACATAGCATCTACAACATCTAATTTTCATCCTATTAATGAAAGTTTTGATTTTTCCTGGGGAAAAAAACCACTTTTTATTTATTTTTAAGGACCCAGAGAAGGAGAAATAACCCTTGAATTTCAAATGACTAATGAGAAAACAAACAAAGACTAACAATGACAGTTATTTCTTCAATAGTTGATTGGCACTTAAAATAACTAGTAACACAGCTTCATAACTTGATTCTTTCCCGATGACAAGTATTTGTGTGATGTATCCATTCAAATTGAGATTAATCATAGACATGTTGGGAATTATAAATAAAACCTACCAAAACCACACAAAAAGAAAATTGTAAAGATAAACCAAAAATATAGATGCATGAAATTTAATATTAAGGTTTGTTTCATAGTCTCTTTTCTAGATGCAATGATCAAATAAAATGCACATTGTGGAATCAGGGAACATCGTGTTGATTATGGTAGCCAAAGGAAACTTTATCAAACATGTAACTTGTGAAAGAAATTTTTTGGGGGCAGAATGCAACAACCCTTTTGATGTATGTATTCAATACACATGGAATTTGTTAACAAGAAGTCATAATGTTGGAGTCTCTAGTGTCATTATAACAGACAATAAATGGAACCTTCAAAATGCTAAAATCTAAATAGAATTTGAATATTGAAACAGGGGACTCAATTGCAGAGAATGATTGATTTCACATAGTTCCTTCATGTGAATAAATGGAAAAACAATTGTAGGCCAATGGTATCAATAACAACATAACACCAAAAGAATTAATATTAGAGATGAAACAAACCAATGCAAAATAGTGATAAGTTAACAAGGGAAAAATGAGTTTTCTTTGGTTGCAAGACAAGGTCATTTTGTACATTCTCACATAATTAACAATATAAGTCAAAACAGTGAAGGATACAGGTATTTTCACAAACATGCCCTGTTATCACTTGGACTCTTCAATGCCAATTTACCATCCATCCATCTATCTACATATTCTTGAGTGCGTATGCATAAATCCAGGGAAAGGGCCTTAAAAATGGATTTGTACCTAACATCATTAGATTCTCCAATGATAGCAATGAAACCCTATTTTTCCAATAGATTTGAAGGGTAAGTCACATGGAAAATTCAAACCCGGGTATAGGCACTCATGCCCCTAACGGAATGCAGATGAATGAGCGGAATGAGACACCTAAACAATGAAATGCAATAAGAGAAATGATCTCTGACGGAGGGTTGCAAAGACCGACTCTAACAAGTCACATTCTATATTAAAACCTGTGTATAGGCAATTTTCACTTTAGCATAATGCATTGCTTTGTTAACATTATATAGATGAAACAACTGAAAATAAAACTTCCCAATTTTTTGAGAACTAAAAGGGAGTTGTGGTAAATTTGAAGGAGATGAATAAATTTATGTTCGACCTGATCAACCTCTTATGGGTTTCTGCAAGTCTATTTTTTTCTTGCGGTGATATTGTTTTGGCAATTTTCGAGGGTCGATGGTTAGCCCTATGAAGAAATTCTCGTGCCATTATGATTGGAATATGTGGCACAAAATTCAAATGATAATAATCCTTATAGAAGTAAAACCATGACAAAAATGAAGTTAAATTTAAGAGTGTATAGTTTCTAACTTGACATTAGTGGGAAGAAGACCTTTGAAATATTTTTCTTAAACTAGTAGGTTGAGGGTAAATTGAATAGAAGGGTTTTTCTTTTCTTTTTTTAAATGAGGGGGAAAATTTTTATGGTTTCTAGGTTTTTCACTCTATGCATTGAGACAATCAATGGCAGCATTCATTGTAGCTCTGATGGCTTATAGGAACTACCTCACCACCTATACGCACATGTAGGGTCTTCATCAAACGCTACTTGAAATCGTAACCGGTCCCCCTTTGAACTCCTGTTTAACACTCGGTTTTTGGTTTAGACATTTTTTAGTTATATGTTGCGTCATTGTTCCATTTTTTCATCCTCACAACATGGAAGCTAGTCCATCATTTGAGACTCTCCCTCACAGTGTGGAGTTTGTAACACTTTTATGATTCATCTCTCTATGGTCTTAGTATGGTTAGCCCGAAAGACCATTTTGACTTAGAACCAGAACTGAAGGACATTATTTCAGTCTGGGGGTTGGAACCAACCCAAAAGAACCTGGAGAAGGTCAAAATGCCAACGAGGTATCCACTTGGAAAGCGAGGTGTTACTGAGCTAGATTGGGAAGTTGGTGGTGATTTAGGTTTTTTGGAACAGTCAGGAAGCCTCTCATTAAAGGCAGTATCCTAGTTGCAGGCAACAGAGTCTTCAGTCAGTCTAGAGAATGTATTTTTACAAAGAGTTGAAGGTTATGTTTCCCCAACGAATATTTGGGTAAGATCTTTATGTCTCTCTTATTCCTTAACTGGCGGTCTCAAAGACATGGTAAAGGGCAGTAGTCTTCTAAGGCATTAGGGGTTAAAATCTTGTTTAACTAAGGAGGTAAAGGTGGTGTCTCCGGGAGTGGGTCAACATTTACATAAGACTCAGGGATACAAAATCTCGCTAGTTGTTTTGCCTGGTCTAGTGTCTGAGCAAGATTTTCTTTCGGAGCATTCAAGTGATCATGAAGGGTTGTTTCGGTAGAATCTAATTAAAGGATTCTAGGTTCTGGAGGAGTAATATACAGATTTTCGGCCTGTAGAAGAAAGTAGGTAGGAAGGTAATATCTTCTCTCAGAAAATCCAAGGAATATTTAATGAAATCTCTCTAGGGTTGAAGGATAACTACCCGCTTCTTGACCTCGAGACTCATTCTTCAGGAGTCAAGGCACCTCCTCAAAGCGTCGGGTGGCTGGTTTCTTTGCCAAAACAACCCCCTGTAGAAGAACCACAAAATGATGAAGCTCGCAACACTTCTTCTGGTATTGGGAACACATTTTTCTCTAAGATAAAGAAGGGGAAAGTAATCAGGAAGAAGGAGGTTCGGCCAAACATGGTATTGGGAGTGGAAATTCTGATGGACAAGGCCTTGGAAACCTCAGAACTTATCCTGGTGGGGCGTGCGAAAGGTCGTCAATATTCCTCAAATTATATCACAGAGTGGATACATAAGTCTTGGAGTGGAGGTCTAACCACTCAAAAAGAGGTTATCATATTGACCAGAGGCTAGTTTATGGTTAGTTTCACAAATGAAGAAGTCGTGGAATGGGTTCTGGAAAGGAATCGGGGCTTTGGAAATTCCCCAATATTCTTCAAAAAATGGATGCCAGTATTCGATGCACAAAGAGAGAGTCTCGAATAAATTCCAGTTTAGGTGTGTTTGTCGGACCTCGCGCCCCAGCTCTCTTCGATGGGAGTGTTCAGATCCATTGGAAATATGTTGGGCACATTTCTTGAAGTGGATATGTCATTCTTGGTGAAAAAAGAGAGGAAGGTGGCTCAAACATGGTCAGGTAATTATTACTGCTAAAAAACATATTATTTTTGAAGGGGAATGGTTGGAGGATCCTTCTCAACTAGTCAATTATCATATAGGAAAATTTTTTGACACTTTTAAGCTATGTATCTGCGTCAGTGAGAAGTAAGAATAGGAGTACCCTCTTCTTCATAGTCAGTTTCATTCAAGGATGCAGTTCAATCTAAGATATCTCCTTCAAACATATTAACCCCCTTTTAAGCCAAATTCGTACATCATGGAAAAGGCTAATGAGGTGACAACATTGAATATCTCTTAGCTGGAGACCAATGAATACCTTGATTCATATAAAACAATAGCTATAATTTGTTATTTTAATGGTTTTTGGCATCATACAGATTAATTAATCCAACACTTCCTTCAAATGACATAGAAACAATCATCAACTTTATATTCTCATATGTTTTTTCAATGCCTATTGGAAGCTTCCAGCTCAGTAAAATATCACAAGATTTTTCACCAAAGATTTTACTATCCCTGTTGGTGTCCACCTCAGAGAAAACCTTGGCATACTTTTGAGCATCAGACTGCATCATCCTTGGCCAGGACAATTGGGTGTTTCCCCCCAGACTTGAAATTGTTGCATCAACTCCAATAGATGCAGGAACAATTGATGTGCTCTGTGATTTATATATCTGATTCTGCTTAGCCAAAGCTAGAGAAGGTGCAATCGTTATTGGTACAAGAACCATACAAAATGAAACATTCTTGAATAAATAAAGAGGTTGGTAAGCTACAATCTGTTTCGATTGAGAGAGGGTATCTGAAAAAAAAACTTCACTGAAAATTGAATCTGAAGAAAAACCATTTCCATTAGCACACATGCATTTAACATCACTTCATCCTGCAGAAAAGCTGAATTTTATGGTATATTGTAGGGGTTTTGATGATACTAATGGAATTAACCCTCCTTCAAAAACTAAACTTGCTTGCCTGAGACCATATTGCTTGAATTCCAAGGGAGAATTACCCCTAATAAGTAACACCCCGCGCAACAGAAACACTGCTAATAGGTCCAACATAAGTTGGTCCAGCAATCCTTAAACCTAGCCACTTTTTGAAATCATTAGAAATTTGTGGTTGCTGACCTGTTGTACCAACTCTAGGAATTCTCATGGAAGCGCCCAGTGAGGGGGTTGGTGTTAAAATAGTTGGAGATATAAGCCATAAAAATTGATTAATTCCTGGAGGCACATACTGTTGAGCAGCTCCCACACTGAGTTGTATTGTGGGACCTGTTAATTTGAAGTATCTTGCTATTAATTTCCTAAGAAATAAAGGAGATATTTTAAGCTTTTACAGTTATATAAGTCTAATAAACACAATAATGAAAGTTTCTCCATCTTGTTAGGAAGCGCTTCCAGAATTTTACACCTACCCAAATGGAGTTCTTGTAATGATGTAAGATTTTCCAAACTTCTAGGAAGCTCAATTAGGTTTTTACAAGAGCCCAAATGTTTCGAAAAATTTCCAAACAAATTCAATATACTTTTATATGAATTCATTAGTTGAAGGACCATCCTTCTTGATATTAGTTTTTCATTAGCCTGTAACAAGATGTCATTACCTCAGTTTTATATGAAGTTGTCTCATATTCTTTGTTGTAAATGTCTTTGATAATTTATTTAGTCCATCAATTCTTATAAACACTATTGATTGATTTAAAAATGATTTTATTCTTAGACATCAAGCATTTCATGCCATTGTTGACAACTTAACTACTATTTCTGTTAAGCATATTGAGAACCATTTTTGATGTTAAGAACATAAGTGTTTGTTGTAACTTACATTCTTGATCCACAAAGATTCATGTTCTTGTTTCTTACTTACAGTAAGAAGTAAAGAAGAACGAACACTAGTAAGGGTGAAAAAGTATAAAGGGGTTGGATCTGAATATGTTTTCCATAAAAAAAAATCTAATAGTAATTTTATAAAACAAATTTTATTTGGACATACTTTATTACACTATTGAGCCTTGACATACTAATTTAAAAGGGAAAATTTATTTATGTACTTCTTTGATACTAAAAAGGAAGACTACTTAGCTATCATGTTTTCTGCCTCAATTTCAATAAATAAAACAATTGTTTAAAAGGCACCTGATTTCTTCTTAGCAGATAGTGAAAGGATAGGCACAGACATAATCAAGAATCAAGATTAACTCTGTTTGACTAGGTTAGTTACCTTAACGAACTTGACCACATCGAACATTGTGGTGCGCTTCCCTGGATCTTCTGATGTGCACAATTCTGTTGAATGTAGCACTTGCAGTATCTGAGACTTCGCGGGCCCACGAGAGATGAAAGGATCTAGGGTCTCTTCTACTTGGTCCATCTTGATCATATGCCTCACCCAACTCACGATATTTCCACCTTCCCCTTCTTTGAATTCCATACTTGTAGGCTCCTTACCGGTTAACAATCCAAACAAAATCACTCCATAGCTGTAAACATCACCCCTAGTTGTTTCCTTCTTTCTTTTCCCATATTCAACAGGAATACAATCAAAGGTTCCTGCAAGGTTTGTGCTTAAATGACTGTCATGTGCACCTATGAGATGGTGAAGGCCAAAATCAACAACCTTGGTTTAAAATGACTCATCTAAAAGGATATTGCTCGATTTCATATCCCTGTGAATAATGTGGGGCACAAAACCATGATGAACAAATTCCAGACCTTATGTAGAACCCATGGCAATATTTAATTGCTTTGGCTAGTGAAGGACCTCAACAACATTTGCATGATTACAGAGCCACAAATCAAGACTACCATTCTCCACATACTTGTAAATCAAAAAAATTTCCTCACCCAAGACGCAGTAACCAAGTAAAGATACCAGATTCCTATGCTTCACCTTTCCAATAGTTTCCATCTCTGCTAAGAACTCATGGCTACCCTTTCCAAGCTCGTGGCTTAGCCTTTTGATAGCTACAATCACGCCTTCTGGAAGAACAACTTTATAGACAGTGACAAACCAACCATCTCCAATGATATTGGTTTTGTTGAATTTATGAGTTGTTGTTAGAATATCAGTTGGGCTAAGGCGGAGTAGAGGCCTTTCAAACATTGCCACACCGGATTTTTCGCCAAAGCCTCTTGTCTCAACATATTGCACCTAATAAAAACCAAGATCAAGGAAATCAATGAAAACTCATTCCCTATTATGCTCCATACAACAGATTTTCTCAAGAAGGATCCTGAGGGACACACAATACCAGTTGGTTGCCCACATATTCTCGGGTTGGAAAACAATGATAAATTAAAATTATCGGGAATCTCTCCCTCTAATGCATTTTCTGAGAAGTTTATAAATTCAAGGCCAAATATTTTACACAAGTTGGGAGGAATGATACCTTCAAGATGATTGGAGGACAGGTCCAAGGACATCAGCGAGGCTAGGTTAGCCATCTCTGTAGGAATTCTTCCAGTAAGACTATTATTATTAACATAAAGAAACATTAGTGAAGATAGCTTTCCAATAGTAATTTTTTATTGCTCAAATACAAAAACAATAAAGGATTGCCCAGTTTTGGAAAAGATGATGGTAACAAACTACCATATATATTGTTTTTGCTCAAATCTAAATGAGTGAGACTTTTTGGATTTTCAAGCACTACTAGAAGAGTGTCCGTTAGTTTAATATTTGTCAAATTAATCTTCACAAGGCCTGAAATCCTTCCTAACCCCATACAACATAGGAATACTACCAGAAAACTGGTTACGAGACAAAATCATACCTTGAAGGTTTTGGAGTCTCTCAAAATAAGGTAAAATGGGCCCACTAAGAAAATTGGAGGGCAAATCCAACAAAGTCAGATTTGCAAGCCAAGAAATTTTCCAAGGAACATCACCAGTAAGTAGGTTTCCCGGTAAATTTAACTCAACTATCACACTATAATTCCCAATATTCTCAGGAATGTTACCAGTAAAATTGTGCCACGAAAGGTCCAACAGTCTATAGCGCTGTGTAAACTCAAAATCAAGTAATGGGAATATTTCGTTGTATCCAGCGCAAATTTCACCTGGAATGGAACCAGAAATCTTGTTATGAGAAGGGACAAGGTTATCCAATATTTATAGCTACCCAATATTTCTTGGAATTATGCCAGACAAATCATTACTTCCCAAATCAACAGGCACAAGATAGACATAGTCAAAAATTTGAGGAGGAATTTTTCTTGAGCCTAATTCCATGAGGTGATAAATTTGTGAAATTAATAATTTTTACAACATCTTTAAAAATAAATCCTTATAAATGATTGTTATCAAGGTGAAACCTCTGGAGATTGCTGGCAGTAGACATGGATGGATACAACCCACCCACAAGGAATTTATCATTGAGTGATATTCCAAGCAAATTCTGTGAACTCCAAAGCTCATCTGCTATTTTTCATAGAAATTGTTGTGTGCCATGTCTAAGGTGACCAAGGCAGACTTGAAATATAACCAGGGATTCCACTAGAAAAATAGTTCCCATCCTAAAAACACTCTAAGCACGCCTGGATCACCATTCATATCTGGAATCAACCATTTCACTCTCTCTCATTCAACCCATATTCGTTGATAACTATAACAAGTCCGTCAAATTCATTCACTCTCGAAAAGTGTCCTCTATGCTAGTTGTAAAATGATTCAGTGACAAAGAGATAGATGCTAGGCTCTTAGAATGACAAAAATCTGATGTTATTGATCCGAATTGGATGCAACCCTTGGTTCGGTAGTGGCAATGCACATCTCCTACCTCCTGAATTTATCCTCTCACTGAACAATGCTAGTTACCATACTTTTGATCAAGTTGTTGATCCAGCCAACTCGACCATTTTCTCACAAGGATGGAAGAACTTCCATGAACTTCATATCCATCATCATTGGGAAGAAAAATGGGCACATTTCACATCTTCTTTGGCTGAAACTCATGTCAGAATAATTGATAGATATGATGAGATCATATGGGCGATCTCTAAACATGGATAATACTCCTTGAAGGACAGATATCTGCTTATATATGATTCCCACAGACCATTGGATCTGCGTTAGTGGTGGAGCTCATTATGGAAGCTGAAGTGCCCTGGAAAGGCCAAATTATTAACGTGGTGCATTCTATCTAACAAGATCCCCACTGGTGCCTACCTACAAAAGCATTCATTCATTGGTCCTTCTTGGTACACACTCTGTAAAGGGGTTGTTGAGGATTTAGACCATCCTTTCCTACTCTATCTCATCAACCATTCCCTCTGGACACATGTGTTGGCTGCCCTTAATCTCAACTTGAACTGGATGGGCCTATCTATATCTCAAGCTTGGGAATCTTGGTGGCTCTCCTCCCACCCGCATAAAATTCGCAACCTACCGATCCTACTTTGTTGGGTTATTTGGATCGCTCGAAATCGCTCCATCTTCCATGATCACCATCCATATTGGTCATTCATATCTTCACACATCACCACCTTTTACCATTTCATCCCGGATGACCCTACTCACCCTCCTCCCTGGTCTATCACTCTAGAAACTATTGATAAATATTTTCCATGCCCCTATTTTGTTGGATCAGCTTAACATATTGGCTATGGAGGGGGGGTAATACTGTACTTATCAGATCAATATTTCTACAAGATCAATATTGGCCTTGGTAGGAGTACAAACAACCTTTTCACTCACCAAAGGCTACAATAGAGCTCAGATATTTGGTGACTCAACGATCATCATAGACTAGTTCAATCTTCATTCATCATGTCACGTGCACACACTGTGAAATATATTGGAAGATGTCTATCAACTAAAATCTCATTCTGACTATATCTCTTACCATCATATATACATGGAAAGGAATCAAATTTCTAATTCGCCTTCCAAGGAGGAAGTGCACTTATTAAAGGATTAATGGGAGATACAGGAACAAAAGGAAAATCAATTCTATCATTTCTTCCACATACCATTTGAAGGAACACCTGCACAGGGGCCGATTGCACCCTAATATATGAAGTTTACTATCATATTTTTTATTATTTTGGGACTTATACATTTTATATTTTGCTAATGTATAGCTCTATTTACTGCATGTTTACTCAACTCTGTATTTTTTGGAACAATTTCTAATATTTATTTTTTGAATGCAACGTATGTTTCCATATCTACATATGCTACATAACATCTACAACATGTAATTTTCATCCTCTTAATGAAATTTATGATTTTTACTGGGGAAAAAAAGTACCACTTTTGATTTATCTTTAAAGATCCAAACAAGGAGAAATAACCCTTGAATTTCAAATGACTAATGAGCGAACAAACAAACACTAACAATGACATTTATTTCTTCAACAGTTGATTGGCACTTAAAATAACTAGTAACACAGCTTCATAACTTGATTCTTTCCCGATGACAAGTATTTGTGTGATTTATGCATTCAAATTGAGATCAATCACAGAAATGTTGGGAATTAGAAATAAAACCTACCAATTCCGCACAAAAACCGAATTGTAAAGATAAACAAAAAATATAAATGCATGAAATTTAATACTAAGGTTTGTTTTGTAGCCTCTTGTCTAGATGCAATGATCAAATTAAATGTACATTATGGAATCAGGGAACATCATGTTGATTATGGCAGCCAAAGGAAACTTTATCAAACAAGTAACTTGTCAAAGAATTTTTTTGGGGGAAAAATGCAACAACCCTTCTGATGTATGTACTCAATACACATGGAATTTTTTAACAAGAAGTCATAATGTTGGAGTCTCTGGTGTCATTATAACAGAAAATACATGGAACCTTCAAAATTATAAAATCTAAATAGAATTTGAAGATTGAAACAGAGGAGTCATTTGCAGAGAAGGATTGATTTCACATAGTTCCTTCATGTGACTAAATGGAAAAAAAACTGCAGGCCGATGGTATCAATAACAACATAACACCAAAAGAAGTAATATTGGAGATGAAACAAACCAATGCAAAATAGTGATAAGTTAACAAGGGAAAAATGAGTTTTCTTTGGTTGCAAGACAAGGTCATTTCGTACGTTCTCACAGACTTAACAATATAAGTCAAAATAGTGAAGGATATATGTATTTGCACAAACATGTCCTGTTATCAATTGGACTCTTTAATGCCAATTTAACATCCATCCATCTATCTACATATTCTTGAGTGTGTAAGCATAAAGCCAGGAAAAAGGCATTAAAAAAGGATTTGTACCTAACATTGTCAGATTCTCCAATGATAGCAGTGACACCCTATCTGTCCAATAGAGTTGAAGGGTAAGTCACATGGAAAATTCAAACCCAAGTACAAACACTTTTAGCGTAATTAATTTCTTTGTTAAAGTTATATAGGTGAAACAACTGAAAATAAAACTTGCCGATTTTTTCAGAACTAGAAGGGAGTTGTGGTGAATTTGAAGGAGATGAATAAATCTAAGTCCGGCATCATCAACCTCTTATGGGTTTCTGCAAATCTATTTTTTTCTTGTGGTGATATTGTTTTGGCGATTTCCGAAGGCCGATGGTAATTAGCCCTATGAAGAAATTCTCTTGCCATTATGATTGAAAGATGTGGCGCAAAATTCAAATTATAATAATCCTTATAGAAGTAAAACCATGACAACAATGAAGTTAAATTTAAGAGTGTATAGTTTCTAACTTTACATTAGCGGGAAGAAGACCTTTGAAATATTTTTTTTAAACTAGTAGGTTGAGGGTAGATTGAATATAAGGGTTTTTCTTTTCTTTTTTTAAATGAGGGGGAAAATTTTTATGGTTTCTAGGTTTTTCACTCTGTGTATTGGGACGATCAATGGCATCATTCACTGTAGCTCTAATGGCTTATAGGAACTTCCTCACCACTTGTACGCACATGTAGGGTCTTCATTAAACATTACTCGAAATTGTAGCTGGTGTCCCTTTAAACTCCTGTTTAACACTTGGTTTTTGGTTTACGCATTTTTTAGTTATTGGTTGCGTCGTTGTTCCTTTTTCTCATCCTCCCAACATGGAAGCCAGTCCATCGTTTGAGACTCTCCCTTATAGTGTGGATTTTGTAACAGTTTTATGATTCTTCTCTCTATGGTCTTAGTATGGTTAGCCCTAAAGACCATTTCAACTTAGAACCGGAACTAAAGGACATTCCATTTGTCTGGGGGTTGGAACCAACCCAACAGAACCTGGAGAAGCTCAAAATTCCAATGGGGTCTCCACTTGGCAAGCGAGGTGCTACTGAGCTATATTGGGAAGTCAGTGGTGATTTAGGTTTTTCAGAATAGTCAAGAAGCCTCTCATTAAAGGCGGTATCCTGGTTGCAGGCAACGAAGTCTTTAGTCAGTCTGGAGAATGCAGTTTTACAAAGAGTTGAAGGTTCTCTTTCCCTGACAAATCTTCGGGTAAGATATTTATGTCCCTCTTATTCCTTAACCAGTGATCTTGAAGACGTGGTAAAGGGAAGTAGTCTGCTAAGGCATTGAGGGTTAAAATATTTTTTAATTAATGAGGTAAAGGTGGTGTCTCCGGGAGTGGATTAGCATTTAGATAAGACTCAGGGATGAAAAATCCCTTTAGTTGTTTTTCCTGGTTTGGTTTCTGAGCAAGATTTTCTTTTGGAGCATTTGGGTGATCATGAAGGGTTGTTTCGGGAGAATCTACTTTAAAGGATTCTCAGTTCTAGAGGAGTCATATAAAAAATTTTGACCTGCATAATAAAGTAGGTAGGAAGGTAATATCTTCTCTCAGAAAATCCAAGGAATAGTTATTGAAATCTCTCTAAGGTTGAAGGAGAACTACCCACTTCTTGACCCTGAGACTCGTTCTCCAGGAGTCGAGGCACCTCCTCAAAGTGTCAAGTGGCCAGTTTCTTTGCCAAAACAACCCTCTGTAGAAGAACCACAAAATGATGAAGCTCTCAACACTTCTTTTGGTATTGGGAACACCTTTGGCTCCAAGAGAAAGAAGGGAAAAGTAATCAGGAAGAACAAGGTTAGGCCAAACTTGGTATTGGGAGTGGACATTCCAATGGACGAGGCCTTGGAAACCTCAAAACTTATCCTAGTGAGGTGTGTGAAAGGTCGTCAATATTCCTCAAATTATATCGTAGACTGGATAGATAAGTCTTGGAGTGGAGGTTTGACCACTCAAATAGAGGTTATCATCTTGACCAGAGGTTGGTTTATAGTCAGGTTCATAAATGAAGAAGTAGTGGAATGGGTTCTGGAAAGGAACCAGGGCTTTGGAAATTCCCCAGTATTCTTCAAAAAATGGATGTCATTATTCGATGCATAAAGAGAAAGGTTCGAAGAAATTCCAGTTTAGGTGTGTTTGTTGGCCCTCGCACCCCATCTTTGGTCGATGGGAGTGTTAAAATCCATTGGAAATATGTTGGGCACATTTCTTGAAGTGGATATGTCATTCTTGGAGACAAAAGAGAGGAAGATGGCTCAAATATTGGTTGGTTTGGACCTGAGATAAGGGCTAGTAGATATGATGCAGATTCAAGTGCATGGCCTCTCTTTCTCTCAGATTCTAGATTATGAGAAGTTATGATTCTATTTCCATCATTGTCATAAGTATGGTCATCTGGCAAGGGATTGTCCTTTAGGTCCGTAGACGCAGGAGACATCGGGAAGATCTCGAACTGGAGGGAAGTATTGGGGAAGAGGTGGAGGCCAAGGTACAATAGGCGAATTTGGATACTCAGCAGGATGGCTTCATTGAGGCCATGGAAATTTAGCTACCACCATAGGGGTGACAGGCGGATGTAGTAGACACAGCTCAAGAAATTCAGGGTGAAGTGGAACTCATGCGACAGGTTCCTCTTCCCGTAGGTACTACTCCCCTTACTACTCCTATATTTGTTAATTTATTTTCTCAACCTATTTGTCTGGAGCTTAGTCCCTCCAGTCATAAACATGTTGAGTCTTTTTCTCTTGTTTATGATCTTATATCTCTTGAAAGTATCATCTCTTTCATTCATGAATTATCTTTATCTGAGATTCCCCTATTACCTGGAGAGCATCCCTCGAGCCATGTGTTCCCTACTGCAATTCCTCACTATAACCTCAGGCCGAGAGACAAAAAATATGGTATTAGTATCCCTGTTGGAGGTCTTGGGATCCACTTAAACCCTTTGTTCCTAATAAAACGAGAGGTAGAAAATCAAACATCTCCAAAGCAAAGTTGAAAGAAAAACTTGATATTGATGATAGCAAGTAATTATCCCTTAAAGGGGTGCTTAGAGAAGAAATTTCCCCTATCATGGTCTCTTGATGATTTTGATGTCCTACAACTATAGAGGTTTTTCCAGTGCCCACAAAAAATTGGCTCTAAAAATTCTCTTCACTTCAGTGCATTGTGATATTATCTTGCTTCAAGAAACCATGGGTGAAGTGGACATGGTGATGAATTTTTTAACCCAAATTCTTTCCAGGGTGGTCTTTTTTGGCCCCTGATGCATCTAGTAAATTGAGAGCATTGGATTTGGGGTTTAGAGATCAGAGCATGAAACTTCTGAATTCCTAGGGGTCTGATCCAGCTCTCGGGGACAAGATATTTTCTTTTGATCTCAGGTTACAATTCTCCATTATAAATATCTATGGCCCCTGCAAAGATAGAGTAAGCTTCTGGAACTATTTCTTCTCAAATTCTCTCATAAAAAACTTTATGATAATCCTGGGAGGGAATTTTAATGTCTCTTTGGGTTTTTCTAAGCCTTGGGGGCCTCACGCCCAAGCAGATCCCCTGGAGGATTTTTTTCTAAATAAATTCAGGAGGGGTTACTTCATTGATATAGATACAATCATGCATAGTTGGGTTTATCATTGTATGTATAAATATAGAAGGTATTATATTTTAGTTCAGAGTGATTGATTTATTTGTCTATGGACCTATATTAGCTATCCGGGTCTCTTTCCTTTCTCCACTCCCTTCCTCACCTACAAATGGAATCCTTAGATTTAAATTAATATATGTACAACTCAGCCTATTGTGAAGGACTACAAGGCTATTTGTGGGTCGAAAGATGGCCTACCAAGTATTGAGAGTAGATCACTATTCATAGGAAGCCTCTAACATCGTCTCTTGGAAAGCGAGGATCATGATAGTATTGGAGGATAATGGGGTGGGAGATTTAATCAAAAACACAATTCCACCACCGTAAGATCCCCAACAGTTGGCCCAACATAATAAGAATGACATCAATGCAAATTTGATACAAATTTGATAAAACTAAATTTTGATAAATATTTCCTTTTAATTTATGAGGGAAAAAGCTTTGGATTTTCCTAAAAATCTGCACTTGTTATGTGTATTGCAGATGTGGATTTCAAAATTAGAATATGACGAGTCTGGCCCCACAATTGTTCACAGTAAGTGCTTCTATAATTTTGGATGTTTGGTACTTCTATCTAAGAGGAGAACTGGATGCATATGCCTTGGTAGTTTTAAGTTCAATGGAGGAATATCATTGTAAAGAGATGTTTTTTGTATTTATTTATGCACTAACTTTCTTGAGTCAGTTTTGTGGTTTGGGTTGTTCATTGTGTTAGATTCATGAAATAATTTGAGCATGTGCTAAAGGATTGCATTGGAATCCTTCATTGGCCAAATTCAAGTTGTGCTAGTATTTTCCACCCTATTGTTCTTGATTCGTTATATTTTCTTACATATATTCATACGGATTGGGAAATATTTGGCATATGTGAAATGTCTATGCATGATTGTGATCACTAGAAGAGGATGAGTTGTTACCATGTTGTTGAAAACTTGTTGCATGTTTTTTTTATAATTTCTTTGCACGATTGTAGCTTTGAACATAGTATTTACTTATCACATCCTAATATTCCTAAAAATGACTTCTCAAAATCTTTTTAATCAAATAAATCCATCCCAACTAAATGGGTGCATAGTAATGATCACGAACTCATTTAGTATCACATTGAAATATTGGCACAAAAAAATTAATGAAAAAATGGGTCATTTTAGATACATCTTAAGAGAAGAAGCAATGGATTCAATAGCCATAAGATAAAATAAAAATGAACAAGATATTTTGAATCGTTGAAAGAATAGACACACCTATACTAAATCTAGCAAACTGCCTTGTGATAAAGATCAGCGATAAGTACCTTGTTATAGTATATTTTCTATTTAATTTGGCAGTCCATGACCATTAATGTGAACAACATCAGGATTACCAATAGATCTTCCCACATCAAGTGTTCTTCTAAGGATCTGCCCAAAGATAGAATATAGTGAGATATTGATATGTTACAAGAGAACATTATGGTGGACAGGCTGAAGTTGAACATAGCTAGTCTTTTTAATTTCAAGAGATGTACATATTTCAGCGATGGTTTAATAACTTTCTGAAACGTTGGTTTTGTACCAGTTACCTATAAGAAGAGTTATATCACCATCAGGTAGAGAGAATAGAACAAGGATCAGAGCCCTACTAGCTACATTTAGTCCTTCAAAGCCCCCTGTAACTTTCTGCAGATACAATGATGGAAATTAATAGTAGCTACCTATCTGATCCTTCACTTGAAACTTGTACATAAAGTTATTTCCTGGTGTTATGGGGCAGTTTGTGCTAGGTACTCCATATTTCCATGAATTTCTCCTTTATTTGGTGGTCTGTGATCTTCTATAATAGTTGGGGCCTCACTAGGAATGTGCATGTATTTTTTGATGAGTTCTATAGAAAAAATGTAGTTTGCAAGTGTAAACTGGTTTTATATACTTTTAACAAACAATCTGTTCAATGATAGACCATAAGAGAAGGCCATCCCAACAAAACCTACACTAGTTGAAATTGTTAGGAATGATCATCTTATACATAAAACATTCAATAACAGCAGAAATCACCCACAATTGACATTCAATTTCATTGTTCATACCAGGATTGGAGCTTCCCTGTGGGAGTAGAACCATAGCAAGAGCAGAGGAGCAAATACCAATTTCATTTAACACCTCTAGACTCTGAATCAACCATTCAATGGCTCAGAAAGTGTGGAAAAAGGGGTTCAATTTTTTGTCAATAAGGTCTAATTTTTTCTTCAAGAACTGATCCTCAACCCTAAAAGCCCTAATGGTCATTTTTCTTACTATGGAATAGAAAAAATTATTTGCAATGGGTGATTTCATTGTACCATTTAGTCTAATCCGTTCTAGCAAAAGAAAAATAGTATTCTCAAATACCACTACCTTGTCTCCCGAATTGTGCATTGTCGGCATGCCATTGCCCTCATTCTTCCTACCACACTGTGCATCATTGCCATGCCATTGCCCTCATTCTTCTCTCCATGCTCCATAGAGGCCTTCCTCCTCAAATTTTTTTGATGTGATTGCTACTTCTTGCTAACTTGTGCATCGTCGGCATGCCATTTCCCTCATTCTTTCGACCTTGCTTCCCTCATTCTTCTAGCCACGCTCCATAGAGGCCTTCCTCCTCAATTTTTTTTAATGTGATTGCTACTTCTCACCACACTCCATACATTCCATTCTCAAAATTTTCAATGTCATTATTGTTTCATAAGAAGGCACGAATTAGGTGTGTTTTTTGAAAGCTATAAAAAATTTTAATGTCATTGTTGTTTCATAAGAAGGCACGAATTAGGCGCAATTTTTGAAAGCTATAAATTTTTTTAATATCATTGTTGTTTCATAAGAAGGCACGAATTAGGTGCGATTTTTGAAATCTATTAAACTCTTTGTGTGGTGGCACTTTCTAGTGGCTTTGACAAATAATGCTCATGGTTTTTATTTGTGTTGTTTTCAAATATGGTTTTCATTTAATGATTCTTTTGAACAAAATTTGAATATGTATTTTATTTGTGAGTGAACACAATAATAATAATAATAGTCCATTAAGGGTTGGAAAAATAAAACTTTTTATGTGTAAAGAGAGACAATTATGTTAGATATAAGTGGTAATATTTATTTGTGGAGAAATTTTGACAAAAGCGATAATAAATTAGGGTAAAAAGGATTATTAAGGGGAAAAGAGTAATTGGTTGGTTGGTTGGTTTAATTGATTATTATCAATGTTGTAGTATTTTTTTAGTTATTTATTTCCCCTAGCTAGGTTTAAATTCATGATGAGATATTTTTCCTATCTTTATAACACTGGAAAAGTAGAATCCTCCAAGGAGTAGGACCACCTCGGAAGTGTATCTCCAAACATCTTGACCCTTCTTACTACATCACGTGTTATGAGTATATGCTAGCAGCATATTGGATATACTTTTGGGTTATAGTGGAAATCATTCCCTTTCTTCTCAAGTATAGCTCAAATCACTTTGATTAATTACGAGTGTTGGATTTCTCTATAAAAATTTCCTAGAAGTTAAAAAGAACATGACTTTCAATCTAGAAGGCCAGTTTCCCCAAGGAGTGTGACCACCCCACAAGTGTATTTAGAGATTCCTTGACCCTTGCTAAATCATATTTTATTATTATAGACTTGCAACATATTGAATATACTCTTGCATTAGAGTGGAAGTCATTTCAGTTCATCTCAAATGTAGCTCAAGTTACTATATATATATATATATATATATATTATTTTTTTCTATTTATGACAAGGATATTGACTATGTTAATATGTGTTGTGGTTACTCATTTTAATAGCAACTTTTATGTTGGTTTAGTAGTGATTGCATAAAAGTGTTCTAATTTTAGCATTATAGAAGTATTCATGGACCCCTTTAATGGGGTCATTGAATCCATCTACCTAAATTTTAACATTGCAGATGAGGGTCTCTAAATTTTAACACTTCAGATGGACTCAGGGACCCCTTTGTCTCTAAATTTAACACTGCATATGGATTCAAATATGGGGGTCTCTGAATCCATTTGTAGTGTTAAAATTTGGAGACAAAAAAGTATTCCGAATCTTAACATTGTAGATGGATTTAGAGACCCATTTGTCTCTAAATTGTAACACTGCAGCTGGATTCAGACACCCCTATAGTGAAATGTAACACTTCAGTATCAAAATCGCAATTTTCCATTTGTGGAGTGACACAATTAACATAAATGACTAATTCATATACTTCTTGTACTTATTATTTGGTCATATTTTTATTCTTGGACTATAATAGTCATTTATGTTAATCATTATTAATTTTTTCACTTATTATCTAGTCATATATTTTAACCCTAGACTAAATTAGTCATTTATGTTAGTCGCTTTCAGTTTAGTCACTTATTATTTAGTCATATATTTTATCCCTAGACTAAATTAATTGTTTAAGTTAGTCATTTTTAGTTCGGTCACTTACAATTTCTCAAATTTAGTAGTAATTCACTTGAAATAATTGTGGTGACTAAATTTTTTAGTCACCTAGTCACTAATTTCATCATTTTTTTACTAGTGATTCATGGGAAAATTACAATAATTTCCACTATGAACATTCATTTCATATCATTGATGAGTAACACATCAGGGTATAAATATTCATAATGAGTAAGAAATTCCATATGTTATATCTTGCATAGATATGTTCAACAATAAGAATCATTTATTAGACAATATGAAGTATATTCATCCATCAAACCATGAAAAGGAATCTCCAAAATTATTCCAAACCAATCCCAAATGTCAAAGTGCTTCTACAAACATCCAAAACAATCTCAAATTATTATTTCAAAGAGTTTGAAAATACGAGGTTATTATGATTTCCAACATTGGGAAAGAGTTATATTTATTCTATACCTTTAGGAGGTCGAATTTCCAATCTAGGCCCATGACATTATTTTGATGTGGAAAAACAGGTCCTTGGTGACAAGCCCCACCAAGTAGCTAAAAAAAAATTATGAATAAAATATTTGATTACATTGTTGATGTCTCTTTCACAAAACACACCAACAATAGTAATGTATTCATAACTAGAGTCAACTTTTTGCCCCTTAGTGATGAGACTAAATTTCTACAAAAAAACAAAATTAAAAGCAATCAATACTAAACCATATAGTTAAACTTTGGAGATAAGTAGATAAAAGAAACTTGTAGTACACAACACACTCATGAGTCTGATGAATACATATGGGCAGTGGCACTAGAGGCTCAAATTCACATTGGATGTGTTTCTAAATATGAGCCATGTGGGCTTCTAGCAGTCGGGTTTAATTCCGGTAGATGTCAAAAAAATGATATGACATCATACATGTCCTATTATTTTTCTAGAAGAACTCAAACTAAGAAAAGTATTAAGTTTCTAGTGGAGAGTGATAGCATGCATACACTTATTTCTTTTCCCCTTCAAATATTGATCTCTTTTTTCCTTGAAATTACTAGGGTAAGGAAGTTAGAAAAAGGCTTCATCCCACAACTCTAAATATTAAGCATGTTATCCTTTATTGAAATTTCTCTCGAGCCTCTAGATTTCCACTTGAATACTTGGAGTGGTCACATAATGGCATGCTATCACGACCATTTGGATTTGTACCTTATCAAGAGACTTTTTGTGAAGGCCAAGACCCACCACCATTATGGCCTCATCTGCACTCATAGCTCATATTGACATGTCCCCTCTCACACTACCCCAACACCAAAAAGTGACATCCCAGTTCGACTCCTATATATAGAAAGGAGGTTTTGTAAATTGTATCATCCAAGAACTATTCATTTATGTAATGTATTGGAGGTTGCCCCCTCTAAATGGCTTATTTCTAAGGCGTTGATATCTCTTTTATTCTATTTTTGGAGTTGGTTACACAACATCCTTCTGTTCTTCAATATTATTAGAATAGATCAATATATCATCAATGAAGATTAAAACAAATTTATCCAAAAATGGGTGAAATATGCCATGCATCAAACTCATGAAAGTTGTTGGAGAACTTCTTGCTCATTATGGATAACCAAATTCAGGTTATCCTTTAAGAGTTGGAGAACTTCTTGCTGATGCTTGATGTGATCTTCCACTTCTTGAACCTTCGAATTTTCCCTTAAAGATGATGTGATGGATGGTGGATGATATCCATAAAGTGCCATAAATGGGGTCATTTTTGCTGCAGTATGGAAGGAAGTGTTATACCACCATTCAAAGAGAGGTAACCACTTGACCCATTGTGTTTGTTTATCAGATACAAAACAACGAAGATATCCTTCCAAACATTTATTTACTATCTCAGTTTGACCATCAGATTGAGGATGATAAGATGAGCTATGAGCTAATTGAGTAACCAAACAAGAAAATAACTCTGTCCAAAAATTTCCAGTAAAAATGGGATCTCTGTCGCTCACAATAACCCTTGGGCTTCCATGTAGCTTTTGAATTCTGTCCATAAATGTAGTAGCACCTGTACTTGCTTTAAATGGATGAGATAATGCACAAAAGTGTGCATACTTGGTAAGTCTATCAACTACCACCATGATGACACTCTTTCCTTCGGACTTAGGTAAACCTGTGATAAAATCCATTGAAATCTCCTCCCAACGTTGACTTGGAATGGATAAAGGTTGTAGAAGTCTCGTGGTCTTAATTGTCTCAAATTTATTCTGCTGGCAAACCAAACATTCTGCCACAAACTTTTGAATATCAAATTTAAGACCATCCCAAAAAAATTCTTTCTTCACCCCCCCGTGGTGTTTTTAAATCCTCGCTGTCCTCCTAAAGGAGAAGTGTGTTATCTTAAAATAATAATATTTGTTTTAGGAATTCTACAAGATATAAGCCATCTTTGTACCATAAGGAATCCTTTTTCCAACTAAATGTATCAGATGTGCTAGGATCTTGATGCAACTTGTGAATGAGTGTCCATACATATTTGTCCTTCTTCCATTCATCTCTTGCTTCGGTTATCCAATCTGGTTGGATAATAGAAATGGCACAAAGCAATGCTTCCACCTCTTCATTCTTTCTTGAGAGTGCATCTGCAACAACATTAAGCTTTCCTTTTTTGTAGATTATTTCAAAGTCATAACCCACAATTTTTGTTGCTCTTCTAAAGATATTCTTTGTTCCAAAAAGTGTTTAAGACTATCATGATTAGTTTTTACCTTGAAGTGTCTTCCCATTAGGTAAGTTCTCCATTTCTTTAGTGCATGTAGTATTGCTAACATTTCCTTCACAACAGGCTGTAAATACTTTCCTTTGATTGGACGACTTTCAAAAGTAATGGGTCTTCCTTCCTGCATTAAAATTGCACCAATTCCATTTCCTGAGGCATCACATTCCACAATAAAGGTTTTTGTGAAGTCCGGCGTAGCTAACACTGGTGCTAGGCACATTGCCTCTTTAAGATGTTCAAAGGCCTTAGTTTCTTCAGGAGTCCATGAAAATGCATCTTTCTTCAATAATGTTGTTAGAGGTGCTGCTATTCTCCCATAATTCTTAACAAACTTTCGATAATACCCCGTTAACCCGAGAAATCCTCGCAACTCGCTTTATGGTTGTGGGGACTTTCCATTCCTTAATGGCTTTAATTTTGTTAGGGTCTACTTTAACACCCTCGTGAGATGGATACAATATGACCCAAATATTCCACCCTCTCGTATCACAAAGAAACATTTGGATGTTTTTGCATAATTGTACTTTCTCCCCAAGTAACATTTTGAGCATCCTATCAACATGTTCAAATATGATCCTTCAAGACTCCGCTATAGATGAGTATATCATCAAAAAATACTAGCACAAATTTTCTAAGGAAGGGTTTGAAAATGGAATTCACCAACCCTTGAAATGTAGAAGGTGCATTGGTAAGGTCAAAAGGCATGACCAAAAATTCATAATGATCCTCATGAGTTCGAAATGATGTTTTTGGAATATCTTCAGTCTTCATTCTAATTTGATGATACCCTGAACGAAGATCCAATTTGGTAAAATAAATTACTCCATTTAATTCATCCAATAATTCATCAATAATAGGAATGGGAAATGTATCTTTAATGGTGAGCTTATTGAGCTCCCCATAATCCGAAAAAATGCGCCATGACCCATCCTTCTTGTGTACCAATACTACAGGAGCAAAGAAATAACTTTGACTAGGTTGAATTATACTTGCCTCTAACATTTCCGCCATCATACGTTCAATTTCACTCTTTTGGACATAAGGATATCTATAAGGCTTGATGTTTGGAGGAACACTTCCTGGAATCAAATGAATAGAATGATCATGATCATGGATAGGTGGGAGTCCTTTGGGAGTTTCAAACACCTTGGAATGATTGTCCAAGACTTGTTGGAGATCTACAGAAATAGATGATTTTGATGTTGGAACTTCTAGTGAGCATAATTGTGCAATTACGCCTCGTTTTTATTTCTTTAGAAGCCTTGTCATGACATTAGAGCTTATTATCTTTCCCTGCTTTCCCGCAATACCCCGTAATTCGACTTCCTTTCCTTGTGAAAAAAAATTCAAGAAAATTTCTTGAAAATTAAAAGCTACCGGTCCTTTAAAGATTTGAAATGACAGTTCTATTACAACATCGCACTCTCCCATAGGAATGCAGCCATTTGGAATATTCAATACATATTCCCCCATGGCTAGCTTGATATTATGGCATTTTCCCAAGCAATTTATAATTCCTCCATTTGCAACCATCATTTGACATTCTGGTGTTGGGTATAGGAAACAATTCAATTCCTTAACTACCTTACAATGAATAAAATTATGGGTACTACCTAAATCAATCAACACTATTACCTTTTTCTTCTTGATATGTCCTTCTATCTTGAGAGTTTGAGGAGTAGTAATTCTTGCCAATGCATTACATGATATGGTCGAACTCATTTCTTCTTCTTCTAGGGTTGCTTCCTGGTGTATATCCTCTTCTTGTTCATTTTTTCTTCCTCTTCACAATCTATGTAAAATAATTTCTTCTTAGCACACTTATGACCTTTAGTGTATTTGCTATCACAACTGTAGAAAATCACTTTTGCTCTTTTTTCTTCCAATTATTGTGGTATCAACCTTGTAGGTTGCGGAAATCTAGGCGTAGCAACACTTCCTTCTTTATAGAAGTGAGTGGTAGGCTTCCTTGTCACCATAATTTTACATTCAATTTTCCTTTCCAACCCGAATGCCTTCTCCAATGAATTAGGTTCCAAAATGTGAACTTCATGTTGGATGTTATCCTTTAAAGTGCCTATGAAGAGATCAATCCTGTGTTCCTCTGGAATATCAAGCAATTCTTATATTCAATTTTTGGAAGTCCTCACGTGTTGCCCCACTAAACTCTTTGTTTGAGATCAATCCAGAGATGGTATCGCTGTTAGCAAAGGTTTCTTTTGTATCCTCATAATGTGCTAATATTTCTCCATAAAAATTGGCCAAGGACAATTTTTTTACAAGAGAAAAGCCATCGATACCACACAAATGTATTTTTTTCTAAAGGTAAAGTTTCAAAGCGTACCTTTTGTGTGTTTTTCACATTATGGAGATCAAAATATTTATCTATATGTAGTATCCATGTTACAGGATCCTTGCCATCAAACTTCCTCATATCCATATTTAGAATATGGTGGGTCTTCAATCCAACATTATATTTTATGAAATCGCGATTAACATTTATTTTGTTCTCATCATGAATTTCCTGTACTAACTTTTCGCCATTAGGAATAATTTATTGTATCAAATTTGTCAAACCTTTCATGTCCGATTTTAGATCATTCTTCATGTTTTCCATGTTGTCTTTCATGTCATCCATCTTAGCTTCCATGCCACCCTTCCATGCGATCCATCTTAGCTTCCATGCCTTTCTTCAAACCATCCATCTTCGCCCATGCCTTTCTTCAAAACATCCATTTCATTTTTTGTTGCTCTTTGCGAGAGCGAAATTTGGTGCATTTTCTCTTGTAATTTTGATAGATCATGCTACAATTCTTCATATTCATGAGTCACAGTAGAGCCTTCTGAAGGCTTAATGGGTGTTGAATTATTTTTACGGGGCATTTTTTTTTAACCCAATACTGATATATATTCTACAATATGCCCTTGGAATCAATTCAAATTCATTCTTCAAATAAGACTTATGCAATTCGTAAAAAAAAATACACATCTTTTTCTTGCTTTTGAGGAGCTCGATATTGAAATTGGACTATCTCTGTGGATTGAAAAGACTTCAATATTTGAATTTTGGTATCAACGTATCCCTCTCAATTATATTTCAAATGCCGTAGGTCTGACCGATTTGGATTCTCCAAGACAAAGTTGTGTCCAATCTCCCACAATGACTTAATTATGGACTCGTTCAAGAGTGCAAACTTGTACGACTTGCCACGTGTCATCAAGCTTCATCCTTTTGGCCTGGAATTGATAGCCATGAATCTAGTCTGTGTACTTGCGACCACTTTTTAAGGACCCAATCCGATGCTCGAGAGAGAGTTATGAAGATTTTCCCACGATCACCTCTTTGAGATGAAATTCGTGAGCCCGAAAAAACCCACTCACTACCTTATATAGATCATATCTCCACAAATATTGTGAACCATTCTCTAAATTTTTTTGACGATTTTCCTTAGGATTTCAGCTTTACACCCTAAAAATTTCAGCTTCTGAAACTTCGCAGAAAAAACATTATAGCGCAAATGCCACGATGACCTTTTTAGGAGCCTGAAACGAGACCTAACTTCCACAGATCATATCTCCCAAAATGTTGCGAACCAAGATCTAAAATTTTTTGACAATGTTCCTCAGGATTTCAGCTTCGCACCCTCAAAATTTCAACTTCTGAAACTTCGTAGAAAAAAATTTATAGCGAAAATTCCACGATGACCTGTTTGGAGTAGCGAAACCCTAGAATCCAAAGCTCTGATACCAAATGTTGTGTAACCAGCTCCAAAAATAGAAGAAAAGAGATATCAATGCCTTATAAATAAGCCACTTTGAGGGGGCAACCTCCAACAGGCTACATAAATGAACAATTCTCGAATGATACAATTTACAAAACCTCCTTTTCTATATATAGGAGTCCATGTGGCCATACGTAATCCTAAGTAAATAATAAATGTAATCCTAGCCGACCTAACAATAATAATTTAAGGGCACAATAATATCAAAATGGGGGTTAAAAGGGTACAATAATAATAATAAGGGGGTTACACTAATAATAATAAGGGACTATACTAGTAATATAGGGACCTAACAAAGGAACACTTACTCTTGGTACTAAAAATGTTACAGGAACACCAGCTCTATTCCAAATTTCGTAAATTAGACTTCTACAAAGAATAGATCCAATATTGGGGCCATGTAATATTTTCTGAGGGGATTATCGTAGACCCTGAAAAGATAAATATGGTTGTGGAATGGAGAGTTCCCAGAAATGTAGCAAACATACGTTAACTCATGGGATAAGCTGATTACTACCAAAGATTCATTAAAGGCTCCTCTAAGATAGCCTTTCTTGTTACCTCCTTACAATAGAAGGGAAGAGTCTCTAAGTTGACTAAAGAGTGTAAACATAGTTTTGAACGACTAAAAGAACTATTAAATACTGCCTCTATACTGAAAGTAGCAGATCCATGCAAGGAATTCTAAGTCTTCACTAATGCCTGCAAGGAAGGGGTGGGAGCAGTGTTGACCCAAGAAGGTAAGGTCATAACATATGAATCCAGGAAATTTAAGGATCATGAGTAGAGGTACTCTACCTATGATTTAGAGTTAACTATAGAAGTACGTTCTATTAGGTTTGGAGACATTATGTGTTAGGAAAAAGGTTTGTTCTAAGAACCAACCATAGCAGTTTGACTAGCTGCTTTAAAAAATCTGATTTAAATTCCCACTAAGAAATATGGAATGCATTCCTAAGTGAAATTTATTTTGAAATTCAACATGTAGAAGGTAAGGAGAATTATGTTGCCAATTATTTAAGAAGAAAATTACATTGCATCTATAATATTAATTTTAATCAAATTGAATCGAAGTTCTAGGAGTCGATCATGGAGGCAACAAAGAGATGACTTGAATATCAAGTCTTATGGCACCAAGCAAGAGAGGCTAAAAATCAAGGAAAGCAATCCGATTATGAAATTAATGATAAACAACTCTTATTATTTCGAAGGAAAATATGTATTCTAAAACACATGAGCTTAAAGGAGCTGATTTTGGATGAGTATAATCAGAGTTCCTATGCAGGACATCCCATATATCAAAATATGTTAACAACAATTAGGAAAGACTATTTCTAGCCTGGAATGTGTAAAAAAATTGCTGAATACCTGACCAAATGTTTGGAGTGCCAGCAATTCAAGGTGGAGCTCCAACATCTAATGGGATTTCTTCAGCCTATTCATGTACCAGAATTGAAATGGGAAGTCATTTCACTTGATTTCATCACACGGTTACCAAGAAGTAAAAGACACAATGATTCAATTATCGTGGTAGTGGATAGGATCAACAAGGTAGCTCATTTTATACCTTTCCAGTCAACTTACAAAACTATACATATTTTTCACATCTTCATGAGAGAAATATTTAGACTACACGATATTTTGAGAATCTTCATCTCAGATCGAGATGTAAATTTTACATCAGCTTTTCAGAAGATGCTATTCATTGGCTTGGGAACACAAATCCAGTTTAGTACCGCTTATCATCCTCAAATGGATGGACATATGGAGAGGGTGAATCAAATATTAGAGGATATGTTGTACATGTACGTGATACAACAACCCACAAAGTGGGAAGAGTATTTTCATCTGGTCGAATTCTCTTATAATAACAGATATCAAAAATCCATCAAGATGAGTCCTTTTGAAGCACTGTATGTAAGACAATGTCGAACCCCCATAAATTGGAGCAGTCCAGAAATCAAATTGATTCTTTGACTAGACATGGTGGAGGAAATGGAGCGTGAAGTAAGAAAGATTAGACATAACTTAAGAGAATATCAAGACAGGAAAAATGTATATGCAGACTGAAAGAGAAATTTTTAGGAATTTCAGGTGGGTGGCCACATATATGTGAGAATTAAACCAAAGAAGAGTACTTTGAGGTGGAATACTTGTGCCAAATTAGCTTCGAGGTATTGCGTCCCGTTCCAAGTATTGGAACGAATAGGGTCAGTGGCTTATCGACTGACTCTACCTAGTCATATATTGGTACATAATGTGTTTTATGTATCTCTGTTGAAGTGATACATACATGACCCTAAGCATGTGATAAACTGGTAGAGTATACACGTACGTTAATATTGCATTACAACTTTGAAATGAGAAGGTACCTTAATTAAATTAATTATAAAATTTGTTATTTGCAGGTAGAACTCGACAACGAGTTTCTGGTAGAACCTCAGTGTATTCTCGATCAAGGATAAATGATGCTTTGGAGGCAAGTCATCTCCTAGGTTAAGGTGAAATGGAAGCACTTTAGCCCAAATGAGGCTACCTTGGAGGATGAAAAATTTATTCGAGAGGCATATCATGAAATGCTTTCAATGATAAAGTAACACCAAGGATGGTGTTTACCTTATTGGGGGAAGATGTAACACCCTGTTTTATTTTAATTATGGTTGACATACTTTTACAAATACATTTGAATTATTAAGTGGAAAAAAAATAATGAATATGGTTATTCGTTAGTAAGACTTGATTTTATTTCATAAATAAAATTGATAGTTATCTTGAGTAAATGGTTAACTAAATGGTAAAATAATTCCAAGATTCACGAGTAAAAGGTAGAGGAAGTTTCTAACAGTTACCTTCCCCAAGAGGATAAAAAGGAAATCCTAAGTAGGGGAAGGGGTTCTATTCAGAAAGAAAGAAGAGAGTTAACAAAAATATGTTGTAAAGAGTTGTCTAGAGCTATTAGGAAACCAGTGGAGCTCTGAAACCTGAGGGAAGTGTAGGCTAGACTGAGTTCTTGAGGCCTAACTTCTAATAAATTACCTACTACCTAAGACTTTGGCGCAGAGCATGGGGGAGAAAAGGACGTGATTACCTCTCTCAAGGTTGGGGGGAACCATCAGTTATCTGAAAGGAAAATATAGATATTTAAGTATTTCTATTTTCTTTTTAAATTTCATGTGATAAAAATAGGAAAGAAGTGGTTATAACTTAGTTTCATTGTTATGTTATTTATTCATCTCTGTTAGGATTGAATAGTATAGAAATTCAAATTTATTAAGAGTAGAAGATGGAATCTGAAAGTGAAAAATTTAAACAATCATCAAAAAAACAGGAACATGGTTATATAGAAAATATAAATTATTATGTGTTATGCAGTTGAAAGTCACTACAAATTTCTACAACCAATAACGTTGTATGGAAAATAGGCCGCATATGATACAGATAGAAAACTATGTATTCAGAATAGTAAATTATTGCTACATGCAATAGAACTAATGAGATTATACCATCAAGTCGCAAAAATCTAATAAAGAAAACATAGTGACGCAACAAAACTAAAATCGCCCGAAGGAGAGCTTGGTCTACTGTAGTCGTGGCTCTGTCAGCATTTCCCTTCAATCTACTTGGTTCACCTCCACATGGTCTTCTTAGTTCTTTTGGAATTTTATTTATCAATTTCAGAGAAATTGATAAATAAACACATTCAACAACTTTCGAATGTTAATTTATATTTCCTGGTATATATATTTATCTCCGAACCTTAGGACTAAGGTTATAACCCCTCGCGCTTATACACCTTCAATCACGGAATTCAATTATTTGTATGCGCCATACTTTACAACCAATGTTTAAACCTTGAGATTTTATATTAATACCGACGCTCTATTTCTTAAACAAATAACTGTATATTCAACCTTTGACTCCGGGCCCACCTCTACGACCAATGGCCCAATCAAGCGCACGCACCGTATCTGGGTTATCCCTCGCACATCTCCATCAAACGACCACCGTCCGATGACATCCCCCTAGATCGACGGTATCCGGCGATATCGCTTTGCCTCCTGGTACGAACTTTAACGTGCGATGGCGCGCTTTGAAGGGCAGTTTTGGGCTTCCGTCCTGTGCCACGTGTTGAAGGCTCTATGGAATCGCTCGCGATTGGAGAAAATCGCTTGCTCCAGAAAAGCGGTGTGATAAGGGCAACCCGGGTTTGCTAATCCACCGCGGTTTTGGTGCAGTGATTAACCAAGGGTTAACGCCTCCGTCCTATACTCTCAGGTTCCGATCTCGGTTCAGGATTTAATTAAACAACAAGCAGTCTATTCTTCTTACAGTGGAGTCCTCACAACCTCAGAATAGAGTTCATCGATCACCATTTACACAGACCTCGCCTACACACGGGATTTCTTCACTTACTCGGACAATTCAAGAGAAAGAAATGGAAAGAGAATTACAGAGGCTTCGTGGTGACTTGATTCACCAAAGTTCTGCACACAATATCAATTCAACCCAAATTGAAATCAACGAGCACTGAATTTTATTCAACGGGAAGCGATTGCTCAACACACTAATTTTATTGCAGAAATCTCCGTTCTTCCTCCCTTCTCTTCTCTTCAATAAATCGGGAGATATATTTATACATCAACATATGACTCTTCGGTTCCTTTGTGAGGATCATTTTAGGAAATCAAAAGCCTAATTACAATAATTCAACTAACTGAAACATGACAGATGGATCGAACCTAACTGTTCGACTTCTACAAATTCTAACTGATCTAAATGATACAGTCAGCTAAGGTATTGACACCTAGCTATTAAAATTTTGATGATTCTGAACCCTCCTAGCCACAACATGTGGACAAAAACTCCTACATTGTTGGCTAGTGTCTAATGCCCCTGCATCAGATTCCCGAGGGAAATTTTCTTCATGGGCTCCTGTCCATGAGCTCTTCCACTGATCTGCCTATCTTCAGCAACATTCTTTCAGTCATCCAAGTGGCATCTTCCTCTAGCTTATCCTTCCATTTTATTAAGTACTGAAAGTACTCCTGTCCTCTAGTCCTTTTGAACACTCTTTTTTCCAATATATTCTTTGGCTGCAATGGTTGCGCTGGAGGTAGCTGCTCTTTCCACTCAATCTGTCCCTTGGTTGCTGGTCTTTCTTCTACACCACCATCTTCATACTTGTACAAATCTGCAGCATTAAAAATGGGAGATATTCCAACATCAGGAGGTAATTCAATCTCATAAGCATTTGCAGAAAATTTTCTAAGTATCTTGCATGGCCCAATCTTTTTGAACTTCAGTTTATTATACTGCTTCTTTGGGAATCTCTCTTTTCTCAGGTGTGCCAAAACTAGATCTCCCAATTCAAAATGAACTTCTTTCTCTGATTCTCGCTTCAGTTTTTTGTATCCGCGTGCCGTTGCTTTGTGGGCTGATGTTTCACTTTGTTCATGTATGGCCCGGATCTCTCAAGCAAATTCCTCACCATCCGCACTCTCGCTCGCCTTCCCGCATTTATCAAACTCGATATTCCTCTCAAAAAGCATTCCATAAACACATGGAATGGCCATGCCCTATGCTCCTGCTTGGTGAGTCATTATATGCATATCTCCGCCTCTGGGAAAATATGATCCCAACGCTTGGGGTGCTCTCCAAGGCTTTCAACAAATTTCCCGTGATTCTATTCATTTCCACTTTAGCTTTTTCCACTGGCCTGATGATAAGCTGAGCTGAAACTCAGTTTAGTACCAAGTTTCTTCCACAATGTCCTCCAAAAATGACCCACAAATCTAGTATCTCTGTCAGAAACAATACTCTTGGGCAACCCATGCAATCTAACAACTTCTTTGAAAAATAAATTAGCAACATGGGTGGCATCACTGGTTTTATAACATGGAATAAAATGTGTCATCTTGGAAAATCTGTCAACTACAACAAATATTGCATCATTCCCTCTCTGAGTCTTGGGAAATCTCAGAACAAAATCCATACTCACCATGTCCCAAGGCCTCGTTCGAGATAGGCAAGGGAGTGTACAATCCTGCATTCTAGCTTCTTCCTTTGCCATATTGACAGATTTTTTAATTCTTCACAAAATTATCCACTTCTACTCTCATCTTGGGCCAGTAATAGAAGTGACTCAGTTGCTCATAAGTCTTATCAGTACCAAAGTGTCCCGCAAGTCCACCATTATGCTTCTCTTTGATCAAATTTTATCTCATGGAACATTTTGGTACACACAGTTGATTTGTTCTGAATAACAAGTCCTCCTACAAGAAATAATCCAGCCACTGGCTTCTATCTGTTAAAACAGGGTTAAAACATGCCTCAAATGCTTCCTTAAAATCTGAATCTGTTTTGTACAATTCTTTTAGAAAATCAAACCCTACAACTTCAAAATTAGTTTCTTGAACAAGCATGTGCCTCCCACTCAAAGCATCGAATACTTTATTTGCTTGGCCACTTATATGTTTCAAAACAAAATTAAAACCTTGGAGATACTCAACCCATTTGGCATGCTTATGCTTCAACTTGGGCTGATGTACAATATACCGCAAAGCATGATTGTCAGAATATAATACAAATTCTTGACATCAGATAATGCTTCCACTTTTCAATTCCTAAAATTGCATAGAATTCCTTCTCATAAGAGGAACATTTTCTCCGGTTTCATTTAGCTTTTCAATTAAGTATGCGAGGCTCATCATCCCGATCAACACAACTCCAATGGCATCACATTTTGTACATGAAATGGTTTAGTAAATCAGCAAGTAATCGAATGCTTCTCCATTATCTTTTGTTTCAACACTTAATTTTTTCGTCACATCTGCGTTAAATGGTTGTTTTTTCTTCTTTATTGTCTCAATGATAAAAGATGATCTGCATCGAAGTTTAAAATCCTTCAGAAACTAGAAAGTCCATGAAAATTCTTACCTCAAAAACATTCCTGGGTGAAGGCCACTCCACAATTGCCTTAATCTTTTCTGGGTCCATCTTAAATCCTTCTGCAGAAACAACAAAACCCAAATACACCAATTCTTCCTTCATGAATGAGCTTTTCTTTAAATTTATCAGCATTTTCTCTTGGTGTAGCTTCTTCAAGACATGATTAAGATGTCTTAAATGTTCTTCCTTAGTTTTGCTGAAAACTAATATATCATCCAAATATACTATCACAAATTTACCAATGAATTCTTTCAATACTTCATTCACAAGTCTCATAAAAGTACTAGGTGCATTTGACAACCCGAAAGGCATTACCATCCATTCACATAATCCTTCATTTGTTTTAAAGGAAGTTTTCCACTCATCACCCTCTCTTATTCTAATCTAATGGTATCCACTTTTCAAATCTATCTTTGAAAAATGTTTAGCACCACTCAAACAGTCCATCAAATCCTCAATTCTAGGCAAAAGGAATCTGTACTTGATTGTGATCTTATTGATTGCTCTAGAATCAGTACACATCCTCCAGCCTCCATATTTCTTTGGGCTCAATACTGCTGGTACCGCACCTGGACTCAAACTTTCTCCGATCACTCTCTTGTCCACGAACACCTCGTCTTTGTCTCCTCGATTTCATTTTCTTTGGTCACTCTTATAATACTTATTTCAAGTACATTTTGAACCAGGGACAAAATCTATCCACGGTTGATCTTTCACGTGGCAATTTTCATCGCAAATCATCCATTAAATAATAACACACAATCATCTAACATCTCTTGATTTTCATTGGCAATCAGAAATCTTTGTAGTAGTTAAGAACTACCTTAGCTGCTTTCTCAAACTAAAGCAAACTTACCCTTCTTCTTCTATCTACCTACAGATATTCCTTCCGCCAGCAACAAGGTTTTGGATCAATCACTTCCAGATGAAGTTGGCTCTCCTTCTTCCATGGGTATCAATGTATGATGTACCCCATCCTTGAAGAACTTGTAAGTGTTCTTCTTGCCATCATGCACTACTGCTCTGTCAAACTTCCAAGGTCTACCCAGCAGTATATGACACACATCCATGGGCATTACATCACACGGGACCTTATCTTTGTATTTGCCCATTTGCAGCTCTATCTCACACTGTTCTTTTACAACCATCCGGTGCCCTTTATGTAGCCAGGACACCCTGTAGGGAGTTGGATGCTCCCTTTTCTTCAACTTCAACTTTTCTATTACCTCAGTGGAAACCAAATTGTCTATGCTACCATTATCAATGACTAGCTGATAGCATTTCCCTTGGACTTTGCATATGCTCCTAAACAAAGTCTTCCTTTGTGCAGGCTCATTGACCTCTTTGGCTTGCTTCAACATGACCTTATTTACCACCAAGGACTCTCCCCTCTCTGGAATAATTTCTTCTTCAATTTCGCCTTTCTCCACCGGGCAACATCATTTCTCGCCCACCCACATTCTGGGACACTCATAGTGCTTATGTCCCACTTGCTGACATCTATAACACCTCAATTCTCTACCTCTACCTCTGTCTCTGCCTCCTCTTCCTTTTCCTCCGTAAGAACCCCTTCTGCCCCTTGCATCATCCTCTGTAGATGCATTCTGAGGTGAGCTACCGTTAGCTCCATCCCTGGGTGTAGTAGGCTTTCTTCTACCACCCTGACTTCCCTTTCCCCGGAAAGTACCTCTCTTCTTGGTAGACTGTTTCCTCAAGAGCTTTTCCTCTGCTTTCAAGGCCATCTGGTAGGCCTCTTCCACTTTCTTAGGAAACAGGAGACCAATCTCATCTTGGATCTCCAGCTTGAGACCATTCACATATCTGGCAGTCTTCTCTGGTGTGTCTTGAAATTACCCGGATCTTATGCTTACTCTATGGAATTCCTCTGTGTATTCTTTTACTATCAGCAACCTCTGTCTTAGGTTCTGCATTTTCCTATACAATGTCAGCTGATAATCACTAGCCAAGAATTTACCTTTCAATTTAGCCATCATTCTAGTCCAGCTTTTTATAGGTTGCTTGCAAAATCTCCTCCTTTTTGCCTGCACTCCATCCCACCAAAGTGTAGCATGTCCTTTCAGCTTTGTCACTGCAAAATTTACCTTTTTATCTTCGCTTATTTCTTCATAATCAAAGCACTTGTTCATTTCATTAATCCAATCTACTAGTTCTTATGGATTCAGTCCCCCTGCATAACTCGACACTTCAATTCTGGGCTTAACTGCAGACCCCAGAACAGTTCTAAGGAGCCTCATGTCAGGAGGAATTTCAACATTTTCTTCAGCTTCTTTTGTTTCAAGTTCAGTAATGTCTTCAGGATTTCTAGGTTGTCTTCGCTCCATGGCATCCATTCTAGCCGTGACCCTCTACAACATCCCCAACACCTCTACATTGGCAACAGGTCTCCTTCTGTCAGCACCTCTACCAACTCGGATTGCCATGTCAGCTTTCTACAAAAACAACCTTAACAACAATGGCTTTGATACCTCTTATGACGCAAAAAAATTGAATTTCAGACCCCTAAGGAGAGATGGTCACTGTAGCCGTGACTTTGTCAGCATTTCCCTTCAATCTACTTGGTTCACCTCCACGTGGTCTTCTTAGTTATTTTGGAATTTTATTTATCAATTTCAGAGAAATTGATAAATAAACACATTTAGCAACTTTCGAATGTTAATTTATATTTCCCGGTATATATATTTATCTCTGAACCTTAGGACTAAGGTTATAACCCCTCGCGCTTATACACCTTCAATCACGGGAATTCAATTATCTGTCTGCACCCTACTTTACAACCAATGTTTAAACCTTTGAGATTCTATATTAATACCGATGCTCTATTTCTTAAACAAGTGACTGTATATTCAACCTTTGACTCCGGGCCCACCTCTACGACCAATGGCCCAATCAAAGGCACGCACCGTATCTGGGTTATCCTTCGCACATCTCCGTCAAACGACCATCGTCCGATGACATCCCCCCCCAGATCGACGGTGTCTGGAGATATCGCTCTGCCTCCCGGTATGAACTTTAACGTGCGATGGCGTGCTTTGAACGACGGTTTTGGAACTTCACCTAAGCCACGTGTCGAACACTAAATGGAATCGCTCGCGTTCAGAAAATACCGCCTACTCCGCAAAAGCGGTGCGATATGGGCAACTCGGGTTTGCAAATCCACTCACGGGTTTGGTACCGTGGTTAACCGAGGTTCACGTCGGGTTTGCGTTCTCATTTGTATGCCTCAACTCAGGTTCACAACTCGGGTTGATTTCAATAAAGGTTGATCTGATAATTCAGAGGGGAGTTTCACAGTAATACAGGCAGAGGAACTGCGTTGGAATTTAATTCGTAGAGTTTATCCAAGCCATTCAGGGGAAACAATAGATGGAGAAATGCGGAATTATACAACCACCACACTCAACTATTCTACACGGAACCTGTGTATAATCGCCCCACAATTAAACAATTTCTTCACAAATAATGACTCGAGATAGTTAGAAAATCAACGAGAACTGAAATTCATTTAACTAGAAGCAATTGTTAATACACAAAGTTTATTGCAGAAATATATGTTCTTCCTCTCTCTTTTTTTTCAATACATCCAGGAGATATATTTATACATCAACATATGACTCTTCGGTTCCTTTGTGAGGACCATTTTAGGAAATCAAAAGCCTAATTACAATAATTCAACTAACTGAAACATGACAGATGGATCGACCCTAACTGTTCGACTTCTACAAATTCTAACTGATCTAAATGATACAGTCAGCTGAGGTATTGACACCTAGCTGTTACAATTCAAATATTTTTGAAACCTTCTACCCACAACATGTGGACAAACCTGCTACATTGCTGGCTAGTGTCTAATGCCCCTGCATCACATAGAAATTGTAGTAAATGGGTAAAAACATTATTTGCACATTTAGAATAATGAGGCTTAGAGATTTAGAGTCAAGCCTAGTGGTGACAAGGCTGGGATAATCATCCTCTGGCCTTTGCATGCAGTGAATGTTGTAGCATTCAACAATAACTAAGAAGAAGCACGCTATAGAAAATATATTGAATATCGATTGTTGAAAGAATCTAAATGAATTACAACATAATTCCGAAGCAATTCAAAAGTGTAGACAACTAAAAACAAATTAGTTGTCATAATAATCGAATACTTCTTGAATACAGATAACTTGAATTTATTAATCAATCACAAGACCCTCATGAAGAGGGAAATAGCGAGATAAATACATGAACAATGGAGTCATCCAGTGCGTATGTACATTCACTATAAGAAATATTCAATGAGTACAAGACAAGAAAGATAAATACTAAGACTTTGTTACATCCGTAGGTTTTGCACTAAATCACAGAGGTCTATCTCTGAATTTTAACAAAATTATACAAACACAAGCCTAACAATAAATACATGGCGCATAGGCCTCGAGACCTGAGAGGAATGGATTCATCATACTACTAAAACTATTTAAGAAAGTGTGAAAACAATAATACTATGCCAAAAGCCTTTTAACGAGTTTAGGGACTCAAAATCCCTTGCATGCAAAATAGTAACCATGGTCGGATGCCATACCTATTCACATAGAGGGTATAACCCTCAACCACTAAGGAAAAATTGAGCAAAACAAGGATGCTCAGTTGGATACCAAGGGGCATACCTGTGGTGGCCACCTTGGTAGCATGGTGCTGAGCTCGAAGGGACCCATGTAGTTTCAGCTTAAGCCAAAAATGCATCAAATAATGAATAGAAAGGGGATTAACCATATTTGAGAGGGTTTAGGAATAACCCTAGAATAAAACATGAGATCAAAACACTAAAAAACTAAACAGACTGAAAATAAAACCTTTCAGCCAAACGCTACAAGAACTAATGAATATTAAATATATTAGTAAGTATATTAAAAAATAATGGGTAGATGTTAGGTTTTGTGGTTCTTTATTAATTACTTATGCAATTTGATACTATAATTATTTTAATTATCACTCTTCATGCCAAAAAAAAAAATTTAATAAAATTATTGGTATTTCCATCACTTCAATAATTTTGAATTAATATTCAGGTTTAACATTAGGCTGAATTCGTACAACATAATTAATAACTGTTAATGTGTTTGATATAAGCCTATAGGCCTAGTTTATTATACACAATATTAAAATATTTTTTAAGTCTAATTACTTAACATTTAATTATATTACATTATTTGGACAATGGAGTAAACAATATCCTTCTTTTTTTTCTTTATTATAGTGGATATTGCTTTTCTATTTAGATATTATTTTATTTTTATTTAAAAAAGGACAAGTGTCAGCTAATTGTTGAAAATGAACATACTAACACACCCTCATGTAGGATGAGCCTAAGGTCAAATGAAATTTGATATTCTATTATTGATAGTAGGTGGAAAGTAGCATGGAAATTTGAATATTCAAAAACATAATTCATTGTTATTAACAACAATTAAACAAAAATCAACCAACAAAACTACCTAAAACTAAGAAGTTCTACTTCAATGTTTTAAATCCTATGAACTTGAGCTTTGTGAGTTTTATATACATGGTGGGCAAGAAGGAGCTTCATCAATAAGAGGTGGCCATAAAAGGAAAGCAAATCTAGTAGTATTGACACACTTTGATGTGTTTAAGTGTTCAATATGAACCTCATATTTTTTCACATTGATAGACTATGCATCTTACCCATTTCACATATTTCAAAAAATTTGTGTTGTTGTTCTTTTCTTCCTTTGTAAAAGAGTCAAAATATGACACACATCTTGATATGACATAGTTCTTAATTAACTTTATTATAAATTGTAAACATTTATATAAAATTTGGTTCAATTTAAGATACATTTTTTTCATATCGAGTTTTATTAACTTTATTAAAAAATCCAAAAAATTATTTCCAATTTATAATACATTTCACTCATGTCTATAGCCAATCATAGAATGCTAAATAGTTTTTTTTTAATTTGCAAAGTTGAAAGATTTAAATATTTAAAATAAATTATATATATATAACCATTAACCATTATTATTATATATAAATCTTATAAAAAATATTATAATAAATAAAATTACTCAATAATATATTTTTAAAATGTTTAAACTTTCATAAACAAGTAATGGAAAATAGTTCGATGTTTTTAATTTATTCAATTTTGACATGTAGTCTCGGTTCAAAAACAAACATAGATGATTTAGGATCTTCTATAAGTTGATTGGTTTTGGTACATGATAATATAAGATTATGTGGACATGTAGGGAGCCATGTCCATGTATTTTGACATAAATTATAAACAAGTACCTCATTATCCCACTCACAACCATATCTGATATACACTATATGTCTCATTCCTTGAAAATTAAAGTTACGACCTCTAATAGCCTTTTTCTAAAAATATTCCGGAAGAGATTGTGACATCCGTGCAATTTCAGTGATTCCTCTCTTACCTCCCTAATCTAATTTAGGCTTCTTTATCTCCCATATAATAACACCACTCAAATTTAATAACACCACTCAAATTCAATATGCATGAAGCTACAAGAACTCATGACCCACAAGTGAAGAGAACACGCACCCTCCCATTAACATCCTCATCTTCAAGAGGTATGAAAAAAAAGTGCCTTTTTTGGATGTTGAAACCCCCCTCTATCTCCCCGTCCCCCTCCTAGGATTTGTTTCCCGAGCCTTTCAGTACAAGATATCCTCTGAAACAACAGCCATTTCAGCGCTAGGTTCCAGATGGCCCTGTCCCAAGTTCCGTGGCACGTGCCCCGCTGTCCTCCACGACTTCAAACTCGGATCATATATTTCTATTCTCAGTGCGCCAGTGTCCCACGAGGACGTGACTATGGCTATCAGTTTATAGGTGTCCTCCTCTGCCACGATGTTGCTGATGTAGGTGAAAGGGTAAGTTGCAAGAAAAATATTCTGAATTTGGGGAAGTTGTAACGACGTCCGTCTAACGGGATTGCAGACAACATCCACGAATTCATAAGGTTCATAAGTCTTATAACTAAGACGAAAGATGCTCACGAAGAAAAGACCTAACGACGATCCGCGGACAAAAAAGGCAATCACGTCATAATCAAACGAGATTTTTTCCACGTGTTTACGAATAACCAGTACGCCGTACAATCCAATGATTTTGCCTCATGCTGCAATACAAGCCATGGTTTCTTGTTGGGAGGTGCAGCAACCCAATCAGTGGATATGAATTGTGGGGATGAAAAGAGGGCATTCCACTCTTTACAGACTGCGCTATATGTAGCCACCTTTTCCACTGGAAACCATGCCAACACCTCCTCCTGCAGATTTTTGGGCAATTGAGACCACCACATTGAGCACTCCTGGGATCTTTTCTTTCTGTTTCCATTTTGAAGTGTTCAAATAAATTCTTAAGAAAAATAATATGATAAAACTCTTCTGTTAATTTTCAATAAAATAACTTTCCTGTTGATTTTCAATAAAATAAAATCTCAGCTTGAATGAGGGAAAGGTCTGGATTGGGGTTAAGTCTCTGTTCAAGATGTCTCCAAACAGAAAACAGAGAGAGTGGGTGGCTGGCTTATGCTTCGGATGACACAATCTATGGATTATATGTATGAGTGAGTAATCATCATAAATCAGGCGACCTTTCATTGTGTAACATTCCTTTAGAAAAGAAATGACATAGTTTTATTAATAAAAAGTAGTTAATCATCCTGGAACATATTACTATCATAATCATATGTGTTTTCAGAAATTGTAATTAAGTAAAAAATTAATAGTGATAATTATATGGGTTTATAGAAATATTTTTCAGATTAATCACATTATTAGGATTAGGTCCACGTTTCTAACCAGCTAATGTGGTTCATTCTCAGGACAAGGTGGAGAAACTAATAAGCTAATGTGGTTCATTCTCAAGACAAAGTGGAGAAACTAATCGATCTGAAGAATAAACAGTGGAGATGCATCAATGCCCCTTAAGACTAGCTCTTAAAAACTAGCTGTTAGATAGATAATTAGTTAAATTTTTATTAATTAAGTCAGATCAAATAATAAATTAATTAACTAACAAGGAAATTTATTAAAAGGCTATGTTTATAAATTAGGTAATAAGGAGGGGCAAGAATTTTAAATTTAAATTTTAAAAGAAGTTAATTAAGAAAAATAAATTAAGAAAGAAATTAAAAGAATAAGTGATTTATAAATTAATTATGTAATAAATAAATTAAGTAATAAGGTAATAATATATTATTATATAATTACATGGGTTTTGGATTTTAAGGTAAAAGATTAATAGTAATAGTATATTATTATTATTAATATTAATATAATATTGTTAATATTAAATATCATTTATTAGTCTCTTTTAATTATATAACACTTTAATTATATAACAGATTTCCACATTTAAATAATGAATGAAATTTCTAACTAAGGAGAGAGAGAGACAACCTTTGTGTTTTTTTCTAATAGCTAATCATGTTAATAGCTTTCTCTAAGAATAAGTACTTATGCTTTTGGCTTATGATTTTTTTTTGGTTGTACCAATTTATATGTGTTATGAAAAAAAAAATATATATATATATATATATCATAATATTATATATATTAAAAGTATAATTTTTTTTAATTAATTTTGCAAGTTTATATTTCTAGTTAATAAGATTATTCGTAAAATTTATAGTATTAAATCTATAATATTAAATTTAAAGTTTAATGTAATTTTTTCGGGTTTATAATTATAGTTAATTATGGTCAACTATATTCTAATATAACTTTATATTTTATATAAATATTTTAAATTTAATTAATTAAAAATAATTAATATAAATTAAAATATATATATATATATATATATATATATATATATATATATATATATATATATTTTAATAAATAACCATAATAATTAAATAACAATAAAAATATAGATGAATTAATTAATTATTATTATTTTATATTCAATAATAATGATATTAAATTTAATTAACAATACAAAATATTAATATTGATTAATAATAAGAAGTAATTAGTAATAAAAATAATTATTTTAAAATAATTATAATAATAATAAATGGGCAATAATATTAATAATATTATTAAATTAATTAATTATTATTACTTTATATTAACTAATAATAATATTAATTAATATAATAATAATAATACAATTATTTAATAATAATTATGATGTAAAGCATTTTTATTTGAAAATTAATAAAATTATTTTGAAGAGGAAGTTGAATTAGTAGTGAGTGAAGTAGAGTTTCATGACCTCTGCAACAATATTAATGTGTTGAAAACAATAATTTGCATGTTTTTGTAAGTTCAAAATAGTCAAAATAGATCTTCTACTTTTGCTAGTGAAAATAAAAAATAATAATCAAATTTGAGTGTCTTGTTTTATTCTGAATATTTTCTCCCATGTTATATGTGAAGCCACTATGTGTAGCAGGTCACTCAAAACTGGATTTGGAAAGGCTAAGGCCTAGCCGGAACAATAGTTTTCGTCAATCTAATTCATCTGTATTGTAGAGTATTTAATCGCACTCTTTAATACTTTTAATATTGAAGTACTAAGGGGTTTATACACAGCATTATATTATGCATCATTTTTTTGGATTCAAATGCATTCAGAATGACCATTATGCATCATTTTTTTGGATTCAAATGCATTCAGAATGACCATTTCATAGAAATGGTCATAGATAAATGATTTACTTAATGCAGATGAACTAACACTTTCAATATTTTCTGTAATCCATTGTCTGTATTAACCTAAATTATCCTCCATATCTTTTTCAAATGAACTAGTTCCATTCTTTTAATATAATTTTAATACTAAAACTTTGCAAGAAAAGAGATTTTGTACATTCTCTTAATCAAATATATATGTAATATAAATTCATTATTAGTTTAAATATATGTAGAGTATGTTTTTAGAACTTTTTGAATGTAAAAACAAAAATTATGAAGTAAAAAGCAATATCATATAATGATTTATGAATTTGATTTATTGTGCTAAGAAGCGCAATCTACAGCCCAGTATGACCCCAATGTTGGGTATGTCACGTTCTCAAAAATAATAAATTTTATTTTTTTTAATGTTGGGCAAAAGCATTAACCTAATCTTGAATATCATATAGCTTGAATATTTAGATTATATATAAATTTTTTAACTTAATAATGGGCTAAGATTAACTATTAAAATGCAACTATGTATTATTTATATAATTTGAATGGATAGTAAATTATATATGTGAATTTGAATGGATCATAAATTTACCTTTAACAAAAAAAATTACCACATTGAATTTCCAAATTAAGTAAAATTTTAAACATCTTTGCTCTTTAATAAAGTCAATACCATTTCCTAAATCAAAGGAAAAGAGTTAATTCAACACAAACCATCAAAATCCAAAATCTTTTAATATTTTTTTTAATTAAATATTTCTAAAATGAATCTTTAAAAAGAAAACCCATATTCTATGGATAAATTAAAATATTTAAAGACACAAATATTTCCCCATCAAAGTTAAAATATTTTAAAATTTAAATAAATATAAATATAAATAAACATGAGGTATGGTAAATAAATAAAACATATCCTAAATAAATACAAATATATATAAACTAGATGTATGGTAAATAAATAAAAATTCTTTTTATATTTAAAAAAACTTTAAAAAGAGACTTTATTTAGATGAAGCCTATGGGACGAATACCATGGGACAAATTAATATTGATACCATGGGCCAAATATCATATTTATAAAATAAGTATGGTAAATAAATAAATATAAAAGAGGTATAAAGAGGTAAGGTAAATAAATAAAAATATATCAAATAGGATTATAAATAAAAATATAATTATATAATAAGCCTATGGGCCAGATACCATAGTAAATAAAAGAGGTATGGTAAATAAATAAAAATATAAATAAACCAAAGGTATGGTAAGTAAATAAAACCTCTTTTCATATTTACTCCATAATCTGCTTTATATTTAAGAATATTTATGTTCATTAGTTTACATAACTAAGAAGAAAGAGAGAGAGAGAGAGAGAGAGAGAGAGAGAAGTGGAGAGAGAGAGTGATAAGGGAGAGATGGAGAGAGAGTGTGCATGTTTAGGGGTGAGATAAAGAGACAAAGTAAGATGTATGGAAAGAAGGGGGAGAGAATAAGAGAGAAGGAGAGAGGGAGGGATATAGTAATGTAGTTGGAGAGAGAGAGGGGTGGAAAGAGAGAGAGAAAGAAAGGGAGATGGGGGAAGGGAGAGGATTAGAGAGAGAGAGAGAGAGAGAGATGGGGGAAGAGAGAGGATTGGACGGAAAAGAGAGAGGGACGTAGAGAGAAATGGAGAGAGAGGAAGGATGAGAGAGAGGAGGAGAGTGATGGGGGAAGAGAGAGTATTGGAGGGAAGAGAGAGAGAGAGAGAGAGAGAGAGATTAGGGAAGAGAGAGGGAGTTAGGAGAGAGAGATAGAGAGAGGAAGGATGAGAGAGAGGAGGAGAAAGGGATCGATATAGAGATGGAGTTGGAGGGGGGATATGTAGGAAATAAGAAATATAGAGAGTGAGAAGTGGAGATAGAGAAGGAGTGACAAGGGAGAGACAGAGAGAGAGTGGATATGTTTGGGGCTGAGATAAAGAGACAAATAAGGAGAGATGGAGATAAGGGGGGGAGAAGGAGATATAAGGAGAGAGGGAGGGATATAGTAACATAGTTGGTGGGTGAAGAGAGAGAGAGAGGGAGAGAGAGATGGGAGAGAAAGGGAAAGAGAGGAAGGAAGAGAGAGGATGTGAGAGATTGGTGAGTGAAGAGAGAGAGAGAGAAGGAGAGAGAGATGGGAGAGAAAGGGAAAGAGAGGAAGGAAGAGAGAGGATGTGAGAGAGTGGCGAGAGGGAGGGAAAGAGAGATGGACTTAGAGGGGGAGAGAGAGGGAGGTAAGAAGAAAGGCATAGAGAGAGAAAGGTGGAGAGAGAGAGAGTGAGTGATAAGGAAGATGGAGAGAGAGGAAGAGAGGACAAAAGGAGGAAAGAGAGATATTAGCAGGGGAGAGGGAGAGAAGGGGAAGATAGAGATATAGATGGAAGGTGAAGAGAGGGAAGAAGAGAGAGATGGGGAGATGAGGGGATTGACAAAGATATTGATATATATGGAGTGCGAGAGTGTGTGTGTTTAGGGGGGTGAGATAGAGAGACAGAAAAGAAGAGATGGAGGGGGATATAGATATGGATCGAGGGTGGAGAGATGGAAGAATATTTCTCACGCTAGATGGATTGATATAAGTGGAGATGGTGATTTATAATCCTATTTGATAATTTTCACTACATGCATCAATTTTAGTGTAGATATTTATTTCTAATGATATTTGATTACTTGCACTCGATGCATTGATTTCAGTTTAGGTGGTGATTTCTAATACAATTTGATTGCTTGCATTGAATTTGTTGATTTCAATTTAGACGTCGATTTATAATTATATTTGATTACTTTCACTAGATGAATTGATTTCAATGTAGGTGATTTCTAATCCTATTTGATTGTTTGCACTAAATGCATTGATTTCAATTTAGATGGTGATTTCTAATCCTATTTGATTTCTTTGAGTAATTGCATTGATTTCAGTGTAGATGTTGGTTTCTAGAGAGAGAGAGAGAGAGTGAGTGATAAGGCAGATGGAGAGAGAGGAAGAGAGGACAAAAGGAGGAAAGAGAGATATTTGTGAGGGAGAGGGAGAGAAGGGGAAGATAGAGATATAGATGGAAGTTGAAGAGAGCGAAGAAGAGAGAGACGGGGAGAGGGGGTGATTGACAAAGAGATTGATATGTATGAAGTGCGAGAGCACGTCTATTTAGGGGGGTGAGATAGAGAGACAAGAAATAATACATGGAGGGGGATATAGATATGGATGGAGGGTGGAGAGAGGGAGGAATATTTCTCGCACTAGATGGATTGGTATAGCGGAGATGGTGATTTCTAATGCTATGTGATTATTTGCACTAGATGCATCGATTTTAGTGAAGATATTTATTTCTAATGTTATTTGATTACTTGCACTAGATGCATTGATTTCAGTGTAGGTAGTGATTTCTAATACAATTTGATTTCTTGAACTGAATGTGTCGATTTCAATTTAGATGTCGATTTATAATTATGTTTGGTTAATAGCACTAGATGAATTTATTTCAATGTAGATGATTTCTAATCCTATTTTATTGTTTGCACTAAATGCATTGATTTCAGTGTAGATGGCGATTTCTAATCCTATTTGATTTCTTTGAGTAAATGCATTGATTTCAGTGTAGATGTTGGTTTCTAGATAGAGAGAGAGAGAGAGATAAGGAATATGGAGAGAGAGAGAGAGGAAAAAAGGAGGAAAAAGAGATATTAGCGGGGGAGAGGGAGAGAAGGGGAAGATAGAGATATAGATGGAAGGTGAAGAGAGGGAAGAAGAGAGAGATGGGGAGAGGGGGTGATTGACAAAAAGAATGATATATATGGAGTGCGAGTGTGTGTGTTTTTAGGGGGCTGAGATAGAGAGGCAAAAAAACAAGAGATGGAGGGGGATATAGATATGGATGGAGGGTGGAGAGAGGGAAGAATATTTGTTGCACTAGATGGATTGATTTAAGTGGAGATGGTGATTTATAATCATATTTGATTTTTGCACTAGATGCATCGATTTTAGTGTAGATATTTATTTCTAATGACATTTGATTACTTTCACTAGATGCATTGATTTCACTGTAGGTGGTGATTTCGAATACTATTTGATTGCTTGCACTGGATGTGTTGATTTCAATTTAGACGGCGATTTATAATTATATTCGATTGCTTGCTCTAGATGCATTGATTTAAATGTAGATTATTTCTAATCCTATTTGATTGTTTGCACTATATACATTGATTTTAGTGTAGATGGCGATTTCTAATCCTATTTGATTGCTTTGAGTAAATGCATTGATTTCAGTGTAGATGTTTGTTTCTAATCTTATTTGATTGCTTGCATTATGTGCATTGATTTCAATGTAGAAGTTATTTTCTAATCTTATTTGATTGCTTGCATTAAATGAATTGATTTCAATGTATATGTTGAATTATGATTTGATGTAATTGGATATATGACGGTACATTAATTTTAAAGTGATTGGATTAACAATATGCATTGATTTTAGTGTAAGCACAAAAAATTATTGACAATGTACATTGATTTTTGTGTTATAGTAATTAACCTATTAATATTGGAGAGCAAAAGAGACAAGGTATCATGTTTACTACAACAGCTTGAGCTAAAGATTTAAATGGTTTACAATTTAAATTTCTTTTTTCATATAATCGATATGAAAAGATAACAAAACTAACAACGATGGAAATAAGAATAGTAGAAGAAAATAGTTTGAGATTGATCACAATGAAGACTATTTGTAACATGAATACATTCTTATTATTCACATTTTCTATCTTTCAACACCATTATTGTCACTTTGCATTCAAAAAATATATTTCATCATTCTTCATCATTATAGTTATTAACAATATTTATCATCTCAACGAACTGAGGTAACTAAGAAAATTTAAAATTAAAATAACCAAGTTAATCTCAGATATATTTAGCATAATTAAAATGATTATATTAATATTTGATATATTTACATATTATTGATAAAATTAATCATATCTTCGATAGATTTTCATGGGAAGCACACGACTGAAACAAGCCTAGATCCATCTTAACTCCGGATCTATCAAGCGCCAAGAGGGATCAAATCTCTTGAGGTGCAAACCTTTCCTCAAGTTTTTCACTCAAGAAAGAGGATTGCACCTCAAGAGATTTGATCCCTCTCGGCGCTTGATAGATACGGAGTTAAGATGGATCTAGGCTGATAAGTATTTTCATGTATTTCAATTATTTTTATTTAAGGTGATAAATAAGCTTATTTTAGAATAGGGTTTTTATAATTTTAATTTAATTATTAATAATTATTAAATGGTTGTTAGGGATTTATTTTTCACAAAATATTTTTAAATATTAATAATAGTATCCACAAATTAGAGATTGAGATTTATCTTCAAATTAGTTATGTCATTTTCGCTTTTTTAATTAATTTGATTAATTAAAAAATGACATATGAGGAGAAGTCATTTACAATGAGTTATAGTTTTTTTTTTTAATATAGCTTATTAATAATTCATAGTATTGATCCATCATAAAATAACAATGTCTTTTTAAAAATTAAAACTTTCTATTCTAAAATGAGACTAAATTTCCAAATTTCTGCCATCAAAATTCTTATTCCATATATATTAATTTATTTTATAATTAATAATAAAATTAATTATTATTATAATCATTATGAATGAATGTCTAGAGGCCACGCTCACCTCAAAAAAATCCTTTGGATTGCCTTGATGTATCTTTTGCAATATTATGACAGAGAATGGGTTCAAAAACGGCTAAAGTATCGCCTACTTTTTTATCAAGATTTTTAAAAAATGTGTTAGTTGATCATAGTTACGGATGCTAGGGTCACGGGGTGAGTGCATTACTCGAATTGGCTTTCCATTAACCGGTGTAATATTCAAGCAAGGTAAAGCTTGGCTAGAATTTTCAACTGAGCTGTAACTAACATAGGCTTATCCTAGTGAAGTGTTGGTAATGGAATCTCTACAGATATGAAGAGTGAGCAAGGAGCCAATCCACGCTAAGAGACCATACATGTGGACTATAATGGTTAGATTGAGAACTGTCATATCTTGGAAATACAAAGATTTTTTTGAACCGTTATGCTTTGCTTATGAATGTTGCAAATGCTCCAAGAAAGATAAAACAATATCTCTTTTTTCCAATATAAATCTAATTATGTTGTTATAATAATTATTTTTAAAATATTTTTTATTATTGTAATATTTAATAATTATAATATGAAAATAAATATAATTTAGATTAATTTTTTTACTGTTTTTGATAAGATGGTAAAGAAAACTAGAGACATGAAGCTTAATGGAGATAAAGGGAAACATCCCATCTCTCTTCGGCCTGAAAAAAGAGGAAGGAAGTCAACAAAGCAACTCATGATGCCAATAATTCGAACCTTTGCAGTAGAAATTCCCTGTTTTGTTAAATCTCGTATTTATGGATGGGAAACATAGGTTTTAAACAATATGGATGAAGAGGATGATATGCCATTTGAAGATCTGCATAATGTCGTTGCTGATCCAGGACATACTTGTGGATGTATTTCTCTGTTCCAACATTCAATAATAACTTATTGATTGATAAAAAAATTGTTAGAAAAAATTGTTATGTCGACTCGGGAGATAGCAGAGTCGAAGTTAGGGTATACTATGGCAGATATGAACAGAAATATTTGTGAAATCAACCTCCGTCAGCTGCATCAGTATGTAGACTAGGTAGGATGGAGAAGGATATAAAAGCATTGCAGCAGGTTGAAATTCCTGGTTCCAGCGCTAAAGATCTTGCCCCTCTGGAATCAGAAGATGACTAGTGATATCAGTTCTTCATTCTTTTAGCGGCTAGTTTTTATTTTATGTAAATGTTAGTACTTACAGACTTAGATATCAAGTATCGTCAAACACTGTACAGGTTATTAAGGTTTTTTATATTTTGGTTGACATACATTGCACTTAGATGGCCAATAGACCTGGTTTCCTTCTGGCAAGTTGAGGTCTAATTTTTATATCTTTGTTGCCTAGTTTTAAATTAATAGAAAATGGGAAGGATCTACCTAAGCTTACAAAAAAAAAAAAAAATTGTAAGGAATTTACTTTTAGAATTCATAATTTTTTTTATGTGATTAAAAAATTTGATGATTAAATTTTATACATCTGGGCTATTACAAGTGCAACACAGTGAGATCCAAGATCGATTGTTGTTAAATTTTTATATTTTAGTATGTATATTTTCATAGTTAATATCATAACGTTGTGATGTGATATTTTCATATCCAACAAGGGAACCCATCCATATATAAACAAATTTTGGAAGAGTCCAGGCTGTGAAAAGTAGTACACTGCACTTTTCGCAGAGTCCTTTCGCAAAGTCCCGATGATGAAAACTATAAACTGCACAACTTTTATTACAAACATTTCAACAATGTCACTCGAATATGAATTCCAACGAACCTTAATCTGTCACTCATACTTTACTCCACTCAAAATTTGTCACTCTTAACCATTTCACTTTGTTTACTCTCATCGCTCACAACTTGCAACCATGTTTATCATCAACAACATTTAAAAGATATCGATGAACATTTTATTTTGACTTGTCAAGTGAACTAACTCAAACATTTAAGGAACATTAAAGTGCGTGATATAACAAAAGTAGTCAATTTGTAAATAAACTACTTGCATTATATCATATTTGAGTTTATTCTGAAATTGCAATTTTATTATATAAAATTTGACTTAATTTTGAAAAAAAAAAATCGATATAACACACATTTTCTTTTCGAGGTCTCATTTAGTTATATATGTACCATATTTTTTAAATAATTGTGTTTGGACGTTCCATTTAGTTTAATTCAAACGCTCCTCTTAACTGAACATGAACAAAGAATGTTGACAATATGAACTAGAAGGTTGAAAATAATTATAAAAATCTTTAGGAAATACACTCTCAGGAAAATAGTTTTTATTTATGAATTTATAGGCCTTTAATGTATTGTTGGATTAATAATGTTAATTTATGGGATGTGGTGTAAATTCATAATTAAATTTAATTCCATTTTCCTTTTTAGAAATGTCATATAACCTTTTGTACAATTTAAAATGGGTCTACTTTATTTTTTTAATTTTAGTGATAAGTTTTTTTTTTGTTTTTTTTTTTCAAATTTCCCAATTATCAAACTTGTGTGTTATCCACACTGACATGTTATAAAATAAGTGGTCAAAATCGATTGTGTCAATTGAGTATGAGCTCAACCCATCCATTGATTCCTCACTTTGAATTGTTTTGAAACCCTATAAGAATGAATGGTTACAATTAAATATCCAGGTCTTAAAATAAGATGTAAACACTTTGTTTTTTTTACTAGGCATTTGATTATTTTGAAATCGCACAATGAAATCACAAGCAAGTGTTAATAGATTTATATAAAAATTGAATTTATCATGTTATTACAATGAAAAAAGATATTAAGCTAAATATACAAGGTTCTATTGCATATGTTGATGGTGGTTTATAGTTATTATCACATTTTTTGGGGTTATACTTAATTCAAAATCTAAGCATACCAAGTGTACCTGCAATTTTGCAAAACGGTTCCATTTTATAAGTCTGCCATGTGGCTTATAGTGCATAATTAGACATCACTATGAAAGGAAGAGCCTCGATAGGTTATAAAAAGACCAATTTTTTTATCTAAACAATTCTCCAAACCTATAATTCCTTTTAAGTAAAATAATTCATAATTATAATTTAAATATTCAATTAAATCAAATAACATATCACATATTTTTTCCTCTAGTACTTTTTCCTATGTTACTGCTTTAGAGAGTTACCTTCTACAACTTAGGGTACAATTGCTAGTCATTAATTATTTCAATTTTTATTATAATAGTAGTTTTTTTATTATAATAGTTGTTTTTGTAATATTTTTATTATTTTTATTATTATATATTTATATTAATGATGATAATTAATTTCCACTAAAACTAATACAAATTAGGAAAACGAATATTGTTATTAATATTAGATTTATATTATTCAAGTCTATCCAATTATATCAACCACATTTATTAATGTTGTTGTGTTACTATTAATAATTTCAATATAAATATTAATAATATCAATAACTTTAAAGCAATAAATTCATCTTACAATGAAAATATTTCACAAATAAGTGTATATATTTCAACTTCCAGTAGAAAAAGACTTGTTGACTTTTATTTTTTATTTTAATAGACAATATAAATAAATTTTAGAAGGAATATACTAAGAATATCCTTCATTAAAGTCAATGATTGATGACTTAGGTATTAAGGGATCCCAAACACTCCAGCAAAAACTATTAATATTTATTTGATATATTTGAAAGGAATGTTTATCAGTTTCATTGCACATCATCATCATTTACTTGTCAATGCACAGAGAGCGTTGTATAGACATGCACAATGGTCTCTAGCATGCAAGGTGGCCACATTACAAATCTACATTACCATAATTGGAGCGGGAGCCTTTGTTTCTGGAAGAAAACGTAGAGAAAACGTAATAACACAGAAAAACGGCGTTCTGTATGGCCGTTTTGGTTTCTGAGTCCACGAAACTGGTTTCTTTAGATACGATTTTCCGAGAAACGTTGTTATGTCTTCTTAAACAACTTCATTTCTCCCACAAAGATATGTCTGAAAGTAATAACTCCTAGGTTGTTCCCACTCCTCGAATCCGACTGGTATTGTAATTTCGATTCCACTTTACCTAGTAGAACTTATGGAAATACAAATATTTTTATACATTATCGAATAACTCTACGATAAATTAAATCACTCTCAATGTTATCAGAATACTTATGTAAAAAATGGTGCCTTTTAGAGTTGCAATATTCTAGTTAGCAATTCTTAAGATAGGGTTTTCTAAGTGGTGAAGAGTCACCATAGACTAAATACTTAGTTTAATTAAAAAGTACTAAAAACTATAAAAAAACAAATGTTCATAAATTTGGGATTTTCACTCCTTATTTCCTTACACCTAATTTCTTCTTTCATAGAATAAGGCATTCATAAGAAATTTGAAATTAGTTTGATTTTTTTTTTGAGTAAAGAACAACCGGAAAATAAGAAATTTGCAATTATTTGAAGATAAATATTAAATATTTTATTAATGTAACTAATAACTTCATAGTTGTTAATTATAAATTTGAGATGTACTATGAATTTAGTAAATTTCAAATGTTGTGTGTTTTTGTTTTTGTTTTTAATATAACATTTTTATTTTTATTTTGTCAAAAAGGAAAATAATTAGAAATTAGAAATTAGAAACTTGTGTGTTTTATGTGATTAGTAATTTAATCAATTTTCAATTAAAAATAATAAATAATGGTCATAGTAACATTATAGTTTTTCAATTGAGATATGTTTAAAGATACTAACTTTTTCACTTTACATTTTATTATAGTCTATCCTATTGGGAATAATAATGGAATTAAAGAATTACTTAAAACATTATTTCTAATAATAAATTGTTATATTTCATTTCCAAAAAATATAATTTACAATTTTGATAAATTTTGATAATATAATAGAAAACTAAATATTATACTCTTTTCCTTTATAAAAGATTTTGGCTAAATGCAATTATTACAATTTTGCTTTCATAAATGTTTTGTTTTATGTTTTTGAGATTTTTCATGTTTTTTCTCTCTCCTACTTTCTTGAAATTAAAGACTCCAAACTTTGTTTCTGGTCTAATGTAGTTTCTCATTTCTCTTCTCGTTTCTCGTTTATGGTAACATGGATATAAATTACCTGTGGTCAAGGCATTGAACCACTTCGAATGCTCATTGTGTTTCTTAGCCACAAAAGTTGAGTTGCAGACATAAACACTCGTTTGGCTTTGTAGTGCTCGCACTACTTTGTATTGGGTTTGTATTTACATGATGGAAACCATTAGATTTTCAAAATTAGACAATGTCTCAAATGATTAGCTTAAAGAGGATACACCCTATCACAGGGTTCTGCCATGACCATTATATGCTTAAATGTTAGGGGGTTGGGAGCGCCCCATAAATTATGTTCTCTCTCGAGGTTGGTTCATATGCATCAACCATCTTTGATATTAATTCAAGAAACCATGATAGAGAAAGAAAGAGCATGGGAGGCTATGATTTTTGTTTTCCCAGAATGGCGTGTATGTTCCACTGACTCCAATGGAGTCTCAGGGCGTCTTGGTGTGTTGTGGAACCCCAAGAGCTCCGATTTACATGCATGTTATTCATGTACAGGTATCATTATGCCTGGCTATAAGGTGGGATCAAGTCGAAAATATCGCATCATTATTTCTTATGCTCCATATTTAGGGCATAGTGTATTTTGGGAAAGGGTGTTGAATTCTGGTCTGTTAGGGTTGAGTTCCCTAATAATTGTTGTGGATTTGAAATTTTATTTTTGGAAAGGTGGAGATATGGGGTTGTAGGGTGAAGGAGGATGACATAGGTGAATTTATCGTAGATTTGATGGGGACACATGCTCTGATGGTTATTGAGCCAGAAACCCTTGGACCAACCTGACGGAATGGGAACATTGGTGGGGAAGGCATTGCAAAAAGGATCGATAGGTTTTTGGTGAGCTAGTCACTTTACCATAATATGTCTGACAGGAAATCAACTATTATACTAGATATTATCTCGGACCATCTTTCGATTTCGCTATCCTCAGAAGAAGAACATCCATGACGTACATATCCTTTTAAATTTCATCCTAGATGGTTGCACATGAAATATTTCGAGAATATGGTAAATTTTTTATGGAACAAGCCTATTCATCCTCCTCCCATGAATTTCATGTATTCCATATCCACTAAGATGTCAATGTTGAAAAGGGAAGTGCGCACATGGATTTTGAGTAAGAAGAGGGAGGAAAGTCGAACTCTAAGAGAGATTGACCAAGGTATCAAGCAATATTATGATCAGATTGACCCTTTGTACTCCTCAAAGTTATACAGGGATAAGATAATTGAGATGGAAGGCATTAGGAACAAGATCTTGCACAACCAAGAGGATGATATTTAAATGAAGAGCAGGGAAATTTGGGTACAAGTGGGATATAAAAATAATAAATATTTCCATTGTCAGTTTAATATCACAAAAAATATGAATTCTATTTGGAAGATCCATGATGCAGAGGGGAATATATTATCATCTCATGCCTCTCTAGAACAAGCAATGATATCACATTTGAAGGATCAATTTTTAGCCACAGAGAACCATATTATTCAAGAGACTTCCTTTTTATCACATACACCAGAAATACTTTCTACTGAGGAGAACCAGATCTTGGGTATATCTATCACCAAATAGGAGCTAATGGAAACGATGAGAGGGAGTGCAAAAGATAAGGGCTCCAGTTCGGATGAGTGGGGGTAGAATTTTTTATCCATTTTCGGACCTGATGATCCCAAATATTTTGGCGGCTACTAAGGAATCACAGATTTATAGTATATTCGAGGGACAATCAACACAAAAAATATTTCTTTTATCCCTAAGAAGAAAAAATTTAAATCCTTTGTGGATTTTATGCTGGTATCACTTTGTAATTCTATGTATAAATTGATATCCAAGGTGATCATATAAAGGTTGAAACCTATACTATCTAGGCATATTATGAAAGAGAAGCTTCGGTTTATTGAGGATAGAAAAATAGAAGAACGAATTGGTATTACCTAGGAGATGCTTCATTCTATCAAAACCCAAAATCTTAATTCTTGCCTTCTCAAAGTTGATTTGATCAAGGCTTATAATAGTATTGATTGGGAGTTTATGAAACTGGTTTTTATTAAAGCAGGTGTGCCCCCTTCAAACATATGATGGATTATAGCATGCATAATGTCTATGAATTGTGTTGTCATCATTAATCGAATTCCTACCCAATTCTTCTCGGCCCATAGGGGCTTGAGACAAGGGTCTGCGCTATCTCCTATTATGTTCTATTGGTTATTGACACTCTTAGTAGGAAAGTAAGATATGAAAAATTTCAGGGCAGTATTATTGTAATTAGAGTATCTTATCATATTGATATCACCCATCTTATTTTTTTGGATGACCTTATTTTTGGAGGGGCGACTACTATTTCTGAACGGGCATTTTTTTATAACATTATCCAAACATTTGAAATGGCATCAAGACTATAAGTGAATGGACTGAAATCAGTACTCATACATAATAGTATGTTGGGCTGGAAATTAGGAATATCTCTAAACTATTTTGGTGTCAGACACAAGAAAACGAACGAAGGCTTCACATATTTGGGATTCAACCTGAGGCATAACAAATACTATAACAAGGATTGGGATTGGTTGGTAGAGAGGTTTCATAAGAGAATTGATTGTTGGAAACACAGACAATTGACAATGGGGGGCAAGATGACCATGTTAAAAAAAATTCTGCAAAATATATCTGTATATTAGATGCACCTTTTTCAACTTCCAAAGGAAATTATTAAAGGGCCTCAAATGATCATGGGATGCTTTATCTAGTCCAGGACAATTATTTCTGGAAATATTCATCCAGTTAAATGGTCCATCATTGCGATATCTATTGAGGAAGGTGGGTGTGGAATAATAGATCCCAAAACATTCAAAATGGCACTGATTGTAAATAATATGTGGCAGGTAGTAACCGGTTCGGAAATATGCTGACAGATTATTAAAGGGAAATAAATGTATCTAAAAAATTTTACCCCATGGATTGTTGGCGGGGAAAAGATGAAATCTATATTATCATACATCTAGAGAATCTTACCTTTTATATTCTTTATATATCCCTCATCTTGAGAGTTTGAGGATTGGTTATTCTTGCTAATGCATTACAAGATATAGTCAGATTCATTTATTCCGTTCCAACCCTTAGTGTTGGTTCCCGATGTATACCTTATTCTTTTGATGTTTCTTAGTCCTTTTCTTCCTCCTATTCACAATCTATGTAAAATAATTTCTTCTCAACACACTTATGACCTTTAGTGCATTTGCAATCACAACTGTAACAAATCACTTTTGATTTTTTTTCCTACATTTTTTGTAGTGTCAACCTTGTAGGTTTGGAAGAGTAAGAGGAAAGACACTTCGATATTTATAGTTATGAGTAGCAGAATTCCTTGTTGCCATAATTTTTCTTTCATATTTTCTTGCCACCCTAAATTCCTTCTCTAATGAATTAGGTTCCCAAAGGTGAACCTGATGTTGGACTTTACCCTTTAACATCTCTATGAATACATCAATCATATGATATTATGGAATATAATTGACCTTGATAGTCAAACTCTAGAAATCCTTAATATGATCTGCCATTGAACCCTCTTTTTCAGGATTTATCAATTGGCTAAATAAGGTGTTTCTCTTTGTATCCTCATAATGTGCTATCAATTCCTCCATAAAAATTGAACAAGTGACAAGTGATTTACAATAAAAAATCCATCGATACGATACAAAATAATTGGGTTCTAAATATAATGATGCAATGCATACCTATGTGTGTTTCAATTAGTTTTTGGAATTTGTTTGGTCTTAAATCCAAATTTGAAGTCTCTAAAATCATGATTCACATTCTTTTTTATTTTTTCATGAGTTTCATGGTCTACCTTGTCACGAGTAGGAAGCCTTTCGTATAGAAGATTTGGAAAACCTTCCCTCAAACCTTCCTTGCCAAATTTTAAACCTTCAATGTTCCCTTTCAAATGATCCATGTCCTATTTTTTTTCTATTTGTGAGAGAAAAAATTATTGCACTTAGTCCTGTAGTTTTGATATATCATGTTGCATTTTTTCATATTCATGCATGACAAAAGAGATTTATGAATGCTTAATGAGTGTAGAATTTTATTTTTCTTTTTAGGAATTTTGGAACCAAGTAATAATATATATTCTTCAATATGACACTTGAATCACTTAAAATTTATTCAATTTAAAAATACACACCTTTTAGTGTTTGATTTTGAGCTTATTCATAGCCTGATCTTGGAAATATTTTATGTCTATGATTTTAACCTCCCAAGGTTTAAAATTATTTCATGTGGTATCCTTCTATGTTCTCTTTCCAACTCCACCAGTTAGACTGTGATTATTTTTTTCGAGATAAATTTAGGCCAAATATCCCCAAATGGCTTGCTTATGGACTGGTTTCATAGAGTGAACTTGTACATAAGTCCATGTGTCACTATTTCAACCTTCAGGACTGAAATTCATATCCAAGATATTATTTTTTTTACTTTTAACCACTTTTTACGAAATTCAATTTGGATTCCCAAAATGAAATTTATGACTATTTTCCCTGAGTCATCTATTTGAGGCTGAATTATGGAGCATAAAAGGCCCTAAATTTCTTGAACCAAATCTCTGAGAATATAGCGAATAAAGCTCTGAAATTTTTACATGAATTTCATCAATATTTCAGCTTCACATGGTTTATATTTCAACTTCTAATAACCCATAGAAAAATAAGTTATAACAAAAATTCAAATAAGACCTCAATGAAGTAGTGAAACCCTAAGATCTAGAGCTTTGATACCAAATGTTATGTAACAATTTCAGAAAAAAAGAAAAAAAAAATGAAAGATAGATCAATGGCTGAAAATAAGCATATTTTAGTGGGAAACCTCCTTTTACATCACAAAAATGAATAATTCTTATATGATTCAAATGAAAATACCTCCTTGGTATATATAGGAGTTTAAAGGGTCAAAATATAATTAGGCCTTACATGACAATAATAATGCAAGGGCACACAATTAAAATAGTGGTTTCTATAGGGCACAATAATAACATTAGTGGGCTTCTATGGGGCACAAAAATAATAATATGGAGGCTACACTAGTATTATAGGGACCTAACACAAATTCCTTCCCTCCATCAACATTTTTGGAATTAGAATTCTTCCTTAAATTACCTTGTTTTCGACATTTCAAACATCTCTTTACAATTTTTCCAATAGATTTAGGTATACCTTTAGATTTAGATCTCCCATTTAAATAATTAATATTATTTTTATCTTGTAAATGTCCTCTTATAAGTAAGGTATTTTTACTTTGAATTTCCATGTTTTTCCTCCTCATCTCCTCTAACATTAAGGATGAGACCACACCATTGAAACTTGAATTAATTGCATTAATACCTATGGATATAACCAAACTATCTCATGAGTATATCGTAAAAATCATAATAATTGATACACTTATTTTAATTAGAAATATTAATATCAATAATCAATAATTGAGTTGTCATAGTATTGAGGGCCTTCAACTCCTTTCCATCATTCATCCTTATGTTGTAAGACTTCATCCATGGGAAAATTTTGTTTACTAGGGACTTATCCCCTAACTTATTTCATAATCCCATGGATAAATATTCTCTTGAAAATTTTAGCAATACTAAATATGAAAGAGACAACTATTTTGTTCTCTTCACTTTATAATTAAACTTTGTCTAGTTGAATGTCGACATTCCCATATGTGCACTACCTAGATCCACATCAAGTGATTAATTTGTCTACTAAAATATCTTCCATATTGAGATTTTGTAGTAAGAAAATTTTCCCTTTAAATTTCTCAATCTCTGTTTTCAAATTTTCCACCATTATTTTCCATCATAAGTATCACCACTAAAGAGCTCCCATTAAAATAAGGTTTATAATAGAGCTAAGATAACTATACCCTTAAATACAAAGGTGTCTCCTTGAAGTTAATAATTTCTCTAATACCAATTGTAAGTTTAAACCTTATACTATAATATAATGCACACAAATATTCTTAATAAATAGAAAATTAAAATAATGACATTCACATATTACAAAAATATTTATCTTAGAGACCAAAACTAGGAAAACCAACAAACTATGTTCAGTCGCACTTCTAATTTATATCATCACTAAACTTCAACCTTTACAATATAATATGTATGATTTTTGGCATCCAAAATTCCTATTCCATTAACTTAAATTTGATTAAAAAATTAATTCCTTAACCAAAAATAGAAAAATATGAGTTGAAATGTCATTCCATAAAATTGTCAAAAGAAAAAAATTGTGTGCCAGAATACCAAAAACAAATCCAAAAGACCACCCATTTTTTTTGGCCAAAGGATTCACCCACTTTGTGACATGTTTACAAGCATCTAGTGCAACCAATTATGCATGGATATATTCAAGCAAAGAATGTAACACATACCCAATAGGGTGTCAGAGGTTAGGGGCTAAAAAAAATATATCTTTTCTCAAAATGTGTAACAAAAGAGAACCTACTCTATGACCTAAAATTAATAGGGAGGTTGTTGTCCCCTGATTATATCTAGCAAATAGATAACACCATAAGGAAATATCACTATTTCTCTTGCAAATAATTTAAGCTTTAAGAAGACCAAGGCCTAGTGTGGTTAAGCTATATAAAATGACATCAAATTTCCTTTGTCACCTTCTTGGATCAAAAGGATAATTGGTTTTTTCCCTTAAACCCTTTGGTTGGTAACTCCCCAAAATCTACTATAGTTCCCTTACTCAGGAAATCAATATTTATCCCCCTGAGTGGAGAGAAAGGATTTGGAAGTTACAATACCCAACAAATAAAACATATTTATGTTTCTTCTTTTATCCAACAAAACCCTGCTTATGGCTATATGGGATAAAAACCCAAAAGTCTATACGACTTCCTTATTGATTTGGATTTATGCAGGAATGTAATAAAATAAAAAATTAAACATAAAAGCAAAGATGTAGCAGAAATGAAATTTCATTTCATTAATACCATATAACATAATTATGCTTATAGACATAACATAAATAAACTAGCTAGGGCACTGGTAGCTTATCTCTGAGAAGAGATGTGGTGGCTACATGCCTCTAATATGTGTTACAATGAGGCTCTAAGGACTTTTTATTATTGAGAAATAATGAAAAATCATAAACATCCAAAAACCTAACCCTAGGAGATGAAGCGTCAAGACTATGGGCCTCGTTTGGGTAAATTGGTACATCAACTTCCTGGAGACGTAACTTTGGCATATGATATCTGTTTGATGCACACAATACCTCGTTAGAAATATATATTTGAGGACTACAACTTTTGAGTGAGAAACATTGGTTGAAAATCCATGTTGCTCCCAGTGTTCCAAAAAACGTCGTTTTGGGCCTCAAAACCACTCTGAAAGTTCACGACTTGAAAAAAAAACTACTAAAAATAGTAAAATGTGTTGCAATTAAGGAAACTAAAAAATTGAAAGAAACAATGGTGGGGTGCCAAGTGGAATAGGTGGGTGGTCAACAATATCCACTTGGATCACTTACTTTTGAGAAGGAACTTCACTTCAAGTGGCTTTGATATCCTAGGTTAGTAACCATCACACCAAAGACTACAAATCCCTCCCTTCATTAATCACTTGGATAATTTGGATCAGTGGGAATCTCTCCTCGTTTTAATATTTTGAACACTCTACAACCCATTAAGCTATATAATATATGGTCATATTGGTCATTTTCACTCAAATCCCCTCCTAAGCTTCTAAATCTCACCTTGAAGCCATCATTCAAAAAGACACACACTAGGTATTTCTTGATGGTGATGCCTAAGAAATACCTCTAAAAGAAGAGGAACATCTGTAGGAATTAGATATTATACATAATGTAAGTATGTCAACATTTTATAATTTTATAAGGAATTTTTTTTAATTCTATAATGATGAGAAATAAATAAAAATATATAATATATAAATATCACAATATATAAGATATGTTTTAATTTCATGTCATGTAATCATTTTGAACATTAAAATTACTCAAAAATAAAAATAAATAAATTATTTAAAATAAAATTATCATATTCGTAATATAATATTTTATAATTTACAACTAACTTATGGTTAGCCTTAAACAACTATAAATTTGGTTTAAAGTTATACCTTTAAGTTAGGGTTAGTATGAAAAAAATAATAATGTAATAATAATATGTAATATATAAAGGTAACAATATATAGATTTTAAAAACTCACCCAGGTCCATCTTAACCCCAGATCTATCACGCATTGAGAGAGGTCATATCTCTCGAGGTGAAAACCTACCAAAAAAAAAAAAAAATTGCACCTCGCATGATTTGACCCCTCTTGGGGCTTGATATATTAAGGGTTAAGATGTATCTAGGCTAGTTTACTATCAACTTGATGACTAAGGTCTAGTCTATGGAAAATTAACATGTTCTACTTCAAGACATAAAAAAATCTACATCTTACATATCTCACCTCTCTTTAAACCAAGTTCACATGGATTGGAACCGAGAGCAAAATATTATTAAAAGTTAGGCTAGAAATGCATAAAAGATCTTAGAAAATATTTAAAAAATATTAAGTGAAAACTACCTAATATTTTCACTCCTCATACTTAGTACTATGCTAATAGAAATTTTTTCGATAATCAATATTTATAGAATATCATTGCTTATTTGGTGTTATCCATGCCTAGACTCAAACCCTTTCTTACTCCATATGTATGGGTTCCCCTTATTTGTTAAATGTACTAATAGAAATCTATTTTTTAAGTGTACTAATAAGAAATTATATTTATGAATTTGAAATGTTTCTTCTCCAACTTGTGAGAGACCAACAAAAAAAAAACATAATAAATTTATTCATGATATTGGTTTTATCAATCATCACTTTGTGAGTGTTTTCCTTACCACTATTGTTTTAAAAAATTGTAAAGAGATCGACAGTATTTTTTGAAGACTTTTTTCTTTTTTTATTTTGTATGTTTGGTAGTATCTTTCATTTTTTTCTCTTTTTTTTCTTTCTTTTTTTCATCTTTATCAACATATCCACATACATCACCCCAATCGAGAAAAAGAATTGAACATGTGATGTGTGCTATAAAAACCCACCTCATCACTGTTTAACCAACACCCTGAAGACCTTTTAAAAACTCTTTTCAATCAATAACAATGAAAATCATATTTCTAACTTAAAATGAGAAACCCTGAATACACAAGTCAAATTAAATTCTCTTCCAACATTTTAATGAATATAATACGTTTCTCCATTATAACTTACCATTAAACCTATGTAAAAATCATTTGTTTCTTTCAACTTTTTAATGAATATAATACGTTTCTCCATTATAACTTACCATTAAACCTATGTAAAAGTGATATGCTTTTATGCCTAGTATGTGTATACGATGGACTTGATATGAACGTAATGGTACAACTTATCCTCTCCAAAAAGATTACGATGGACTTGATATGAACGTAATGGTACAACAACCTATCCTCTCCAAAAAGATTAATAGTTGCTGAAATAGTATAATGGGTGTGAATATGTCATACGTCAAATTACATATATTAAATGGAAAACAAGGTATATTTTTAAAATTATTTTGTTTTGTAAAATTTTAAAATGGTTTTGTTGAGAGGATTATTTTACAATTTAGTATTAAAGGATGGGTAAGATATGTATGTTTGACACAGAAAAATAATATAAGTAAAAAAAATGTGTGACTAATGTTTAAACCTTATACTTTTTAAAAATATTTTAACTAGAAATTTAAATAAATTATTTAAGATCTATATTAACTAATTTGAACTAATAAAATTTCTCTTTCAATATATTATTTAAAATCTATTAATTTTAATTATTTATATATTATATATCATTTTAATTTAAAATATATATATGTATATATTATGAAAATAAGTTTTTTATAATTAAAATAACTATTTGGTTCTACATATATTTTATATAGCATTAGAAAATACAATTTAGATAATGATAAATTACACATTATATTTTATATTCAAAATAAATTTGAACATTAATTTTTAAAATAATAATTAGGAATATATTATTATTATTATTATCATCTAATTTTAAGGTCACAACCAAATCAGAGATTAAATTGGTGTATAAAACTCTGTTATTTGGGACAATGGACTTACTTTAGCTATGTGAGTGCTAAACTTTTATAGTGGCATTTGGAAATAGAGTTGTCTTTAGTGCTGCTTTTTGAAGGTTTTTTTGGTCTAATTTCTCTAAAATCTTACAAAAATCCATTGAAAACATAAATTTGATAAATAATCTTGCACAATGGAAATGTCTTAAATTTTTTTCCATTTGCTGAATCATATATACAGTTAAAAAACAATTTAAATAACAAAAATCCACAACCTCAACTTTTTTTTTTTTTTTTGGGTGAAATACTCCTTTAAAAATATCGAGACAAACTGAACAAATACTCCTTGAGGACTAACTGAACAAATACTCCCTGATCCGTGATCGCAGCCATGTGGGAATGCAGCGGGTATGGTAGATATGGCCGCACAGCATTTGAGAAGCGTCTCCTCCGCAAATTCAAAATCGATATGGGAGATTGGGCAACTTGAAGTGGTACTATTATTATCACTTATATGCTCCCCTGAAATGCTTATCCCACGCAATTGTTCCTCATTGATACATTCCTCCGAAAAGGTTAATTGTTCCTCAAGTGTGGCTCTGAATATTAGCTGCTCTAGAAACGTGGTTCCGTCTCTCATTTTCTCCCCAAGCGATACTATGTTTCGCCACGGATCGGGAGGTGCGAAACTGCTAGGCAACTGCTCCACAACTGCAGCTCTATCTCGCAACTCCTCCACAGGTGTAGCTCTATCTGCCAACTGCTCCATAGCGGCGGGTGTGTGCCTGGTTATGTGAGGCAACTGCTCCACAGATATTCTCGAGCTTGATCTGCTCCTTCTCCTTCTGGTTCTCTTGATCTTCGTGTTGTCATCCATTTAGAATATAAATACAAAATAGATACTTTAGAATTAGGGTTTTTCTAGAATTTTTAAAAGTAGATTTAGATCTCTATTTTTTATACATTTAGAGTTAGGATTAATCTAACTAATTTTAATAGATTATATTAGACATAAATACAATGGAGCAATACACTATTTCTATTATTAATTATGATTATTTTTATTTTTGCGCCCAGAGGGGCATCTACAAGTCACCTCCTCATACAAAATGTCTAGGTTTTAAATTAAAAAAATAAAAATTAAATGTCGTTCTAACAAATAAATTTTAACAATTCCACCAATTGCTTATTTTGTAGGGAAGTATAATTAGGTGATTCAGTATTTCTCTGATTGGGAGCCTGTCTCCACTTTGTGCCTGTGGAGAAGATAAAAAACACATTTTACAGGGAATTGGAAAGGAAGAAAGACAAACGAATCGAAGTACCTCAAGAAAGTGAAGATAAGGTTGCTATTTAGCATTCCGATACAATGTTCTGTTGTGATTATCATCGTTTCATGCTAGCAAAACCAAATTTTGTGCGATGGTTTTGAAACTGAACATGATAGGAACTGTAATCAATTGGGGACTTGGTTTGGCTGCCTTGCATGCTAAGCTAAGCACATAGGAAAGTGAGTTCTATTTTTGTTGCTATCAAGTGTTAATTTGAAATCACTATTAGCACTAGTCCAATTGAGATGAAGCCTATATGCCAAATACCATGGGCCAAATTATTATTAATACCATGGGCTAAATACCATATTTATAAAAGAGCTATGGTAAATAAATAAATCAATATAAAAGAGGTATAAAGAGGCATGATAAATCTATAAAAACATATCAAATATCATTATAAATCAGCGTCTAATTATATACCAAGTCTATGGGCTAAATACCATTGTAAATAAAAGAGGTATGGTGACTAAATAAAACCTATTTTTTTATATTTACTCTATAAATCTCTTTATATTTACCAACACTCAAAAAATATGTTTTATTTAGGTGAATCCTATAGGTCAAATATTATGGGCCAAATTATTATTAATATCATGCCAAAAAAACCATTATTATCCCTAATATTAATATGAAAATATTAACAATAATAATAATATTATTAAATCTAATATTCATATTAATATTATTATATTTAATAACTTTGGATTAATACAATATTAAATTTTCTATATTATTATATACATTAATGTATCATGATATATATTAACTCTAGATATATATGGAAGGGAAGAACAAAGACATAGAGTGATAGAGGTGGAGAGATAGAGGGAGTGAGAAGGGAGAGATGGGGATAAAATCAAGGAGAGGGGAGAGGAGGAATGAAGAGAGAGAGGGAGAGGAGTGAGAGAGGTAGAAAAGGGTGTGCGAGGAAGAGGGAGACATAAATATGGAGGGGGGGGAGAGGAGGAGAGAGGGATGGAGATAGTGAGAGGATTGGAGGGCAGAGAGAGAGAGATAGAGAGAGAGAGTTATGGGGGAAGAGAGAGGATTAGAGGGAAAAGAGAGAGATGGGGGAAGACAGAGGGAGGTGGGAGAGGAAGGGAGAGAGAGGAAGGAAGAGAGAGAGGAGAAGAGAGGGAGGGAGATAGGAGGAGAGAGGGAGGGATAGAGAGATGGAGTTGGAGAGAAGAATAAATACATAGAGAGTGAGAAGTGGAGAGAGAAAGGGGGTGAAAAGGGAGAAATAGAGAGTGTGTGTGTGTGTTTTGGGATGAGATAAAGAGAAAAAAGAGAGATGGAGGGAATGGGGGGAGAAGGAGAGAGGGAGGGATATATTGACAGAGTTGGAGGGTGAAGAGAGGGAGAGAGAGGGAAAGAGAGAGATATAGACATGGGAGAGAAAGGGAGAAAGGGGAAGGAAGAAAGAGAGGATGTGAGAGAGTGAAGAGAGGGAGGGAAAGAGAGATGGAGTTGGAGGGGGGAGAGAGGGAAGATGATTTATTTCACTAGATGCATTGATTTCATTGTGGATGGTGATTTCGAATCCTATTTGATTTCTTGCACTGTATGCATTGATTTTAGTGTAGATGTTGACAAAGAGAGAAAGAGAGAGAGAGAGAGAAGAAGAAATACAGAGAGATTGATAAGTGGAGAGAGATATTAAGTGACAAGGGAGAGATGGAGAGAGAGTGTGTATGTTTTCAGATGAGATAAATAGACAAAGAATGAGATATGAAGAGAAGGGATGAGAGAAGGAGAGAGGTAGGAATATAGTAACAGAGTTGGAGGGTGAAGAGAGAGAGCGATAGAGATGTAGGAGAGAAATGGAGAGATAGGAAGCAAAGGGAGGATGTGAGAGAGTGGATAGAGGGAAGGGAAAAAGATGTACTTCGAGGGGGGAGAGAGGGAAGAATATTTCATGCACTAGATGAATTGATTTCAGTGTAGATGGAGATTTCTAATCCATTTTGATTGCTTGCACTAGATGCATCGATTTCAGTGTATATATATTTTTATAATTATATTTAATTTCTTGCACTATATGCATTGATTTCAATGTAGATTATTGCTAATCCTATATGTTTTCTTGCAATAAATGCATTGATTACAGTGTAGATGACAATTTTTTATCCTATTTGATTCCTTGCACTAGATGCATTAATTTCAGTGTAGATGTTGATTTCTAATTACATTTGACTACTTCCACTAGATGCATTGATTTCAATGTACATGGTTTCTAATCGTATTTGATTGCTTGCACTAAATGCATTGATTTCAGTACAGATGGTGATTTCTAATCCTATTTGATTGCTTGCACTAGATGCATTGGTTTCAGTGATGTTGGTTTCTAATATTATTTGCTTACTTGCACTAGATACATTAATTTTAGTGTAGATGTTGATTTCTAATCCTATTTGATTACCTGCATTAGATGCATCCATTTCACTGTAGATGTTGTTTTCTAATCTTATTTCATTGTTTTCATTATATGCATTGTTTTCAGTGTAAACGTTGATTTCTGATTTGATGTAATTGGATGTACATTGATGGTACATTAATTTTAAAGTGATTGGATTAGCATTGTGCATTAATTTCACTTAAGCATGCAAAATTATTGACAATGTACATTTATTTTTATGTTTTAGTAATTCAACCTATTAATATCAAAGAGCAAAAGAGAAAAGTATGATTTTTAGTACAATATTTCCAGAAAAATATTTAAATAATTAAATAGTGTAGATGTTGATTTCTATTATTATTATGTGGTTCAGTATTCAAAATAGTGTTCTAACATTTGTTAGAATTTGTATTTCTAATCTTCAAAATTTCAAAGTATGATGTCCATCTCAAAAATATACAAAAATTTTAATAATCTAAAAAATGTGACGTTGATTCCTCCAACTGGAACCGGCCTAGATCCATCTTACTCTGGATCTATCATGAGCCGAGAGGGATCAAATCTCTCTAGGTGCAAACCTTTCCTCAAGTTTTTCACTCAAAAAATAGGTTTGCACCTCGAGAGATTTGATCCCTCTCCGCGCATGATAGATCCAGAGTAAGATGGATCTAGGCTGGTTATATTCCAAATGTAATATATTATGGGCAATATGTTATTTTTATTTTAATGTATAGTTGTTTTTATTTTTTTAATTATTTTATTATTTTCATTTAGATAAAAAAGATAAGATGGAGTAAGACATTACAATATCTCTTACATATTGGATCCATATTGAGTTGGAGAGTACCTCTATGCACAACAATAGTGTTATTGAATTAATTAATAGGAATTAATAAAGTTGAAGAAAATAGAGAGTTGTATTAGAAGAGATGTTATATTTCCATGTTCTCTACTATCCTATAAATAAAAATAATAAAATAGTAAAATAAAAATAACAAAGACCTTTCATTAAAGTAAAACTAACTAAAATAATAAAAGAAAATATTTTATTGAGCCTTTTTTAGCTCTATGTTCATGAGAACCCACGGTATTGACCCATAGTATTCATTTGCAATATAACATGTTTATAAGGGAAATTAAACCAACAAAATAATAGTTATAATTATAATAATAATTAAATCAATCTAGATTTATGTTAGCTTTGGATTGACCAAGTGAGAGACATTAAATTTCTCTATTTGTAAATTGAAAAAGTTTTTATTCTTCTCCGAACTTGGTTGTTCAAGAGTTAATATAGATCTAAATGATATTAATTAATATTATATTATTAGATATCATTTTTTTGGGATTCAACTGTGTTAAGTAAGTCATTTATCTATGACCATTTCCATGAGAGATAGTCGTGACTAATTTCTCATGATTTTTGAATAATTCACTTAACACTCATTACATTCATGAAATGATGCTCACACAAGTAAAATAAGATTAAAACTAGTAAAATTAATATTATATTAATTCTATTCATTCAATTTAAACTCATTATTAACTATTTTATTTATATGATTCATATTTTTCAAAAGAAAATTAAAAAAAAAATCATTTTATTATTATTAAACCTTCTTCTCTACTTTTAAGTAACCTATTTTCAAAGTAGTTGTTATATTTTTTTTTTTCCAAGTTGTTATACTCTTTTTTAGTGTTTCATTCTCAATACATTCACAAATATTTATATGTCCATAATAATGATTTAACTACCTGTCTTCGAAAAAATCTATGAGAAACATGATCTCCAACTGTGGTAATCTTTATATTGAAAGTTTAATATTACTATGGAGTATACATTTTATTAAATATGGGTTTTTTTCCTTTCACTTCAGTTTTGGTTAATGAAAAGTCACTAAAATAAAGATTAAGAATGGATGTTTTCGAAATTGGTTAAAAATTTTAAAATTATTTGAAAAATAAAAATAAACTAATTAAAAGTCTTAAAGAGGTTTTTATCTTGAGAATTTTATTTTATTTTTTTATTTATATTTTAGACGGAAATTTTATTAAAAATAAACTAATTAAGTCTTATTTCAAGGGGTTTTTATCTTGACCATTGTATTTATTTTTTTAATTTGATTTTAAGATGGAAAGTCTACTTAATACTTTGAGATTGAACTCTACTGGATTAGTGAGTCGTGAAAGGGGTTTCATGTTATTTTTAGATTTATCAATTATTGAAAAGAGTCAAAACTTTTTTAGGGTTGGATCCATAATCAAGATAGATATAAGTTGGTTTAATTAATAGTTATAATTATTTATAATTATTTTATCTTAATTTAACGTATTTTATGTTTTTATGTAGTTGGATGGAGTCAAAATATTTTAATTAATAATTGAAATAAAATTATATTTTAATTAATAATTAAAATAAAATTATATTTTATTTTAATTATATAGTAATTTTTGGGTACTTTGATTTAGTGAAAATGTTTACATAAAATTATAGGACAAGACAAAACAGCGCGATCAAATCAGTTAATATGAAAACCTTTTTTCAAATGTATATCTTGGCGAAACGTTTGCAACTTGATAGATTTGATTCCTCTTGTCTTTTCATAGATTTAGAGTTAAGATGGCTCTATACTAGTTTAGAGAAAAACACTAATAAAATGTTTGACTATAATTTTTTCCTCTCATTTAGTTTTGTTTTGGTGAGGCCCAAAGGCACAATTGGCATAATGGTTTCATTTTGGTGGGGCCCTAAGTTACAATAGGCATAATGGTTTCATCTTGGTGAGGCCCAAAGGCACAATGGTTTCTTTCTGGTGAGTCCTTAAGGAATAATTGGCACAATGGTTTCATTCTGGTGAGGCCTAAAGGCATAATTGACATAATGGTTTTGTTCTACTAAGGCTCAAAGGAAAAATTGACACAATGGTTTCATTCTACTAAGGCGTGAAGGCGTAATTGGCATAATGGTGTCATTCTGGTGAGGCCAAAAGTTGCAGTTGGCACAACAATTTTGTTTTGCTAAGTCCTGAAATAACAATTGATGTATTGGTTTCATTTTTTTGATTCCCGAAGGCATATTGGCACAATAATTTTCATTTTACTTGTCAATTCCTAAAGGCAAATTAGAAAATTTATTTCTATCTATCTGATAATGCTTAAAGGCACGTTGGCCAACTGGTTTCGCTCTATATGATGATGCATGAAGGCATGTTGACCCAGTAGTTTTTCATTGTATGGTGATGCATGAAGGCACATTGGAACATTGGTTTAACTTTGTATGTTGCTGCCCAAAGGCACGTGGGTCCAATTTTTTCACTTTGTTTGGTGATGCTCAAAGGCATAGTTAGTGTATAGTAAATACCGAAGGCATGTTGGCAATGGTTTCACTCTGTGTGGTGAAGCCGAAAGGCACAGTTGGTGTATTTGGTTTGAGTCTAGTTAGAGACATCTAAGTCATATCATTAATCCGAGAGGCTTATTCTTTTGGTAATATCAACGTGGAATCATGAAGTATTGTTGGGTTTGTTGTTGGTGTGCAGTTTTGTATGTGTGTGTAACCAGAAGAAAAATAAGTTTTGAATCATTTCTTATCATGACGCATCACATAGGAATATTGTTGGTTTAGTTTAGTTAGCATTGTAAGGTCATGAGGTCAAGATCTGTTGAATTGGCCTTTTTATTTTTATTTTATTTTATTTATTTATTTATAGGGGATATTTGCCCATTGGAAGGTGCATTTCTTTGAAACCATAGAAGTGGATTATGTAGAATCATAATGGTGAATTTTTTCAAACATGTCCTAAAAATTTCATTTTGTTGACATTTTAATTTTTATTATGTTTATGAGGTATTGTTAAAGTTCAAATTAATTTCTGGAAAAAGGGAAAATCACTAGAATATCTTTGTGATCTAACATAGTGACATGAAGGGTCGTGACGACATATATTTTATGTCAAGAAGCTATATTTATCTTGCTTGTTTTGGTCTTATGATAAATTTGTGTATTAATGATTAGAACGATAATTAAAGAAGATGTTATGGTTTTATATTGGTAAACAAATAGTGATTGTATTAATATGAATATATTTATTACAGGGTATTGTTCTTGATGCTTATGGATCCTATTTAAAATATTACAAAAAGTAGTCCATTACAATTTGAAGAAAAAGGTGGGCGCATCCATCAAGGTTGGTGTCCAAATAAGGTTCGATCCTATTCCAAGTCGACGTTTTCATATTTTCAAGCTTGGTTCCTTCATCAGGTTGGATCTTACTACAAGTCAGTTCTTGCATATTTTCCAGGTTGGGGCCTCAATTATATTATATCTTTGTTGATGAGGTCTCTCTGATATGAATTCCCAGTTAAACCTGACCCATTTGGTATAGTATCCCTTTCAAAAATATGGTCTGGTTCCGATTGTTCTTAAAGATTTAATTTGTTGCAATAGTTAGTAAAAGAGAGTAATACACATTTAATTTTAATGTGCAAGTAAGTATGCTTTGTGAAATATTCAATTGAAAATTGTATCAAGTTCCTTTCACTAGAGGGAAATGAAAGTGAGTCTTTAGGAGAAAAGTAATATTACTATTCTAATAAATAAACAAAAACATACATATGAAAGAATCGTTAATCAATAAGAGAAATGGTTCACATAGGATTAACGATCATTAAAAAAAATGCAACACACATTTAATAAAATGAGCATCAAATCCAATGAAATAGTTCAATTTCTTTAGTACATAATAACAACATATATGAAAAACATTCAAATAATAGTCTTACAACATTTACGATATATTCATGAAAATTTTCAAACTCAATGAGCTTCAATTATTAATCAAAATTTCCAAGATACATCGATACAATCAACACCACTATCTCCAATAGTGGAGCATTAAGCCACCACTTGCTCTTTAAGATAACTATCTCCCTTTCTAATGCATAGTTGGAGAAGCCAAGGTGAAAAGTATTTTTCTTGAGCTATGAGGGTCTATATATAACAAATGAAGTGATTCTTCACCTCCCTTGTGACTCTTGATCTTCCCTCATGACTCATGAGGTTCCATATGACCTTTTGAATTCTCATGAGAGCCTTTGACTTTTACATGAATTTTCACATTCTATAGGTGGCATTTGAACTTCCGCATACTTTTCATTTCTCATTTTATTTAAAATTACATAATTACATCTACAAATGATGTGGCACATGATGACTCATATGACTCCTGATATGACACTTTGATAAGATTTGATTTGACACTAATGACATAGACTTGATGGTGATGTTCCAATATCAGTATTCTCCTCTTGCTACCATCTTTATGTCTTCATGAAATATGGTGCATGTCCTTCCTCTTGTTCCTTCAAAAAGGTTTAAAGATATGGAGTCTTCATTTTAATTTTGATCATTCAAATTTTGTCGCAATATTGTGTCCCATCACCTTCTTGTTCAATGATCATCTTGTCTTCACAACTTCATAAGGGTCTTCTAGCATAGTCTCCTTCTCCTCCTTTATGAGCATCGTCATGTCATGTCAAATTTTTGTACATGCAGATGAAATTCACTCATGACAAGACAACATCAATTTTGAAATATTATATTCTAACATTCTTCACGAAAACCATTGATTGAACTGGAACTAAGTACTAAACAACGAGTAAGGCTCAGGGATTATGTAGTGCAGATTTCCATGGGACAAGAGTGACATACTAGTGATAGTCACTACACATTGTGCATCAAATGGAGGACTAAGAATCAATATTAAGTATTTTAGGGTTAGAGTTACATAAACTTTTCTATTGTGACTTCATAATGCGAAGTTCAATAGAGAGACTACTCCACTAGATTGCACAATTTCATATTTAAGAGAGATAAAGAGACAAAGTGCTAATTGAAACTGTGTAGTGTGCAAAAAGAGGATGGCTAGGAGCCAGGATTGTACAGTTATAGATAGTAGAAAGAAACTATTGAGTGTTATGTATGTGAAATTCACAATCCTTGGAGGAAATAAATGCACATTGCAGAGTTATAGGAGGCATGGATGCTGAATGAGGCTTGCAACTGTGCAATGCACAATTAAGAGAGGCAGAGTGAGTCTAGGTTGGTTAGGCATGAGATTTTCTGGAATTTGACTAAGTGTGTGAATAGTGAGGAAAAATGAAACTAGAATAGGACTTGGACATGATCACACACCAAATACAATACATTACATAGCATTAAACATTTAGCACCTAGAATTAATGTGACCCCATTGATGCGACAATAAAACAACACTTTCCCCAAGTGAGACACTTAAGATACAGTTTGCAACGCTAGTGACGACACTAATAAAATGATTCGGACTTATGCAGGAACACAATAAAATACAGAAATACACATAAACATAGAGATGTATCATAAATAAAACTTCATTTTATTAGTATCAAATAATTGATATGCTTACATACATAATGGAAATAAACTAGCTAGGGTGCTGGTATCTTATCTCTTAGAAGAGATGTGTGGCTACAGTTCTCTGAATTGAGTTAAAATGAGGCTCAAGGGCCTTTTTATTATTTAAAAATAATATAAAAACCTAAACAACCAAAACCATAACCCAAGGAGATGTAACACTAAGATTTTATTGGCCCCGTTGGGGTTAGTTGGGCAGCCAACTTCCTGAGGCTGTAGCTTGGTAATATTATCTCCGTTTGGTGCATATGATACCTCTTTGGAAATATTTCTATGAGGAATACAATTTTTTCCACAATCCCTTGGCTTTGGATATGGTACTGTAGCAGACCTCAAAAAAACATTATTTAGGGGGTCAAAACTACTCCAGAAGTTCAAGACCTGAAAAACTACTAAAAAAAGTAAATGCTTCTATAAAAAAGGAAATTGATGAAAGTAATTGGGGTCTAGGTGGAATAGGCACGTGTCCACCAATATCCACCTTGATAATTCCTCCCCCTTTAAGAAGCATGGTCTCCATTGTGTGTAGAGCCTCCATGAGGTGAGGAAATTTTTTCTGAACTTGGTCCCTAATGAAGGAGTTGGCCTGCTTTGACTACTCGATATAGGTGGATACCTTACTGACAGGTGTTCTTGATCTATGTTTCCATGATCTGATCATTCGTGGCTTGTTCCATGTGGTCTGCATTTAACTATGTTTGTGTGAGTTGTTCTACCATGTCGGATGTGTCTAGTAGAGGTGGAAAGTAAGGTCGAAGGAGGTCTACATTGAACACTGGGTGTAGACTAAGGAATGGTGGAATACGAAGCTTGAAGGAATTCCCCCTACTGCCTTGGTGATTGTGTATGGCCCATATCGTAGTGGGAAAATCTTGCGGTATGGTCCATTGAGGCACTTCTTCTACAAATGTAGCCACACTTTGTTGACCACCTAGAAGTTGCGTGGAACCTGATGTTGATCATGTCACTACTTGTACTTATCATTGGCTTTGTCCAATATCTCATGAACCTTTTGGCGGATGTGTGGAATGTGCTCAATGAAGTTGTTCACCTTATCAGCTTCATACTGGACATTAGCCAAAACTTCCTAAATGGCTACAAATGGCATGGCTATGTCAATGGGACATAGTTTATAGAATCGAAAGCCCACTTGAAAGGGGTTGTGGTTAGTTGAGTTGTGGAGAGCCTGGTTATAGTTGTGTTGTACATAGGGGAGGATATCATCCCATCATTAAGGGAATTTCGAGGTATAAAATGGGCCTCCTAAGGAAATTATAAAGTAATATTGGAAATAATAAAATAATATTAGATTACATCATCAAATTTTAGAGAGAAAAGAGAAAAAAACAAATTTTCAACTCATATTTTCAACTTATCTCCCTACGCGTTTACTCAAATTTCGAGCGGAAACATTCGTTTGATGGAAATTTTGATTCCTCATCCAAGGAGTACCCATGTTGCATAATTTCGATGGACCTTGCTACACTAAAAGTGAGAAATACATTAAAAACATGATTGCAATCATGGTTTTTTCATTTATTTCTTTTTTTTTCATGTAGAAGGGTCCATCGAAAGTATGAAACATGGGTACTCCTTGGATGAGGAATTAAATTTTGCATCCAACGAGTACTCCCAATTTAAATTTTAGTAAAACCTTAGGGAGATAAGTTGAAAATATGAGTTGAAATGTGTGAGTACAATGTTAAAACATTATACTTTTCAGAAATATTTCAATACAATATTTAAATAAATTATTTGAAGATTTACGTTAACTAATTTATGTCGATATCAACTTCATATATCTCTATATAGAAAAACCTGTTAAAATAAAAAATGTTAATATGAATTTATATTGACTTATTTTTTAATCTTTTTAGATTTTTACCCCAAAAATGGTGAATCATCCCCCATGGTTGACATAATCATCTTTAATCCTGTTGGTTCTTAGAAATTTGATTTTGGTTGTACATTTTTCTTAGGAGGCCAATTTTAGACCTCAAAATTCCCCTAATCATCCATGGATGCTTTGTGTTGTACATGCGCAGAATGTGTACTATCATCCTATTGAAGACCTCTATCTCGCCATCAGTTTGGGGATGGAAAGCTATGGACTTGCTGAGCTTGGTCTCTAGTATCGACCAGAGGTTGGACCAAAATTCACTAAGGAAATTTCTATCTTGATCTGAGATGATAGACTGTGGGATTCCAAAGTGTACCCACACTCATTCAAAGAAGAGTTTAGCAATGGCTTCTATTGTGATATTCTTCTTGCAGGCTTCCATAATCACCATCTTAGAGAATATTTTGACCAGAAAAAAAATAAATTCCTTGCCATTCTTAGTAGAAGGAAGGCCCAACATGTAATCCATGGAGATGGAACCCCGAGTTCGACTAGGGGTAGATAGTGGAGTATAAAGGCCTTTATTCTCGATGGTCGGTTTGGAAATGGTGCAGGCAGTGCAGGATCTGATGTATTTCCCAACATCTTTTCAATTTTTTGGCCAATAGAAATAATTTTGCAATACTTCCACAGTTTTCTCGACCCCAAAATGCCCAGCATCCTGACTGTAGTGAACTACCAAAATCATCTTAGCACACTTTCTTGAAGGAACAAAAATGTGTCCTAGGTGACATACGAGTGTATCCTGGAGGTGAAAATATGGAACTTTATTACCCTCCAAGAGAATCTTGTATGTGTGTCTAAATTCTGGATCTCTTTTGTAGAGAAGTGGCCAATTAGAAGTTTCATGCCCACAAGATTTGAGGATGGTGGTTAGTGCCATGATTGGTGGTTGCCTGAGGTAGTCTGAAACATTCTTGGTGTTTCCCTTCTTGTACTTGATGTTCAAATGAAACTGTTGCAGGCATGTGGACTACTTCTGATAGCGATCATTCTGAAACTTCGCATGTGTTTGTATGAAAAGCAGGGGTCAGTGATCTGTGTGGATGGTCATTTCCTTCCCAAAATGTAATTCTTCCATTGTTGGCAAGCCTACACAATGGAATACATCTCTTTGTAATAAGTGGGATACTTCCGAACTATGTCGGAAAGTTTCTCACTGCGATATGCCACTGTATGCAATTGTTGAGTAATAAATTCCCCAACAGCATAGTCAGAGGCATTTGTCTCAATCTCAAATGGTTGTTACAAGTTTGGTAATGTGAGCACTAGTGCAGAGTAGAGGCACTGTTTAAACTCTAAAAACGCCTAATGTTGAGCTTCAGACCAAAATAATTTTTCTTTCACTCCTTGCTTGTTAACTTGACTCAAGGGCCAAGTGATATAAGAGAATCCCAACACAAACCTATGGTAAAAATTGGCAAGTCACAGAAAGTTTCAGAGCTCTATTAGAGTGGTTGGGGGTGACCAATCCCGAATGACTTGGATCTTGGCTAGATCCACATGCACCCCCTTCTCATTAATAATATATCCTAGATAGTGAACTTGGGTCATGCCAAAAGTGCACTTCTCAAAATTGGCACATAACTTATGTTGTCGCAGTGTTTGGGGGACCTGTTGGATGTGGTGGAGGTGCTCTTCCCAAGTCTGGCTAAAGATTAGGATGTCCTCCAAGAATATCACTAAAACATAGTTGGTGAATGGCTGCAATATGTCTTTCATTAGCCTCATGAAGGTTGTGGGAGCATTCTTCAATGCGAAAGGCATGACTAGCCATTTGAAAAGGCCCTCCTTGGATTTGAAGGTAGTCTTCCACACATCGGAGTGTTTTATTGGTACCTGGTGATACCTAGACTTCAAGTTGATCTTGCTGAAATATTTTTCCCCATTAAGTTGGTCCAAAAGGTCATCAATCTATGGTATCAGGTACTATTCCAGATAATGATCTTGTTTAGCACCCAATAGTCAATACAGAGTCTCCAATTCTCATCATTCTTCTACACCAACATGATCGAGCTCCCACAGGGCAATGAACTCGGCTGGATGTGACATTTCTGTAGAAACTCCTGAATCTTCTTGTTGATTTCATCATTCTCTATAATAGAGCGTTGATATATTGTTCCATTGGGCAGCGGTGGACATAGGGTCATATTGATGGAGTGCTTGACCTGACAGTGCAGAGGCACCCCTACAGGTGAGGTGAATATTTCCCCGTACTCCTCCATGACCTTCTCCATCTATTGTTCTCGTCTGGAGGAGCCCTATCTAAAGGTCATGGCCACTGTATTCTTCTTTCCTTGAGGGAAGATCATTAGGAAAACAAATTTCCCGGTTTTGAAAATGAGCTTACCACATTTTTTTGCAGTAACCAAAGAGATGGTGCTAGGCAATGCTACCTTTGGTATCCTATAAAAATTATTTCCCAAAGTAACAATAACAACGCGGGGCCTAGACTCATACACAATATGTCACTTCCATAAGTATGGCTGGCATAACAATACATAACAAACATCAAGAGGAGAAATGTCCGGTAATACCTCATCCATGAAGGGCTTGATGTTGTAGGGAAGGCGACATTACTAACTGACATGGAGTTCTCATCCATGGTGAAGCCACCAAATGGTGTATGATTGTGGGTGTGTTGTGGTCAGAAATCCTGGCCACTTCACAACCTCTATTTAAATGAGGTTATTTTGGATCCTGCTATCGATAATGAATTGTAGCATGGATCCCTTTACCCACATCTATAAAATGAAGATGTGCTTCCCCTTCTTTAGATCTTTCATTTCCTCCTTCTTGATCTTCATGGTTGCAATGGTGGTGTTGGGCTTTGCATTGATAATATGATTCCCTTTTCCATTCCCCTTTTCTGGTTCTGATTCAAAGCTAGAGCATGGATCCGATCCAAAAGCCTTTCGTTCAACCAAAAGTGACTGCTTGGACTGGCACTCACTAGTGTTGTGAGTGGGTATCTTATGGAACTCACATCATGTTCTCATGTCCTTATTTGGCTTCACGGTGTTGTTATTTTCTTGCGGCTTTAGTGGTTTTTCCTAGGCTTCACCGCCTTGGCTTTGTACTCTTTTTGTGGTTTGGGGAAACCTTTCCCTTGCTTATGATTCGCAGATCCAAAGCCTCACTTATTTTGTTTGAAGTTCTACTCAATATTGGTAGCATACTGGTATGTTTCACCAAGTGAGGAGATGTCGAGGAACTCCATTTCCTCCTAAATGTATCTATGCAGACAACTGCAGTACTTCAACACCAAATGTTTCTCCGAATATTTGATACCCAACTTTGTGTGCAGGGTATGGAACAGATTTTTCAACTCATGCACATCTTGATCCCTTTGCTTCCGCAGCATATTCCATTGTATGTACTTGTCCTCATATCTTACCATGGGATAATATTGTCCCTTGATGGCATCTTTAAAATAATTCCAAGTGGGTTCGGCTGAGAACAGATAGGTTTCCCTATCATCCTTCTGCTCACAGTAGGTTTCCCACTAGTCCTTAACATGGGGGGTGGATTTGAGAAGTGAAAAAGAAATATTTTCTCGGTTGGAAAAGTCATGAACTGAGAAATATCCTTATAATAGATTCAACCATATATCTACAACATCTGCATTTATTTGACCATCAAATATGGTAATTTCAAAGTTTACTTGTACCTTAAAAGGGTTGGCACCTCCAGAGTGGTTTTTAGATGCATATGCATCGCAAGTGGGTAGTCATTGAAGTATTTGGGAAAATATATCCATCATTGCATTCGCTTTTCCTCGAGGGCCTCCTTGAGTAATATTTTGATAGGATATCCTTATCCCTCAGTTTCTTCTATGCCCACTACTAGTCCACTTATCATTTAGAGCATACCATCAGCAGTATCAAAGCCACAAGATATTGGCTCTTCAAGCATACCAGCAGAGGTTCCAAAGACGCCAAGGGATGAAGTCACTTAGACTTATGAGAAGGGTAAAAGGTTGGTATTTTCCCTTAAGATCACTAAAGGTGTTCTTTCACATGAACCTACCACTGAGAATGTATTAGGAGAAACCATGGAGAAGCCACCTATGCATGAGAGTGAGTCACCCTTGCAACAACATGAGGAGAGAACACCTTTGGAGGTAGACATGGAAAATCAGGTGGAAAAAAATTTAGCTGAGGAGATAATTAGGGAAAAATAAGTAGAGATATCATAGCTCAAGAACAACCTATGAAAGGAAAATTTCATGATAACATTCCTACAACAATAAAACATGCAATTCAAGGTGAAAGAACTGCTCCTAAGAAAACCAAAGGTAGATCTTGAGGCCAATAAAGGTAAGGGGAAAGAAGTGATATATGTTGATCAGTTTGAAGACAAATAGGCTCATATAAATCCAAGGAGGCCAAAAACAAGAGGATTAAATAGGAAAAAAGAACAAGAAATTGACTTATCTCTTGCATTAGGTCAGCAAAGTTTTAATGATTTGATTATTTCTATGATTGAGCAAGACAAAAAGTTTTTGATTGATAGGGTATATGAGAATCTAGAGAAGCTCTTGAATAAGGCATAAAGAAACAACAACCTCTAGAGGAAAATGGCGAGACACTACTTCACCATGAACCAAATTGCCAAAATCAGGGTTAAGAATTTGAAGTAAAAGCTTAAAGAAACCCTAATTAAGCTAAATTAGAAGGAAAAATTGGATTTTTTGGATGAGGCATCCCTAGCTATCTAGATCATCATTCAAGGATTCCATAGATCAAAATTTAGCAATTTTTGAGCATTTTTCATATTTTTTGTGATTTTTGGGAAATTTTGGCAATTTCACTCTGGCAAAAGCATAGCGTGGCCATGCTACGCTTTTTCTCAGAGGGTCCAATACAGGTAAATTTTACAAGGTTGGATTGATTTTGATGAGTATATTCCAAATATGATTTTGGTTTTTCATGAGAGCTCCTAAATCTAATTAAAAACTAAAAAAACACATAAATTTTCATGCTTCTTCCACTATTTTTCATTGCACGCTATGCTTGTGGGGTAAGCTTGGAAAAATGAAGTTCTGAAGCTCTTGCAAGTGGTATTTTGTAAGTTTAAAGGTTGGGTTGGATAGAGGACATCTAGGGCTACCTTTCCCAATATTCATATCATCAAAAAGATGCCAAAAAGTCACCTCAAAGTTCCCTCCAAGCGCACGCTACACTTTTGTTAGAACACGCTACATTTCTGCGAGGCATGCTATGCTTCTATCACCTGTGTAGGAGGCTTTCTGGATAGGTTTCAGTCACAAATGGTCAAATACTCAAGGTAAAAACTCATGAGATTTTTATGGATAAGGGAGTCTATTTATGCCCCTCATTGTTGAGGAATATTGTAATTACTCAAGGATACTAAGACTCCTAGTTGTTAGCTAAATTAGGGGGGATTGTTTCTAACTTCCCTAAAAACTAGGAAATGACTCATAGGGTGCATTTATGAAGTGTTTTGGATCAGGTTTCGACCCATTGAGGCGGAATATTCTCTATTTTATATATTTACTCCAACTCAAGTGATTTTAGAGGTTGGGCAGTTTATATTGCAGTGTGGAGCTTATGTACATCTTTTTACAGTGAAATCGGAGACATGTTGCAACTATAATTTTCGGACTCGAGTGGTATGCTTATTAGAATTTTTTTCCTCAGTGTTACCATCACATTGAATTTTTATGCTTCCATGAAATCACATGTCTGCTTCTATATGATGATCTTATGAGTCTATAGCAAAAATTCTTACTTTTGTACTTTTTTTGATAAGATTTTCATAAATTTGTTCTGCTTCCTCTGATTAATGAACTCATGTTATATGCTTATTTTGATTCTATATTTTTCAAATCCTATACCACAATGAAAATCTAAGTGTGTTTCTAAGTATACCTATCTAGCCTCAATTTCATCTCTATAGTTGTTCGTTTGAAATCTGACCTTTAAACCTAGACTTAGTTCCTAGACTAACACTTCACATCCAAAAAAATTCAAAACAAAACCCTAATAAAAATCACTGAGATTATATGTAGCCTAAGATATTATCCATTCTAGAAACCTCACTGACTCTAAAATTGACATTGAGAGAGCCCTCTCTGGTTTGGTAGGGCTAGCTACCAAATCTAAAGATTGGTTTGTGGTTACCTCCTTCAATATCCTTTCTCAACCTTGGGAAACAAAGGGAGTGATAATAGATGGGAAATTGAAGTTATTTAAGAAATCGTTCATATCCAAGTCTATGTATTCCCAAAATATGCATTACTTTCTTTCTGTACTAACACTTGGCCCTAGTCCCAAAACTAATGAAATGTGAAAAAAAAAAATTGTTAGTAACAAAATTTGTGGCTGATGGGCCACTTACTCTTTTACTAATTAAACTATGTGATTTAAAGAAAATTTTAGCAAAATAGCTTGAAAAACATATGTGGAATTTGACCACTTACTTTTCTCCCTAATTAAGCTATGTGTGTATTGCAAATAAAAAATGGAAAAACTAATCCTAATTTCACCACTAATTGAGGTTAGTAAAGAAACCAGGAGAACTAAACATATTGTAAAATACATGCAAAGGTGAGGGAAATTCACTAAAGGCTCCCAATCTCTTGAGAATCGAATAATTACAAGGCCATTTTCTAGAAAATACATGGGTTTAGCCACACACATATGCGCTCACGGGTTTATCAACAAAAAATACGCATGGGCTATCAAAAAGAGTGATTTTTTTTTTTGGATTATAACAGACCCATGAGGTCCTACAAAAATTCCAGAGAGATGATGAGTTCCTTATAGGGTGGCTATGTAGAGAGGAGGTCCTACAAAAATAATTGGTAAAATAAATAAAATAAACTATTGAAGTCTCCAATTATGTGTTAGTGTTTTTTTGGAAATGGAGTACTAAATAACACCTCCTTAACAATTGGTTGTTCCTTGCAAAGGATCACAGAGATATTTGGTGTTGCTAGTGGACAGAATTAGATAAAACAAAGCATTGAAAACAGTGAAAAAAATGCATCTATAAACATAAACTAAATAAAGAGACACATACAGAAAATAATGCTTCATGAAGAAAACAATTCAATACAATAATGGAAAAAGACTCCCTTTACTGACCGATGTTGGTATAAGATGAATGCAATAGAATATTAAAACACTTGAAGAGAATAATTTGAGCTATGGTGCTAAAAAATCCTTAGCAAGGAGGTCCCTTTCATCTATCTCTTTTCAAGCTTCTCCTCTCTCTAAATATAACTATGAAGACTCTCTCAATGGTTGACTCTTCTCCTCTCACTAAGATGATGGATTTATCAAAAGAAATACGGGAAGCATGCAATTTCTCTTACTTCTTCTACTTCAACAATGAAATGTGGTGTTGCTCTAATAGCAATTTGGCCAACATAACAATGTCTCATGTTTTGGTTCTCCCATGCCTTGTTTATATAGAAATTTTTGAATCCATATTATCTCTCTTCTTTTATGAATGATAGTGACTCAAGAGTAGGACATGATGATTTCATTGAGGGTTTCATATATTCAAGGTGACTCCAATTCAGTTTTCCTTGACTGGCTATGTCATAGAATCCTCATTCAAGTGTGGGAAGTGGTCATGAATTTTCTAAGTCGCATCTTTCCTTGACCACGTGGCTTTCGAAGGAAAATTCACGTGGTCACACTTTTTTCCTTCTTATCTATTGCACTATCCAAATTTTTCCTAAACATCCTTAGGATAAGTTAAATTTTTTAAACTTTCATAATGTCTTGAGCAGGAAAATTTTTATTTGTATGTTATGCTATAAAACCTTAGGTGTCTTTTATAGTGTATTATTTTTGTGTTAACAAGGAGGTATTGACGGGACTTCCGGAGAGGAAATATCCTCCACAATAGCTAGTGGAGGATGCTCACTAGCTTGATCAAATTACATAGGAGTACGTGACACCACCCAAGGATCAAGAGATCTATGGGGTCCATAGGTGCCAAAAGATCAGATCATATGCATGAGAGATTTAGAAGAGGAGGAAGGAATTTTGGGTGGTTGTAATTAAGGAAACACCCTAATATGTGATGATATTTTAATAAATCCCACACCGACACTCTCATACTATCCAGGGTTATTTCAAAAATGTGGGATTTAAATCCCCGTAGTTGAAATTTGGGTCTACCACACGTAGATGTCAATATAATCGATAGTTACAATCTTCCCTTCATGAGCAAAGAAAAGGACACGTAACAAATATGAGATCATTGTGATCATGGAATAGAACTAGATACGACCAAGGAGAAGTTTATAATCCAAAGGATCTTCGATGACTTCAACATCGACATAAATAGTATTTCCTCATAAATCAATGGAAAAATTGGGAAGAACCCCCTTAGGTACAGTTTTGTTTTCCATCAAAGGCTTGAAGAGTAGTGTTGGATGCAGTGAGTGCTGGAGAGCCAAGATTTTTCCAGAATGATGTTGTCATGACACAAGTGGAAGAGCCTTCATCCACCAAAGTGTGATGAATATTCCTATGGAAAAAACACATGCTAATTTGAAAGGAAATATGATGGGAAAGGAGAGGATCGGCCTTGTCATCATTAAATGAAATCAAACTTGAGTTATATAAATTGACTCCACCAATCGCAGACAACAAGGCCTTAGACTATTGAGGATAACTTTGCAAAACCTATAAGGCAGACATGGAATAATGAGCTTGGGAAAGATTCTAAACAATACTATAATTTTAAGCAACCCGGGCTAAGGGAGTGTGTGTTTCCTTATAGACAACACCCTTAGGGGGGCAATAAACAAGATCTAAATTCTTATCTAATGTGAGATGTCTAGCGGAAGTAGGTGGAGTGGGTGATTCCTTGGAAGAATAACTTGACTCAAGAACATCGTATTATTTGGCTCGCATAGTCAAATTCATGTCTTCTTTGCACATAAATACATATGAACTATGGGTGGAAAGAGAAACCAAACTGTCGTTTCCCCTTGTGGAGGTGGAGGAGGTTGAGCAACCATTTTTTTTTGAGGTTGTGGAGAGAATGGATGAGTCAAAATGGAAGGTTTTTGAGTAGATCGTCGTGAAAGGATGATATGGACTTCATGGTGGTGAGATGGTCACCTTAAAAAATTTTACAAGGGAATTTGATTTTATAAAGACGTTCATTGGTACCCCCTCCCTAATTATAAGGGTTGGTTTGGGGTTTCTATCTATTTTGGTTCTTTTTTTTATTATTCTTATTTTTCTTACCACCAGATTGTTGGTTGTTCTTTGGTTGAGTGGACTTCATTGTAAGAACATTGGTGGACTACTAAGAACATGGTGCTTTAGCAGAGCCATATGCATTTACTAGGGCTTTATATGTAACAATAAATCTCGCAAGTTGGGTAGAAAGTTGGTTCATAGAATGGGAAAGAGATCCAATCATGCTATCAACATGTGGGCCAGGTGCAAGTTTAAGAGGGTCAATAGAAGGCCTAGGGCCATTTGAAAAAATTTCGTATAACATACCTAATAGTGAATAGAAAAGATCCAACTTTTGGGTAGTTAAAATGGATTTATATTCGACAACAACTCGAAAAATAGACACATCCTTGGAAATTTGGGTTCAGAGGTAGCGAATGAACCATTTACATAATATTTCATCAACTTAGTTTTCACTAACCTCTTGCGATGATGCTAATCATGAATGTGATCATAAATTAATGTGGCATCATCTTGTTTGAATTTGGAAAATAGATCAGAGTCTATATCATACCAATTAGGAAACTTCAAGTCTGTCAAAAAGGTAAGAGCTAAGGAGGAAAATTCACTATAGGATGTAGTATCCAACTCGATATACCACTTTTCAGCATCCCCAGTTAATGTATGTTAGAAAAATCCAAGTTTAATAGAATCATCCACCAAATAATTAGAGTAACACCATAAGTGATATCTGATGATGTGGGTGGATGGATTCTCCCAAAGATTCCCTTCAAACTTTGGAATATTAGATGGAAATTTTGTGGGTATGGGTGGCCACTAGGGATCCTATCATATGGGATCACTAGTCAACTTTTTAAAATCCATTAAATCAAGAGAAGATAAAAACGGATTGTGAAGTTGGCTAAATGGATCATGGTCAGGAGAATCCACTTACCAACCTTGTGGCCCCCCCATATAGTGATTGTGATGCATGTATTGTTGGTTAAGGAATGGGTTCAATCCAGCATGTGATTATTGTAGGATAGAATGAGTGGTGTAAGGATTTTTCCCCCTAGGGTATGTGGCCCCAGAGAGAAAAGGGCCCCCAAAGGCAAGAATTATCACTGGGTTGTAACAAGGAGGATAATATGGACTAGCTTGGACAGTAGGACCGACATAAGGAGAATACCCCATATGAATGACAACACTAGCAATAGGGTTTCCTCCAGGTAAATTTTCCCCTCCAAGAAAGGTATTGGTAAGTGGCACCTCTTGATTTGAGGGGTCCTGACCCAGGTTCAAAGTAATTGTGCAACCAACAATACCCTCCAGCTACTGGCCCTTTCGACAGTGATCTACTTATGCAGATCAAAGTATCACCCTAAGTAGTATGGGGAGGGTGTTGAAACTAGGCTTCCACACCCTAAGGAAGCCGTCGATGTGGTAGATCTAATCAGACTTGCTGCATATAATATAACTAATTTGTGCAGCCACAGTCAATGATAACATATATAACTCTTTCGCATATTGTCACATAATACTTCAATATATTTCACGCATAGTAGCTAACTATACTTCATCCATATATATTTATCTAACATTGACTCAATCTCACACATTGATGCAATTAACCAATTACAAAAGTAAATATGACACAACAGAACAGATTTAGATATACATAAATTAATAGATCATCTAAGATAGTAAATCACATAAGAATTTGGTTTCGCCAAAAATTCCTTCTTTATTAATATATTTGTAATTCATTACAATCCACCTTCTACACATAGAGAAGTAGAGTTTTCACATAAGTCAAGACTCAGGTCTCTGCGCACATAGTCAACAAGATCCTTTCTACCTAGAAAAAAATCTAGACTAACAAATATGCGTAACTAGGCTAATCAATATTTCATTCATTCATGTCTTCATGTCTTCATTCGGCTCTTTCATATTTATATTATCAAAACCTGCACATACCATGGTTTGAGACTTGTGGTTTTTTTCCCTTTAGCCCATTACAATTATTAACGGACATTGACCCACCACAAAGCCCCTTTGACCAACTACGTGCAACGCATACAACAAAACTTTAAAAAAAATATCCCGAAATAAGTACCCCAGGGGACCTCACTACAACAACCCCCAACACAATCTCTTGACTCGTCCCAAGTCATTGTAGGGCTATCACCATCATATTTTCCTTCAATTCTGCCAGAGATCTCTTGAGTGGAACTATGACTTCACTACTATAAATGGTGGTGCTCTATACCTCATCTACCAATTTTGATGTTGTTGGTCCCTCAGCTACCAGGCTAATGCTACACTGGGTGTATTACAGGCTTTTGAGGGTGATGTTGATGTTCTATGATAGCTGCAGTGCTGCCTCAGCCTATGGTTGTGTCCTCGTCTTCAGTAGTTATTCTCGATGGCATAGGTCCTCAATATTTTTCTAAATGGCCTTTCCATCATGAATTCTGGAAAGCCTCTACATTATCACCAAGGTTAATGTTGCCATTCTAATCTCTATAAACTTCTCCTCTCATCCCAAACCCCTAACCCAACAATTGTACTCCCTTTCCCTTCCCCTTCTTACCTAGGGTTTTCAAAACAAAACAAAACATATGGAGGAGGAAAGAAACATTGTCGAGGAGGAAATAAACACCACAGATGAAGAAAAGAAAAATTACAAAAAAGGAGGTAGAATTCTAAGATTAGAGCCATCAAACACTAGGGATTCAATGGCATCATCCTTGGCAGTCAGATTTTTTCAGCATGTAGGTTTCTTTGAATATTGTGAGATGGTACAAAGAGTCCAAAGTCATCCTAATTTGACCAAGGTTTTCATCAACAACCTAAAAAATGAAAAAATTACCATAGCAGGGGTCACTTTCACCATTTCCACTGACATCATTGCAACAACAACAAGGACACCCAATGTGGGTGAAAAATGGTTCAAGACTAAGGATTTGGATGCCTAACAGTATGAACCTTACCTCAAGGCACCTTATAAAGATAATTTCAAATAGACCTTCCTTTTCGTCAGTTGTTGAACAAGTTTTCCCCCATTATGAAAATAATTATGAAATAATTCACTTGTGAAGGAAAATTCTCCAGATTATACAACTATGACATTAGGTTTCTCATGCATTTCACTAGGGTGAAATTTCTCAACCTTCCTTATTACTTGTAAAAAAGAACTGATAATATGCCCTACATAGTGAAAAACAAATATTATGAGCTTCAGATGAAAAATATCTTTCATCATTCACTGATTAAAATAATTTTCCTCCATCACCTCAATCAACTTAACATTGAGGAAAAAATTTTCATTTTAGCACCACATGAGCTTTCTAGACCTACTACATCATCAGCATCTGTTCCTCACAAGAAAACCAGGTTATCTAGCAGAGCTAAAGTGAAGAAAAATAAAGAGGTCAAAGAGGTAAAAGAGGTCAAAACCTACCTAAGGGGACATAGGCAAGTGTTTTCTCCATAGATTGTTGAAGGGGCCTTACCTTATTCATCATCAAAATAGGAACACCAAAAGCAACAAGATGCAGTTGTTCAAGAGGAGGAAGACCTTCATGAGGAAGAAAAAGAGTTTGAATTGGTTGAATTGGATGTCAAAGATGATCATGAAGCCTCAAACTTGATCATCAAAGAGAAATATAGCACAATAAGAGAGTTTCATGAAAATTTGGCCAGAGCACAATTTTTCATCTCCTTCCTTGAACAAGAAAACAAAAGTTGAAAGACAAACAAACACTTGTGGAATTGGAGTTGTTGAAGGCCAAGAGGAAAGACAACAAAGGTAAAGTTGCGATGAAACCTGATGATTATGAACATTATGAGGCTCAAAACACCAAGAAAATACCAAAAATAGGAGGTCTTAAGAAAGCATTAGAGAAGGAAAAATATGAGGTAGAACAAATCAGTTTTGATGAAGGATAGCAAAAGAAATCAATGATGACATAGAAGTGTGGCTTGACATAGTGAAAATCCAACTTGAGAATATCCTCCATAAGTTCAACAAGGATAATCATATTCTCATACACATGGTTGACACATACATTACTAGAAACAAGATTTGCAACATCGAGATCAATTGATTGAAGGACAAATCCAAGAAAACCCTAATCACTCAAAAGGAGGAGGACAAACCTAAGTTACTTTATGATGCCTCCTTGGTTGCTTGAGAAACCTCATCATCACTAATTCCACTAATTTTGAATATTTTTGGGCAATTTTTGAAGTTTTTGGGCATTTTTGTGAAATTTGACATTCTTTTTGCAAAGTCAGCCTGCAAAAAGCACAAGGTGGGCCATGCTGTGATTTTTGTGGAGGCCTCCAAATTAGAAATTGTTTGCGTATTTGGATTCATAGTGGTCTCTACATACAGTTTTGAATATTCGCACTAAAAAAATGAAGCTTTTGACAGGTGGAAATGGCCAAAAACCTCTCAACAAACACCTTTCTGCCTCTTTTTGGAGCCTTTCGATGCGCTTTATTAGCAGTCTTGGGAGATTGCAATTTTTAGGAGCTTCAATCAACCATTTTCAAAGCTTGAGCAAATTTTTTACAACTAGACTAGAAAATATTTCCAATGAGCTATCTTGGACACAATTTGGACATCAGGAAGTTAGTCAAAATCCAGTTTGAAGGCCCATACTGCACTTTTTCCCACCCACGCTACAATTTTTCCAAGCACGCTGTGCCTTTTATAGTTGACTGAGTTTTTCATAATTTTCTAATTTTTTTATTTGATTGATGGATTCCAAGGATATTTACTTATGTAATTTTCAAATGTAACGGTAATTATGTCATGTATAGTTACTAGGGGGTAGATATATCAAGTAAATATGTAATTTTAATCAAAGTGAATTAGTTTCATGAATGATAGGGATGAGTTTGTTGACCTCCCTATTCACTAGGATTCTATTTGAGAACTTTGGGGATCAGCTCCACAAGTCAAGGATTCGACCCCTAAGGCGTGGAGAACTTGTTCTTGTTCTATATCTTTCATTTCCTTTCTCATTGCAAGGGTTGGATGTTTTGTAATTGCTCATTGGACACTAGTGTAATCAGAATTTTTTTGCAGGAAATAATAGACTGAGTTGCAACTATTTTGGTGGGATTCTTATTATAATGTGTTTTAACATTATTTCCTCTTATTTTTGCAAATTTTCGAATGTATTATTATTTCCATATTCATGTCATCTTTGAATGTAATTGATTCCTAATTCAAATAGACAAAATTCATTTTCTGATGCTCCGTTTTGGAGGAATAGTTATAGTTTCATGTTCACTTTCTTCTAATTAAAAAGAATTCATGTTTTCCATGCTATTTTCTAAAACACTAACAGTCTAAACCACTCCATCAAGATACCTCATTATATTAGAGTACTTACCTACCTTTCCCCATCAGCTCTATGCAATTCTGATCCCTTTCTGCCCTGACCTAGTTCTTCCCTGACCTATTCACCATCCAGCACTCAAAATCAATCAATAAAAACTCTTGTGATACTATACCTAGCCTAAAATATATTTTATCCAGTCATCTTGATTGTGATCTTGTGGAGATAGCACTCTCCTACCTAGTAGGGTTAGCTACTTGGGGAAAGACTAGTTTGTGGTTACATTTTCTTCTATCCTTCCAACCTTTGGAGATCCGGTGGAGTGCTAACATATTTGCAACCATACTAGGAAGAAAGTGACAGATCTTCCCTCAAAAATAATTACAAGGATTGGATCTGATTCCTGATGGTGAACAGTGATCAGACATAAGAAGGTTCTGCATCTTTCACCTGGCAACTCCAATGTCAAAGAATCCAAAGGTTCAAAAAATTCATGATGACTTCATTGTTAAAGAACCAGTATTTTGAAGATATTCTTAGTGACCTCACTATTTTCAAAATGGATTCAATTGCTTGAAGGTATACTTCTATGAATCGAGCTCATATTCCAGGTTTTCCAAATCGTATTGCTTGTATATATTGGAAAATAGGTCTGCCAAAGTTTAAAGATTAGGACGGAGAAGATTATAGTTTTCATTTGGTCAAATTTCATTTTCATATTCATAGACTAAAGATTGAGTTTCCTGAAGATTGTCTTAATTGCTATGAAAAATTGAGATCATGGTATGAGATTATACCATCTACTAGTTTATATTCTCTTAAGAACTTTCATTCAATTTTATTTCAAAATTATCAAAGCTCCAATTCTTCCTTGTCGATGATCGATAGTTTTTATGGGATCTCTAATAATTTCATTAAGTTTCTTGAAAATTTGTATGGGGATGAAGAATGTCTAGATGATGAGATTATATAAGCCTTTTATGAATTTTCCTCCCTACAAAAATTAGTAGCTTCCTACTTGGATGAAACAGACTCACACCAAAAAAGATAAATGCTTATTCCTAATCCTAAAAAATAAAATCATCAAGCCAATGTTAAATTCTATAAAACTCAAGTTTCTCCTCTGTTTGAAGATGAAATAGATCGTCTCTTGAAAATTCATGTTATAGCCCAAGCTAATGCATGTTTGTAGTGTTCACATAGTTAAGAATGTGTCAGTGAAACTTCTTCCATTATTGAAAATGAAAATCTGAGTTTAAATGATGACAGTAACGAGATTGATGAAACTATACAAGAAGTTGTGGCGAGCAAGCTAATTTGTGATAATGTTTTCCTACAACGAGATCAGCTAACAGATATTGTTGTCTTTCATGAAGAGGATAGGGCTATCATGTTTGACAATCTTGAAGAATGTTTTCTATTCAAGGATGATTTAGACAATTAATTGGAGGAGTATGAGCCTAATATAGACAGTGTTCGAAAGATAGAGTCATAGTTTCTCATGCTTCAGGAATTTATAGCCAACACTCAGATAGCAGAAAGTCATACCTTCCTATCCCTTCCTTTTGATTTATTATTATGATTAGTGTTATTATGATTTTTATTATGAGTATTATCCTTATTATATTATGATTTAAATTAGTAAAATTACCTATTAAGTAAATTAAATAACATTTTTTTTTGTAACATAGAACTATTAATTAATTTTAATTATATAATATATAATTTTAAGTATTAAAATAAGACAAATATTAAATTATATTAAAATTTTAATAATATTAAATTATATTCAAATATAATAAAATCAAAATCAAAATACAATAAAATTAAATTAAAAAATTAAAATATAATAAAATATGATAAAATTTAATTTAATTTCTTATTCTACTCAAACTAGTCGTTATTCTACAACGGCTAGTTGGAGCTTTCCTTATCTATCTAAACAGGTTTCTTGATCAGATTTCTCATCTTGTCCTAATGATGAACCACACTGGATGGTCCGAAACGCGTTGACAATTTTTTCTTACATGTGATTTTCACCGAAAGTTTTTATAACCAAATGTTCTTTCAGATTAGAATGAAGGGTGTGCTTGTGTTTTTTCTGAATCTCGAGACAAGGTAACATTCAATTTATTGAATATCCTTACATTGATTTTTCTACAGTCAACAGGGGAGATGAATTTCGTTGTGTTTCTAGATCATAAGCACATTTTCGGTGGACACTCGGAGTTGCCTAGTTTTTGTTTTTTCTACCTGCTCGAGGAAAGTGAGAGAAGAATTCAAGTAAGTAGCCATATGTTGGATTGGTTATGCTAGAAAGATCACTTCACATTATTGTACATATGTATTTAGCAGGCATGTAGTTTTCATAAGGATTTGAAGCCCTCAAGTCTCGATCATATGCTACCATAAATAAGTTTTGTAAGATTTTATTTCACTCAGTCTAGTTTTAAGTCAGTTTATCAAGTCAATTTTTTAGTATTTAGTTTGGTTTTTAACTTTTTACTCCATCCCCAATGGTTAGGCTACTTGGTCTATGGTATTCTTGACACCTCCAAGGAGCAATCATCCCTAGTTGGAGCCAATGTTAGTGTCATTTTTTGCATCCTTCCACCAGTGATCAAATATAATCTTATCATGTCATGTTAGGGTCCCATTTTGAAATTTTTGTCATTCCATTAGGTCATCATGAAAAAAAAAATCACTTGGTGTAGATTTAGGTCTAATCTCACTCCTTACAAAATTTTATTACTTGCTGGCTCATTCCACCACTTTGCTAAGTGTAACACCTGTCATGAGTTGTCACCATTATTACATTCATTTTCATCATGGTCTCATTCAGTCAGACTCTTCATTTGGTCTTAGGGTTTCCAAAGTCTTCAAATCATCATTTCATGCATAAAGCCCAACAAATGAAGGAGTGCCAATAAAGAAATTTCATCACTAAGTTAGATTTGTAAATTTGATTTGAGAGCAAAATGTAATTTTATTTTCCTAATTGTAATAATTTCTCAAAGTTCCAAGTAGTTGCATACTCAAAGCTCCATCAACAAAAGATAAAAGTTCCAAAAAGTCAATTAGTGTTCCCAATCCATAAAAATATGGAGTTCAATGATAAAATTTAGAAGTTAAAGGTAAAAAAGCAATGTAAAGTCAATTTCAAGTAAGGAAAAGTGGGTCCTAGTTTTTTCTAATGACATTTCTCCAAGTATAAAGGCTCCCAAAGACCAAGAAGTCATTCATTTGCATCCTCAAGCATCGATCTCTCAGCTTCCCCAAGAAAAAAATCAAATTTTCCTTCAGAAAACAAAGTTTTGGCACCTTCGTTGTGCTTTTTCCAAAGAAATTGTGTTTTTTACAGGAGGTACGTTGCACTTTTTCCAAAGGCACTACATTGTTCACATTCATTCTCTACATTTTTTCCAAATATGTTGCACTTTTGAAGGAGGAACGTTGCACTTTTTCCAAAGGCATTGCGCTTTTCACAAACTCTCATTGTGCTTTCTCTCTATACGTTGTGCTTTTTGCAGACGGGATCCACGCTCCCAAATATTCCTTGCAGAGGTTCTCAGCATCAGTTCAAGGTTTCTACATCTATTCTCAAGTAAGTTTCACCTCCATAGCCCCTCCTTTTAACTTATGGTGTTAAATTTATGGTGCAAACCCTACTTACCCTATATGCCATGTTTTAAATATTCAAACCCTAGTATTCATCTTTGTGAAGTTAAATTTCTTTCCCCTGGACCCTTTTACCTTCTGTATACCCTATCTCACTCCAAACTAGCATTATATACCCTTATTTCCCATTCCCAAGCTTTATTCCCTAAAAATATATTCCCTTAATCGTGTTATCTTAGGCAGCTAATTACCTCCCTGTATTTGAAATTTCCCACCCCTTTCCCTATAACATTTCAACCCCCCATTACTTCCTTAAGTTTCCTAAACCCCCTACACACTTTCCCAAATTTTCCCTCACTCATCCCAACCCCCTAACCCTACAATCCTACTCCCTTTCCCTTCCACTTCTTCCCTATGGTTTTCAAAACAAAACAAAACATATGGACGAGGAAAGAAACATTGTGGAGGAGCAAAGAAACACCATAGATGAAGAAAATAAACCATATAAAAAAGGAGGGAGAATTATGAGACTAGAGCCATCAGACACTAAGGAGTTAATGGCATCACCCTTGGCAGTCAGATGTTTTCCTCATGTAGGTTGCTTTGAATTTTGTGAGATGGTACAAAGATTCCAAAGGCATCCTAATTTCACCAGGGTTTTCATCAACAACCTCAAAAATAACCAAGTGACCATAGCAGGGCTGACTTTCACCATTTCCAATGACATCATTGTAGCATCAACAGGGATACCCAATGTGGGTGAAAAATGGTTCAAGACTAACGATTTGGATGTCGAACTATATGAACCTTACCTCAAGGAACCTTATAATAATATCAAAAAGATATTTTCTTTTGGTCAGTTGTTGAAGAGTTTTTCCCCGATGATGAAAATCATCATGAAATACTTCACTTGTGACGGCAGATTATCCAAATTATGTAGCTATCACATTAGCTTTCTCATGCATTTCACTAGGGTGAATTTGCTCAACCTTCCTTATTACTTGTACAGAAGCATTGATAAGATTGCCTACATAGTGAAAAATAGATATTATGAGCTTCAGATGAATAGCCTCTTTCATCATTCACTTATTAAAAGCAGTGTCCTCCATAACCTCAAGCATCTTAACATTGAATGCGAGACTTTCATTGAGGAAAATGTTTCAATTTCAGCACCACTTGAGCCTGCTAGACCTACTACATCATCAGCGTCAGTTCCTCACAAGAAAATCAGGTTATCTAGCAAGGCTAAAGTGAATAAAACCAAAGAGTTCAAAGAGGTAAAAGAGTTCAAAACCTACCAGAGGGGACCTAGGAAAGTTTTTTCTCCATAGATTGTGGAAGGGGCCTTCCCTTCTTCATCAGCAACATAAGTACACCAAAATCAACAAGAGGCAGTTGTTCAAGAGGAGGAAGACATTCATGAGGAAGAAAGAGAGTTTGACTTGGTTGAATTGGATTTCCAAGATCATGATGCCTCAAAATTGATGATCAAAGAGAAATATTCCACAATTATATAGTTGTACGACAAATTCGTCAGAGCAAAATTTCTCATCTCCTTGAACAAGAAAATAAGAAGTTGAAAGAAAAACAAAAAATCATGGAATTGGAGTTGTTGAAGGACAAGAGGAAAGACACTAAAGGTAAATTTGTGATAAAACTGGATGAGTCTAACCATGACAAGACTCAAAACACCAAGAAAATACCAAAAACAAGAGGTCTTAAGAGAGAATTAGAGTAGGAAAATCATAGAAAAAAAAATCAATGATGAAAGAGAAGTGTGGCTTGACAGAGTGAAAATCCACCTTGATAAGTTCCTCCATAATACCAACAAGTATAATCAGATTTTGAGACACATGGATGACAAAAACATTACTAAAAACAAGTTTTGCAACATCAAGATCAAGCAATTGAAGGAAAAATCCAAGAAAACCTTAATCACTCAAAATGAGGAGGAAAAACTTTATTTACCTGCCGATGCCTCCTTGGTTGCTTGAGACACCTCATCAGCACTTCATCCACCAATTTTGAAGAGTAATGGGAATTTTTTGAATTTTTTGGGCTTTTTTGTGAAATTTGATAGCCTTTTTGCATAGTCATCCTGCAAATTAGGCCTCCAAATGAGAAATAGTTTGCAGATTTTAATTCAGAGTGGTCTCTACATACACTTTTGACTATTTTAACTCAAAAAATGGAGCTTTTGACAGGTTTAAATGGCCAAAAACCTCTCAAAAAACACCTTTCTCTATGTTTTTTTACTAGTCTTGAGAGATTAAAATTTTGAGGAGATTCAATCAACCATTTTCAAAGCTTGAGAATATTTTTGACAACTAGACTAGAAGATATTTCCATTGAGGCATCTTGGGTGCAATTTGGACTTTGGGAAGTTAGTCAAAATCCAGTTTGAAGGCCCACACTGCGCTTTTTCCTAGCCATGTTGTGTTTTTTCCAAGCACGATGCACTTTTTACAGTTGACATTTTTTTCAGAATTTTCGAGTTTTTTTAGTTGATTAATGGATTCCAAGGATATTTACTAATGCAATTTTCAAATTTAAATGTAATTATGCCATCTATAGTTACTAGAGGTTATATAAATCAAGTAAATATGTAATTTTGGTCAAAGTGAATCAGTTTCATGAATGCTAGGGATGAGATTGTTGACCTCCCTAATCACTAGGATTTCAGTTGAGCACTTTGGGGATCAGTTACACAAGTCAAGGATTTTACCTTTGAGGTGGTTATAAGTTGTTATTCGTCTATATATTTCATTTCCTTTCTCCTTGCAAGGATTGGATGTTGTGTAATTGATCATTGGACACTAGTGTAATCAAACCTTTTTGGTAGGAACTAATAGACTGAGTTGCAACTATTTTTGTCGGATTCCTGTGGTAATGTGTTTTAAAATTGTTTCCTCTTATGTATGAAAATGTTTGAATGTATTATGATTTCCATATTCATGCCATCTCTGAATGTAATTAATTCCTAAGTGAGGTAGACAGAATTAATTTACTAGTGCTATGTTTTGGAGGAATAGTTACAGTTTCATGTTCACTTTCTTCTAATTCAAAAGAATTCATGTTTTCCATGCTCTTTTCTAAAACCATAGAAGTCAAAACCACTCCATAAAGATACCTCATTGTGTTAAAGTACTTACCTACCTTTCCCTATTATATCTCTGCAATTGTGATCCCTTTGTGCCATGACCTAGTTCTTCCCTAATCTATTCACCATCCAGCACTCAAAATTAATCAATAAAAATCATTATGCTACTATACCTAGCCCAACATGTATTTTATCCAGTCATCTTGAATCTGATATTTTGGAGAGAGCCCTCTCCTACCTAGTAGGGCTAGCTACTCGGTGAAATATTGGTTTGCGGTTACCTTTTCTGGTTTCCTTCCAGCCTTCAGAGATCTGGTGGAGTGCTAACACAACTATCCAAGGGGGATGGTAGCACTGTGCTAATTGGATGCATGCTCATTTGTCCAATGTTGGAATCCCACATGCTCACTTGCTTCACCCTCTCTTGAATCACTCTCACTTTCATCTTTAGCTCCTGAAGTCCTGACTGCACACCCTGAAGGACTGATTTGTATTAAGCTTCCATATCACTCTAGAGGTCCCCCATGGTAGTATTGACCATGTTATTAATCTCATTGAGATAATATTTTGTGAGGGTGGGATCCTCTATTACCACCTTCTTAGACCCATTCCTCTTTTTGTGCGAGCCTGTGGAGGCCTGAGAACCTCTCTTAGTTCCTTTGGCTTTTTGCATTATAGGGGCCTTGGTTCCTTCACCATATTTCTGCTTGTCTTCCTTCTCTAGATCAATTGTTTCTCTCGTTGTGGTATGATTGGGCTCTACCTTTCTATGCTTATATTTATGCTGAGTGTCCTGGGTTGTGCGTAGCTTGGTTAGAGTCTTTAGCACAAACGAGGAGGCACTCCCAGTGGTGCATGACTCTAACTAGGCAAGTGACTATTTTGCTAGGATGTGCACTAGGTCATCCTCCGTGACTAGGTATGGTAGGTCATACCATATTCCTTCTACAACGCCCTTCACGTGGATGTGCATGTTATGAAACGTGGCTTTAAATTCGTCAACCTACTTGTATTGTTCGCAGAGGGTCGACGACAACCATGAATTTTACTGAATTTCTTGGAATAAAGTAGAGTCAAACAACACCTAAAAAATCTTATTCTCCGTGATTCTGGAGGGGATCTTAGAATTCCATAAGGTGGCATAGTGCATGGCTTTGCACAAATCTAGCTCAATGTCAGGGAACTAGGTCTCCTGTGACGTGTTCCACTCGATTATTTCAATGAGGAGTAACAGTCGAGCATAATATAAATTATTTCTTTCTTCTTTGATTTCACGCACATTGGCCAAAAATTTAGCGCAAAGGTATTGGGAGAAATTAAATTTCATGCCCTTCTCACATTTCCCCGCTAGTGTAATGACATGGGCCAAAACTTCCTTCGGTCGAAATTTTCTCATCACCTTGCACATGAGGATCAGCGTACGAATTTGGATTGTAGGATCATTAATTTCATGAAATGGTAAATCCTGGGTATTTTGCGAGACCTTGTAATTTTCCTTGATATCCTCAACCACCTTGCACTCTTTTTTTTTTCCTCCAAAATTCGTCGCAAGGTCCTCCCCCTGATCCGTAAAGTTGGTGATACAATGTATCAACAAAACATCAATGGGAATCGACCATCCTAGCTAGAGGCAGTCACCATATATGAGGGTGATCAGCGAGCGTACATATATGCCATTGATTGGGCTACATCCTAAGTGCGTAATGTGAAAGAAGTTTAGTTACCTCGATTTCTATGGACCGAGAGCCCAGGACTTCGGTTCAACTCTAACCGCCCCACCGTCATATGGAATATTTTCTAGGTACATGGTGGGCGTAAGCTCTGATAATTTCTCCTGGTCTACCAGATCACAGTCTTCCATATTTATTAGTGGTATCATCGCAAACATATCACCTTCGACAGGCATGTTTTCGGGGAGTAAAGACATGTTGATATATGACCTCACCTTTTCTAAATCCTTTGGGACCTTGATCGAGGATTTGTGCAGCTCGACATATGCAAGCATCCTCGAGATAGGATCGAATACTTCCACAACATCCTCTTCCATGATGGTTTCAGGTAGTTCATCCATAGGTTTCTTCTGACACTCTGGTTTGATTCCTTCGAGACCTTGCGGACTACCTATCCTTATATTGGACTAGCGTAGGGGTCACAATGGCATGCGCTAGTGTCTCCTCTGTTGGTATCGCATAGGGTGTGTGCTTGGTGGAAATGATATTAGGAGGAATGAGATGACCCAATCCTCGGTGTCGCAGCTCCTCCTCAAAGATCAAATCAAGCCCATACATAAGCTTCAAACAATACACGGAGAGCAGAGAGTGCAAATCGCAAAGGGAACTAATGCGACCCTTCTGGTCATAGTTATAGCATAGGCGCGTCTTAAATGGTGTTCTAATCATTAATGTAGCCTCATAAATGCTAAAACGACTGAAAATATGGCATAATTCCCTCATTAAATGTAGTTTAGTCGCTCCTCCAAATGGTAAGAATGATGTCTTATCCATATTTACTATTCCAACGGCTATATTTTGACACCTCTGCGACCGAGTCAACCTTCTAGCATAACTACTGTGTGATCATCACACCTATCTGTGCATCTTCCATCCTTGCTGCACAGATCCATACTTCTTTCCATATAGTCATTTGGTGCGCACAGGGAGAGGGTCATCCTTATATGGTGTTGTAACCCCTACAACACCCTCCAAAAAGATCACCATTTCAAATTTTTGGAGCCCCTTAAAACTAAAGAGAAACTATTAAGTCGCCAGGTCGCAAGGTCGCAAGGTCGCAAAACTATGGAATTAACAGATTTGCGACCCAGCGACCCGCATTAATTGCCCGCACGTGTGACCTTCTATATAAGGGAGGTCGCTAGGTCGCATTTTACACATTCAGCGATTTGAAAGAAAACGCCTCTGACAGCTCGACTGGCGCGATTTTCCCGGGTAAGTTGCCATTTCCTCCTGCTTTTTCCATTATGAGCATTTATTGCCAAACCCATGTCCCCTTAGGCCTTTAAATTGCCCTTTGTCTGAGCTTTTATATTTTTTTGAGTGTTTTGTGAATCTGCTTTCTCCACAAATGTCCAACCTCACCACATTTCTGGTTCAAACTCTCATAGCTTTGCCCCTTGCTCTTAAAACCATTCCTCAGCTCTGCCTGGACCCAGCTAGCTTATAAATCCTCAAGAGGAGGGAGAAAAGAAAACTCACGGCTGCGCGCGTGCAAAACCCCCCCCCGGCAAGCCTTATCGTGACCTGCGACCCAGCAACCTAGTCGCGAGGTCACAAAGTCGCATTTTTCCAGATTTCTGGAATCTGCGACCCAGCGACCCAGCGACTTAGTCGCGAGGTCGCAAGGTCGCATTTTCCATTTTTTTTGGAGAGTTGCGACCCAGTGACCCAGCGACCTGGTCGCGAGGTCGCAAGGTCACGCCTGAACCTTTTCTTGCAATCTGCGACCCAGCGACCCAGTAAACCAGTAACCCAGTTTTACATGTGTCACAGCTAAATTTCATCACTAAACTGTAACTGGATTTATATCATCATGTCGTTCTTATCTTGGGATTCCTTTATGAATTTGAAAGGTGAACTTCAAGAAGACATAGAGTGCATACTTGTTTTATCAGATTCTAGTGACATGGCGCCCCCGCTATCTCGGAGGAAGGACAAGCAAGTAGTGGAAGAAATTGATGAGATGGACGTGGTGTCCCCACCCCCAATATACAGGGATACACTATGTACCTTAGGCAAAAGAAGACAGTATGCGATGGTACCAAGTGTATCATGAGTTCGCCATACTGGAAGAGGAATTTCCAGAAGATCTCCCAGACCGGGAAATATACTTGGCAGTCAAGAAGTCCAAACTACATCTGGCAGGGGCGCATCCAGCCATATTTCCATGTCCAGAGGTTATATATTGGATCATACAAAAGACGGATCCCAGGAATTTTGTGATCCGAGACAGCGAAAGCAGGGCTTTCGCTATGCTCGTAGGCGCGGCACCTCTACTACTCGTTGCCTCGCCCGGATGAGCATTTCACTCCAGAATGGGCTACTGCTCACGTTGTTCCGATAGTTGACACTATTAGACAATGGTGGGAGGAGCCCGAAAAGTTCAAGGTCAAGAAAGACGAAGAATACCCGGTGGCTAGCCTGAGGAAGGTTTATAAATTGGTTGCCGCCATGCTTTGCAGGCTTTACGGGCGCCCGGATTGCTCCACTTTCAGCTGTAGTTGGGCTACCATCATGGAGTATGTGACAACACATGGCACCCGTTTCAACTGGGCCGGCATATTGATGACTTCGATGCAGACCAACTTGAACGCGGCATTGGCCCCGGATGAAGGAATGCCTGCTGAATTTTACATGGCCTCTTACCTACTAGATGCTGTCTGCGTAAGAGTACACTTCGAGGGATGGGCACACAACTGGGATTCCGAGCAGTCGCGTGCAATTCATCTGAAAATCAAGGTATTTTGGGAGTCCAAATACAAACAGGATATAGATCAGATCTCCCAAGTGTTTATTCCCTCTCTATATAAACACTTATTTGGCCAAGACGCCCCCTGCATGTCTTGGCGGGCCAAGGAGACTCTAGTCAAAGTGGCACACTGGTTCCCTTTCCCCAGGTATACCTTCATCCGAGTCTTTGGAACTTACAGGGCACCACATGCTATGCCTCGCTTTGTTACAGACAAAATGCTCATTCAGGAGGTATGCTTCCAGATGTCTCAAGGCTTCTCCAGCATCCTGTCTAAAGGCAAAAAGAAGCCGTGGCCCACGCTACCCCTCACCATTGGCACGTGCACAGTTAAAGACTTCAGGGAAGTAGCAGCAGAGGGAGAAGCAATGAAAAGTTATCAGCTCGGGGCGCTAGAACACTGAACATATGACCTGGAGAGAATAGTTCCTGAACACTGCCTGAAAGCTAAATTCAAATGGACTTATCAGCATATTGAGCGCCCGGCAGAAGACGAGAGAGGAACTGGTATAATGCTGAGAGACAATTTTCTCCGGGAGTAAACGTGGTCCAAGAAGATCCAGATGATCAAAGCCTAGAAGACAGAAGTCGTCAGTTAGGAGGTTCCTCTTCCTCTTTACCCAAGAAATCCCAGACCAACACAGGGTTTACTCCATCCATCCAACAGAAAGAAGCAGAAGAAAAAGCCCAGCAAGAAATGGAAAAGAAGATAAAAGAGGATGAAGAAGCACGCCAGAAGAGTGCAACAGCAACACAGAAGAAGAAGCAGGCCAAGGAGGCCAGGAAAGAAAAGGATGGAAAGGAGGCACATGCCGCAGTAGAACAGGCACTTAAGGCAGAGCTGGACAAAGCAGAAACTGAACGCCAAAAGAAGGCCGAACAGGTTGCGGAAGCTGAGCGCCAAAAGAAGGCCGAACAGGCTGCAGCAGCTGAGCGGAAGAGGAAGGCCGAAATAGAAGCAGCAGCAGAAGCTGAATGCCGGCGAAAGGAAGAAGAGGAAAATAACACAGAAGAAAGGGAGGATGACATGCTGGAAGATATCGAGGTAAATCCCCTCGAGATACCTCTGGGCAGTACCAAGCTTTCTGATGTTAGATCCCCCCAGGGGCAGGAAGAGGATGTATTTGACCTCACCAGACTCACATTCGATCAATTCTCTTTCAAAATCTGGCAAGAGAAAAGAAGGTCACTGGCGCAAAGTCCATCTGCCACATCCACAGTTGCAACATGCAAATACATAGTCCTTGATACCAGGACTAATCCTGTAATGATAGCATCGGTGAGTACTGCTTTCGCTGCAGCCACGGAAGAGAACGTAACCAGAATGAGTAGAGAAATAGTCTCTCTGCAAAATAGACTGCAAGCAGCTGAGTAGCGCGAGAAAAGAGAAGAACAGGAGAAAGCAGAGTTGAGAGCAGAAGTTCAACAACTTCGAAACCAGACTCCACCGGTAAATGAAGTCCTACTGGCCATTTTCAAGGAGTGTGAAGTGTTAGAAGTAACCATGAGGCAGGTGTATGGAGAAATGTTCACCATCAAACAAACAGTCGCCCCACTGGTAAGAGCACGAGCAGAAACCAAGCAAAAGCACGAGCAGCTCAGGGAGGCCTCACAGGCCTTAGACAGGATGATGGGCTAGACAGTACAATACCCTCAGGCACCTGAAAATTTGCCCAAGAGGGATTGGATTCATACACAGGATGCTAAGGTTCAGCTCCATATGGCAATACAATCTAAGGACAAACTATCTAAGGACCTGGACAAAGTAATGTCTGCATACAACCACCTGATCAGCGCTATCGACTCGATGCACACTTTGCACCACATTCCGTCGCTTGGGGCATTGGACGAAGAGAAAACCTGGGAAAAAGTGGATCAGGACATCCAGTCATTTTTGCAGCCTATCAAGCAAGCCGCTGCTTCTCCCGAGCCCTCAGCATCTCAAGAACATCTGAGTCAGTTTATTGCCACTCCAGCGCGGATTTATACCAAGCTTGCCTCGCTTTCAAACCAGATCTCACAGAAAATGGAAACCTTAGTACCAAATGCTTTCGAATGCATGCATCGGTTGAAGGAGTAGGTCCCTCTGGTTTCCCCCATAGCGGCAGAGTACCGGACATGGCAAGATTTTCTCAAGCAGCAACAGATTGATGCCCCTGACATCAACATTGCACGGCCATCTCCACAGCCCAGTAGCAGCAAGTCATGAGCAGCAGTTAGAGGTAGGTCGCAGGTCGCACCACCCGGACAAGTCACAGGTCGCACTGCCTATCCAGGTCGCAAGTCGCACATACCAGACAAGTCGCAGGTCGCAACCTCTTCAAGGTCGCGAGGCAACTCAACAGGCAGGCAAGCGAAAATTCGGGAAGCCCAAAGGTCAATTTTTGTGCTATAAAACTCCCTACGGGGAAAGTAATAAGGGCTTTTTCTTTTTGGAAGACTCAAGAGCTACATTGTATTGTATTGAAAGACCATATTCTTAGGCATATGAATATGAATACTTGCTAAAACCCCTTTGTCGGATGATGTGTTTTGCTGTGACAACATTGTGTGTATTTCTTGAACAGTTTCAGAACATCCTATGATTAATGAAACTGCATTTCCAATAACATCATTTATGCATCATGTTTATCTATGCTTGTGTTAATGATGTTCAGTTTTATCGCTTTCTAAATGGATGTTAATACCTTTGTCTATTATCATTTCGTTTTATCTTTCAGAAAGTAAGGAGGAATCTTGCCATTAAGAACTATTTCTTCTGTGGTAAGATACCTTGCAAGCATAACCCCAAAGACGTGCCGTTAACTGCATCTCTTCGGGCGTATGTGTTTTATTCATTCTCTTGCTACGCATAGTGTTGGAGACATGTTCCACGCATCAATCATGTATTTCGTATCCTATGAATAAGTGTGTGTCCGCAGGTTTAATCAGGTTCTTTTGAGACCAGAAGGGAAGGTGTCTTAAGCGGTAGTCGGACCCACACCCCGGACGGGATCCCTACTCCAAACAGTTTAAGGTCTAATTGGGACTTTTTACCGGGGAGATCCCCTACTGTTGGCTGGACAAATTTTCCCGTCAACAGATTTGGCACTAGAAGGAAGGCCTGATGGCAGCCTCCCAGCATACAACGAACTTTCCACCACAAACTCCCCAAGGGGAGGTCATAAACAATGAAACTATACCTCCTCCTCTAGAAGATATTCTAGAGAGGGAGACTCGATATTATGAAATCACCAGGGCGCAGTTGAGAGCCTTGCGCCCAGCTGCCTGCGATCTTATTAGAAACTTACGATTTACTCCAATCATGGAATACCTTGCCCACACTAGAACCCCTCCTGAGAAGATCACTCGGAATGGTGCCCTTGCAAGTACCATACCCGAGCTCGTAAATCTCATTTTGGAAGACCTCGGCAAGGCTGTTGAGGAATATGACCCGATTCTCCAGGAGGGCGAAGAATTTGGCGACACCGAACCTTTCCCCGACTCCCAGTCTAACCAGACTCGGAAAAACAACAACCAAGCACACCCCCCACCCGGAGATGGTGAGGAAGACAGAGGCTGAGGAAATGTAGACGAGGGAAATAGGGCCCGTAGAAATGAAGGAGAAAGGAATAGGGCTCATAGAAATGAAGAAGAAGGAAATAGAGGCCGAGGGGCCGGAGGTAGAGGAGATAGGGGTCGAGGCCAAGGAAACCAAGCTCGCAACCGTCACCCAAACCCAATGAGGCCTCCTGTCCACAACTTGGGATATCTTAGAGATTTTCTTCATCGTGGGAGACACCAAGACGAACACTCCCGTCATGAATCGGAAGCATCTGTCTCAGGCTCGGGGGGTGAATCTGAGCCTGATTTTAGGCAACACCAGCGGGCTAGAAGAGTGCAGCCCCTAGCCTGGATGGCTCAATCTCCATTAAACCTTTTGGGCCCACTCCACGATCTACCTAGGCATTCGGAGAAACACCTCCCCAAATTTGACCCTGAGAAAGGCACCTTAGCTGAAGATCATATCAGCAGCTTCTATTTGTCGCTGCAAATCATGAGAGTCCAGTCCAATGATGTCGCATGTCGACTTTTTCCCCATACTCTCGAAAACAAAGCAGCCACATGGTACCGCTCTCTCCCCAGTGCCTCTATCACTTCATGGGACCAATTCCGTCGCGTATTCCTGCAGAAGTTTTCAGAAGATAAAACTCCTTCCATGCTTCTCACGGAATTGAGCACGATCAAGTGTCATAAAAAGGAGAAGGTTAAGGACTTCAACCAGCGCTTCGCTACCATATTGCAGAATTTTCCCCCCAACTTGGCATTGGATGACTCAATCACCATTGACTACTATACCAAGGCTCTCCCTAGGGACATTGCCGTTTTCGTCAAGCGTGAAGCCCGCGCTACCCTTACGGCTAATTATGATGCTGCTCTCGCGGTGGAGAAAGACATGCTTTCGATAGGGGCCATTGATCACGAAGGGAGAGATGATCACAAGCCTAACACAAAAAGGGGTCAGTCCTCCACTCCTAAGACCACCGATAGGGATAAATATGCGTTTGACTTTGAAAGCATGGAAAAAACCCTTAAGCTCTTAACAAATGAAGTCACTGACCTAAGGAGAAAGGGCACAGAAGCCACAACTAGCACTAAACCACCCAAACCTTTCTTAAGAAAAAGTAATCCCAACACTAACATACCTCCGTCTAACACAAATACTGCTCTCAATGTGGAAGAGATAGGGAAAGATAACTTCTATTCTTTCCACCAAGCTGCCCACTCTAAAAAAACGTGCCCTCAATGGATTGGTAGCATGACAACAGTAGTTAATCAACTTTTAGATGACCAAACTCCAGGGGATGTGATGGAGGATGATGTTTCAGATCACGATGAGGATCCGCCCTCGAACGAAGAACCATGATCCTCTATCCTTGCTTTTGACATAATCCGAGGTGGGGACAAGCTTACCTCCATTGATATCAACATGGCAGATACTCCCAAAGATCAGCCCGTGCGGAATTATAGTCTAAGGAGCAAAGGACCTGTTCCCGAGCAATCCTATGAAGACAAGAAAAGGGCTTTCTTAAGGAAGATCCTGCCCCCAGGAAACGAAAAACAATCTGTTCCGGAGCAGCCCCCCAACAACATTACCCGAGCAAGTCAAAAGGGCAAGCTCCCAACAGAATCCTCTAAGACCTCTACCGAGCCTAGCCCTCAACCAGAGTCTAGCTATAACATTGTTGAAGATATGAAGAAAATAAGAGAAAACATTTCTCTCTACGAGCTGGCTCGCATTACCAACCAAAAGGAGCTCATTCTAAAAGCTTTCGCAAACACTTCAGCTACGAAAACTGTGAGCAACACGTCCGCGCAAGCCGGTCCAGATGTACAGTCTATAGTAAATGCCATCAATACCAACTCAAGAGGATCCACGCCTCCTTTCCTTTTTTCCTTCGAGATTTTTAACTTCAACATCCACAACTGTCTAGTTGACTTCGGTGCCTCAACAAACGTCATGCCTCTATCCATCTGTAAAAAGCTGAACATTCGCCCGGAGAAAACTGACGCAAAGATCATACAACTTGACAGATCACAAGTGCCAGCTGTAGGAGAGTTGAACAATGTCATCATCCGCTTGTCGTCAGACTCTAGGTTCCATCAATGCATTGACATTGTGATTGTCGACATCCCGGAAGCATACAACCTATTGCTTAGCAGGGACTGGTCCAGCAAGTTGCAAGGCTATTTCGCCACCGACTGCTCCCACTTGTGGCTTCCTTACAAGGGGCGGAATAATCAAATCAGGGTCGAAAGTGAACCTTATATGAAACACACCATCACTGATTTGGATGCCGTTAATGAACCCATCAGCTTTGCACAGGAAGAACTTGGCATGTGCTTTCTGGAAGCAATATTCGGATGCTACCAACCCCCTCAGTCTTTCGTAGGCCTCGAAGTCCAATCTGAACTAGCACTTGTCACAGAGGAGCAAGTTATCCCTAACTCACCACCAGCAGAAACTCCTCCACAACCTAGTACCCCGAAGGAGCCAGAAAGTGACATGTGGACCTTGTATTATGACGGTTCCAAGACCCATGACGGAGCCGGTGCTGGTTGCATATTGCTTGACCCTCACAAGAATAAATACTTAATCTCATGCCGGATAGAGTTCCAGTGCACCAACTACTCTGCTGAGTATGAGGCATTAATCCTCGGACTTAAGAAAGCACTGGATTTGAAGGTAAAATGCTTACAGGTCATTGGAGATTCCGAGATTATCACCCGCCAGGTACGCAACACTATTCACTGTTTATCTCCTCATTTAAAGGCGTATCAACAAGAGGTATGGCAATTGATTTCTGGTTTTGATGCATTTGGAATTAAATCTGTCCTCAGGATGCACAATGCAGCAGCTAATACTCTGGCTAATGCTGCTGCTAGATTCACCCCTTTGAGGGACGATTTTTCTATTGAAATTATATATAGACCCTTCGTGCCAGACAACATTACTAACTTACGCGTCTTTGATGATGATCAACAGGTACTAGAGTTTATGTGTAACTCAGAAACATTCAAAGATGCTGCAATAGATGAAGATGATCACGACCAAGCTGTGCAGGAAGAGTATGAGAAACAAAGAGGGAACCCCATGCCAAAGGGAGTAGTGTCACTTGAGAAACTCTTTGATCTACAGAGCCGTTTTCGAGGGCCCCCGAATACCAAAGTGCAAAGCTCCATCTTGGCCCATCGACAAGTGAACTTGGGATCAGAAGATAATCCTAAGTTCGTCAACCTTGGGAAAGACTGCACCACCCAGGAGGCGCAGGCTTTCACCCAACTATTTCGCAAGTATCACGACGTATTTGCTTGGACATACGATGACTTACGTATGTATGATACTTGAATTAACCAACATGTTATACCCATGAAGGAAGGCGCAAAACCGTTCCATCAAAAGCTCAAAAAAGTACATCCTACTCTGGAACCATTGATTTTGAAAGAACTCAAGAAGCTCTTGGATGCATGAATTATTTTCAAAATCCGTCACTCCACGTGGGTGTCAAATTTGGTACCCGTACGAAAGAAGTCTGGCGAGATCCGTTTGTGCGTATATTTCCGCAATCTGAATCGTGCCTCAAACAAAGACAACTATCCGGTGCCACCCATGGAACAGATATTACAAGCCGTGTCTGGGTCCGAAATGTTCTCCCTATTATACGGTTTCTCCGACTACAACCAAGTGCTGGTAGCTGAACTGGATAGATTGAAGACCACTTTTCGAACCAAGTGGGGAACTTTCGCATTCAGACGTATGCCTTTTGGATTAATCAACGCAGGGGAAAATTTCCAAAGAGCCATGGATATAGCCTTCAGGGGGCTGATAGGCCAAAGTGTGGTTGTCTACTTAGATGACGTCACCATGTCTTAAAAACACCGAGGTGACCATATACGCCACCTCAGGAAAATTTTTGAAAGATGTAGAAAATACGGAATTTCACTTAACCCAAAGAAGAGCGTTTTCGTCGTGGCAGAAGGAAATTTTCTAGGCCATATCATAACTAAACAAGGTATTATCGTCGATCCGGAACGGGTGAAATCCATTGCTCAAATTCCTCCTCCCAGGAGTAAAAAAACGATGCAATCTTTCTTGGGGAAGATCAATTTCGTACGTAAATTTATATCAGATTTCGCATAGATAGTTAAGCCATTACAAGGAATGATAAAAAAGAATGCTATGTTCCAACGGAATCTACCGGAAAGGGAGGCCTTCGACAAAATCAAATAGGCTATAGCTGAAGCTCCCTCCCTACAAAGTCCAGATTTTGGCAAAGATTTTATCCTATATACTTTTGCTTCAGATTCCTCACTTGCGGCCATCCTTACGCAGAAAGATGGCAACAACGATGAACGGCCCATTTCCTTCATGAGCATCGGTCTACAAGGAGCTAAGTTAAACTATCCAGAAATTGACAAGCAAGCCTATGCGGTCTACAAGGCGGTAAAACATTTTAGGCCCTACATCTTGAAAAATCATGTCACGGTTTTTGTGCCACACCCAGCAGTCCGCTCACTTTTCGTGCAGCAAGAGCTAGGCGAAAGGCGGGGCAACTGGGTGGCGTGTTTGCAAGAATACGATTTAGATTTTAAACCGGCACATACCGTTAAAGGACAGGGCTTATGCCAAATTTCCGCGGAGGCTGCAAGTGCTCATGAAATTGAAGAGGAATGTTGGGAACAAGAGATCGACATGTATCAAAGTGACCATGTGCCTCAGCAAAGTAGCCCTTCTTGGTATTCTGACGTTTCAAGATATTTGGCCCAAGGCACCATGGACCCTGCTCTTATTGCTCGGCAGAAACGCGCAATAAGACTTAAAGCCGCATCTCACCAACTTATCCAAGGTAATTTGTTCAAGAAACACCACGATGGGGTCATGTTACGCTGCTTGGAAACTGATGAAGCGCAGAAAATCTTAACTGAGCTGCATGACGGACCAGCTGGAGGTCATTTTGCCGGAGATACTACTGCCCATAAGATAATGCGCGCAGGATACTATTGGCCTACTCTTTTTAGAGATGCGCATGCATATGTTCGGAAATGCTTTCAGTGCCAGAATTTCGCCAACCAAGAAGCACGGCCAGCCGCCCCCTTACTCTCAGTAGCAGTAGAGGAACCTTTCCAACAGTGGGGTTTGGATGTAATTGGTGAAATCACACCTCACTCTTCTAAACAACATCGGTATATCCTTACAGCTACTGATTACTGCACCAGGTGGTTCGAAGCAACGCCTTTACGCCGAATCAACGATCAGGAAGTAATAGAATTCCTCACGCATTCCATCATTACCAGGTTTGGTGTTCCAACTTCTTTAGTTTTCGATAATGGGACTTATTTCTCATATTTTAAATTATATGATTTTGCGCTGGAAAATGGTATTATTCTGAAACATTCTACAAATTACTATCCCCAGGGAAATGGATTAGCTGAGTCCACTAACAAGAATCTTATCCGTATTATTAAGAAGACACTGCTATCCCACCAGCGCAACTGGCACAATGCCCTTCACAATGCACTGTGGGCTGACCGTATCACACCCAAGTCCTCTTTAGGCACCTCCCCATTTTTCCTCGTGTATGGAAAAAAAGTTTTTCTCCCTCCTCATCTATCTCTCCTGGCCCTCCAACTGTCCCAAGAATGTCATGGTACCCCGTGCCCTACCTTGCAGACTCGAATCGACACCTTGCTGAAATTGGAGGAAGAAAGGCAAAAGACCCGGGAAAAGTTTGCCATCCATCAGAGCCGAATCAAAAGATGGTTTGATAAAAAGTCCACAGGGAACAAAAATTTTGAAGTAGGAGACCTGGTCCTCAAGTGGGATAAATCCCATGAGGAAAAGGGGAAGCATTCCAAGTTCTAAGCACTTTAGACAGGCCCTTTCCAAATTAATGAGAAGATAAGATCCCACACATTTAGATTGCAAACCCTTGAGGGACGAGTCGAGGTCCTCCCGGTAAATGGGCATGACCTCAAACACTATTTCACCTAGCTGCCCTTAGAGGGCTATATTATCCTTGTACCATATTTTCTTCTCTCGTACTTGTTTAAAAAAAATAAAAATAAAAAAATAAAAATAAAAATAATATATATATATAAAATAAAAATAAAATATAGTAATAAAATTTTTGAGGAAGGATTTGTTAGAGCCACGCAATTGGCACACTGCAACAGGTTCTATGCTGATGGAAAGCCCTTTCCGATAGACTCAAAGGCGGAAAAATCTTGCTTGTTCTCTGCACCTAAGGGAAGCATATCACCGAACTCGAGGCATCAAGCGGGAAGCTTACCTCGCCAGCCTGAGAGGGTGTCCGCAAAAGAAAATGCAGTGTAGGGGGTAACCAGACCAGAAGGGAAAAGAGGTACTCTATGCTACGACAGGGTATCTGGGAAAAACCAAAGTCCTCACACCAGACCAGGAACAACCTCTCTGCAAGCAAAATAAGTCGGGATCCCTCATCCGCCCAGGCTAAATTTCCGTTTCAAATAAGTGCCACGAGCACATCTAAATAAGTGCCTTAGGCACATTCAAAATAAGTGCAATAGCACACTAATAAAGGGTAAATGATTGAGAAAGGCTTCCTGCGCAGAGAGGTGATGTAACGACTCCGTCGGAGTACTGACCAGGCTCGCTGGCAGCGGAGCAACGTTCACGATTCCTAGGCAGTGACTCCGCCGGGACCGAGAGGTTCGCTGGCAGCGGAGCAACACGATGAGGACAAAATAATCGTACCAGACCCTGTGGCTGCCTGGAGTTCTCCAACCCTTCCAGTCCGGAGACCTGAAGAAATGAATTTGGTTGAACGGTGCCCAAACAGGCCAGCAGATTGAGCGACCTAGCAAGGTGCCAAAGGTTAGGAAATGTCAACCACAAGGTAAAAGAAAACAGTCAGCATAGGCCCCTCCCTCCCCCCGCCAAGACTAACTATCAGCAGAGACTCTGAGTTCGTCCAGTGAATCGCCATTTGTTGTAGCCCCTACAACACCCTCCAAAAATATCACCATTTCAAAATTTTGGAGCCCCTTAAAACTAAAGAGAAACTATTGTCGCTGTGTCGCAAGGTCGCAAGGTCGTAAAACTCTGAAATTAACTGATTTGCGACCCAGTGACCCGCATTTATTGCCCGCACGTGCGACCTTCTATATAAGGGAGGTCGCCAGGTCGCATTTTACACATTCAGCGATTTGAAAGAAAACGCCTCTGACAGCTCGGCTGGCGCGATTTTCCCGGGTAAGTTACCATTTCCTCCTGCTGTTTCCATTATGAGCATTTCTTTCCAAACCCATGTCCCCTTAGGCCTTTAAATTTCCCTTTGTCTGATCTTTTATATTTTTTGAGTGTTTTGTGAATCTGCTTTCTCCACAAATGTCCAACCTCACCACATTTCTGGTTCAAACTCTCGTAGCTTTGCCCCTTGCTCTTAAAACCAATCCTCAGCTCTGCCTGGACTCAGCCAATTTATAAATCCTCAAGAGGAGGGAGAAAAGAAGTCTCACGGCCGCGCGCGCGCAAAACCCCCCGGCAAGCTTTATCGCGACCTACGACCCAGCGACCTAGTCGCGAGGTCGCAAAGTTGCATTTTTCCAGATTTCTGGAATATGCGACCCAACGACCTGGCGACTTAGTCGCGAGGTCGCGAGGTCTCATTTTCCATCTGTTTCGGAGAGTTGCGACCCAGCGACCCAGCGACCTAGTCGCGAGGTCGCAAGGTCGCGCCTGAACCTTTTTCTTGCAATCCGCGACCCAGCGACCCAGTAAACCAGTAACCCAGTTTTACATGTGTCACAGCTAAATTTCATCACTAAACTGTAACTAGTTTTATATCACCATGTCGATCTTATCTTGGGATTCCTTTATGAATTTGACAGGTGAACTTCAAGAAGACATAGAGTGCATACCTGTTTTATCAGATTCTAGTGACATGGCGCCCCCGCTATCTCGGAGGAAGGACAAGCAAGTAGTGGAAGAAATTGATGAGTTGGAGGTGGTGTCCCCACCCCCAATATACATGGATACACTATGTACCTTTGCAAAAGAAGACAGTATGCGATGGTACCAAGTGTATCATGAGTTCGCCATACCAGAAGAGGAATTTCCAGAAGATCTCCCAGACCAGGAAATATACTTGGCAGTCAAGAAGTCCAAACTACATCTGGCAGGGGCGCATCCAGCCATATTTCCATGTCCAGAGGTTATAGATTGGATCATACAAAAGACGGATCCCAAGAAGTTTGTGATCCGAGACAGCGAAGGCAGGGCTTTCGCTACGCTCGTAGGCACGGATGCTCACCTCTACTACTCGTTGCCTCGCCCGGATGAGCATTTCACTCCAGAATGGGCTACTGCTCATGATGTTCCGATAGTTGATACTATTAGACAATGGTGGGAGGAGCCCGAGAAGTTCAAGGTCAAGAAAGACCAAGAATACCCGGTGGCTAGCCTGAGGAAGGTTTATAAATTGGTTGCCGCCATGCTTTGCAGGCTTTACGGGCGCCCGGATTGCTCCACTTTCAGCGGTAGTTGGGCTACCATCATGGAGTATGTGACAACACATGGCACCCGTTTCAACTGGGCCGACATATTGATGAATTCGATGCAGACCAACTTGAACGCGGCGTTGGCCCCGGATGAAGGAATGCCTGCCAAATTTTACATGGCCTCTTACCTACTGGATGTTGTCTGCGCAAGAGTACACTTCGAGGGATGGGCACACAACTGGGATTCCGAGCAGTCGCGTGCAATTCATCTGCAAATCAAGGTATTTTGGGAGTCCAAATACAAACAGGATATAGATCAGATCTCCCAAGTGTTTATTCCCTCTCTATATAGACACTTATTTGGCCAAGACGTCCCCTGCATGTCTTGGCAGGCCAAGGAGACTCTAGTCAATGTGGCACACTGGTTCCCTTTCCCCGGGTATACCTTCATCCGAGTCTTTGGAACTTACAGGGCACCACATGCTATGCCTTGCTTTGTTACAGACAAAATGCTCATTCAGGAGGTATGCTTCCAGATGTCTCAAGGCTTCTCCAGCATCCTGTCTAAAGGCAAAAAGAAGCCGTGGCGCACGCTACCCCTCACCATTGGCGCGTGCATAGTTAAAGACTTCAGGGAAGTAGTAGCAGAGGGAGAAGCAATGAAAAGTTATCAGCTCGGGGCGCTAGAACACCGAACATATGACCCGGAGAGAATAGTTCCTAAACACTGCCTGAAAGCTAAATTCAAATGGACTTATTAGCATATTGAGTGCCCGGCAGAAGACGAGAGAAGGAACTGGTATAATGATGAGAGAAAATTTGCTCCGGGAGTAAACGTGGTCCAAGAAGATCCAGATGATCAAAGCCTGGAAGACAGAAGTCGTCAGTTAGGAGGTTCCTCTTCCTCTTTACCCAAGAAATCCCGGACCAACACAGGGTTTACTCCATCCATCCAACAGAAAGAAGTAGAAGCAAAAGCCCAGCAAGAAAGGGAAAAGAAGATAAAAGAGGATGAAGAAGCACGCCAGAAGAGTGCAACAGCAACACAGAAGAAGAAGCAGGCCAAGGAAGCCAGGAAAGAAAAGGAGGGAAAGGAGGCACAGGCCGCAACAGAACGGGCACTTAAGGCAGAGATGGAAAAAGTAGAAACTGAACGCCAAAAGAAGGCCGAACAGGTTTGCTGAAGCTGAGCGCCAAAAGAAGGCCAAACAGGCTGATGCAGCTGAGCGGAAGAGGAAGGCCGAAATAGAAGCAGCAGCAGAAGCTGAATGCCGGCGAAAGGAAGAAGAGGAAAAGAACACAGAAGAAAGGGAGGATGACATGCTGGAAGATATCGAGGTAAATCCCCTCGAGATACCTCTGGGCAGTACCAAGCTTTCTGATGTTAGATCCCCCCAGGGGCAGGAAGAGGATGTATTTGACCTCACCAAACTCACATTCGATCAATTATCTTTCAAAATCCGGCAAGAGAAAAGAAGGTCACTGACGTAAAGTCCCTCTACCACATCCACAGTTGCAACAGGCAAATACATAGTCCTTGATACCAGGACTAATCCTGTAATGATAGCATCGGTGGGTACTGCTTTCGCCGTAGCCACGGAAGAGAACGTAACCAGAATGAGTAGAGAAATAGTCTCTCTGCAAAATAGACTGCAAGCAGTTGAGCAGCGCAAGAAAAGAGCAAAGCAGGAGAAAGCAGAGTTGAGAGCATAAGTTAAACAACTTCGAAACCAGACTCCACCGGTAAATGAAGTCCCACTGGCCATTTTCAAGGAGTGTGAAGTGTTAGAATTAACCATGAGGCAGGTGTATGGAGAAATGTTCACCATCAAAAAAACAGTCGCCCCACTGGTAAGAGCACGAGCAGAAACCAAGCAAAAGCACGAGCAGCTCAGGGAGGCCTCACAGGCCTTAGACAGGATTATGGGCTGGACAATACAATACCCTCAGGCACCTAAAAATTTTCCCAAGAGGGATTGGATTCATACACAGGATGCTAAGGTTCAGCTCCATATGGCAATACAATCTAAGGACAAACTGTCTAAGGACCTGGACAAAGTAATGTCTACATACAACCACCTGATCAGCGGTATCGACTCGATGCACACTTTGCACCACATTCTGTCGCTTGGGGCATTGGACAAAGAGAAAACCTGGGAACAAGTGGATCAGGACATCCAGTCATTTTTGCAGCCTATCAAGCAAGCCGCTGCTGCTCCCGATCCCTCAGCATCTCAAGAACATCTGAGTCAGTTTATTGCCACTCCAGCGCAGATTTATACCAAGATTGCCTCGCTTTCAAACCAGATCTCACAGAAAAGGGAAACCTTAGTACCAAATGCTTTGGAATGCATGCATCGGTTGAAGGAGGAGGTCCCTCTGGTTTCCGCCATAGCGGCAGAGTACCGGACATGGCAAGATTTTCTCAAGGAGCAATAGATTGACACCCCTGACATCAACATTGCACGTCCATCTCCACAGCCTGGTAGCAGCAAGTCATGAGCAGCATTTAGAGGTAGGTCGCAGGTCGCACCACCCGGACAAGTCACAGGTCGCACTGCCTATCCAGGTCGCAAGTCGCACATACCAGACAAGTCGCAGGTCGCGAGGCAACTCAACAAGCAGGCAGGCGAAAAGTCGGGAAGCCCAAAGGGCAAGTTTTGTGCTATAAAACTCCCTACGGGGAAAGTAATAAGGGCTTTTTATTTTTGGAAGACTCAAGAGCTACATTGTATTGTATTGAAAGACCATATTCTTAGGCATATGAATACGAATACTTGCTAAAACCCCTTTGTCAGATGATGTGTTTTGCTGTGACAGCACTGTGTGTATTTCTTGAACAGTTTCATAACATCCTATGATTAATGAAACTGCATTTCCAATAACATCATTTATGCATCATGTTTATCTATGCTTGTGTTAATGATGTTCAGTTTTATCGCTTTCTAAATGGATGTTAATACCTTTGTCTATTAGCATTTCATTTTATCTTTCAGAAAGTAAGGAGGAATCTTGCCATTAAGAACTATTTCTTCTGTGGTAAGATACCTTGCAAGCATAACCCCAAAGACGTGTCGTTAACTGCATCTCTTTGGGCGTATGTGTTTTATTCATTCTCTTGCTACGCATAGTGTTGGAGACATGTTCCACGCATCAATCATGTATTTCGTATCCTATGAATAAGTGTGTGTCCGCAGGTTTAATCAGGTTCTTTTGAGACCAGAAGGGAAGACGTCTTAAGCGGTAGCCGGACCCACACCCCGGACGGGATCCCTACTCCAAACGGTTTAAGGTCTAATTGGGAATTTTTACCGGGGAGATCCCCTACTGTTGGTTGGACAAATTTTCCCGTCAACATATGGTTTCAATCTACTTCCATTGACATACCGAGGAGGGTCTTCTCCGCTTAATGTGTATAGGCGTACTGCACCTCCTATGTTTTCCTTGACAATATATGGTCTAAGCTAATGCATTTTGAAATTTTGAAATTTCCTAGGTAGCGTGCAAACTTGTTTTCATATAAAAAAACCAAATCCTCTTCTTTAAAGACTTTTTGTCTAATGTGCCTGTCATGCCAAGATTTTTTGCATGTCTTTTGCACCTACTAATGGAAACTGCAATGAACCAGTATTATTTTAGTGCGACCAACATTGCAAATCATTATTCCATAATATCTTGCTGTGCCATATTAGTGAACGCTGCAATGTGCAAACTGGGGACAATATACTCCACAGGCATAAAAAATTCCTACCCATACACCATTCTGAATGGCGTCTTTCCTATCAACTTCTTGCATGTAGTTCCGTATGGCCAAATAACTGCAAGGTATGCAAACATCCCAATAATTTCAAGTAGCATTGAAAATCTTATTGAGCATGGTCTCCAATATATTATTAAAGGATTCCACTGCACCATTCGCCTATGGGTGATACAAAGTACTTTTCTGGTGATGAATCTAGAATTCTTTAGTCAGAGCTTGGATAGTTTCATTCACAAAGTGTGTACCCCGATCTCTCATCAAAATATTAGGGCACCCAAACCGAGTCAAAGTTTTCTAAAAAATGAAGTGCATGATTGTTTCTACACTACAATCCTTCACAGCCTTGCCTCAACCCATCTGGTCACATTTTCTATCATAGTGATTATGTTGCACACATATTTCTTCTTTCTTGGAGGGTTGATAGTTCTGAAAAAATTAGTGGCCCATTTTTCAAAAGCTTGCAAAGTCATTTGTGAGTGCAAGGGAATCTCATCTCTACGCGACTGTCTTCCCATCATTTGAAAGACATCACAAGCATGAAAATACTCATGTGTGTCATTGTGCATCATGGGCCACTATAAACCATCTCGTAAAATATTCTGTGTGGTTTCTTTTCCTGCATATTGACCTCCTGCAACCCCTTCATGGGCCTTAGCTAATATATCCCATCTTTTTAATTCCAACACATACCTTCTTAGAACTTCATCAGCACCCAATTTTTACAATTGACCATGAATCAAAGTAAATTCATTTGTGCGCGTGACCAACTCTTTCTTATGTTTCATCATATATTTCATGGGTGTACTTACAGTGTTCAAAAAATGAATGATATCTACAAAGTTATCATCAAATATTTTTATGGAAAATAGTTGTGCATCTGGTAAATCGTCTTCCAAGCTAGTTGCCTCTTCTCCACTTTCAAGTGTGACAGATGGTCTGGCCCAGAATTCATTCTCCTGGGTTTCACTATTACTTCAAAGTCATATTCCTAAAATAATAGCAACCATCTGCATATCCCCCCCCCAACACAGGCTTGTTGACTAGGTAATTTAGAGCAGAGTGGTTAGTAAACATCTTAAAGTGGCCTCCCAACAAATAGTGGTGGAAATTTTGAAGTGTGTAGACCATAGCTAACCTTTTCCTCTCTGTGGTTGAGTAGTTACTCTCCGCACATGAAAAGTTCCTACCTGCAAATGCAATAGGGTGGTTAATCTCTATGTCTCTTGGCTACACTAAGAAAACTCCCGACGCAATGTAGGAGGCATCAACATGTACATGGAATTCATTTTTGCATTCAGGAAAGACCAATATGGGCACATTGACCATCTTCTCCTTAAGCAATTCAAATCTCTTCTAGCAGTCTACATCCGAGAAAAATGAGGAATCCATATTTAGCAACTTCTCCATGTGTGTGGTTATCAATGCATAGCCTTGAATGAACTTATGATAATACCATGTATGCCAAAAAATTTAGTGCAACTATTTCACATTTGCAAGGACTTACAGGTTAATAATAATGGTGATGGTTGCTAGATCCACCATCAATCCTTGCTAACAAACAATATGACTTAGAAATATTCTGAATGGGACACAAAATATACACTTTTTCTGATTGAGCGACATCTGATACTTCCCGTAAGTATCCAACATCAAGTGCAGGCTCGACACATGTTTCTTCAATAACCCAAATACACTATAGTAATCAAAGTATAATTCTAATAATTTATGGATGTATTCTTTGAACACAGCTACTACCACGTGCGAGAAAATATCTGGCGCATTCTTCAAACCCAAAGGCATGACTATGTATTGGAAGGACCCCCATTATGTCGCAAAGGTCATATTGCTTTTATATTTTGTCGTGATTGTTATCTAGTGGTATCTAGAGAAACCATCCATGAATGAGTAGGCCTCATGTTCTCCCACATTATTCGGGATTTCATCATAGAATGGGGTTTGGAATGGGTCATGTATTCAATAATCATTCAATATGCACAGATCAACACAAATCCTTATTTCTCCCTTGGTTTTCTTGTCGCACACCACCATAGGGCTCACCAATTTTAATTCTTCCACTGATTCTATGATCCCTATAGCAACCTTTTTCTCCAATTCTTATTTGACTTTCTTCTTATATTTGGTATTCAACATATATGGGTGCTGCTTCACAAGTCATGCATCCGGTTTCAAGGTGATGTTGACTACCCCAATATCTCCTACTATCCCCTTGAGCTCAAAACATTTCGTAGGAAACAACTCCTGATATTCAGTCAATAGTTCGTCGACCTTACCCACTGTATCATCATCCCTATAATCCCCTATCTTTTCTAATTTTGGTTGTTCCTCTAAGCCAATATTGACTTGTCAAATATTCAGAGGCTTAGTTACATATAGTGACTCAATCATAGGCCCAACAACTGCGCGATGTCCTTCTAATTCAAGGATCGTAATGTTCCTTGGGACTTCATTATATTCAACTGACAAATTTTGAAAATTAACGATGTCCTTTATATTTGCATCCTATGCTGGAAAGGCATGCTCCACCATCAATTTTGTGGTTTCAAATATGACTCCTTGAATATCCTGTAGTGCCTCATCCAAGAATTCAAACCCACTTTCAAAACTAAGGGTCAGGATAAAACTTTCTTTCACCACAGTCCACTTAGTGGTTCCTCGTCGCAGCTCAATTTCTAGGTACCAGACTGTAGGCACCTTCCCTAAAGTGTGGATGAATATATGCACCCATTCTAGCTTGGTATCCTTGCCCATGCTTTAGTCTATCTAGCCAAATGTTTATGTGGATTTCGTTCTTCGGAATAGGTCTCTCCCATTCTGGTTTCTGGATGCTCAAATCACAGACGCATCATGCAGGTTCGTTCTTACGAGTTAGCCAATTTTCCTTTGTGTGTCTCCTACGAATGTGTTGTGGTTGAGCGTTGATCCAAATGGAAAGTGGCCTACACCCGTGGTATTCATCCACCCATATTATTTATCGTCACATGGTATTTTAAGTGACATCTATCCATGGTATTAATCACCCACGGTAGGTAGCCACCCATGGTATTCATCCACACATGGAATTTACCCATGGTATTGTAAATGGCATCCACCCATGGTATTGTAAGTGACATATGACCATGGTATTCATTCAACCATAGTATTCATTCAAACATCGTATTTACCCACCCATAGAATTTACCTGTGGTATTGTAACTAAAAAATGTTATAAGTAACAAGTCGGATATTATAAAACGAGATATTTTCCACCACAATGTAGCTTCTATAGTTATTATTTGTTTTAATAAAAATATTCATTTTATTTTTATTTATTGTGCGTTCTCTCTTTTTTCTCGCATTCTAATTTTACAGATCTTGCCTGATCCATTTCAATTTTTTAGATCTTGGATGCCTCCCCCCAAGATCCAGATCAGTGGTATCAAATTCAGGTTATGAATCCATCAGAATAAGGGCTTGAATAATATTTCAGTTTCAACTTTTTTCATTCATATTTATCAAACTCCATGAAAGTTCCACAACCTCCATGGAGCAGTTACTTGGGCAAAGTGGGAAGAATTCTTGGTTTCTTCTATTTTTTGCTGGATTTTTTTGAGCAGTGAGTTTTTAGAGAAGATATGAAAGTATTATCTGGACGTCGGCTCTCATGTCATTTTTTGTAGTTTTTAGTGCAAATATTCAGAGAAATTATTATAGATCTGATCTCCCCTTGAAAAATTACCCAATTTCAAAAAATAAATCGGTCGAATCAGAGTTCGACCAAGAGGGAGTTATCATTGATTTAAAATCAACGGTTTTTTTCAAAATTGTTTTTAGAACAAGACAATTGCAGTGCAAATATGGGCTTCCAACATCTCCAAACAGTGATATCAAACACATGGGAAGATGAAGAATTATCATTCTACTTCCAAAACAAGTTATAATATTTTTTTTGAGTTATATTGACCGAGTTATGCCCATTTTAATTCTGGAGCAACATTCAGAACGGGTTCCATTTGGAGAAATTCTCTCCCACCATGCTTTAGTAGGAAACTCCTTCACATTCGTTAGTTTCAGCATAAGAGCATTCAACTTCAGTTCTTTAGAGACATGCCCTCCCACCCTAGGTGATGTAGGCACCTGCTACCTCATCAACAGTCAACATCACAGTTATGGGTCATTTGCACAAAATCCTTCTCATCAAAGTCCATTTTCTAGGCCGCACATTGTTAGTATCATAGTTGCTCACAATAATTACAGGGTATATCTATCCTCGGATCTTCGTTTTTCATGATTTTGGGTCATCCATAAAACCACACTTCATCGAAGTCCATTTTCTAGGCCACACACTGTTAGCATCACAATTGGTCACAAGCATTATAGGATATCTCTATCCTCGGATCTTTGTTTGTCATGGTTATGGGTTATCCACAAAGCCACACTTCATCGAGGTCCATTTGCTAGGCTGCATATTTTGTCACAAGAATTACAAGGTATCTCTATCCATGAATTTTTGTTTGTCGTGGTTATGGGTTAACCACACAAAACCCTTCTCTTCAGTAGCTCTTTATATTCAACAAAGGCTTCTTAGGAGGGAACTTCATGCAATGGGGACAATTTCTTCTTAAGGAGGGTGGAATGATCCAAATAGAAAGTAGCCTACACCCATGGTATTCATCCACCCATAGTATTTATCCACCCATGCTATTGTAAGTGACATCTATCCATGGTATTAATTCACCCGTGGTATGTAGCCACCCATGGTATTCATCCACACATGGAATTAACCCATGGTATTGTAAATGACATCCACCCATGGTATTCATCACCCATGGTATTTATCCACCCATGATATTGTAAGTGACATATTCCCATGGTATTGATTCACCCATAGTATTCATTCAACCATGGTATTTACCCACCCATAGAATTTACCTATGGTATTGTAACTAAAATATGCTATAAGTAACTAGATGCATCTTGTAAAAGGAGAGATTGTCCACCATAATGTAGCTTCTACAGTTATTATTTGTTTTAATAAAAAAAATATTCGTGATTTTATTTATTGTGTGTTCTCTCCTTTTTCTCGCATTCTAATTTTTCAAATCTTGCCAAATCTGTTTCAATTTTTTAGACCTTGGGGGCCTCCCCCCAAGATCTGGATCAAGCATAGCACTATATCAAGTGCTTGGACCCTTTGTGCTTCTGGAACAAATTTTTCAAGTTCTTCTAAAAATAGGTTAAAAATAGTCAGACCATCATAATAAGGCAATTCTCGTACCTCTGAGAATATGCTTGAAGAGCTTTTGTCACCCGATTGCAGTGCAGCGTCGAGACTTGATGCAACCAGTTCTGCTAGCTCTCTAGTCCCTCATCTAAATCTGAAAATCAAGAGCTATCCTTCTCCCAGTTGATTATTCCATCTGTTTTAAGGTTGATCCAGTCTTCATCCCACACAATCAACTTATAGATATGATCGACATCATCATCTGTGTACACTGGTTCTGTATATCTTTCTCCTTCTGCCAGATCTAGGGGGACCACAACCCTGGTTCCATTATTCTCAAACACCATACTTTTGTGCTTAATATTGATGATTACACCATATATATAGCCCAATATAAACCCAAAAACATAGGATAGGGATCAATATCATCAAAAATCTATAAAACTTCAAAGTCTGCGAGTACCCTTACTCCCTCGATATCTACTACTACTTGCAAGAGCCTTCCTAGTGGGATAATATTTTGTTGATTTTCCATGTGCAACTAGATATTAGACCACTCCAACTTAGGTTCTCCCATTCGATGCCAAGTTTTCTTTGGTAAAACATTCGGATTAGATCCTAAATCCAGAATGACCTGATCCATCTTGTATGCCCCAATCTGAGCAGTCAAGCGTATTACCCATATAGTTCTTCTTTTATTATTATAAATCTTATTAACAACCTTCTGCTCCATCCCAGGTTGTTCTTTCTCTGTTCAGTTTTCTATTAACACTTGGAGGTTCTTGATTTCCTTCTATTGGACGGATAAGTCATTCTTACTAACAAGACAGACCTCCCAAGTGTCCTATGGACAACTAGCAACAAAAAGCCAAACAAAAACTATTTTCTCTAGATAATATTTGATTCAGAATTAGCTACAACATAGGTTTTGAATACCTACCTGTAGTCCAGTGCTATTCATAATGATCTTCTTTCCAATTGCTTGGAAGATTCATCTTCAAATATCTGCATTCACAAACATGAAAAAATAAATTAATAGCACCTGTATAATATAAACTAATTCACGAATAATATATCTATCAATATGATCAAGGAATTCAGGAAACAAGATAATTAATTAACTAACTAATTTATAAAACATGATAAACAAGCTACTTAATTAATGAACTCATTGAGAAAATGGGATTCATTTGTATTATCTTTGATGAAGAAAGAGCCTTACAACCATGTCTGCCTTGATGTCGTACAGGCCTTCCTGGGGTCCGGAACAAGCATTTCCTTTACTCTAACAAGATTTTCACTCTCTTAGCTAAAATTCACATGGGTGTGTAATCATTCCAACATAATGATCAGTTAAGAGAGTCTAAGTTTCTACAGCATTTCTCCTCAAAAAAATCTCAAATTCTAACTCCCCTTGAGGTTGAACTATGGCCTCAATTTATAGGAAAAGAGAAGAGGTTATAGCTCCACATAAGAGGAGATAGAATGCTCTTTTGAAGGGATTGAACTCCCTAAACCAAGGAGTAGGCTCCCATAATGGAGGAATGAACATACATGATAGGAGCGAACCTTCGACCATATATTTTATTCTAGAAGCTTCTCGATTTGACTGTTGGGCTTCTAAATGTTACTTTCCGCCTTCATTTTACCTTTTACAGGGGTTCACACCTTTAATGAAGCAAAAGTGCATTTAGCTCCACATGATTTAGAGCAAAAAGGTACGGCACCGCAGGCAATGTTAAGAGAAAGTGTGGTACAAGTGTTTTTAAGACTTTTATGAGCTTTTCTCTCAATTTCAAGGCTTGATTTTAGGAACTTTGATGTTGTAGACTTCTAAGGGAGTAATATATGAATAATGATGAACCCTTATAGACACTAAAACGTCATGGTGACAAATTTTAGTGTAAAAAATTTCCCCCTAAAGTGCGAAGTCTGAGAGCATTCGAAGAGTGATGTGGTTTATCATTTCAAGGATTAGCCTATGGACACCCCATTTGGAATCCTGTAAAAACATTCAATGCAAAACATACATACATACATACATACATACATACATACATATGTATGTATGTATGTATGTATGTATGTTTTGCATTGTATATATATATATATATATCATCACTGAGGTAGGCATTCCCATACTCAGATCAAAAACCAATTAAACTTGTTCTGATACAACAATGATTTTAATATTACATCAATAGTGTAGACACAGCATGGACGCAACCATCTGTAATGAATAGTCTAATTCATAATGAATAATAAAACTCCTCACAGCCTGGATGGTGGAAACTAGATCCAGGGTCTTGATTTCTGCTTCTCGAACTAGTACGATTCTATCCATGCGATTAAATGTGTCAAAGTCGAACATGGTAGAACCCACTTGATTACCAGTCAATGATGTGAAATTTTTAACAAGTGTGATATAAACCACCAATAATGACAATGGCTCTCAAAGTAATCAGTACAATCCATGAAATGTGAATAACTGATCTGAAGTTGAACAATTCACGAAGTCATTTGATCAAAGTTCAATGATGCAACCTGTCGTCGAAGGCGAGAAACCTGCCATTAAGGCATGCAGATTACAAGGTACTGACGGATTCTAGATCAACTTCCTAGATGATGAGCTGTCATCGATATAAAGTGATCTATCGTAAGTAAGCTCACGACATGAAACCATAGATCAAGTTTTGAAGAAATTTTTTCAAGGATTGACTCAGGGATGGTCAACGTGAATGGAGACAAATGTTTGCAGATGAATGGTTTGTTTGACTGTCATCTTAAACACATAACGACACTGCAGATGGTTTGGTAACATTTTCCCTAAGCTAATACCCAGAAACCGGCTGAAGACCTTCAATGTGGTTTGATTAACTAATAGGCAAAGGATTTTCCCAACCCAGGTAGAAGTGTGACAAAAGTGTCATGTTCAAGAATGGTATATTGATTTTAAATCAAAGTCTAACAAATGAATTCGTTTTCTCTTTTTCCCCAACCATTTATGGAAAGTACCTCTTTATTTTTTACAAGCTTGAGGAGGATAACATTTGCTTGTTTATAAGCTCATCCTTCAGATGAGTCCAACTTAGTTTAAAATAAAACCCTAAGGAGTGGTCCGTTCATATTTGTAATCAACAGGTCCTTTACTGTTAAATTTGAATGAGTATAGTATAGGAGAAACTCGGTGTTTTTCATTTTTAGGGAGTCAAAAGAAAAAAATTAAGAAAACTCCATGGGTGTTATTTTTCATAATTTTAGTCTCTCAGGCCCGAAAAAGGATAAACTAATGTAGGAGAGAACTCTATTGACCATGATTATTCAACGTATAAATTTTTCATAAATAGTACATTTCAGTCTGGAAAAGGGGTAAACTTATACTGAAGGGACGACTGTTCATTTCCTTTAACAAGTTCGAATAGTCAAGTACTCGGAAATATTTTCATATTTAGAGAGTCTGAAAAGGGCTAAAAATAGGACTCCATGGTTTCGCTTTTTAATAAATTTTTAAGAGCCCGAAAAAGTGATAAAAGTATACTCTTCTTCAAAAATGACCATTTCACCTAAAAATTCCGGTATTCTGCACAAAAAATAAAAAAAATAAACGTACATTTTTTTAATAAAATAAAAATATTTTGAAAAACCATCTCTTTAAAGTGAAAAATAAACAAAATTAAATTCCATTTATTCGAAAAAAATTATAAAAAGGAGTTTTCCAAATTCATTTTTACCGTTTGAGTTCAGAGTGAAAATTTGAGAGCTTTCGGAAAAAAAATGCTCTAGGGAAGATTCCGGACAAACTGATCGTTCAAATCGAAAACCGTCTACTCCAGGTAATCCACATTCTCTTTTCCTTGCTTTTCATCCATTCATTTCCTTAATTTAGGGTTTAAAATTCATTTTTGGGGAAGAAATAGGTTCAAAATTATGCTCACAGGGGTCCGCAAGTAAGACACATGGTACCTTCGAACCCCGACATTTTCTTACAAAGAAAAATGTCGTTGTCCCGCACTTTTAGTACAGAGCCCATGCGTAGCTATGCACTGTCTCTAAAAAAAAGTGAGGGGGCACTATGAAGAATTTTAAAAAACATTTTCTCTCCAATTTACCTAAAATTTTATTTTTAAAATGATTCTAATATTTCATTTTGTTCATTGTAGGATATTGACAATGCTTATCTGGTGGGAATGTGAACACGAGGAGGTGGATGAAGCTGCAATGATTCATCCACCTACATTACAAGTTTTGAGAGCATGCGAGTTACTAAAATTCTGGGCTATCAACATCATGAGAGCCCAAGTAGACCTTCTCACTTGGTTGGTAAACAAGTGGGATGTACAGGACCAGTGTTTTGTGATTGGAGGCAACTGGCTTGAAATTGAGCTGGAGGACATATACTTTTTGACTGGTTTGTCGAAAAAAGACGAACCACTTTCTCTATTTGGGGCTAGGCCAGGTGGCCAGTCCGTTGCTAGACTGCAACTAGAGTTTTGCAATGATGAGGCCGATCCTAAAGACAAACGGATTGATATCAAAACCATTATCCATCCTGAGTTGAAATTAGTTTCATTTACCATAACCAGGTTATGTGGAAGTGTAGCTTTGCATGTTTCTACTGGATCTCAAATGCGGATTGTAGTGGACTGTTTCTAAGACACCATATTCAATTGTTGCAAGGCAGTGTTGCCTAATATCAAAGGCCAACTAACTAGATCAAAGAACAGGAAGTTGAATAACTTTAGATATGGATCTATTGTAGTTAATTTTTCTCTATAGAGGATTCCTCTACTAGCTCCGCAACATATTCCAGTTGATCATGGTAGAGTCCAAGAGCCTTGGATGGTTCGATGGGTTGCCTTGTTGGCTCGTCACAGCGAGGGTATAGAGATTGTTCGATTTCCCTCGGCCTATTTCCGTTGGTTACAACAACAACTCTTCATTATAGAAGACTTACCTTATGCCGAGATGGATTACAGTGATGATTAGGATATACCACTTCCTCCGGGAGCTTAGTGGGATAAATTAGGTAAGAACCATTTTTGACATGTTCTAAACTCTAATTTTTATTTTGTTTTTTAAATCGTCCAAAACTGATAACAAAAATTTCAAATGCAGATGTGGGTCCTCATCGACCATTCACTCTCCGCCCCTTCGAGAGGAGGTAAAGGGATACATCTACAGCACCACCACCACCACAGGATCAGAAAACAGAGATCCTTATTGATTTGAAACACCATTTGGAGCGACTAACTATGGACATCCCAAAGACTACCATAGACGACATTCCACTTCGCTTGCAGATATATGTCATTGGGGTTTCTAGACCATTCAGGATATTCCTGAGCAGGGTGGCACGAGCTGTAGTATATTATCATGATAATTACCACGGATAGTGGATGATCGACTGTATAGACTCATATCATTTTTTGTATCACTTTTTTCCCGATCATAAGGCGTTTTGAACCTATGATCAAGGATGATGTACTATTTTTTTGAAACACTGCTCTATGCTATGATATACTACTATTTCCAGTTACCTATCCAATATGTTATCTAATTTTATTTTGATTTACTTATTTCATTATCGCAAATGTCTGCTTATAACACTAGAAGCTATTGCATCTGCTAATGTGTTTAAATTTCTTGGAATGTGTTGATACTCACTATAATCAAATTCTCGTTCCAAGAGATGAAATTTCAAAAATAATCTTAAAAACACTGGGTTTCTAATTTCATAAACTCGATTTAATTGTAATACAACCAGCTCAGAATCTAACCTAACGATCAAACTCCGAATTCCAAATGAAATGGATTCAGACAATAACTAAATAACTGTGCTATATTCTGCAATATTGTTCATCATTTGACCGAGGCTTACCCTATGCATAGATACTAACTCATCAATGGGTGAATAAATAACCCAGGTTGCGGAATAAATGTTTCGTGTACTATGAAAAGCGCCATCAGCAATACCGATGTATGTTTGAAAAGACATCGACATATGCAATATCAAGAGTAATCCAGATAAGCAGGAATAGTAGTAAAAGCACACTTAATCTAGGCACACGTTTCTAACCTACATCACACCAGCTGTAAAATAACTAATATACTGGAACAATCTCCACACAAGAGTCATGCGTAATATCTCTTCAAATAAAGCCCATTTCTGGGTTGCCTAAAGAGACCCCGTCAAAATCAATCAATTCATAGGCCCCTTTTTCAAGATTTTGCTTGAAAATATAAGGACCATGCCACATGGGTTCGAATTTCCCAGCCCCTAGCTTATCGTTAGCTTGATCATATACCAAAACTAGGTCTCCTTCTGAAAAAATATGGGGTGTAACACTTCTATCATACTGAGCTTTCATTCGTTTCGCATGAGTCTCGGTAGCTAATGCAGCGGTGCGCTGATTCTCATCCAATTGACTCAAGTTTCTCCTCTCCAGAAGTGGTTGGTAGTAACTCTATGGCTAGTTGGAGTGACGATATCTCACATTCAATCGGTAATACCGCTTCTAAACCATACACTAGTTGAAAAGAGGTAAAATCTGTCGATGTTTTTGCTGAGGTCCAATATGCCCAAATTGCTAAAAAGAGCATGGTATGCCAATTCAATTTATGAATTCCAATTATTTTTTTGATCATGGGGACTAAAAATTTATTAATCGCTTCAACTAGACCATTAGCCTGTGGATAATATGGTGTAGAACTATCATGGCGCGGGCCAAGTTCGTCAATTAGCTTGGTCATCATGATGTTTCGAAAACAACTCCCATGGTCAGTAATTATCGCTTGGGGTACACCAAAACAAGCAATCACATGATTGAACATGAAAGTAGCTGCATTTTTTCCATCTGCCGCAAATGTAGGCATCGCCTCGGCCCCTTTGGTAAAATAATCTACTCCTAGAATAATATACCCATGCCCCTCGGCCGAGTGAGGGTTACATATAATGAATTCAATGCCCCATTTTGAAAAAGGACCAACAACAATTATAGGGTGAAGATGAGCGAGTGGTGCACACATATTTCGATCGAATATTTGACAATTATGGCATTTTCGGACTGCATAAATACAATATTTGAATAAGGACAGCTAAAAATAACCAATTCACAATATCTTTTTGGCTATGGCATACCCAGACATATGACCACCACATTCTCTAGAGTGATAGTCATTTAAAACCTTTTCAGCTTCTTCATGTGTGAGACAATGCCGAAAAATAAAGTCCACACCACGAGGGTATTGTGTGTCGCCAACAATATAATATTGTTGAGACTGGAAACAGATTTTACGTCATTGTGACCATGAAATTTTGGGCCGAAAATATTGGGTATGAAGATAAACAATGATATCTCCATACCAAGGATCAATGGTACTAATAAGAAACAAGGATTCGTCCGCGATCGGTTGTTTTGCCACAGTTTCTGTATGAATACATGGGAAATCACACATAATTTCAGCAAATATCAATGATTTCTTTGATTTGGGTTTTTCAAATTCCAAGTCAAACTCCTGTAGGATAAAAATCCATTTGGAGTATTTTCCCTCTAGCAATTGTTTGGTAAAAATATACATCATACGGTTACAATCAGAAATCACTATTGTTTTGCGTAAAAGTATTTAATGATGAAACAGTTGGACAGCTTGAACGGCTGCCAAGGCCAATTTCTCCACATGTGAATATTTGATTTCAGTCGGATGTAAATTACGACTAAGATATTAAATCACATGTTCACCATGAAATTCATCTTCCTAAACTAAAACCATTCTTGTCGTGGAATTGGAAGCGGCGAGGTACAAAAATTAATCCTGGTTGTAATTGGGAGGATGCAGTAATGGTGCATGGGTCAATTCATTTTTAAGAGCATCAAAAGATCGATCACCGATCTCGTCCCAAAATAAAGGAATATTCTGTTTCAAAAACTTGGTGAAACCTTTCATTAACTCGACGTAGTTAGGAATGAATCGACGTAAACAGTTTGCTTTCCCTTGCAAACTTTGTAGTTGGCGAAGCGTAGAAGGAGGAGGTAAATTGATGATAGCCTCAACCTTCAATGGATTGACACAAATGCCTACCTTTGAGACAATAAATCCCAACAATCATCTAGATTGTACACAAAAAACACATTTGTGAGGATTCATACGATTCTTATAATGCCTACATCATATAAAAATGGCTGATAAATGAATGATATGATCTGCTCTGTGCGAGGAATGAGTAGGAAAATCATTAAGGTAGGGTTGCACAATGTGTTTAATGTCATGAAATTCATAAGACATTGCCCTTTGAAAAGTGGCGCCATCGTTCTTAGGTCCAAAAGGTAATTTGCGATAAGAAAAAGTACCCCATGGACAAATGAAAGTTGTTTTAGGTTGATCTACAGGGAGTATGTTGATTTGATTGTAGTCGAAAAATCCATCCATGAACGAAAACATTTCACTTCCAGCACAATCGCCAATAATTTGATCAATATAAGGGGTTGGATAGTTGTCTTTTGGAAAAGCTCGATTTATATCCCTATAATCGATACATACTCGTATTGTTCCTTGTTTTTTATTGACAGGAACGATATTAGATACCCAATCCGTTAACAGAATTGGATAAATAAAACCTGCACGAAGTAATTTTTCAACTTCTGCTTTAATAGTGGCAGCTTTTTGTGGATGTATCTAACATAATATCTGTCTGAGGGGTTTAGCATCTAGGTATGTCATAATTTCATGAACAAAAATTGACGAATTGATTCCTGGAATTTCTTCATATGACCAGGTGAAAATGTCACGAAATTTTTGAAATAGGGCTTTATATGCTTGGATTTCATCAGTCGTACAAGAAGCACCTATATGAATGTTTTCAACAAATTCGGGTTTTACTGAAATGTCAATGGGAACCTTTGTAGAATTTTTTTCTAAATTCAATTCAGAATTAGAAGATGAGAGAGGATTCTGAGGTTCTTTAATGTAATCAGTAGTAGAAATGGAGGAAAATTCATTCTCAAAATGATCGAGATTAGGTAAAAAAGAAGACCTATGATGAAGATCTTCCCATGGTAATTCAATGACAGACAAGTATTCATGAATATGTTCATCAGTATTGAATACGTGTTGAGAAAGATCTGGAATTAATGTCGAAGTTTAGCTCGATATTGAAAGTGACTCCTCATTGATCACATTCACTAGATCAGATTCAGTTGAAGGAGTATCATAAAATGACTGTACTACCTGATATGTTAACTCAAAAGGACTCAAAGGCATCGTGCCATTGAAAGAGTCCAGTTCTAATTCTGAAGGTACTATCTAAGGATCATCAAAGTAAATAGTACTTGATGTAATTGTATTGATGTTAGTAATAGGAGGTGGTACGTTAGGAGTAGGCAGGGAAAAAGTTCCTAGTAAAGCCGAATCTTTAAGCAAACCTACTCTGACATCCTTATAAGGTATAGTCAATTTTCCGATATGCTAGATGCTATCAATAGAGGCTGGGTCAGATGAATAATATGAGAGCTGATATATTTTAACAATCTTTCTTTTATGTGGAAACATGATGAGACAAAATATTGACGATACAACAACAGTCATGATGTAAGACCAACTACAACCCAGGAGAAGGTTGTAATCCAGAGGGGCGTCAACCACTTCCACATCCAAATTAATGGCTTCTCCTTCGACCTCTATTGGTAGATCCTGTAAAATACCATAGGCTGAAAACCTCTTCCATAAAAAGCTTTGAGGATAGTCAGAGAACCAAGTTATTTCCAACATTTTAATGACATAATACACATAGAAGCCCCTTCATCAACAACAGTACGAAATATACATTTGTTTTATACTATTACCAGAATTTGAAAAGCCATTTGATGGGGTAGGTGGGGTGTAAAATTCTCTAAATCAAGGTCATGACGTTCGAATCCTAGAGTTCTATGGATCTTAAGGCTAACAATAGTAATTTTCTTTGGGTTGGGCATGATTTCAGCACTTCCAAAGCTGACATTGCTGAAGGGGAAATTGCCAAGTCTTCAACAATATTGTAATTCTGAGCAGCTCTCGCATGTGGATTAAAAGTTGATTTACGAAGTACACCTTTAGCAGGCAGTTTGATTACTAATTCAGGATTTTTTTTCTTGATCTGTAGCGGATCAGAAACTGAGGGAGATGTAGTTCATGCTGAATTAGAACTTTCTGCTTCTTTACCAGGATTTTTACTATCGTAATCTTGCGATCACGTCGCAACCATGAAGATATTATCTAGCGCATTTGAGGAAGATCCAATCATGTTAATATCTTGAGGAGGAAAGGGATCCTTCAAGATAGCAGGTATGGGTGAACCCCTAACAAATTTCGATACCTCGGCTCTATGCTGGCACTCTTTTGTAAAATGATCCTCATCACAGATCATACAAGGATAACAAGGTTTTCGTTTTTCATCAGTTGGTTCATTTTTATCGTTTTTATCTTTTGAAGATTTTTTGTTTTTATTCTTACCTTTCTTATTACCACATGTTTTAGGTTTGGTTGTAGATTTTTATACAACATGAATATCAGCGGAAGTTTCAACGGAATAATCTCCTTTCAGTGAATTGGTTAAAGTGATAATAGGAGAAGTCGTCTTGGAAGATTTCTTCTTACTCTTACAAGTGCTAACAAAACCAATTACACTGTCAACGGCATGAGAGCTAGAAGGAGTTGTAGTTAATTGACCAGGTCTTGGTAAATCAGGGATTTTATTATACAAAGTACTTGACTGTGTATATAGAAGGTCAAGGTACTGAGCCTAAGCAATGAGTTTCTCTTCTGTAACAATGCCTCCTTTGGCCACATCTTCAGTAATTTTGGGGAATAATGATTTGATAAACCATTCAGCTAAAATTTGATCTAGAATAAAGACCTTCACTAAACACCTGCTACGTCTCCATTCATGAATGTGATCGGATATGTATGTAGACGTAGATTGTTTTAATGAAGTCAACAATTCCATGCCATTGTCATATCTGACATGCAACTAAAAATGGGTTGAGAAAGCAGTAGCTAGTGCATTAAAATTATTAAATGAGCCTCATGGTGATTAAATGTACCATTTGGAAAGTAAACCAATGAGAGTTCTTTGAAAAATATGCAATCGAATTGAATCATTGATTAGTGAATTGGATGCACACCAGAGGTGATAAGTCATAACGTGATTAGATGGGTCCTCTCCTGAATTACCGTCAAACTTTTGAATATCACTAGGCAACTTGTTAGGCATAGGCGGCCAATATGGAAGATAAAATATAGGATCATTCATAAGGCACAATAGATCAGGTAAATCTAAAGTTTCTATAAATGGTAACTGATGGCTAGGGTCTTGATAACCTTGTGTGATCAAACCAGTTCCAGGAGGAGGATATCCAAGATATCCTAGAATTGGATGTGCATTGGGAATCGTGAAACCTCCTAGATAACCAAGATTAACAGGACCATACTGGGGTTGTTGAGGTATTTGATAAGTATACCCAGGATACGGTTGATACTGATAAGCTGGATTTTGTGTAGCCTGTCCAAATTGATATTGTCCTTGGTACGGTTGATAAGTAAATTGTGGTTGACTAGCGACAATCGTACTCGTACCAGCTTGTCCTGTAGGAAGCTGGGTCATAGTCTGAATTGTAGGTCTTGACTGTGGCACAGATACTTGAGGAATTTTCACCGATGCAGGGATAGAAGAAACAGGAGCTGCAGATACTCCAGAAATAGGTGTGGTAGGTTGAAAAAAAGTTGCAACAGCAGCAGAAGTTTAAGGCGAAGTTCAAGGTGTACTAGGCCCATGCTACTCAAGAGAACCAGGTGCAGAGACTTGAATGAAAGGTTGGACAGGTTGCTGAGTTGGACCACAACCTATGGGTTGTCCAGGTTGACTAGGTAACTACACATTGGGTTGCATATTCTGTTGAATTTGAGATGGATCCCACACCATATTCATTCCAGGGTATTGACCCATAGAAGGTTGTGCATATGAAGGACCATAACCTAGTTGAATGTAAGTTTGATCATTGACTGGAAAAGCTCCAGTTCATTGTAATAATGGTTGATCGGAAGGAGGTTGGAAACCTTGATTTGGGTACTAACCTTGAGGCATGTACTGAATCTAGGGTTGATATTGACCCTGAGGAAGAAACTGACTTTGGGGTTGATATTGACCGTGAGGAATAAACTGATTCTGGGGTTGACCATAGGGTACGTACTGTCCCTGAGGTTGATATTGACCTTGAGGTATGTACTATCCTTGAGTTTGTTCCCCAGGCAGGTAATATTGTCCTACAGATTGACCTGGTAAAAAATTACCCTGAGGTTACCCTCCGGGCGGTAATTGACTACCTTAAGATTTCCCCCCAGGTGGTAACTGACTTCCTTGAGGTTGCCTCCCAGGCGGTAACTGACTTCCTTAAGGTTGAGGATTTGGAATATTGCCAGACATCATAAAAATTTGTTCTGTGTTCAACGTTTCAATGTTTGTTCCATTTTTACCAGATGATAACACTTATTCAATTAGTTGAGGAGTTTCCCCTGGGAAACTACCAGAGAGCGACTGGTATCCCGAAGGAACAGATGGACCACCATATAAAAACGTTTCCAGATATTGAGAAAACATAGATGACTCACTCAACATAGTTGATGAAGGATGGTAACCTCTCGGTGTAAGGTAGAAAGGAATTTGGGGTGGTGAATAAGTAAGACCTACGTTTTGTAAAAAATTTGTCAATGATAAATACCAAGCATCAGTTCTAAAAGGACTGTAGAATATTGGTTCATGCTCCCTAAGATTTAAATTTTCTTTGGTTTCGGGAAGAATTACGTCTTCATCTGGACCAACAAGTTCTTCAATACATATGAGATCAAAAGGAAGGTTTTCAGTAATGTGATGTCTTACCTTAGGTGAATCGGGATTACTAGAAGTTGGAGTAACAAATGTTGAAGATGGTTCCAACACAGTAGGTTTAGTGTCTAGCTCAAAAATTTCAGGTTCTTCAGCTAATTCACTGGTTGGAGAAACAATGTAAGTAACTTCGGAAATTGAAATTGGCTCTTGAATATATTCTTCTGTTTTTGATTGATAATCAAGATGAGTAATTATGGATGATTCTCCTGGTTCTGTTGATCTAATTCTAATGGCACTATGTGGTACCAGAGCTCACAACCCTTCAAGTTGGCTTGGTGTATACTCAGGGGGTTTCCCCTGGAGTCTACGCGATTGTCTTAGTAATTCAGCCACGATTACAAATTTATTAATCACATGAAATCAAAGAAAATTTCAATGAAAATTTTTAAATTTGCTAAGGAAACAAACAAATGAATTAGATGCCTAAAAATATAGGAGATCAAACCACACACAAGCAGTAAATCCCCACACTAAAAACACTAGTTGGTGATGAAATCCAACATCGTAGTATTTTAATGTAGAAATGGTGGTTGGAACAGTTACCTCGACAACCTGCTTAATGAAACAGACCGGTGCAAGTTTCTCCACTTAAACCATCTCGAGTGAAGATAACCCTCCAGAGAGTCCAAGTGAGTCTAGTCAACCTCTACTCCAGGTACAGTGTGATCTTTCCTCCACTGTCACCCTAGGAAAAAACCATAAATATTATGGACACTAAGGTTACCAACATGAACTAATATACCTAGGGGAACAGTCTACAATCCGACATACGTGCAAGGGCAAAGTAAAAAAGCTCAATCCCCTTGAAGGCTCCTTGACATAGTCCAAAATATACCGACAAGTGACCGCAGGCTCCTCGACAATGGTCTATTCGAGGTTTACCGTTGTTAATACATGCACATGTTCTATCGTTCTCAACGAGATAGAATTGATTATCTCACTGGTTCAGATATGACTTCTTGCTTGACTCCTTTAAGAGGAACTTCCCAGAGAATAAAAGCGAATATTGGATTTTTCCTAGCGCAAGATCGACACTTGTTTTTTTTAATTGTCTTGGAGAGTAAATTACTCCCTACACAAAGACACTAGCCTAAGCTATGTTGGTGGAAAAGAGCCCTAGAAATATAAAAATTACTAGATTAATTTTAATTTAAGCGTTGCTTTTAATAAGTTGTTTCTTAGGAAAATAGGTGTGAAAGTGAAACTGATGATATGTAGTGACCCGACACAAAACACACTAAAAATGCATCTATTATGAGAAACAATTCCTTTCCTTTCAATGAATTCTATCTAAAAGAAAGAGTTGAGAAATGCAATCTTTTAAAACAATTATTTCCTTCAAATAAGAATAAATTAAAAGAAATTTAATTTCATGAGAACTCAAAATGATCAATTGCTCAAAAGAAATCCCTTTATCATTCAAGATCGAAACTACAAAAAAAAAATTCTCCAAAAGAACACTACAATTTCTAGAAATAACACTCAGAACTAAAAAACACTAATTTTGAAATCTAAAAATTATAAAGACTAAATCTGAATTAAAACTTTAAATATTTTTAGGATGTTTTTCTTAGCTTGTTATCTTACTAAGAAATTCTTTGCTTATATCAGCAAGAACTCAAAAAACATCCAATTATGGTTTTCAAAGTGAAATTCCAAATTTATCAACAATTTTTTTTTAAAGATTTGCAAATGATAAAATGGGATCTAAATCTCATAAAGAAATTTCTGCTATGAAGTCAAACTCAAGTATACCAAGGCTTCTAACCTTTGAGTGGGATAAAGACAAAGAAAAAATCACTATAACATGCAGATCTTTAAGAAAATCATTCAAAAATTAAAAATGCTTAAATAGACTCTCAACCAAAGCTTTCTGACAGAAAATACAAGTCTGGGTATACACTGAGAATCTAACAAACTAATCCAGAAAAGAAAATTTTAATATTTTCTAAAAATTTTCACAGGTCCACAGGTTTCAGTGTAAACAGATGTGGTCCCACACTGTTTATACAAGAAAGGAGCAGAGATTCCCACACTATTTCAAAAAGAAAAGTGCGGATACCAAAAAACTAAAAGAAAAATAAAAACTCTAAAATATTTCTCAGGGATTCTACAGGGATAAACTACCCAAGCCATTATAAACCAATCAGAATCAGAAAAAATAAATTCACAAGTCAAAAATAAAAGAAATCAAAGTTCAAGATCCATTCCCCAGTGGAGTCGCCATTTTTTTGGATGGATAAGTCGTTCTTGCTGACAAGACAAACCACCCAAGTGTCCTATGGATAGCTAGAAACAAACAACCAAACAATAACTATTTTCTCAAGATAATATCCGATTCAGAATTAGCTATAACAGAGGTTTTGAAGACCTACCTGTAGTCTAGCACTTTTCATAATGATCTTCTTTCCAGTTGCTTGGAAGAGTCATCTTCAAAGATCTGCATTCACAAACATGAAAAAAAATCAATAGCACCTGCATAATATAAACTAATTCATGAATCATATATCTATCAAGATGATCAAGGAATTCAAGAAACAAGCTAATTAATTAAATAAATCATTGATAAAACATGATAAACATGCTACTTAATTAATGAACTCATTGAGAAAATGGGATTCATTCGTATTATCTTTGATGAAGAAATAACCTTACAAATTTGTCTGCATTGATGTCGTACAGGCCTTCCTAGGGTCCAGAATAGGTGTTTCCTTTAATCTGACAAGATTTGCACTCCCTCAACTAAAATTCACATGGGTGTGTAATCATTCCCACATAATGATCAGTTAAGAGAGTCTACATTTTTGCAGCATTTCTCCTCAAAAAATTCTCACATTTTAACTCACCTTGAGGTTGAAATATGGCCTCAATTTATAGGGAAAGAGAAGAGGTTACAGCTCCAGATAAGAGGGGATAGAATGCTTCTTTGAAGGGATTGATATCCATAAACCAAGGGGTAGGCTCCCATAATGGAGGAATGAACATACATGATAGGAGCGAACCTTCGACCGGATAATTTCTTCTAGAAGCTTCCAGATTTGATTGTTGGGCTTCTAAATGTTACTTTCCACCTTCATTTTACCTTTTATAGGGGTCCACACCTTTAATGAAGCAAAAGTGCATTTATTTTTGCATGATTTAGAGAGAAAAGGTGCAACATTGCAGGCAATGTTAAGATAAAGTGTGGTACAAGTGTTTTTAAGACTTTTATGAGATTTTCTCTCAATTTCAAGGCTTGATTTTAGGAATTTTGATGTTGTAGACTTATTGCACAACAATTTGATACAAGCCTACATGAAATTATTTATCTCTTCATCTCCCCTGATTACATTCATAGACTTTCCTGATGTTGAGGCACCCACCTTTGTGAAATCCTTTTTCACTTCTACAAATGTTTCCTTTTCTCCCTGTAAGTTGAATCCTTGCTTCCTTTCAGGTGATTTTCAGATCGAGATATCAGTATTAGGATTTTTCCCCTTGTTTTCATCAATGGCTGCACCACTCCCAATAACAATATTCACACTTGGTTCTTATTTGTGCAGCTCAACTCTTACCATATGAATATTTTGAGTGGGAGACTGTTGTTTCTTTTCCTGCATTTTTGCAATCAAAACAGGGAAATATTCAATAACATGATCAAATTGTCTATAGTATATGCAATACTGATGTGTTGGATTTGGACATTCGCGCACATAATGACCATGTTTCCATAATTATAGCAGATGAGCTACCCCTTCCTCAACCATCTCCTCCTGCTCTTCCGCATCCTGTACTTTGGAATCCATCATGCCCAGACATGGATTTTGGTGAGGTTGGTTCAGTGTGCATCCTATATAGGTAAGCTCATTCAATCATCAAATCAAAGCTACAACAATGATGCTCATCATGTCCCACCGATGAGAAACATTTACAGAATAGTTGCTTAAGCTCATGGATATATTTACCAATCCTTGAGCATAAATTTTTTGTGTGCATACCCGTTTCTTGACAAATTGTGCATCATAATGTGAGAGTACCACTTGGTCCTTTCGCACTCTTCAGTGGGCTTGGTCCTCCAGTTGTCAAATAGTCATTGAATATGGGGCATTGATCCTTGTGATTCCTAAAAAATTTGCAGCGTATACACCATAAATCTATGCATGCCTCCTTTCCCTTATCCTTGCACAGATTTTGTATTTTTAAGTGCATTGCTTCCAACTGGATTTGGATCTGCTGGGCCCCAACATGCACAGCTGGTATTCGTGAATATTCTAGCTTCATTGCAATATCTACATCTTTGACCTGTGTTGCAATATTATGTTGACTTAGGGGTTGTCGCAGATGTGTAGAAGCATGGAACTAAACCATTCTTTTTGTTATGTGTCATCAATAGTAAATTTTACATCTTCGATTTGTGCTTCAATCATTGATCTGCGTCCTATATGGATTCGTTCAATTCTGAATGAATCTCCTTCAACTCTATTACACATTGAGCCAACAATTTTGGCTTCTTGAATTGTTCCTTTAATGTGGCCTTCATATTATCAATAGTTTCATTAGGATTTTTTGCGACATACCTTATGTACCAATCCAATGCGTGGTCTTAAAAAGAAGTGGCCAACTGAGCTTTCTTAACATCCTCACTATTAACATGCTGTGATGTCCATATAGTGTAAGTAACAAACCAGAATTGGTCTGTGTATTCGTTCCTGATACCATGGAAATTGGGTAACTTTATGGAGGCAGCCATATGAGTGTGTGGTGGTGGAGGTGAAGGTGGAGTGGATGGCTTGTTAGAGTGATATGAGTTTGGGAGTGGCATCAATGGGATCTAAATTATGGCCAACGACCCATGACTATCCTGATCTTGCAATTCCTCTTCTTCAGAGTGAAAAGATTCACTAGAGCTATTGATTTCGTATTCCTTTTCACTGCCATATTTACCTTTGAGAGGGATATAAACAAAACCTTCTTCTAGATCTACTTTGTAATTCCTTCCACTGCTTGTAGTTCGGCCTATATGGGACATTCACTCAATATGACTGCACTAAGTACCCTAGTTTCCCAATATCATTTTAATCCATAGTTTCAAAGAGAGTGGGAACTTACCTCTAGGGCCCTTGAAAAGCCTTCTTTTAGCTTCACAATATGATACAAATTGATCAGTAGCGAATTTAATCACAAATCCACCCAGAACACTATCGATCTAATGATCTACCATGTAGGTTATCTCGTTGCTAGTTTTCTCTAATTGTTGTACCAAATCCGAGGTCCACTAAGTGATTGCTTCATCCTTTGCGCGGGTTTGGAACTTAGCTAGCAGATAAAACCACTTGTGCAACTTGGTTGTAATGGAAGCAAAGAAACTTATGTGGACCTCTCTGTAGATATATCTTTGTGCCTAATCTTCGGTAGATAATTTAGAGCTTCTATTTTCTTGGATCGCAAATTCATGTATCTTCTTATCAATCCAACATTGTAGTTCGTTCTTTGTCACGTACCACATCAACTCTCCCTCAAAATGATCTTGGTCTTGGAAACATAACCATTTTTTTGTTTGAGGTGTTCTGACCCAGGTTCAGAGTAATCGTGCAACCAACAAAACCCTCCAACTACTGGCCCTTTCGGCAGTGATATTCTTATGCATACCAAAGACTCACCCGAAGCAGTATGGGGGGGTGCTGGAACCAATTTTCTACAACTTGAGGGAGCCTTTGATGTGGTAGATCTAATCAGACTTACTCTAGATAATATAACTGATTTGTGCAACCAAAGTTAATGATAACAAATCTAACCCTTTCGCAGCTTGTCACATAATACTTCGATATATTTTGCGGATAGTCGCTAACTATACTTCATTAAGATCTATTTATATAGCATCGACGAAGTATCATGTATAGATGAAATTAACCAATTACATAAGTAAACATGCCACAACAGAACATATTCAAATCTACATGGATTAAAAGATAATATAAGATAGTACATCACATAAGAATCCGGGTTCACCAAAAATTGCTTCTTTATTAATATATTTGTAATTCAGTACAATCTATCTTCTGTACACACAACAACAGAGTCCGCACACAGCCAACAGGAGCCTTTCTACCCACACAAAAACTCAGACTAACAAATATGCATAACCAGACTAATCAAGATTTCATTCATTCATGTCTTCATGTCTTTCCTTGCTCGACTCTTTCATATTTATATTATCAAAATGTACATATACCATGGTATCAAACCATTTTTTGAGACTTCTTGGCTTGAGGGGTCCTAACCCAAGTTCTAATTTTATGGTTAAACCAACAAACCCTCCAACTACTAGCCCTTTTGGCAATGACTTTCTTGCGCATATCAAAGTCTCACCCAAAGCAGTATGGGGGGGGTGTTGGAACAAGGTTTCCGCACCCTGAGGAACAAAATAATGAAGTGGCCCTATGCATATCGGTTAAATACTTGTATCATTCATCAACAGATGTGCACAGTAGAATAAGGCAGAATCACAGACTATGCACAATCCTTAACAGACTAAAACGAAATCACAGATCTCTTGAGCGTAGATAAAGCACAACAGAACGAGATCCAGATCTAAACAATGTGTAAATTACTTTATAATATTTATCAACCATCAATATATATTCATAACCATAACATATATCCTTATGCAATGATGAATAAGAAACACAGAAATAGTGCAATCTTAAATAGAACAGAAACAGTAAACATATGCTCAGATCAATAACACAGTAAGTTTGCCAAAATCTTTCCTTGTATTAATTCAGATCATTTAAATACACATCATAATTACCCTTACACATAATCCTTCTACGCACACATCTAGCAGAGTCTGCACACAACCATGACTAGGTCTCCATGCACACATCTAGTAGGATCTTTTTTACCCAACCCAACAAAACCATTTACAATGTATTACAGATGCATATAGATCATCATCAAGTTAAACTTAACTGAACTTAAGCTACTTTCCTTAGACTCTATTTATCTATTTATAGTATGTCTAGCACACAGATGCTATGGTCTCAAAGCATGGCTTGAGGCCCATAGTTTACCCTTAAACCCATTTACATCAAAATTAGGGACTTTGACTCACCCCAAATCCCCTTGAATCATTCCCGCAGTGCACATTATACAAGACTTATAGAAAATTATATCAAAAGTGCGCCTCAGGGAACCCCGCTCCAATAGGCCCCCAACACAAACATGTGACTCATCCTAAGTCACTGAGGCATCTGCTTCTTGATCTTGGCTTGAAGCATGCTGACAGAAGATTTCAGAGGGAGCACTAATTCCACACTCTATGTTGCAGTGCCCTGCGCTTTATGAGCTAACTTTTCTTTGGTGGGCCCTTGAGTGGCCATCAAGATGTTGCGTCGTGTCCATTGAATAGTCTTAAAAGTGTGAAAGCTAAAGAGACTCCTGAGCCCATGGTTGCAGACATCTTTCCAGTAGTTTTTCCTTCTGACGAAACTCTTCAATCTCTGTTTATATCATCCGGCACTCCTGCATATGCGCTAGGAACTGAGTAAGAACCAAGGTTGATGCCACTTCCTGATCTCTTCAAATTTTTGTTCCTTTCGATGCAATGCAATGCAAAGTTGCTAAACAACTGGGTCATTTTATGTTGATGTCCATAAACTCATAGCTTTATCTAATAGACTGTCACACTAGGTGAATGCAGTAGTGATACTATATCATGCTTGCTTTACCTTGGCTGCTCTTTGGGCCAGACCTCTGGGGGAGTCTCAGGCTGCAACTTGGTTTGCAGATCTATGATTTGTTTCTCGTACTCTATTCTAACTTTCTACACCTCAATGCGCGATTTTTTCAACCCAGCAACCAATCCCTCCAATTTTTCATCTAGAGCAGCTATAGCAAGGACTGTTGGAGCATCATGACAAACTTGATGGATTTTTTCCTCTATTGCAGCGTGCTAAGCTTCAGCTACATGGCATGTTGCTTCGGCTGTTTTCTGCTTTTCATATGCACCAACGGTCTGCTACTGGGATTCCTTTGTAGTGGTGTGAGAAACGGTTTCTCAGTACTAAAGTTCTTTTGCGATCATTGTGTGCATCAAATGTGGCTTCCCTGCAGGTTAAACATAAATATTAATGTTTATATCACCTTGACAGCAGAATTGGCATGCCGATGAGCATCCACATGAATAGTTGGTGTGAAGATTGGTAGAACACAACCATCCCTGGTGGCTAGCAATGAAATTTCTAACCATTGTGTGCCCATGACTTGCATTTTGAACTAGCTTGCCTAATCTACACTCGCTTGTATTGGGCTTACCTTCATCTTCATTTTCTGTATGCCTACCTGAAAAATCTCCAACGTAGTCTTATACTATACCTCCATGTCAGTCGACTGATCCTCTGTCACAAATGTTACTATGTTATCAATTTCGGTCAAGTCATCCTCTGTCAACTTCAAGACCTCCTCTCCGCCTTCTTTCGATCCCTTCCTCTTCTTTATTGACCCTCCAGTAGCCTAATATTCGTGCTTCATTCCCTTGGATTTCTACACTTGGACCTCCTCTAGTTTGTCTTTTGGCACATACCCATTATTCTCTGTCTCTACTTCTTTTTCAAGGTCAATGGTTTCTCTAGTGATAGTTGGTTTTGCTTCTTTCTCGGTCACCTTCTTTGTTGTTTTCACTGGCTGGGTGCTAGTGCGTGGCTTCATAAGTGTGATATGTGTCAACCATACTGGCAGCCATTCTTTCGTTACTCTGATAAAATCATCTTCTGTTACTAAGTAAGGTAATTTGTACCATACTCCTTCCACAATGCCTTTTGTGTGGATGTGCATGTTGTGGAATGTGGCCTTGAAGTCAGCTACCATATTGTACTGATCATATAATGTGGGTGACAGTCACGTCTTTGAGTGTACACCTTGATAGATGGCAACATCATAAAGAACCCAAAAGATCTTATTTTCCCTGGCATGCACTGGGTCTAAAGAGTTCTATAAGGTGGCATAGCGCTCAGCCTCACACATATGAGGCTCAATATTTAGAAATTGTGTGTCTTCGGGGGTCTTCCACCCAATCAGTGAAATTAACAAAAATAAACAAGCATAGTGGAACTTATTTCCTTCCTCTTGTGCTTCGAGCACATTTTCTAAAAATTCCTTGCATAGATATCTGGACTAGTTATAAATAACTCCCTTCTCACATTGTCCAGCGAGAGAAAATATGTACGCGGGCACCTCTTTTGGTTTGCATTTGTGCATCATCTTACAGAACAAGATGAGCACAATGAATAGAATTGTTGTGTCATTTATTTCATCGACCACAAAACCTCATCTCTTCTGTGTGACTTGATCTTTCTTCTTAATCTAGTCTACAATGGATTTCTCCTCAGCTTTTCTGCCAAAATCAGCAATGGGGTCGAATCCTTTATCAGGCAAACCCTTGATCCTATGGATCAAGGCAACATTAATGGAGATGCTCTCTCCCAACCATATCACATCATCATTCACTAGCGTGAGAAACTTTCAAACATAGATGTCATTTATGGGGTTGTTCCCAAAATGAGGGATATGCAATAAGTTTAGCAAGGTTTCCTTGTGCATACCTAGCACCCATCTCTTTGGCTCGAGGTGCATAATGCCTCCTTCATATGTGATTTGGTATAGATACAACTCTAATGCAAGTTCTGGTAATTTTTCTACATCCGCAATGTCCCAATCATCAATTCTTAGCTGCAACACTTTAGCAAACATGTCCCCTTCCATTGGGACATTTTCCGAGATTAGTGGTATTTGAATACTTGCGCGTAGTTTCTCCAGGTCTTTAGGAATTCTGATTGAGGGTTTTTGCAATTAAAAATAGCTTTATGGCCGCAAGAATGGGGCCACTTCAACCATATCTTCCTCTCATTCAAAAAATTTTTCAGGGACCTCGACCATAGGCCTCTTCAACTTCTCAATCGCAATAGAGTGCGGCTTTGGTGTCTTCTCCTGTGGAGATTTTTGGGTACCAAAAGACTACCCATTCTTAGATTTGGAGGGCATAGGTGTTTTAGTAAATGTGAACTTGGGTGCAGTAAGGTCTTCTCTAGGTCTCGTGGGCGTCATATTTCTAGGAATAACGTATCCCAACATTGCTCGACGCAATTCTTCCTTGAACCTCAGATCCAAACTAGACACAAACACAATGTAGGCAGTGGAAATTAGGGAGCTCAGAGCAAATAATTCACTCAAAAATAAAAGGGAACTATTGCGACCACATAGGTCATGTTTATACTTGTGGTGCACCTTCAACAACTCCTTCTTCATTAATGTGTCTCCATAAATGCAAAAAATTCCCAAATATGGTAAAATCCCTTTATTAAATGCAACCTAGATGCTCCCATAAATGGTAATAAATATTTCTTTTATACATTTACTGTTCCAACAACTATTTTTTGACACTTCTGCGACCCATTCAACCTTCTCACGTATCTTTCGCATCTACATCGCACCTATCTACGCATCCGCCATCCCCTCTGTGTAGGTCTGATACTCTAGCCATATAGTCATTTGGTAGGCAGAAGTTCAACCCTGTACCTGCCATTGACGTACCCATGAAGGTAGTCTTTGCTCAATGTGGCCAAGTGCACTGCACCTCCATTAGTGGTTTCCTTAAATGCAGAGGGCCTTAGACAATGCATTTTCAACTTCCCTGGGTGGCGCGCAAACTTTTTGTCATATAGCATAACTAAATCATCTTCTTTGAACACCTTTTTCCTGATATGTCTATCATGCCATTCTTTTTTGCATGCTTTTTGAACTTTCTGGTGATAATTTTCAATAAATAAATCTTCTTCCAAAGCAACCAACTATGACAATTAGTCTTCTAGAGCATCTTCTTCAGCCATATTGGTGAATGATGCAATGCGTAGAATAGGAACAATGAACTCCATTGGCAACACATATTCTTGCCTATATACCATCCCGAAAGGTGTCCTTCCAATAAAATTCTTGTAGGTGGTCCTATATGCCCAGAGAACTGCTGGCACTTGCTCATCCCAATCGTTTTGGTTAGCATTGCACACCTTAGTGAGCGTGGTTTCCAAGATCTTATTGAATGCTCCAACTGCGCCATTAGCCTAGGGATGATAAGGAGAGATATTCTCACAATGCATCTTGAATTATTTTTCCAATGCTTCATTGGTATCATTTATAAAATGCATCCCCTAATCTCTTATCAGAATCATAGGATAACCAAATTGAGTCACAATATTCTCAAATATGAACCATGCAATGGTATCAGTAGTAAAATCCTTCACAGGTTTGGCTTCAGCCCATATAGTAACATAATCCGTTGCCCTAATAATGTAGCGCGAACTACTCTTCCTTCCTGGAGGATTGATAGGTCCCACAAAATCTCTAACCCATTTCTCAAAAGCTTGCATTGCCATCTATGGATGCAAGGGAATCTCATCTCTGTGCGATGGCTTTTCCATCCTCTACCATACATCTGAATGCACGACAATGTGCATAGGCATAATTGTGCAGCATGGGCCACCATAACCCAATGCAAAAAATCTTTTGTGGAGTGGCCTTTCCTACACAATGACCACCGGAAAGCCCTCCATGGGATTCATTTAGGATTGTGCATCTCTCATATTATAGGACATACCTTCGCAAAACTTCATCTGCACCCATTTTTTTCAACTGTGCAACAATAATGGTGAAGTCTGTTGTGCGTGCCATGAGACATTTCTTTTGTTGAACTATATATTCCTCAGGCGTGCATCCAGTAGTCAAAAAATGAATGATATTAGGGAAATTTTCGTCAACCACCTTTATCACAAACAACTATGTGTCTGGAAATCCATCTTCCAAGTTTGTAGGTTCTTCACTTGTTTCAATGCATGGGAATTAGTCTGGTCCAATATTTAGAATTCTTGGTTTTACCGTAATCTCAAAATCATATTCTTGGAATAACAACAACCACCTGTAGATCTTCCCCCACAACACAGGCTTATTGACCAGGTACTTTAAATCAGAATGATCAGTGAACATCTTGAAGTAGCCTACTAATAGATAGTGGCGGAATTTATGTAGCACATACACCATTTCTAGTCCTTCTCTTTCCATGGTTGAGTGATTCATTTCTGTGCTTGAGATTTTTCAACTTGCATAGGCAATGGGGTGATAAATCTCTCCCGCTATTGACTGTGCCAAAATAGCTATGAGCACAATGTAGGAGGCATCAACATGCACATGAAACACATTTAACCAATATGGAAAGACCAATATAGGCACAATGACCATCTTTTCCTTTGGAAAATCAAAAATCCTCTGACAATCTTCATCCCGGAAGAACATTGCATCCTTCTTGAGCATATTTTCCATGGGCGCAGTTATCAGTGCATAGCCCTAAATAAAATTCCTATAATACCCAGTATGCCCTACTATTGAGCACAATTGCTTAACATTATCTGATATCTCCAAATTAACTATGACTGCAATATTTTCAAGATCTACCATCAACCCCTGCTGGAAGAGAATATGTCCCAGTAGTATCCCAAATGGTACATAGAATATACACTTCTTCAAATTCAAGGAGATCTGATACTTCCTACAATTATATAGCATTAAGCGTAGGTTTGACACATGATTCTTTAATAACCCAAATACAATCCAATCATCAAAATATACCTCCAAAAATTTGTGGATAAATTATTTGAAAGAAACAACTACTACTCGTGAGAAAATGGCAAGAGAATTCTTCAATCCAAAGGGCGTGATTGTATATTGAAAATATCCCCATTCAGTAGCAAAGGTGGTCTTACTCCGATCTTCTGCCGCAATCCAGATCTAATGATATCCTGAAAACCCATATGTGAAGGAATATTCTTCTTGGCCTCCAACATTATCCAAGATTTCATCAAAGAATGGAGGTTGGAATGGATCATGCACACAATCATCAGTCAATTTGTGCATATCTACACAGATTCTGATTTCCTCCTTAGTATTCTTATCTTCCACTACCAATGGAATTACCTAGTTAGACTCTTCTACAGGTTCAATGATGCCTGCGGCAACCATTTTATCCAACTCTTCTTTCACCTTATGATTATATCTTGGGTTCAGCTTGTATGGCCATTATTTCACTGGGCGTGCATCAGGTTTCAATGTGATATTCATAACTCCTAGTTCCCCAATTATTCCCTTCAGCTCTAAAAATTTTGTTGAGAACAAATCTTTATATTTTGTCAATAACTCAACAAACTTTCTAACTGTATCATCATCCTAGTAGTCTCCAATATTTTCCATCTTTAAGTTTTTATTTAGAGCCAATATGCACCTGCCTAATCTTTAAGATATTCTTCACATCTAGCGAGGTGATCGAGGGCCTAGCCACTGTGTCTTGATCCTTAGATTCAAGAATCATGATATTCCTTGGATTCTCTTCGCTCTCTTCAACTGTCAGATTCCTGCAATTCACAATATCTTTCATCGGTTCATCCTAGGCTGGTGGAGCGCACTTGATTGCAAGTTTTTTTGTATCAAAGATGACTTCCTGAATATTATGAAAATCTTGTCCAATATTATCAAATCCACTCTCAAATCTAAATGTAAATTTATTTTTTTTGTCAGTCCATACCATTCACTTGTGAATCTGTGCAACTCTGTCTCCAAATACAATTTAGTAGGAACCTTCCCAAATGTGTGAATAAACATGTGGACCCATTTAGGTCTTGGTTCTATGCCCCAAACCTGATTCCATCTCACCAAGTGTCTGCACATATCATCTTTTCCAGAGTAGAAATCTTCCATTTCAATAATCATATATTCAAATTGTAACCTCATCATGTGCACACATTCCTCCCAATTTCCCATTTTCTCCTTATGAGCTTCCCACCATATTGTTGGAGTAGCACGTAAGCCAAGACACAAAGCATGGAATCTCTATCCTTCAGGTACAGTCCATTCAAGCTCCCCTATAAACATTTTTATATCAGTTAAACCATCATCGTGCAACAATTCATGTACCTTAGAGGTTATACATCGTAGGGATTGGGTCACACGATGATAGTGCAACATAGACACCTCATGCAACTCATTCCGATAGTTTTCTAGTTCTTCATAAGAGTCTGAAAAGAAATATCTATCCTTCTCCCACTTAAGATTTCCATCTATTGTTGGATTAATCGAATCTTCCTCGCGCAAGGCCAATTTATAGATTTGATCGATCTCATCATCAACACTCAATGACTCAATGTATCTTTTTCCTTCTACAGTATCGAGATGAATGATTACCCTAACTCCATTACTTTCAAATTCCATTCTCCTTCTCTTCATATTTATAAAACCATCCATTTCAATAGCCTAGTCAAACCCTAGCAGCGTAGGATAAGGATCAGTATCATCTACAATTTGTATGGCTTCAAATTATACCATCACCTTAACAGCCTAAATACTGACCACAACTTGCGATAATATCCCTAAAGGAATGATTTTCTGTTGATTGGCCATGCGCAGTTGAATGGTAGACCATTCCAGCTTTGGTTCTCCCACGCGCTTCCATGTCTTCTTAGGTAGAACATTAACATTCGATCCCATATCTAAAAAATCTCAGTCCATCTCATAAGCACCAATATGCGCGCTCATATGCATCTCCCTACCTTTTCTCTTCTTAATCTTTTATATTTTGTTTACCCCTCATTGTTCTACCATTGGTTGGTATTTTTCTGCACAATTATCTATCAAAGGCTGGAGATTTTCTATTGCCTTTTATTTCTTGATCTCCTCGTAATTACTTCATTGGTCTGCCTGACATTGATACACTTCCTTCTGCAAATTCTCTCTGTGCTTCAACAAAATTATCCTTTGTGCGCTGAAGATTAAATCCTTCTTTATTTTTAGGTGCCTTACGGATCCATACATCAGTGGCTGGGTTCTTTCCTTTATATTCATTGGTGACTAAACCACTCCTAGTAACCACATTCACACTAGGATCTTCTTCATGGTTTTCTGCATGAACCATCTGTAGATTTTGTATTGGAGGTTGCGTCTTCTTCTCTTGCATTTTAGCAATAAATATAGGGAAATCCTCTATTAGATGATCAAATTTACAATAATACCTGCATGAATGTCGCGCTGGATTAGAATATTCATGCGCATAATGACCAGCATTGCCACAATTATAGAAAATTACTTGTCCTCTTCCTCGACCAACTGACCCACCTCCTCGGCCTATTCCTCTCCCCAGAAATCCTCCATGCCCAGAGGGGGATGCTGGTGATGTAGGTTCAACCTGCATCTTGTGTATTTAATCTTTAACTAACATCGTATCATAAGTGCGACAATGTTTCTCATCATGCCCTAATGACGAACAAAATATGCAAAACAACTACTTCAAGTGAGGTTGATACTTTCTGATCCTTGAGCACGAATCTGCGTCATGTAGTCCAATGAGCTAATAGATTGTGCACCATACATGAGTCTTCAATGGACTAGGGCCTCCAACATTCAGGTAAGTATTGAAGACTAGACACTTATATTTATGGTTCCCATAAGCTTTACATTTTATACACTAAACCTTTGTGTATAATTCCTTGCCCTTGTTCTTGTGCATGCTTTGAATTTCTAGATGCATGGCTTCTAGCTGATTTTGTATCTGCTGAGTCCCAAGTGCAATAGGTGTTCGGGTAGCCTCCAAATTCATTGCAACATCCAAAACCTCAGCCTGTGTAGCAATATTTTTCTAACCTAAGTGTTGGTGAAAATGTGGGAGCAACATAGAAATGAACCATTCCTTATGTTGAGTATCATCAATAATAAATCCACCATCTCTGGTGGTGTGCCTCAATCTCTAATCAGCCTCCCATACAGATTCATTGGACTCCTAACAAATATCTTTCATTTCTGTCACCAGTTTCACATATGACTTAGGCTTCTTAAACTGCTCTTTCAAGGCATATTTTATTTGGTCCAAGGTGGAATTAGGGTTTTCTTTACCATACCTGATGTACCAATCTAATGCACTTGAAAATAAGTGGCCAGCTGTGCATTCTTAATATCAATATTATTAATCTTTTGAGCCTACCATACGGCCTCACTCACAAACCAAAAGTGTTCAGTATCCTCATTACTAGTTCCTATGAAATTTGGTAACTTCATTGATGCAGCCATATCTACTTCTAACAAAGGTGGAGGTGGTAGTGGAGATGTATTGGAGTAGGTGTTCTGTGATGTGAGTGTAGAAGTGGAGTGGATGGATATGGAAAAAGACTCAGGGTTTTCTAGTCTGATGAACCTTCTTCTTCAGAGTCACTAGAGAAACTAACTTTTGGTTCACCTTCACTATCATATCTAGGCTTCAGAGGACTATAAATAAACTTTCCTGAATCTTCATGGTAAAATTTTCCACTACGCGTAGTCGAGCCTCTTCGTGGAATTCAAGCAATATGTTCACACAGAGAGTATTGTTCACATAATATCATTTTTAGAAAAAATTTCAAAGGGAATAGGAACTTACCTCTAGGACCTTTGAAAAATCTTCATTCTGCGTCAGAATATGACACAAATTAATCAATGGAAAATTAAGTCACAAATAGTCCCAAGAGGCGATCGATCCACTGATATACTGCATAGGTGATCTTATTGTCTAGATTTTCTAGAATCAATTCAGGAGTCGACTTAGTGACTGCATCATCCCTCACATATCTATTGAATTCAAACAAGTGTGACAACAACTCCTGCATTTCGTTTGCGAAGGAGAAAAAGCATATTTCATGAAATTTTTTGTAGATATATTTATGCACCCATTTTTCGTCAAACAACTCAGTACTTCAGTTCTCCTGAAGTGTGAATTCAAGGACTTTTCTATTGAACCAATCTTGTAATTTGTTTTGCGAAGGGTGCCACAACATCAAATCTACCTCAAAATGATGATCCCAGTCCTAGAAATGAAACCATTTGTTGGCTTGAGGGTTCCTGACCTAGGTTCATAGTTTATGGTTAAACCAACAACCCCTCCAACTATTGGCCCTTATGGAAATGACCTGCTCACACAGATCAAAGTATCATTCAAAGCAGTATGGGCGGGTGTTGGAACCAGGTTTCCACACCCTAAGGAAGAAAATAATGAAGTGGCCCTATGAAGATTGGTCACAGACTTATATCATTCATCAACATATGCACACAATAGAATAAGGTAGAATCACATACTGTGCATAATGCTTAATAGAATAAAAAGGAATCACAGATCACTTCAGCGTAGATAAATCACGACAGAGCAGATCAAGATCTAAACAATGCATAATTACTTAAGAAAATTTATCAACCATCAATATTCATACATAACCATGAAAAATATCCTTGCGCAATGATGAATAAGAAATACATAAATAGTTCTATCTTAAATAGAACAAAAATAGTAAACAGATGCTCAGGTCAATCACATAGTAAGTTCACCAAAATCTGTCCTTGTATTAATTCATATTATTTTAATACATATGAGACTTTCCCTTACACATAACCCTTCCATGCACATAGCCAACGGAGTCCGCACACAACCAAGACTAGGTCTCTGCACACAGCCAACAATAGCATTTTTACCCAACCCAACAAAACCCTTTACAATGTATCACAAGTGCATACAGATCATCATCAAGTTAATCTTAACTGAACTTAAGCTACTTTCCGTAGACTCGATTTATCTATTTATATTAATTCTAGCTCGCAGATACTATGGTATCCATCCATGGTTTGAGGCCCACATTTTAACCTTAAACTAATTTACATAAAAATTAGGGACTTTAACTCACCCCAAATCCCGTTAACTCATTCGTGCAGTGCGCACTATACAAGACTTATAAAAAATTATATCAAAAGTATGCCCTAGGGACCCCACTCCAACAAGACTCATGGTTTTTTTTCCCTTTAACCCATTACAATAATTAAGGTACTTTGACCCTCCCCAAATCCACTTTGACCAACTACACACAACGCATAAAAAAACACTTAAATAAAATTATCCCAAAAAAGTACCTAGGGGGGCTCGCTCCAATAGTGCCCCTCTAAATTAAAAACTATACCAGTATTCTGAGATGCTAGAAGAAACGTTTCTCCTGGGCTTACTAGGAACAACTGATGATCCCCCCCCCCCCCCCACATATTCTAGAAGTAACCATGCCTAAATGAGGAACGAGAATCTTTGGTTGAGGAAATTTTGGCGAAAAGACCCCTGATCCCACCATATGACTAGGATGAATAATCATGTTCAGGGTAAAATACGGTGTGAGCATGGAAACATTCATGAAATTTACAGGAGATATAGATGATACTATTGGAATGCCCCAAGAATAAGTGAGAGGTGTAGATAGATGAGTAGGTATGGCCCAACTAAGACTTGAAAATTATGACATGTTAAAAAACACTATTGATGAAAAAGGTAACCAGGTCTCAGACTCCACCATAGGTTAGACAACTAACAAAGGTATGAAATTATAATCAGGTGTAGAACCATCCAAGTTCAAAGGAAATAACTCAGCTCCTAAAGGATTGGTCAAAGATGGATTGTTAGGAGCACCAGAATCGTCTGCCAAAGTCTTAATAGAGATCATATCACTACTTTAAGGACGAGGTATAGATTCCAAAACTATGTGTTGATATAAGTCTTGAGCACCAACAAGAACTCTCCATGCAGGAGTGATATGTCCACCTCGTTTTGGAGGCAAACTGTGAATTCGACATGATTAAAAATAGATAAATTCATCCAAAGTGAAAAATTATAAATTTAACATAATTATGGTAATGCAAACACTCTAGGCAAAACATATGGCTTAGAGCAAACAACACACACTAGAAACATCCTAAAATATAGTCACACACAAACCAAAATGAAAAGAAGATGGCAGTGGAATAGTTATGCTACTGACCTTCTTCCCAACCCTTTTAGTTGCGAACTCAGTCCAAGTGCCCTCACTAACCATGGAACACCCCTTGAGAGGACTCATAAAGTATGATTAATATTTGTCCTAGGTACATAGAAGACGGCCCCAACCATGCACCTTTGTATGATCCCTAATACATAGGCCATTATGGCTACCACTGACAATAACATGACCCGGGGGACATTTGCAGGAAAAATCCACACACAAGGGCATGAAACTTAGCTCGGAGAGCTAAGACCAAAACCCCCTTGAGAGTTTCCTCCCAAGTGGTCCGAAAGTGATACAAAAAATTCTAATAAAATCATTTTCAAGAGTGAAAATTCTGCTATATCTCACCTCATGAAACTAAGTGAAATGGATCATGTAAACCTACCTAGCCCAAGTGTGACCTCATGCTTAACCCTCTTGTTAGAATGGCTTCCGAGACTGCACTACTGCAAATGGATTTATGTCCCTGCCGCAAGTTTCTAAGTTTTTTTTGTAGTCTCGGAGCAATCAACTCACTCTCCTATCTCCAAGACCCTAGCCTAAGCTAGTATTGTTGTATTACCAATAAAAGAAAAAGATTATTCTAGTTACTTTTATTAACGCGTTGATTTTAAGTGGTTTTTATTTACACAGTTGGGATGCAGCGTGAAACTGATATGGTGTGAAAGAATCTTGATAGTCACCCTGATTAAACTATATGAAATTGTTTTTTCACTTCAATAAAATCGAACTATAGGAGGGTAAGAGTTTTAATAACACACCAATTGATGCAGGGGCATTAGACACTAGCCAGCAATGTAGGAGGATTTTTCCACATGTTGTGGCTAGGAGGGATCAAAATCGTTTGAATTTGTAACAGCAAGGTGTCAATACCTTAGCTGCCTATTTCATTTAGATTAGTTAGGGTCAATAGAAGTCGAATAGTTTAGTTCATTCCATCTGTCATGTTCAGTTATGTAATTGAGTTTTCTTAGAAGATAAACGGTCCTCACTGAGGAACCGAAAAGACACATTGTAATGCATATAAATTGTATCCCCCTTATGTATTGAGGGGGAATAATTCAGCAGTGAACTTGTGTGTTAAGAAATTGCTTCCGATTGAATAAATTTTAGTGCTCGTTGATTTTCAAATTGTCTTGGATTGATATTTGTGAGGGAATTTGTTTAATTGTGAGGCGATTGAACACTGTTCTGTGTGCAATTGTTGAATATATTTGTTGTATAACATCCACATCTCTCTATCCATTTTTTTCCCTTTAATTTTTCGAACAAGCCCTGTCGAATTAATTTCCACTCATAGAAGAGGTCTGAGTATGATCGTGGTCGCCGAACTCTGTTCCGAGGTAGTGAAGTCTCCGGTTATGAAGAATTAGTTCGTTTGGTTGTGAACTGCAAGTGTGGTCGAAGATTTGACCCTAAGTTAGTGAACGGGAGAGCATACAAAGGAAGGCGTTAACCCGCGTTCAATAACTGTTCAAAGGCTGGAAGTGGTTTTGATCGCACCGCCTTTGTGGGATGAGCGATATTCAAGAATTGGGAGCGATTCCATAGATTGGCTGACACGTGGCATAAGGCGGGTTTCCAAAACCGCCCTCAACGCGCATTAAATTTCGACCGAGGACTCAGCGCGATATTGATACACGCCGTCCGATCTGGAGGGTTTCCATCAAACGGTGATCGCACGTAAAGGTGCACGAGAGATAACTTAAGGTATGGACGTGGAATCACATTGAATTCCATCAACTGTTTGGTGGGCCCGAGGCCTAAAGTTTTTTATTTATAAGGCGTCGGTTTATAAAAATAATATTCTGAAGGGTGATGGGAATTACGGTTCAGGGATACATTTAATTTTCCAAAGTTTGCTGAATGTATTTATTTGTCAATTTCTCCGAAATTGATAAATAAAATTACAAAAGAGTTGAGGAGATTACGTGGAATGAATTGATTTAATTCGAGGGAAATGCTAACAGAGCTACTATAGATACCAGCTCTCCTTGGGGGCTAGACTTTCAATTTTGTTGTTGTCAATTGTGGTATCAGAGTTGTTTTTGAGTTTTTTTTGCAAATAATTAACATGGAAATCTGAGTTGGTAGAGGTGCTGGCAGAAGGAGAGGCAGGCCCGTTGCCAATGCAGAAGTGTTGGGGATCTTGCAGAGGTTCGAGGCCAAAATGGATGCCATGGAGCGAAGGCAGCCCAGAGATCTTGAAGACATCAGTGAACCTGAGATAGAAGAAGTTGGAGAAATTGCTGAGATTCCTTTTGACATGAGGCTCCTCAGAACTGTTATGGGGTCTGCAGTTAAGCCCAAGATTGAAGTATCAAGTTTTTCAAGAGGAATGAATCTAGAGGAGCTGGTGGATTGGATTAATGAAATGAACAAGTGCTTTGACTATGAAGAAATGAGCGAGGATAAGAAGGTCAATTTTGCAGTAACAAAGCTGAAGGGACATGCTGCACTTTGGTGGGATGGAGTGCAAGCAGAAAGGAGTAGAGTTGGAAAGAAAGCTATCAAAAGCTGGACCAGAATGGTTGCTAAGTTAAAAGGTAAATTATTTCCTAGTGATTATCAGCTAACATTGTTTAGGCAAATGCAGAACCTGAGACAGAGGTTGTTGACAGTAAAGGAATACATAGAAGAATTCTATAGAGTAAGCATAAGAGCTGGGAAATTCCAATACACACCAGAGAGGACTGCCAGATATGTGAATGGTCTCAAGCTGGAGATCCAAGATGAAATTGGTCTTCTCTCTCCTAAGACAGTTGAAGAGGCCCATCAAATGGCCTTGAAAGCAGAGGAGAAACTCCTGAGGAAGCAGTCTGCTAAAGGGAGAGGTACTTTCCGTGGAAATGGAAGTCAGGGTGGTAGAGGAAAGCCTACTACACCCAAAGATGGAGCTAGGAGTAGCTCACCTCAGAATGCATCTACAGAGGGTGATGAAAGAGGCAGAAGGGGTTCTTACAAAGGAAGAGGAGGCAGAGGAAGAGGTAGAGAATTGAGGTGCTATAGATGTCAGCAAGTGGGACACAAGCACTATGAGTGCCCAGAGAATGTGGGTGCTAGTCCAATAAATGTTGTTGTTGCCCAGGCTAGAGAAGAGGCAGAAATTGAAGAAGAAATTCTACCAGAGAGGGGAGAGTCCTTGGTGGTTAATAAGGTCCTGTTGAAACAAGCCAAAGAGGTCACTGAGCCTACACAAAGGAAGACTTTGTTTAGGAGCATATGCAAATTCCAGGGGAAATGTTGCCAGCTAGTCATTGACAGTGGCAGCACAGACAATTTGGTTTCCACTGAGGTGATAAAGAAGTTGAAGCTGAAGACAAGGGAGCATCCAACTCCCTACAGGGTGTCCTGGCTACATAAAGGGCACCAGCTAATTGTAAAGGAACAATGTGAGATAGAGCTACAAATGGGCAACTACAAAGACAAAGTCCTGTGTGATGTGATGCCCATGGACGTGTGTCACATACTGTTGGGTTGACCTTGGCAGTTTGACAGAGCAGTGGTGCATGATGGCAAGAAGAACACTTACAAGTTCTTCAAGGATGGAGTACATCATACATTGATACCCATGGAAGAAGGAGAGCCATCAAGTAGAGTGGTTGATCCAAAGACCTTGTTGCTGAGCGGGAAGGAATATCTATAGTAGATTGAAGAAGAAGAGGTAATCTTTGCTTTAGTTTGAAAGCCTAAGGTAGTTCTTACTTCTACAAAGATTTCTCATTTGCCAATAGAAATCCAAGAGATGTTAGACAGTTATTGTGACATTGTTCTGGATGATTTACCTGATGAGCTGCCACCTATGAGGAAGATCAGCCATCAGATAGATTTTATACCTGGTTCAAATCTGCCAAATAAGGCAGCCTACAGAATGACTCCCATAGAAAATGAGGAAATCAAGAGACAAGTACAGGAATTGGTGGACAAGGGACTGATCAGAGAAAGTTTGAGTTCATGTGCAGTACCACCAGTATTGAGCCCAAAGAAAGATGGAGGCTAGAGGATGTGTACCGATTCTAGAGAAATTAATAAGATAACAATCAGGTACAGATTCTCTTTGCCCAAAGATGAGGATTTAATGGATTGTTTGAGTGGTGCTAGATATTTTTCAAAGATAGATTTAAAAAGTGGATATCATTAGATTAGAATAAGAGAGGGTGATGAGTGGAAAAATGCCTTTAAAACGAATGAAGGACTGTATGAATGGATGGTAATGCCTTTTGGGTTGTCAAATGCACCTAGCACTTTCATGAGACTTATGAATGAAGTATTGAAAGAATTCATTGGTAAATTTGTGATAGTGTATCTGGATGATATATTAGTTTTCAGCAAAACTAAAGAAGAACATTTAAGGCATCTTAATTATGTCTTGAAGAAGTTGCACCAAGAGAAACTGTTGATAAACTTAAAGAAATGTTCATTCATGAAGGAAGAGTTGGTGTATTTGGGCTTTGTTGTTTCTGCATAAGGATTGAAGATGGACCCAGAAAAGGTTAAGGAAATTGTGGAGTGGCCTTCACCCAGAAATGTTTTTGAGGTAAGAAGTTTCCATGGGCTTGCTAGTTTTTACAGGAAATTTATAAGAAACTTCAGTAAGATTAATGCACCCATAATTGAGACAACAAAAAAGAAAAAACAACCATTTAAATGGACTACTAAAGCAGAGAGGAACTTTAAACTTTTGAAGCAAAAGATAACTGGAAAACCTGTTTTCATTATTCCTAATTTTACTAAACCATTTCAAGTGAAGTGTGATGCCAGTGGAGAAGCCATTGGAGCTGTGCTGAGTCAGGATGATAGGCCTGTAGCCTATTTCAGTGAAAATCTTAATGACACTAGAAGGAAGTATTCCTCTTATGAGAAGGAATTCTATGAAGTTGTTCAGGCACTGAAAAAGTGGAGGCATTATCTGATGTCCAAAGAATTTGTACTATACTCTGACAATCATGCTATGCCGTACATTGTACAGTAGCCCAAGTTGAATCATAATAATTCCAAATGGGTTGAGTATCTCCAAGGTTTTAACTTTTTTTTCAAACATATAAGTGGCCAAGCAAATAAAGTAGTTGATGCTTTGAGTAGGAGGCACATGCTTGTTCAAGAAACCAATTTTGTAGTTGTAGGATTTGATTTTCTCAAGGAGCTGTATAAAACATATTTTGATTTTAAGGAAGCATTTGAGGCATGTTGTAACCCTGTTCTAACAAATAGAAGCCAGTGGCTGGATTATTTCTTGCAGGAGGACTTACTATTCAGAAGAAACCAACTGTGTGTACCAAAATGTTCCATGAGAGAAAATTTGATCAAGGAGAAGCATAGTGGTGGACTTGTTGGACACTTTGGTACTGAAAAAACTTATGAGCAGCTGATCCATTTCTATTATTAGCCCAAGATGAGAGCAAAAGTGGACAATTTTGTGAAAAATTTCAAAACCTATCAATATTCCAAAGGAAGGAGCCAGAATGCAGGATTGTACACTCCCTTGCCTATTCCAGATAGGCCTTGGGACATGGTGAGTATGGATTTTGTTCTAGGATTTCCCAAGACTCAAAGAGGGAATGATGCAATCTTTTTTGTAGTGGACAAATTCTCCAAAATGGCACATTTTATTCCATGTTATAAAACTAGTGATGCCACCCATGTTGGTAACTTGCTTTTCAGAGAAGTTTTTAGGTTGCATGGGTTGCCCAAGAGTATTGTTTCAGACAGAGACACCAGATTTGTGGGCCATTTTTGGAGGACACTATGGAAGAAACTTGGTACCAAACTGAGTTTCAGCTTAGCTTATCATCCTCAGATTGATGGACAAACTGAGGTAGTGAATAGGAGTCTGGGAAATTTGTTCAGAATTCTTGTAGGAGAGCATCCCAAGTAGTGGGATCATATTTTTCCCCAGGTAGAATATGCATATAATGACTCACCAAACAGAAACACAGGACAGATTCCATTCCATATTTTTTATGGAATGCACCCAAGAGGAATATCAGAGTTAAGAAATCTGGGAAAGGCAGAACTAAGGAGCGCTGATGGTGAGGAATTTTCTTCAGAGATCCAAGCCATACATGAGCAAGTGAAACAGAAACTACAAGGCAGCAGCATAAAATATAAAGGCAGATCAGACTTAAGCAAAAAAGAAGTCCATTTTGAAGTAGGAGATCTGGTTTTGGCACACTTGAGAAAGGAGAGATTCCCAAAGAAGCAGTATAATAAACTGAAGTTCAAAAAGATTGGGCCATGCAAGATACTTAGAAAGTTTTCTGTTAATGCTTATGAGATTGAATTTCCTCCTGATGTTGGAATATCTCCCATTTTCAATGTTGCAGATTTGTACAAGTATGAAGATGAAGGTGCAGTGGAGGGACCAGCAGATAAGGAACCGAATGAGTGGGTAAAGCAGCTACCTCCAACACAACCATTGCAACCAGAGAAGATGTTGGACAAAAGAGTGTTCAGGAAGACCAGAGGACAACAGTACTTTCAGTACTTAATCAAATGGAAGGACTAGTCAGAGGAAGATTCCACTTGGATGATTGAAGGAATGTTGCAGAAGATGGGCAGATCAGTGGAAGAGCTCATGGATAGGAGTCCATGAAGAAAATGGCCCTCGGGAGTTTGATGCAGGGGAATTAGACACTAGCCAGCAATGTAGGAGGTTTTTTCCACATGTTGTGGCTAGGAGGGATCAAAATAGTTTGAATTTGTAACAGCAAGGTGTCAATACCTTAGCTTCCTGTTTCATTTAGATTAGTTAGGGTCAATAGAAGTCGAATAGTTTAGTTCAATCCATATATCATGTTCAGTTATGTAATTAAGTTTTGTTAGAAGATAAACGGTCCTCGCTGAGGAACCGAAAAGACACATTGTAATGCATATAAATTGTATCCCCCGTATGTATTGAGGGGGGAGAATTCGGTAGTGAACTTGTGTGTTAAGAAATTGCTTCCGATTGAATAAATTTCAGTGCTCGTTGATTTTAAAATTGTCTTGAATTGATATTTGTGAGGGAATTTGTTTAATTGTGAGGCAATTGAACATTGTTCTGTGTGAAATTGTTGAATAGAGTTGTTGTATAACTTCCACATCTCTCTGTCCATTGTTTTCCCTTGAATTGTTCGAACAAGCCCTGTTGAATTAATTTCCACTCATAGAAGAGGTCTAAGTATGATCGTGGTCGCTGAACTCTGTTTCGAGGTAGTGAAGTCTCCGCTTGTGAAGAATTAGTTCGGTTGGTTGTGAACTGTGAGTGTGGCCCAATATTTGACCCTGAGTTAGTGAACGAGAGAGCATAGAAAGGAAGGCGTTAACCCGCGGTCAATCACTGTTCAAATGCTGGAAGTGGTTTTGATTGCACCGCCTTTGTGGGACGAGCAGTATTCAAGAATTGGGAGTGATTCCATAGATTGGCTGACACGTGGCATAAGGTGGGTTTCCAAAACCGCCCTCATCGCACGTTAAATTTCGACCGAGGACTCAACGCAATATTGATACGCGCCATCCGATCTGGAGGGTGTCCATCGAACGGTGATCGCACGTAAAGGTGCATGGGAGATAACTTAAGGTATGGACGTTGAATCACATTGAATTTCGTTGACTGTATGGTGGGCCCAAGGCCTAAATTTTTTTAATTATAAGGCGTCAGTTTATAAAAATAAGATTTTGAAGGGTGACAGGAATTATGATTCGGGGATACATTTAATTTTCCAAAGTTTGCTAAATGTATTTGTTTGTCAATTTCTACGAAATTGATAAATAAAATTACAAAAGAGTTGAGGAGATTACGTGGAATGAACTGAGTTAATTCGAGGGAAATGCTGATAGAGCTACTATAGAGACCAGCTCTCCTTGGGGGCTAGACTTTCAATTTTGTTGATGTCATCAATGCTTACGGATGCACCTCTCACTAAATTCTTAAAAAACTAATTATTGATGTTATGGGATCACTTCACTTGAGTAGCAAAAGATAAGACGATATCGAGCATCCAGTTGGTTAAAATCTGATTGCTATCTTAGACCCTTCATCTAAAATAAAATTGAACTTGGATTAATATGTAAAAATCCTTGAGGAAGGTCCACCAGGTAGCAGAAACATAATAATTATTAACAACAACAACAGTAAAACAGTAAGCAACATTAAAGCTAGAAATGTATCATTTTTAGGTTATAACTCAAGGAGTAGAAAAATCGTGGGTAGTGGTGTTGAAAACTTGTGCCTAGTTTGTATAAATGTTGGAAGCTTGTGCATGGATGGTAGCAGTGAGCATAGTGCTCATGAAGACATCACAGTAGACAATAAAAACGGTAGCAATAAAAAAATATTTGTTAAGAGCCAAAACTTAATTTCAAAATTTGCCAAAAATAATGAGGTTGTTAACTTGTCTTCCCTGAATTTGAATCAAGAAACTATTAAAATTCTAAACAAGGGTCTTAGATTTGTTGTTGCCCCTAGGAAAATTCCAAAAGAAAGCATCATTTGCAACATTGAATTTGGAATTCAGGGTTTATCCTTGGATGAAAAAGAATCAGTAAGTCAATAATGTTCCCTTATAATGAGGAAATAAAAAGTCCCTAGGAGTAATATAATCAGGGATGAGCTTAGTGATCTTAGGTCCATTCGCAATAACAACAAAATTTTTCTCCTCAAAGAAGATAAAGGAGAAGCTACTGTGATTTTGGATCAGGACGATTACATAAACAAAATGAAAGAGAATCTGAACTGCAGTAATTATAAAAGACTTAGCGTCAACCCCATGCCTAGGGTTATAAAAGAATTAAAAAAGGTAGACATGGAATCTTGTCTTGATGATAAGCTGAAGAAGAAGTTAATCCTTTATTGTGAGGTTGACCCTAGAATTTATGGATTACCAAAAATTCACATGCAGGGTTATCCTCTCAAACCAATAGTTAATACCATCAGATCCCCCACTTGTGAATTGGAAAGATATGTTGCCAAGATTCTTAAGCCCTTAGTCGGTAACACTAACTCATTCATAAAAGACTCTAATAATTTCGTAAATCTTATTAAGAATGATAGGGTAGAGGATAATTACATTTTGGTGAGTTTCTACGTAGTGTCATTATTTACCGAAATTATGTTGGATGAACTTTTTCACGTTATAAAAGAAGTCATTGATCCTGTTAGTGACCTATAAATATAGGATTCATAATTTTGACTTGACTATTGATAATCTTGTAAATATGTACATACTTTGCCTTCTGCAAGTTGTATTCATATATTTTGTAAAAATAAAAAATCAAAAATCAAAAAATCAAAAGGAGGGTAAAAAAGTCCAAAAAGAAAAATCAAAGGACTTAGAAAAAATAAAAGATCCCAAAAGAAAAATGAATAAAAAATGAAAGTGTGCAAGTATAAATGCCACTACTTTTACCTTTTGACTATGGCAGAGTGTCAATAAATTCCATAGTCCATGATGAGTTGAACAACTTAATCTTGACTTGTCACTTTTCAATTTCAAATGTGGTAGATAGAGAATAAAGAGTTGTCATACAGTTTAATCATGACAATTCAGTAGTTAGGTAGAGAAATAAGTGAATCCAACAGTTTAATCTGGATTCTTGGATGAAATAAGGGTAGAATTAGATAGTTTTATTTTCTTTCAAAAAGAATAAATTCTGTAAAGGTTGCTAGCTCAAATGCACCTTACTAAAAAGGAATAAAAATTGTTAGCATGGTAATTTGGGTAGGTAGAAGAAGGTGAGAAGCATCAAATTATGTAAATATCATTCATCAAGGCTGCAAATAACTAACCTCCCCTCCCCATAGCCATTAAACATTCTAAACTATCAATAAAAAAGGCTCAAGGCATTTCCTTGACTTTTGTTGGGACTGGACCCAAGGCTCTATGACTGATTAGTGAAAAATGTTAAATGTCTATATTAATCCCTAAGAATCATATCATTACTCCATATCATGCATTCATTCCCTTGAATAATCCTAATTAAAACCTCATTTTTACTTAAATACACTATAATTCCCATTTGACTAATTTCCTTCATCACATAAGAACATTAAACCCTCAAAGCTACATTATATCATAAGTTAAAGTGATGAGATTAATATGATGAAAATTGTCTTTTAAAATTCACTTTACTTGGTTATGTTTATGTATTTTGAGTATACCTTGTCCCATTTTCATATTAACTTTAACTTATATATTGACTCCTTATAGAAATAACCTTTTCCTATATAATATAACTCTCTTTTATATAATAGCCCCAAAAACCCATGTATTATAACTTTAGCCAAAGTTATTAATTACCACATGTTTAAATTAAAAACCCACCTTATACCCCCTTTGGCTAAATATATCTTTATATAAAATCCCGCCCCCTATGGTAATTAAATCACCTTGATTTAATTTAATATATAATAATAATATACGAAAAAAGTCTTTAAACATGTTTAATTATATGTTTAAAACAAAAATTGAAGTTTAATTTAAAATAAAAAATATCCCTTTTTTCAAAATCCCTTTATCCATGGTTAAAATTGTAACTCAACTCTTTTCCTCGATAAACATCCCTTTACCACAGTATTAACCATGGGTCAAGCCCTTTTTAAAACCCCTCCCGATCATTTTTCCATTGAATAAATGTATGTTGGTATATAAAACTTGACAAAATACTTTTTCCCATCGAACTCAATCCTAACCATCCGATATTCAAAACTCATTTAATCCAATGGTTCTAAATAAACGCGATAGATCTATTTCATGCCCACCCTCCCCCATCACGTTGAGTAATACTCATTCGATAATCATCAGTCCATTAATCCTACGGCCCAAATTGAACTTGATGAGTCTTTTCCCCGCACCTTTTCTTTTAATCCTCACCGTTCTCTTTTCAAAGTTAGATCCAACGGCGATAATCCCATTTCGCGTGATCGAAGTGCTCGACCCATGTTTTCAAAAAGTCGCGCGATATGGGCTATTTTCCCAAACCGCCCTGTCTTGACGTGTCATTATTTAACTGGATCGCATTCAAAATGTAAATTACCACTTACCACTTTGGAGCCGCGCGATAAACCGCCCAACCCAATGCAAAACCACTCCCGCCGTACTTGTAGTTAATGGAATTAAAATTTGATTCAACGTAAGGTTTAATGAATTAAAACTTATGGTTTTCCATTGTATTTCACCTATTCACGCCTATAAGCCTGTGAAAACCTTTGCAGAGCCTTTTTCATCATTTTCGAACCTACCAGTGAACCAGTGACCATTTAAGCGACCATTTTTCTCTGCAATTCACTCATAGAGAACCTCCACAAACTCTGATAGCATAATTCAACAGAATTGAAGACTAAAAGTGCACCTGCAACTCCTTCGACTATAATTATACCTTTTTAAAGGTATTTTTTGTCAATCCTATCCATAAAAACTTGAATTCTGAGGAACAATTCATGTTTTAAAATTTCCATAGCTTAAAATTCAATTGAATTGTCCATCCTAAGAAGTCTAAAACCTCCAAAATATAGGGGAAACCCTGTAAAATTTTCCCCAGAATCCCTCCTTTCCATTTTAGCAAGTTTTAGCCACTTCCTGATCATTTTCACTACTGAAATTGATCAAAGTCTTCTTCTGAGCATTAAAAATCCTTTTCATTATTCAGAACCCTGCTCAGAATCCTATTCTTCCAGAAAAATCCTTCAAAAACCCCTTATTTCCAAACGAGAACTTAGCAAATATTTTAAGCTTTCTTTGTTCACCTAAAAATGACGAAGAAACAAGTAACCCCCAAATCAGAAGGCCCAAAGCCTCAAAAGAAAGCCTATGTCAAAATCCCTCAGCCTGAGCCTTTTAAACTTGATAAAACCACCCCTGCACTCATTGCTGATTCCACTGAAGTTGTTAGGCCTGTCCAACCTCCAGTTACTTCACAAGAAAATAGTGCTCTTGTTGATCTTGATTACATAATATTTGACCCTTCAGTTGATTTCAATTTACTTGATGTCTATAACTGGTGTTTTGGAAAATCTGTTAGAGAAAAGTGATAAGGATATACTGGTATGTGATTCTAATCTGCCAAAGTATATTTTCCCTCTTACTCATTCAGCCCCTGATTTTGTCAGATTGTGTCAGTCATACTATCTTCCAGACCAGAGGTGCATTGTCAATAAATATAGGAAAGTCATATTCTATATCAATGTTGAATCCATAAACTATATGCTGCAACTAAACCATGACCCCAATGTTGTTTCACTATCAATAGAGGATTTAAATCAACTTTACCTAGACTTGGATTTTTCTTCCAAATTAAAAATCTTCCAGACTTTTTTCCCCACACAGGTTGATATCCCTAAGGTCAATCCTCCATTTGATACATTTGACTTTCCAAGTGAAACAAGGCAGATTGTCTCCATGCTGTCATTTATACTGGGATATAACAGTGATGAATTCACTGATTTTGCTATCTTAGGTTTTCTATCTACTTTAAGTCCTGGCCATCCTCCATCCATTGTATAAAACTTTGCCAAGTTTATTACAGAAAATATGCACTACCAATTGTCCAGATTGCCAGAAGAAGGATTTTTTAGATATACTTCATATCTACTTCATCTCTTTTTGTATTACCAAGTAGACAAATTTCCTATTGAGTTTCAGAAGCTAGATCCTGAAGGGAATGTACTTTCATTTGTATTTTTGTCATCAATTTTGAGCAAATGGAGCAGGGAATACACATATGCAGACTTCAATGACTTGTTTATAGTACCTGCAATGAATTTATTGAATAAGGAACAAACCCCTAGAATTAATGAAGAAACTAAAAGGATCTTAGAGCTATCTGAGGGCTGTAAAACAGGGGATTGGTACTTGTATAAGAATTACACAGAGATCGGAGTATATGGTGCACTCTTGGCCCCATATAAACTACCTAGATTTGTGACTACAAGGATTTTTTCTCTAGAATATTTGAGGCAACTTTTGAATACATATGAAGTCAATTTTTTTGCCTCCAAGAAAAAAACTCAGTTCAAACTCAAAAATAAAGTTGGGCCATTCATTGTTAACAACAGAGAAGCAACAAATGAGATTATTATCAAGTTGAAAGAATATAAATTCCCATATAGCTTTTTGTGGAATTATGATCCTCAGGGTATTTTAAGCCAAATCAGATTGAAATGCAAATTGTCTGCTTTCTTGCATGATTCTAAGCTTCACATTGAAAAATATGCCAATAAACTTGAATGGGAGGAAAATACTTTATTTTATGATGACTCACGGGGCATACAAGGAAACAGTGAACAGAATGAACAGATGGATCAAGCACAGACGGTTACAATCAACAAAGAAACTAAAATTTCTCATAAAATAAGTAGAGAGGAAAGCAGTTTCACAGCAGAAACTATTCTAAAAAAAATATTCAGGATTCCATACAGCAAGGAGAGTAAATTGACTGATGAAGAAAGGAATAAATCTATTAATTTTGAAGATAACAATGGCCATCAAAATGATGATGAGGCCACTTTAATTGTAAATGAAACACTGAAGGAGCTTAAGGATGTCCAACTTAAAGCACAGTAGAAAGACACTATTATGATTTGGAAACAAACAAATGTTGATATTCCCTCTTCTTCCATAGAACCTAACAACACAGAGTTAGATATTCAAATCAGGTTCAGACAAATCAGAGAAAATAATGAAGAAATCAAAAGTGAAGTATATTGCAAGTTCCTTAAAGAAAAGCTTGGGAATAAAGATAGACTCCTCTCAGCTTTTGATTACTCTTCAAACAAATTGGTAATGTCATTTCTGAAACCCACAGTGGCTGATCCAAAAACAATTGCAGACTACTCAAAGACAGACTTGGAAGTTGATGCAGATGCTGTCCATGAATTGGACCAAATAGAATTCCACAGGAGCAATACAGAGATGCTATATTCGAAAATAGTCAACAAGACTATGAATTATATTAAGCTTGAGAAAACACTGATAAATCTTCAGAATCAAATGAAATTGGATAAAGCATCATTTTATTCCAATGGCTTAAGAATCAAAGCATCAGAAGATATAGTGATTGAAGCAGGAGCTGACCTAGCAAACATTGAAGGATAAAAGGCCATAATCAAATAGAAAAATGAAGACATAGCAGCTCTCAAGAAACAACTGAAATTGCCTCAAAGTGAAAATCCCCCGGCAAAGGAAATCCTTCAACAAAAGACAAAGAATGATGAATTAAAACAACTTGTTTTGAAGATGACAGCCCAAATAAAGGAAATGGAAAGCCAAATAGAAGCTTTCATGAAAGAAAATGAAAATTTGAATAAATCCCAGCAAATTTCCATTCCTACATTTATCCCAATTGTAAGCACAGTAATGTTGGAAATGTTGTCATTGATGGCAAAGGAGCACAAAGGAGCAGCACCTGAACGAGCAATAAGGCAAAGTAGAAGATTGGAAACAGAGGCAGCAGAGAGGTAGCAGAGGCAACAAAAAGCTAAGTAAGGAGCAGCATCAGTCAAGGAGCAGAGGAAGCAAATGTCAAACAAGATTGAATATGTTGTGCGTTAATTGTAATGTTGAACAGTCAGGGGTAAGCAGAATCATATAAAGAAATAGTGGAAGTGGTGTTTGTTAATTAAACTATGTTAAGGAATTGCACAGCGAAGGCAGAAGTCGAGCAGTAGAGGTAGAGGTTGAGCAGTAGAGGCAGAGGCACAGCGAAGGCAGAGGCAGAGATGAAATGGTCGAGATTAAATGGTCGAGCAGCAGAGGTAGAGGCAGAAATCCTTTGTATATAACGAGGGTGGAACCATAAATCATTGGAACAGAGATAAAGCCACAATATTAACAAAGGTCATTTTAATACATATATTAGTGTTGGGCTTAAGTCTGATCCAAAGACTTAATATACTATTGATGGAGAGCATTATATGTAGTGTGAACCCATACATAAAATTCTGAGAATCATTACCCCAGCTGAAGGATACATAAACACAATTTCGGGAATCTTAACCCAAGCGGCAAAGTATATATATAAACCTCATTCCGGGAATTGTAACCCAGGCGGGAGGATACATAATATTCTGGGAATCTTAACCCAAGCGGTAAAGTATATATATAAACCTTATTCCGAGAATCATTACCCAGCCGGAGGTTACACTAAAGGCGGAAGCGAAAGCATATATATATGCAGAACTTTATATAAGTGTAGCGCCTTTTAAATGGAGAACCAAAGGTTCTATCAAAGGAAAAGTACCATATGGTGGGACCCTTATCAATCGCATCGAAAAAGGTGACAGCGGATCATATGAAAAGAAAGTTGCGATTGCGATTGAAGCCCAAACCCGATGGGTCTATAAATCATGATTAATATATGTTTGAGTTCTGGCATAATAGTGTTACATCGCATCGGAGAAAAGTGTGGGAGTGAAGCATGAAAATAGAAGTTGCGATTGCGATTGAAGTTCCGGACCTGATAGGGTTTAAACAAAGATTTATATATGTTTAAGTTCCGGAGATTTGATAGCTAGTGGGATCCTCACCCAATCGCATCAGAGCATCGAAGCATAAGTATATCGGAACATGCAACTAAAATTTGTGATTGCGATTGAAGCCCGGACCCGATGGGCATATAAACTGTGATTAATATGTATTTGAATTCCGACCTAATCACATCGGAGAATCGGAATATAGGAATATTGGAACTTGCAATTAAAATTTGAGATTGCGATTAATCGCAATTGTAGTAATTGCATCACATCGAATCGGAGTAATCACAATCAGAGCAAGACGTCGGAACTAGCCAACATAGCAGAACAGGTTAATAAAGCTTACGATTGCAATCAATCGCAATTGGAAAACTCTGAAGAAGGCTCATCGCATAAGAGCATAAGAATTGGATGGTGGGCCCGAAAGGGAATTTGATTTATTAAAGGGTCTTATACAATGAAATCTGGCGACTAAGACAAAGGAAAGATTTAAATGCAAAGGTTTATTAATAGGGAGTATATGCATATGGTAATATATATATTGTGAATAAGCCGAACCTCGCATGAAAAGGATTGTGTATTGGCGTATATTCAAATTGAATGGGTCGGAATGATATGTTAGCTTATTAATATGTTATAACCTTGGGATTTTCATAAAAAGGTTAAGCCACATAAATCTTCCACTTATAAAGTTATATGAGTACGTTGACAGATAAGAAATTATAGGCGGGTGCGTCCACTTTTAGGCATAGTGGAGATTGCTGCCTTATGACCATTTAGAGATTTTTAATTTATATCTCAGATTTGAAATTTTAAGGAAGCCAGATATATCATTGAATTTGCCAGACTCTGATTTTATTTGGGTATTTAATTTAATTGCTAGCACAAAAAATGGAATGTTGAACTGCCTATATTTTGGAAATAACATGGATCAAATTTTGGAAAGGCATTTTTTATATGCACATGACCTTGAGAGTTATTGGGAACTAAACTAGTAAAACTTTTATATATTCAGCAGATTCAAAATTGCAGTGAACAAGTGTTGACAAGAATATGCACAGGAATGAATTTGATAGGTGAACAAGCAACGAAAACTGGAAAATATGCAGAAGACAGTGAGAAAAAGAAGGTAGAACAGTTACCTAACAGCTGCAGAAAAGACAAAGTTAGCAAAGCCAAAAGCCAAAAATGGGCTGAGTAAAATTTGTCTTGATGTAACTAAAAATTATTAAAGTAAATGTTGTAATTGATTTTTATTGTTTGTGATGCATTGGCAAGTCTCTGGAAGAGAACAAATATCCCACTGTAATGTTAAATTGGTACCTGCAGTTATATTTTCTAAATGAGAGGATAAAAGAGATGAGAAGGCAGAAGGCAAAGAGACATGGCTATCCATTTCGAATTCCCGGAAGAATACAAATAGCCATGAAGCTATTTTGTATAAAATAGGGTAATATCCAAGGGGAGAAGGTTGACAAAAACAGAGTGAGAGAAGAAGAGAGTGTGTAGAAGAATTGAAGAGAGTTGAAGAAAATAAGAAAGCTGCAAGAGGTGAGAGAGAGTGAGCATAGAGAATGCTGAGTATGGAATTGAGGCAGAGAAGAGAAGAAGAAGGAGGAGCAGAAAAAGATGTTGTGAAAAGTTAGAGAATGAAGAAATGAATTAGTAAGGCAGAGAAGAAGGAGGAGCTAAGAAGAGAAGAAAGAGGAGTTGATAGTGAATCTAAGAAGAGGCAGAAATGAGTTAAGGCATATATAAAGACTGATGCACAACAGTGAAGATGGTACAAAACAGAGCAGATATCCAAGGTAAATCAGCAAGTGTTTTTCTTTTGAAAGAGTAAGGAAGTTGGAGCTTCCCTATCAAGTTGTAGCTTGATAAATGTCAGTTATAGCTGACTGAGGTAGGAGCCTCCTGTAGGTTGGTGCCTGCAGAAAATAGATGGGAGTTGGTGCTTCCACATCAAGTTGTAGCTTGATAAAATGTCATTTTTAGCTGACTGAGGTTGGAGCCTCATGTAGGTTGGTGCCTGCAGAAAATTGAAGGGAGTTTGGAGCCTCCTTGCAAGTTGTAGCTTGCAGAATTGAGGTTGGAGCCTCTTGTAGGTTGGTGCCTACAAAAAATCAGTGGTGAGAGGGATTTGAAGCTTGCCTTTGCATCACAACAATAATAAGATGTGGTTTTCTCCCTTTATGGGTTTCCACTTATATCTGGTGTCTCTGTGCATGATGTTTATGTGTCGATATGGTTTATCTCATCTGCTCAATACTTTCTACTCTCATATTAAATCTGTTGTTACATTATATTAATACTTGTTGCTCACATTCTAAGACTACTCACATATTAATTTGAACATGAAATGAAGGTGCAAATAAGTTTTAATGAAACTTTTAAAAGTCCATGAATGTGTTAAACTGTTTCACCCCCCCCCCCCCCCCCCCTCTCAGTTTAACTAAGGGTTCAACAAGTAATCCCCTCAACATTGGCAGAACATTTGGCACTGCAAGAAGTATTGGAAACTGCAGTGTCAATTACTTCTAAAGATATCTTTGCCACTTCTTCATCGACAAAACAAATAAACACAGTGGGGGAAACAACTGCAATAGTCAAAGCTATGGAAGACATGTCCATAAAATATCAAGAGATAATCAGTTTAAAATGCACCATAAAAAATATGGAAGCATCCAACAGAGATGCCTTAATCACTTCCAAATAACATGAACAAAGGGCTAGCAGATCATAGGAGCAGGTGAAAATTCTTCAACAACAAATAAATCTCACTGAATAGCTTGCCTACATCAAAAATCATTTATGGAAAAAAATCACTGAAGGTATTCACTCACAATGGCCTTATATTCAGATAATATATGAACAAAAATATCTGCCACAAGCTGCCTTAGTAGAAATTGATAAAACAAAGAAGGAACTTAGCAACAAACCCCCACAAGAAATTCAGCTAATATCATTTTTGAATAGTAAAAACAGGGAAGAACTAGAAGAATTGAAAATTCCAGATAGGACAGAGGCTATCCTTGAAATCAGAAAGGTCCTAACAAACAGAAACATTATGAACAATCTGGAAGAGAAGTGTGATAATATGAACATATCAATCAGTAAATTCAAGACCAAATATGACTTGCTGCTAGAAGCAAGACATCCAGATATTCATGCACTAAATGAAAAATTAATGCCACAGAAGGACTGTGATCAGAAAATTAGAGCCCATGCTAAGGAGCAAGCTAAAAAGCCTTTGCCACAAGGATCTCCAAGTGGAAAAATATTACTTCAATATTTTGAAAATTTGTTCTTTTTGGAGAATGAAATTAAGCACATGTTCATAGTAAAGCCAAACTTTTCCAAGTATACAGAAGCTGATGAAAGCTATAGAAAATTAAAGAGTATAAAGATCCCTAAAGCTCAACAATGGAAAGAATTCACAGATCTGATGTGAATTTGACGGCTAAAAGAACAGGAAAATCACATGGAAAAAATCACATTTCACTGTTACCTTAGGGTAAGAATTCAGGGTCAAAGTGTGTCATATGTCAAAGAGTATCAGTAAAAATAAAGTTACTGCTAGCTATTTTTCAATTACAACGGTAAAACAGTAAAAATCAAAGATAAAGAGTATCAGTAAAAAAGAATGTTACTACTGGTTATTTTTCAATTACAGCAGTAAAACAATGAAAATCAAAGATGAAGAATATCATGATTGAAAGTGAAAATAAGGAGTGATCTACAAGCCATATTCAATGAGATAAAGAATCCAATGCCAAAAATGCTCACAAAAAATCACGAAATCATTTTGATTAGGATAATCAGTTCTATATTTCCTTGTAAAAGAGAACAGCTTGCAAACTATTTTGCTGACGTCCCTCTTCTTATGTTATATTTCCTATTTTTCCTTGAAACATTATCTCAAAATTTGAGATATTTTTTAAGTAATTCATTTGTATAAATACTTCATCATTCGAATTATTCAGTGTGGAATAAAATTTATCAAGACTACTATAGTCAATTTGCTGGATATTTTGATGTTGGTGTGAGTCAATTAGCAAAGCAGCAGACTGGAATCGAGATTAAAGAAATCATAACTCAGGATTCTTGTGCTGACCAGATAAGTCTAGTATTTTTCTTGTTTTCATTGTTTTTCTTTCAAAAGTTTCCATACATTCATTTTAATGTGTTTCTATCTTTAATGATCAACTAGGAGAATTTAGACAGGATTAGTGATAAAAAGCTCCCTGTTTTGAACTAGTTAGCATTATTATGTTTTCTGCTTAATAACTAGACTATAGAATTCTTAATTGCTCTAGAACCCTGTTTGATCCCCTCCTTCAATATTATTTTCTGTAACTTAAGGATCCTTAAGTGCCCTTTTGTTCATATTTCACCCATTCCATCAACAAAGCCTATTCAAAGCCTTTGAAGGTCATCTACCCTGCCCTTAGTACATTTGCATCTTTAAGTCTTATTTCCTAGCTCTGCTTGCCTAGAAATTTGACTCCATAGCCCAATGTTCTGGTAGATCCCTCTGGTTTACCTTGAAACACTTTTTATTCCCACCACACTTTCAAAAAAAATCCCATTGTCCACTCATAGCTAGCCTAAAATCGAATTATAAAACAAAGTTAAATCTTTAGGAGAGATCCCTCTCCGGAACTCAGGAAGGCTAGATCCTAAATTCTAAAAGAGGTTCTTGGTTACCCCTGGTTTTCTTAACTACAAAAATCCTCATCCCACAACCTGAGAATTACTAGGGTGATAAAATACTAGCGACCATACTAGGGATCGAACCCAGAATCTCCAATTTTTAGTTTAATCTTGAAGGAAGATTTTTAACTATATCTTTTCTACGTTAAGATTGAGTTTAAAGGTTGTGGGTATTTACCCAATAAACATTTTGGCTCCCAATAAATTCTATTACACTAGATCCAATCCTGATCCTAATCCTCCATATATAGTAGACAATCCGGACCATATAGGAAAAAATAAAAAACAAATTGTTAGTTTAGAGACTGAAATACCCCTGAAAAGAGCTGATTCTTTACCCAAAGAATTAGTAAGCTTATCAGACATTGAATTTTATTTTAAGTTTGAAAAATCTCTGTTTAGAACCAAATCTGAATCTAATTTAAAGGAAATTGTTTTGGATCCAGTTTTTACTTATGTGAGTGAAAAGCACAAAATTATTTTTGTTCCTACTAAATCAGAAAAAACTGAAAGTCAAAGTCCAGTGAAAAGGGTAAATGTTACAAAAATTAAAGACATTGAAGAAGTTGTTAAGTTAGCTAATTTTTTGTCTCAATTCAAACCACCAGTTTCCCAACTATACACCATAGTATTTCCAGCATCAGATTCTACTCTGTATGCTGCCACATCATTTACAGATTCTATTGTCAGTTCACCTCAAGAGCCCATAAGCCCTGAGTTGCCTCTGCACCATAGAATCATATATTCGTCATACCCACAATCCACTGATAGTTCATCAACCGATCCATTCATCCCTGAGCTGCATTTGCAACCCAAAGTAGTATATCCTTCATTTACCCAGCCCATTATAACTACCATTAGCCATACTACTTCTTTGTCATCCCCTTTATCAAGCTCTTCAAGTACATCCATTGTAGTAACCAGCACTATCCCTACCACTACTATTGTACCTCCTAGTTCAGCAAAAATCCAAGCCATGGCAGCCAGATATGCTCCCTTGGTCTTACCTCAAAATCTCCATGACATGCCCCAGAACTACCAAAAAGATATTCCACTGTTTGATAATCTTTCACAAATTACTGCACAACAACATATTACTAGAATGAATGATTTTTGGGAAGTTTATGAGATAGATGAAACTGATGTCCAAATGACGTTGTTTGCACAAAGCTTGATTGCAGAAGTAAAAACTTAGTTTAAAATTTTAGGAGTTGGTAGTATAGCATACCTAGCTGCATTCCATAGAGCCTTCCTAAATAAATGGGAGAAGAAGAAAAATCCTATGCAAATACTATCTGAGTTTGATGCTATTAAGAGAGCCCCAAATGAGTCTGTCTAAGACTTTTGCACAAGATATAATAGTGTTTACAACGCCATTCTTGCAAACCTTAAACCCACTCCATATTCCATGCTACTCAAATTCCCTGATTTTTTTGATGTAGACATGGCTTACCAACTTAGAGAAAGGGATGCAGATACCTTAGAACAAATGCAACAAAACGATGTAGGTGTATAAATCAATATACTCGCTAAAAAAGCTAGACTGAGAAATGAAAGAAGCGTTACTATTAAAGAAGAAGCTTCTCATTTAGATGGTAAATTTTATTTCATTACCAAATCATTTGATCCAGGTGGATATTGGTGGTCACCCGCCTATTCCACTTGGGGCCCCACCATTGTCTATTTCAGTTTTTCAGTTTCGGCACAGTTTACTATTTTTAGCAGTTTTTCGGGTCCTAAACTTCCGGAGCCGTTTTGAGGCCCTAAACGACGTTTTTTTGGGAAAACGGAGGGCAACATGGGTCCATGGACGGATGTTGCCCATTCCAAATTTGTAGTCCCCGGATAGATCTTTCTAACGAGGTATGGTACGCGTCAAACGGAGATCGTATGCCAAAGTTACGCCCCTGGGAAGTTGAAACACCAATTTACCCAAACGGGGCCCATAGTTTTGGCGCTTCATCTCCTAGGGTTAGGGTTTTGGCTGCTTAGGATTTCCCATTGTTTCTAAATAATAAATAGGCCCTCGAGCCTCATTGTAACTCAGTTCAGAGGCCTGTAGCCGCCACATCTCTTCTCAGAGATAGCTACCGGCGCCCTAGCTAGTTTTATTTCCATTCTGTCTGTAAGCAAATTTCAGTTCTTTGATATTAATGAAATGAAGTGTTATTTCCGCTGCATCTCTGTATTTATGGTTATATGTTTATTTTGTTGCGTTCCCGCATAAATCCGGATCAGTGGTATCAGAGGGGTCTGCTTTTTCTCGATCCTTCTTTGCATGTCCCCAACGAGGTCGGGGTATAAGGAGCTAGGGCTCGATCTGGTGGAACCTTTGCAAGATCAGCCTCGCAAACCTCGACGGACGCCCACGGGGGACGAAAAGAAAGATGAGGGAGCAGGAGATCCTATCAAAATATTGCTCGAGGAGGCCCTCGAAAAACAAAGGAACGCGATGATGGATAGCTTTGCTCAGATCCTTCAACGGCTGCCCACCGGCGGCGCATCTGCATCCAGTAGCCACTCTGGAGTTGCGACTCCCTTTAAGGTACAAGTAAATTTTGACATTCCCATATTTGAGGTTCAAATAGATGCAGATGTCGTAGATAGATGGTTGAATCTATTAGAAGGATATTTCTCTGTTCATGACTTTTCAGACCGGGAGAAGATTATTTTTGCACTCCTCAAAGCTACCCCCCATGTTAAGGAATGGTGGGAAACCTACTGTGAGAACAAGGACCAGACAGAACCCTCTCTGTTCTCAGCCGTACCAACTTGGAATTCTTTCCGAGACGCCGTCAAGGAATAGTACTATCCCATGGGGAGCTATGAGGACAAGTACATACAATGGACCACGCTGCGACAACAAAGGGATCAAGATGTGCATGAGCTGACGAATCTGTTCCATACCCTGCGCACAAAGTTGGGTATCAAAGATTCAGAGAAACATCTAGTGCTAAAGTATCGCAGCTGTCTGCACAAATACATTCAGGAGGAAATGGAGTTCCTTGACATCTCCTCGCTTGGTACGGCATACCGGTATGCTGCCAAGATTGAGCAGAAATTCAAGAAGAAGAAGCGAGACTTTGGATCTGCGAATCAAAAGCAAGGGAAAGGTGCTTCCAAACCGCAGAACAAAGGACCTAGCCAAGGCATGGCGGCTAAAGACAACTCATCGAAGCCACAAGAAAAGAACAGCACCGCAAAGCCAAAGAAGGACACGGGAAAGTGGTGTGAGTTCCATAAGAGCTCCACTCATAACACAAGTGAGTGTCGGGCCAAGCAGTTGCTAGTGGCCGAGATGAGGGCTTCTGAGTCAGATGCATGCTCTGACTCCGAATCAGAACCTGAAAAGGCGAATGAAAAAGGGAAACAGATTATTGATGCGGAGCCCAACGCCACCGTTGCCACTGCAAAGATCCAAAAGGAGGAACCGGAAGATCCAGAGGAGGAGGAACGTCTCTTCCACTCCCAGATGTGGGTAAAGGGCTCCCCGGTACAGTTCATTGTCGACAATGGGAGCCAAAGAACCTCATTTCAGCAGACGCCGTGAAGCGGTTGGGCTTGCCGACCACAGCTCACCCACATCCATACACCATCGGGTGGCTTCACCAAGGACGAGATCTCCGCGTCAGCCAGCAGTGTCGCCTTCCCTATAGCATCAAGCCCTTCACTGATGAGGTATTATGTGATGTTGCTCCTATTGATGTTTCTGATGTATTATTAGGACAACCATACTTGTGGAAGCGTCATGCTGTGTATGAGTCTCGACCTCGTGCTGTTATTATTACTTTGGGAAATAAGTTGTACAGGATACCAGAGGTACCACCTCCTACGACTATCTCTTTGGTTACCGCAAAACAATGTAGTAAGCTCATTTCCCAAACCAGGAAATTCGTTTTCCTGATGATCCGCCCCCAGGGCAAGAAGAAGACTGTGGCCACGACCTCCAGACAGGGCTCCTCTGCACAACAACAAAAAATGGATAAGGTTGTGGAGGAGTACGGGGACATATTCACCTCACCCACAGGGGTTCCTCTGCACTGTCAGGTCAAGCACCCGATTGATCTGACCCCAGGTGCGCCGCTACCTAATGGACCGATCTATCGGCGCTCTATTTTGGAGAATGATGAAATCAAGAGGCAGATTCAAGAGTTGTTGTAGAAAGGTCACATCAGACCAAGTTCATCGCCCTGTGGGAGCCCGATCGTGTTGGTACGTAGTTGATGGGACAAATTACTCAGGACAATATCTGGCACACAAGATCACAAAGATCACTATCCGAATAGGTACCCGCAATCCCACTGGGATTGGATTACCTTCTAGACCCTCAACTCAAAGGTCCAAAATATTTCAAAGAAGATCGACCCGAAGTCCGGTATCACCGTGTACCAATTGAACCTCCGATGTGTGGAAGACTGCCTTCAAAGCCAAGGAAGGCCTTTTCGAATGGCTGGTCATGCCTTTTGGGTTGACGAATGCTCCCGCCACCTTCATGAGGATGATGGATGACATCTTACGACCATTCACCAACTCATTTGTAGTGGTGTACTTGGATGACATTCTGATCTTCAGCCAGACTTGGGAAGAGCACCTTCACCACATCCGACAAGTCCTCCAAACACGGCGGCAACACAAGTTGTGTGCCAATTTGGAGAAGTGCACTTTTGGCATGACCCAGGTTCAATATCTGGGATACATTATTGATGAAAGGGGGGTGCATGTGGATCCAGCCAAGATCCAAGTCATTCGGGATTGGCCAGCCCCAACCACTATAACAGAGCTTCGCAGCTTTCTGGGTCTTGCTAATTTCTACCGGAGGTTCGTGCTGGGATTCTCTCATATCACTTGGCCCTTGAGTCAAGTCACCAAGGGAGGAGCGAGAGCAAAATTTTTTTGGTCGGAACCTCAACAGAAGGTGTTCACAGAATTGAAAAACCGCCTCTGTTCTGCCCCAGTGCTCACTTTACCAGACTTGCAACAACCATTTGAGATCAAGACAGATGCCTCTGACTATGCTATTGGGGCAGTTCTTACTCAACAGGGACATCCAGTGGCATTTCACAGTGAGACATTGTCTGACACAGTTCACAAGTACCCCACATATGACAAAGAAATGTACTCCATTGTGCAAGCTTGTCGACAATGGAAGCATTACATTTTGTGGAAGGAAACAATCATCCACATAGACCACAGGCCCCTGCAGTTCATACAGACACAAGGGAAGTTGCAGAATGATCGCCATTAGAAGTGGTCCACATATCTGCAATAGTTTCATTTAAACATCAAGTACAAGAAGGGTAGCACCAATCATATTGCAGACTACCTTAGCCGACCACTGATCGTGGCGCTCACCACTGTGCTCAACTCTTGTGGGCACGAGACTTCTGATTGGCCACTTCTCTATGAGAGTGACCCAGAATTCGGCCTAACTTACAAGGCACTCTTGGGGGGTACGTAAGTTCCAAATTTTCACCTCCAAGATGCACTTTTATGTCACATGGGACACCTTTGCGTTCCTTCAAGCAAGCGTGCCAAGATGATATGGGAAGCACACTATAGTCGAGTCGCAGGGCATTTTGGGGTCGAGAAAACAGTAGCAATCCTGCAGAAGTATTTCTATTGGCCGAACCTTTGAAAGGATGTCGAGAAGCACATCAGATCCTGCACTGCTTGTGCCATTGCCAAACCGACCATCAAGAAGCAAGGCCTATATACTCCTCTACCTACCCCTAGCCGACCTTGGGAATCCATCTCCATGGATTACATGTCGGGCCTGCCTTCTACTAAGCAGGGAAATGACTGTGTTTTCGTGGTCGTCGACAGATTCTCGAAGATGGCCATTATGGCGGCCCGCAAGAAGAATATCACAGCAGAAGCCACTGCTAAACTCTTCTTTGAACGAGTGTGGGTGCACTTTGGGATCCCACAGTCTATCATATCAGATCGGGATAGCAGGTTCCTCAGCACATTTTGGTCCAGCCTCTGGTCGATGTTGGACACCAAGCTCACCAAGTCCACAGCTTTCCATCCCCAAACAGATGGCCAGACAGAGGTCGTCAACAGAATGATTGTACACATTCTGCGCATGTACAACTCAAATCATCCACGCACATGGGATGAGAGCCTCCCCTATGTACAACACAGTTATAACCGGGCTCTCCACAGTTCAATTGGCCATAGCCCCTTTCAGGTGGGCTTGGGATTCCAGCCACTATGTCCCATTGACATAGCCATGCCGTTTGCAGCTGCTCAGGCCGATTCAGCTCATGTCCAGTCTGAAGCTGACAAAGCAAGTAGCTTCATCGAGCGCATTCAACACATCCGCCAACAGGTTCATGATATATTGGACAGAGCCAATGCGAAGTACAAGCAGCGCCATGATCAACACCGGGTGCCACACCACTTCCAGGTGGGCGATAAAGTATGGCTACATTTGCAGAAGGAGCGCCTCACTGGACCTCACCGCAAGCTTCGCCCACTCCGATACGGGCCGTACACCATCACCAAGGCTGTAGGTAACAATGCCTTCGAGCTTAGTATTCCACCATTCCTTGGTCTGCACCCAGTCTTCAATGTGGATCGCCTTCGTCCTTACTTTCCACCTCTACTGGACACCTCAGACATTGCAGAACAACTCACACCAACAGAGTTAAACCCAGACTGCATGGAACAAGCCACCACAGATTGTATCATGGACATGCAAATCAAGAACACTCGTCAACAGCAGATCCAACTGTATCGGGTTGTCAAAGCTGGCCAACTCCTGCACCAAGGAAAGTGGTTCACCAAGGACCAAGTTCAGCAGAAATTTCTTCATCTCATGGAGGAACTTAACGCAATGGGGACCATTGCTTCCTAAGGGGGGAGGAATGATCCAGGTGGATATTGGTGGTCACCCACCTATTCCACTTAGGGCTCCACCATTGTCTATTTCAGTTTTTTAGTTTCAGCACAGTTTACTATTTTTAGCAGTTTTTCGGGTCCTAAAATTCCGGAGCCGTTTTGAGGCCCTAAACGAAGTTTTTTGGGAAAATGGAGAGCAACATGGGTCCATGGACCAATTTTTCTCATTCCAAATTTGTATTCCTTGGATAGATCTTTCTAACGAGGTATGGTACGCGTCAAACGGAGATCGTATGCCAAAGTTACGCCCCTGGGAAGTTGAAACACCAATTTACCCAAACGGGGCCCATAGTTTTGGCGCTTCATCTCCTAGGGTTAGGGTTTTGGTTGTTTAGGATTTCCCATTATTTCTAAATGATAAATAGGCCCTCGAGCCTCATTGTAACTCAGTTCAGAGGCCTGTAGCCGCCACATCTCTTCTCAGAGATAGCTACCAGCGCCCTAGCTAGTTTTATTTTCATTCTGTCTGTAAGCAAATTTCAGTTCTTTGATATTAATGAAATGAAGTGTTATTTCCACTGCATCTCTGTATTTATGGTTATATGTTTATTCTGTTGTGTTCCTGCATAAATCCGGATCATCATTAGAAAAATTAGTTGAGAGACTAGATCAAATCAAAAGGAAACCACAATGGGAGAATCAATCCCAGATCCGGAATCCCAATTACAGAAAAAACAACAATCCTGGGAAAGGTAAAGAAACTTCCCCAGATCAAAATACAAAAACCCCATTCCAAGAAAACTTTGCAAAAATTTCACAAAACAATGTTGAGGAGGAGGAAGACATCAACATAGTTATGGGGATTGATGAATACTTGGGGATTATTGACTAAATCCAACCAAATCTGCTAGTGATACAACCCCGCTCACTCTAGCTCTCCCCCCCTAAAATTTTTACCCAGGGTAATTGTTAACTTGACATCCCCCTATCACCTAGGTCTAACCTAGACTTTACCAGTGATTCCCTAGGGGTACACAGGCCATACCAAGTCTTACAGTAGTATGCCCATTTACATGCAAAAATTAACTCCATTATAAAAAATAAAATAAAAAAAATTGTTTCATTGTTGCTATTCTTTGTATGACCATTCTCTACATTCATGATGTCCTCTCCAAAGAGGACATCATGCATGAATCTATGCCCAATGCTCTTCATCGATTACACGCATTCCTATCCTTGTGAGCCACTTTCTCTTCATGTATTTTAACATTCCATTTTTGCCTCTAGGTAAAAAAAAACCCTCTTCATGTGGAAAGCCACGATACCAGTTGATGTCCTACATCATCTTATCAATAGTTGTTATAATTTTCTCCACTCATTCACACATAGGTGCATTGCCCAAGACATCCCGACACCTTGTATGGCCTTCTGCACAACTCATACACCAATAATGATCCCTACCTCGATTTGAACATGCACCAACTACGTGGGTCCTTCACACTATTAGTCTACATGCAACCACCATTCTGTCATAGCCATCAAAAAATCCTTGTTCATTTCTCTTGTAGTTCCTACGGAGAGATCACACAAAGTTGGTCAAACAACTATGGTCGCCCCTTTTCTTGTCTTTCTTTCCGTAAGCAGATCTCATGACCTGCATACCTCAAAAGCACAACCACTTTGGAACTATGAACACTAAAGTCGACTTGAGGACTGTCTTGTTGGTTGCTCAACCTTGCGATCCACTACATCTTCTCCTGAGCATGTCATCATCACATCAACACATTTTCCACTGCAAAAAATCTCCTCACGCATTCTTATTTGTGCACTACTATGACTTTGATTTCTACCTCGAGATCTTCAATACCGCCATATTCGTCACTCTTGGCATTGTATTGACAGCCCTCAAGAAACTTCCATGACCTTGGAAAATATTCGCAGCTCATATTTCATTCCGAGCGCATGGAGAAACCTACTCATTCATTTTTCCATGTCTTCTTGTTGGTTTCGTTTTCAATGCGATTTAGCACGCAGAAAAATCCCGAGCATGGATCGACAGTATTCATGATCACCTTATGTTGACTGCCCATGGAGTCCTGCCGCACTTTGTAATCATCGCCATTACAAAATTTCAGTGGAGACCCTGCGATGGAATCTCGAGCCTCCACAAACCAGCAATGCTCATCATTGACCAACCATCATGTCCCCACCTGGGCACCACCGATTTCAAGTTCCCATCATGCTTCCAAATTCTGTAAGTGTCCGAGGGTGCAATGGAGCCCACGAAGCTCTCGAATCGGAATTCGATCTCCATGTAAAATTACGGCATTGGCCTATGGCATTTTTATTTTGCACAAGTTCGGCCTCCACTTGCATTTCCTTCTCCATGTGCTTACCACTACCCGTTATTCGGCCGCTGCTCTCAAAAATCATGTGTTGCATTCATCTTTGATCAGCGACAGCGTAGTGGCCCAAACGCATGTTGACTGCATATGCCATTCTCCTTATCTACTCCACAGTTCTTTGCTTCATCGTCATGATGACTTCTCTATGCGTTCTCATGGCACATAAATCGTCAAGTTGTTGGATCCATTGAGTCAAATCAACACTTGACAATAGAGGCGTCTCTCTGAAGTTAAACCTGAACCATGGCTCTGATACCAGTTGTTAGAATTTTACGGCAGAAAGATAACAATTTACTGAGATAAATAAACATAAAGAACCCAGCAACAAATCATAAAAATTAACACAAATATTTAACTGAGAAAAACCCCAAACTCTGGGGAAAACCCATTCTAATGAAATTTCATTACCCTTGGCCAAAACCCCGGCCAATCCAACCAAGTGAGCCTTCACCGCTCACCTCCAGGCCTACATTACAATGAAGTCTTCTTAGCCTTTTATAGGCTCCATTACATGCAATACCATGGGCTAAAACCATGGGTGCACAAAACTATGTGCCCCAAAACAACTACTATTTACCCTAGTCAACATTGACTCTACCCCGAGTCATGTTTACCTAACAATTTTCCTCACCCAGGAGGACCACGAACTCTTTGAGCTTCAACAGTTCAAAGTAGAATCTGGAGAATCCTTCGATTATAAACAAGGTTATGATTTTTCAATTAATGAAATTCACAGTCAATACAACCTTAGGAGCAAGAAAACTAATGAGCCTATCATAAAGAACAATGCTCCAACCGAACAAGAACAAAACAAAAAGAAGACTGATGCTCCTAAAACAAAATTTTTGCCGATTCTTCCTAGAGAGAATAAACAAAGTTCGAATCCACCCAGTCCTAAAAAGCAGCAAAGCCCAAAGATTGTAGATATTACTGATGAGGTGGCTCAATCTTCCAAAGATGCCCCTAAGGATAATACTACAAAATTCACCAATTCATCAACAGTCAATGAGCCAAGAATCTACTGACTTCAAAATATCAAATCCTAAATCTTCTGTTGAGAATCCTAAATCTGATAAAACTTCTGCTAACCCTTAAATTGTTCTTGAAAAAACAATTGAAGATAGCAAAAACCAAGAAACTAAAACAGAAGACAAGAGAAAAGCTCAAACCAAAGGTAAAACTGTAGATACTCAAGAAAAATCATCACAAACCACAGTTCCAATAGACGAAGTAATTTAAACCATCAAATTTCAGCCAACATTTAACACACAATCTGAAATATCCAAGTTAAAGATAGTTGTTCCATTAGTTGAATTAGCTAAAAATGACTTGTATAGATCTATGATTTCTAAAGCATTGAATGTAAATGGAGATGAAGATACAATTAACATGAGTGAAGATAGGCCTGAATTAATTTTTGGTCCCAATGTAGATGGAAAGAATTCAGATGGGTCAGTACCTCCATTTTATGTAATTCTTACTGTACATGATCAAATATTACACAATTCTATGCTAGATACTGGAGCTTCCCACAACTTAATGCCTAGAGCCATAACGGAAACCGTGAATCTAGACATAACCAGACCATATTAGGACCTTTTTTCATTTGATTCATCCAAAGTCCAATGTATAGGTTTGATTAAAGATCTGTGTGTAAACCTAGTCCAATATCCGAGTAAGAGTATGATCATGGATGTTGTAGTAGCTGATATCCCACCAAAGTATGGCATGCTTCTTTCTCGCTCATGGGGAGAAAATTTGCAGGGATATCTACAACTTGATATGAGTTATGCCACTATCTTGGTATTTGGACAACCTAAAAAGCTTTACAGAGAAACCTTGATGAAGTACATGATCAGTAGTGCAGACAGACCTACCAATTATCCTATATATTCCACTCCTACTAATCTTGATTCCTTTATTCTCAGTAACTCTGACCAGAATGAAAATCCAACTGAAATCACTGAGAGATGGACATCATCAAGGTCGAAGTTTAGGAGGAGCAGCTGTCAGATAGAAGATTTAATATTTGTATAAGGTTGTTAAGCTATAATAAAGAGTTTTAATCCTAGTTGTATTAGGACTCTAGAACAAACAGTTTAAACTGTCAGATGTAATTAAAGTTTGTTTTAGCAATTGATAGGTGTCAAGCTGGAAAATTCGAAATTCTCTCAAGTGATTGGAGAGAATCCAAGAATGTAATGATGACTTTATAAAAGACAAGAGGTCGAATTGCATAGGGTTGGAAATTTTCATAAGCAAGCATACTGTTGTTGTAGTAGAGGACTGTGTTTTTATGTTAATACAGAGATATTGGTTTCATCACTCAGGATTCAGAAAGGGTTATGGTTGTGTGATATTCTCATAGTTTTCCTCTTTCAATTATTTGCAGTGGCATGAATTTATGTTACTTAGAATTCACTGAAGGTGCTCTAATTTCCTCCATATGTTCATGAACTGTGTTATTTTCTATCCTACTATTCTTTTGATGCATCTAAACCTTGAAATTCCTTGACTTCCAATTGAAGCTGATACTCATGTTTTGTGAAAATACACTTGAATCCATAAGCCCAATAGATGTTTGTTTATTAGTAGTACAACCAATTATCCATTTTAATCATAGAGTTAGCCATCTAATCCTTATTTTAAAATCATAAACCTATTGAGAGAGCCATTTCAAGTTGAGGAGGCTAAGCCTCAACTAAAAGTCAAGTTTGAAATAGTTACTCAAGGTCTTCTTGATCAGCAGCCTATCAGGGTCTGATTTTGAGATAACATATAATTTTAACAAGTAGAAAGATATCTCATAGAATGCATTAGATAACTGAACCTAAATTGCGTAATTAACATACAACACAGAGGTCAGCGTGGAAACTCCCAGGGCGGGGCCCAAACCACCAGAAGTCCAACGCGATGGAAAAATAAAGAATTGATTATTCAAAATACCAAAATTATTTATTAAAAGAGTCAAGACATGAATACAACTAGATAGTTATGTCCTGATACGCCTATTACAGAAAAATAATTCTTATTTTGCCTCCCTCTTTTGTCCATCCTTGGCCTTTTTAAAGGCGATTTTTCTTAGTAGAATGGTATTTCCCAAATGACAGACTGCTGAGTGTGGCTGTTGTTTGATTTCTTCAGACGTGGATCTGTCTTTCCACCTTCTGCTCGTCCCTGGGGGTTACTGTGGATTCATGTTCTCTATTTGTCAGTTGTCTTTTGGTCTGCGTCAATTCAACTACATCATTTTCCTGCGAATATAGATAAAATAAGTCAAATCCTTGTTGTTTTGAATATGCTTCTTACCGTTAATCTATTTGTCTTGATTTTGCTTTAACCCTCCTTTCCTTTACTGTTAAGACGAGATAAATTATAAAAATGTTTGATAATTCGAAGTAAACGTAGGGTTAAAACATACCTTAATTCTTGCCCAACATACTCCCCCTCTTACCTATTTGTAGGTCCTCATGCAAAAAAATTGTTGAGATGCAACTGTGTCAAGGAGTAGGCAAGGTAGACTTCTTCCTTGTATGCTCTGAAACCCTGTTTCTATCTAATTCTTGTAAAGGAAACATTTGTGTGCCCTTCTGGTAGTTTGTAGTCATGATCATAACCCTCAGGGGGGTACCAGATGAGAGGGCATCTATACCTACACCCTAACCATGCAGGACCCATGTTGAAGATCAGGTTACTAGATGAGAGGAATCTGGAGGCGACCACTTTGAAGATTCTGTAGAAATGGATCACTATTTTTACATTATTTGTGGAGGCCATCCATATTTGATTGGCTGCTTCCAGGGCTGCTTCCTAAATGTCTTTGAAATATTCTTTCCCATGCTCTGTAATGTATTTATGGATGGGTCCCAACTTAGTCCTTACACCCTTTCTTCGCATGAAATTCTTGTGTTGGATGAAAAACTGCAGGGGTTGAGTAGGCTCTCATATAACCCACAGGTCTAGGCCATGTTCTCTCTTTTGGAAAATATTATAGGCTTTGGCCCACCTAATCTGGTTCTTAGCAAATGAGAGGAAGGCCTAGAACTGAACATCTCCTATAAAGGGACTAGGATTGCTATCCCTGTCCTCTTCTAGAAAGAATTTGTGCATGTAAAGTTCACATAAAAGGCATTGGACCTGTTTATCTTGATCATTGCAGCAGTGGAAAAATTCCTCTATGGTTTTGAAAGTTATGGGCTTCCCTACCCCGACGACCTTGATTTTCAGTAGTAAATACTGTTCCACTAGGAATATGGCATAGTTGGTGGATGGTGCCCTGCATGTTAGTGCATTAGAATACAGAGAAAAAATCATAGTGATTTGTTTCTTGTCTTGATCCACCTGGTCTTGTGCCCTTTTTACCTTTTCCTGCTTCTCTCTGAGCTGGGAAAATGTTTCATCTTTTGTGGTAGAAAGGTTTGTGAATTTCTTTAGTAGTGCCTAATACTCTTGTGCTAGCACTACCTCCTTTTTTCATTGTGCCAACTCATGCTATGTTTGAATTAATTCATTAAACCATTTTTGATTGACAGCTCTTTCAACTAGAGGAGCATAAGAAAGGGTTTCCTCCATTTGGGTTTCCTTTTCTTTGGTGAATTCTTGCCTAGTTTGAATAAAGGCTTCGATAGTGTCCACCATGTTTGTTTGCACCTCGATCTCAACGGTGCTTGCCAAGTCAGTCTGCATCTCAGCCTTAGCCGTATCTGCTAGGTCAGTCTGCATCTTTGCCTCAACAGTATCTGCTAGGTCAGTTTTCATCTCAGCCTAAGCAGTATCTAACAAATTGGCGACCAATTCTGCTTGGGTTTCTACGGTGGTCAGTTATTTCTTAGGCTTTTGAGCCTTATTTATCTCTTTCAACTACTTCCTCAAATGTTTTACCAATTTCATTAACCTTCTACAGCTTCTACTTAATTTCTTGAACTTCTTTTTAGCTAAATTTTCTTCTAGTCTAGTTTCAGCAGGGGGTGGAGGAGTAGCAACCTCTTTTTCAGGGATGGTGGTGTCAATTTTAGGTTTTATTGTGGTGGTGTATTCTACTTGTACTTCGGAGTTTAATTCTATATGAGGGTCCTGGCTGGATGAAACAATATTACCCTCAAGTGTCAAAGGAACTATTTCCATGCTTGTGTTTTGCTCCAAGGGGATGGTGTATCCTGAATGATTTTCGGATTCGACCTCCTCCTCTGCATGTTCCCCCTCGTTCGCTCCATCATTATCGAGAGGGGACAAGGCCCTAAAATCCTTTGGTTCCTCTGGATAGGGTAATACCTTGATGTGGCCAGAACTGCTGGTAGTGGCATACTGGTCTAATGGCTCTTCTTGTTCTCCATTTTTCTCAGATAAGTTTTTAGTTTCATGAGATGCCCTCATTTTCTCCAAGGCTCGAGCCATCTCCTCCTCATAATCTTGTAAGCGTATATTTTGAGGGCTTGAGGGTAGTGAGTGGGATGGCCCTGCCTCCTTTATGAAGTCTAAGGTTCCTTGAAGTCTTTTGGACCACTTTTGCCTGCTTGGTTCTGAAGTTGAGGCACGGGTCCTTTTCCTTCTAGGTATGTTCATCCTGGGGAGATCAATTTCGGTTCCGCCAGGGCTTTCCTCAGGTACCCGTGTGGCAGGGTTAACAAATTTGTCCCAGGCTATCTTCTTCTTATCCAACGCATGTATGGTGATTAGCTTGATTAGCCCGTGGTGACTGAAAACTGATTGAGGGTTTTTAGCTTTTCTTATTCGAACAACAGTTTCATGCAATATAGAATTTAAGAAAGCAGGTAGGTTAACTGAAGTATTTTTTTTAAGCACAACTAATAGTTTAAGTTGACGGGGTTTTACCATATCTTGGCGTCCATCACATGTAATGAATCTCTGGATGAATGCCTTTAGTTCCTGTCATGGTTGATGTAGATAGGTAGGGTTAATCCCTTTTCCTTTTCACTCCAATGGATCTTCTAGATCCTGATATGCTGGGACTTCCTCTCGTAAGAGAAAGTGTTTCTCTATCCATCTCTCTCCTTCTTCTATTATTCCAGAGACTTCAGCAATAATTTCTTCTGTGACCAGTATAAAGCTTCCCCTGAGCCCGGTCTGTCCCTCTTGTAGGTTTTGCAGGAACTCAATTGCTACCTATGTATCAAATCCTTGTAATCTATGTAAATATGCTAGCTAGCCAGCTTGCTGGAGGATAGCGCTAGCTGCATATGAAATTGGGAAGTTCGAAGGTTCATTCTGAAGAGAGTTTCCTCCTATGGCTCATGCATTTCCTTGAGCTAATTTCTCCTTATGATTGTGTTATCTTTATACTTTTTTGCTTAGAATGAACAATGTATTCCAGAGAAAGGGAAATTGTAGCCTTCTGCAGGTAACTTCATACCATAATTGCAATGCTCCTTTTGTCTTATCATCATATCCAACAAAACTTGTGCAGGAAATTCGCATGCTTGCTTATTTATGAATAATTACACCCCCTCTACCGAAGTAAGGGTGTCCACATCCTCAAGTACAAGAGGGATTTGATCAATCATGAATGCATACGTGGGTAATGTCAAGATTCAGTAATCATATCTTGTACGTGAGAGTGGAGGTCATGGCTTTAGAGCTCGAGGAAAGAGGAGTAATTGGGTAATTATGAGCGCATGCAGTGTAAAGGTCAGATTTGGAAGTTGTCATAAGTGTATCTCATGCGAAAGTGACTGGAGAGGAAGATAAAGCAGTATAGATATTATTATGATAGGATATCCTTCTTTAATGGTAAATTATGATGGAAGAAAGACTGAGATAGGTAATGATTGGTGTTGTCATCCCAAAGTTAAAACATGTAAGCATATCTGGCTTATAGTTACTTATGTGGTAGATTAGAATTATCACTAATTCGAGTAGTGTTCTTATGTTAAGAATAGAAGAAAAATGGGAGGAGGGTATATGTAAAATTAATTGTCTGTCTCTGAAACATACTCCCATACCATAAGCAGAGCCACTGCTTCCAGCAGGCATTCATAGCCTCGACAGGGTTGTTATTTTAACCCGAAAAAATGAGCTAGGATCCTTATGTAAAAGTAATTATTCTTCCAATTTTGTGGAGATATCATCGTGCATGTATGATAGCTAGATAGCCATAGTGCCACTCACCAGAATTGTAGCAGAGTGATTAGGTCGGCTCGTTATGAGACCTCCTATCCTTCAAGAAGTTGAGAAGGTCATTACCCTGGTGTGGTGGCAATTGTGGGAATGTCACTTGCTAAACTCTTATGAACATGGTAGGCTAGCTCGTGATGAGACCCCCTATCCTCTCTTGAAAATTTTCATATGAGCATAGTGCTTTTTTTTTTTTTGAAACATAAGAATTTTGATTTATGAGGAGGTCACTGTGCTAGAATGATGGCCAGACAATCACAGTGCCATTCACTAGGATTGTAACAGAGTGATCAGGCTAGCTCATGATGAGACCTCTTGTACTTCAAGCAGATGAGAAGGTGATTACCCTAGTGTGGTGGCCATTGTGGGCATGTCACTTGTTAAACCCTTATGATCATGGTAGGCTGGCTCGTGATGAGAACCCCTATCCTCTCTGAAAATTTTTCATGTAAACATAATAGTTATTCTTTATACATGAATGGAAGATCATTAACTCCTTAAGAGTTATGGATGGTGAGAGAAGTAAAAAGAATGCCAATACAATTAATACCCTTATTCCTATTTCTTCATATTATAGGGAAATACTACTCGAAAGTGCAGAAATATATACCATCATAAGATAATGTCTTGTATGATAACATATTTGAGCTATGAATGACTTAGCCTTTCATTTCATATACGTACAATGTTGGTTTCCAGTTTAGAGATTATAGTGTCAAAGAATCATCATATTGGTAATTTTACTGCTTCTCTCTTCTCTTCAACTGCCACTTCCTACTTAGAGATGCCTTTTATAGCTAGGGTGTGGATTGAGGGGAGGATATCATCAAAGGAAAGAATAAAATGCAAAAACAAGGTTGTTCAATCCGATTGAACATCAGCTATTCAATGGGATTGAGGAGCAGTTGTTCAACAAGGAAAATAAAAACACAAAAACACAACTGTTCAATCCGATTGAACAACAACTGTTCAATGGGATTGAAAAATAGCCATTCAAATAATTTGAACAACAAGAAAAAAAAATGAATGAAAAAACATGGTTCAATCCGATTTAACAATAGTTTTTCAATTGGATTGAACAACAACCGTTCAAAGAATTTGAATAGCAAGGAAAATAAAAACACAAAAACACGACTGTTAAATCCAATTTAACAACAACTGTTCAATTGGATTGAACAACAGTCGTTCAAAGAATTTGAACAACAAGGAAAAATAAATAAAAACACAAAAACACAGCTATTCAATCCGATTGAACAAGAACTATTCAATTGGATTGAACAATAGCCATTCAAAGAATTTGAACATCAAGAAAAATAAAAATGAATGAAAAAACATGGTTTTTCAATCCGATTGAACAACAGCTGTTCAATTGGATTGAACAACAACCATTCAAAGAATTTGAACAACAAGGAAAATAAAAACACAAAAACACGGCTATTCAATCCGATTGAACAACAGCTGTTCAATTGGATCGAAAAACAGTAGTTCAAAGAATATGAACAACAAGGAAAAATAAATAAAAACAAAAAAACATTGTTGTTCAATCTGATTGAACAAAAACTGTTCAATTGGATTGAACAATAGCTATTCAAAGAATTTGAATAACAAGGAAAAATAAAAAATGAAAGAGGATGAGAAAAAAGGATACAATTGCGATTATGAAGAATGTACAACAAAATAAGAACTAGGAATTGTAAGGAAATTACATACATTATTTACAAATGACGGTAGAAAACTCTCATGTACTTGAGGTTGTGGGGTTATCACCCCCTTCTGCCACAAATTGGATGGTGGGATCATTTCGTACATGCTAGAAAGAAGATTCCTTTGTGAGAGGTTTGCGATTGAGGCATACTCTGTGCCCATTGATGCAAAATGTAGAACCAAAACCATCTATGGTGGTCAAGGTGAGGGTACCATTGTTATGCACTTCTTGGATTTCATATGGACCGAGCCACCTCGTCTACAATTTTCCCAGAAAATATTGGAATTTGGAGTCATAAAGAAGTGCCCAATCTCCTTTCTGGAATGTCTTCTTTTTTATGAGGTTGTCATGCCACTTAGCTCATTGTTGTTGTATGAACGTTGTGCATTGTAGAGCCAGTAGCTGTGTTTCATCGAATTCATTTATTTTCTAGAGTCTTTTAATATGGGCCTCCTTCAAGTCCAATCCTACTTCCTGGGATGTCCTCAGAGTTTTGACTTTGAATTCAATGGGAAAAATGGGCTCTCTTCCAAATACTAAATGATACGGGGAATATCCAGTGGTGTTTTTCCATGTTGTGCGATAAGCCCCTAGGGCCTCTGGAAGTCTAGTGGCCCAATCTTGGCGAAGTGATGATACTATTTTAGTAAGGATTGCTTCAATAACTTTGTTGGTGCTTTCAACCTATCCATTCACCTGCAGGTCGTAAAGAGACATGACTTTGTGGGTGATGTGATGATTCTGTAGAGTGACTGTGATTTTATTACCTAAAAACTGTGCCCCTCCATCGGTTATCACTTCCTGCGGTAGACCATATCGCACAAATAGCTCGAATAGAAATTTAATCACAGATTCCTCTGTGGCTCTTGATAAGGCTACTGTTTCCACCCATTTCATTATGTAGTCTGTGGCAACCAGTATGTGGGTTTTTTGATTCAATGTTGGGTTGAACGGGCCAACGAAGTCTAGTGCCCACCATTCGAACAGTTCTATTACCAATTGTGGTTGCAGTGGCATTTCATCTGCTTGGCCTGGGCGGCCCATTCTTTGGCAACTATCACAGGCTTGGATATATTTTTTCACATATTTGAAGATCATGGGTCAATAATAACCCAATTTTAATACTTTGTGTCCCATTATGTGATCTACGAAATGGCCGCCACATGGTTCATCATGACAGGCCCATAGGATATCATAGATCTCATCTTCCTAGATGCATCTACATATATGCATGTCAGCCCTTGTGTGGAAGAGGTATCTACTGATCGAGGGGAACCTGGCACTACGTTGTACAATCAGCTTCCGTTCCCTTGATGTTAAATGCCTGGGTAGTTTCCCTACAACCAAGTAATTTGCTACATCTTCGTACCATGGTGTTTTTACTGCTATGGAAAAAAAAAGTTCTTCAGGAAACTAATCTTCGATTGCTAGTGTGTCATCTGTTTTTGAAACTCTGGATAGGAAGTCTATGACCACATTTTCTTTTCCTGGGCGGTCTTTGATGGTTATGTAAAATTCCTGCAAAAGAAATGACCAACGAGTTATTATCCCATTTATTGGTTTATTGGCTAAATATTTAATGATAGAGTTATCAGTATACAAGAGTACTTGATAGCTCGTTATATAATGTATAAACTTATTAATAGCATAAATGAATGCCAGGAACTCTTTTTCTGTCACCGTGTAATTTAATTTAGCAGGAGTAAGATTTTTGCTGATATAATAAATAACATAAGGATTTTTTTCTTCTTCTTGACCAAGAACTTCCCCTATCACTGTATCGGATGCATCTAAAGAAATGTGAAAATGCAGCTCCCAGTTAGGACCGCATAATATTGGTGCTTTTGAGACCAGTCTCTTTAAATCTACAAAAGCAGTGTCACATTTATCATACCAATGGAATTTGACGTTTCTAGTTAGAGCATACAAAGGTGCAGCACTTTGTGAGAAATTCTTTATAAACCTAGGATAATACCCTACATACCCCAGAAAACTACGCACCTCTATCTGTGTGGAAGGAGTGGCTAATAAAAGGATTACCTCTATCTTTGTTGGGCCTACCTGTATTCCTGCTACAGCGATATAGTGCCCTAGGATTACTCCTTCGGTCATCATCATGTGGAATTTTTCATTACTTAAGCATAACTTGGTGGCAATACATCGTTTTAATACTTTTTCTAGCATTTTTAACTTTTGATCAAAATAATCACCATATGGGGTGAAGTCGTCCATGTAAATTTCAAGCCCCTCATTTATTAAGTCAACAAAAATGCTAAGTATGGCTCTTTGAAAGGTTAAGGGGCATTGCTTAGTCTGAATGGTAGCACCCTGTAGGCAAATGTACCCCATGGGCCGGTAAAGGTTGTTTTATCCTAGTCTTCAGGGGCTATTTGGATTTGATTGTAACCGCTAAAACCATCAAGAAAAGAAAAGAAATGCTTCCCTGCCAATGTATCTAGGACCTGATCAATAAAAGGAAAGGGGAAGTGGTCCCTTTGTATTGCCTTATTCAGTTCTCGATAATCCACACAGATTCTCCATTTCCCATTCTTTTTAGGGATGACTACCAGAGGGGAGACCCACTTGTTGTTGGAAATAGGATAGATGAAATTCATGTCCAATAGTTTTTGCAATTCCTCTTTTACCACTTCTTTTAGATGAGAGTTTAACCTACGCTGGGGTTGTCAAATAGGTTGAGCCTCCTTATCGGTATATATGTGATGGGTGCACAGTTGGGGGTATATGCCCTTCATGTCTGGGTAGTCCTAAGCAAATGCTCCCTGATACTTCTGTAACACCTTTATGAGCGTCTGCCTTTGGTCACTATCCATATTGCCATTGATATTCAAAATTTTCTCTTGCTCAATTTCAATGTGTATGCTGTTGTGTACAACGGTTGTAGGTATATTGATTATCAATATTTTCTAAGAGATCCTCTTGCGTTTCCTCTTCAAGAACTATTTTCAACATTTATAATTTCAATTTTTCAGATGCAGATGGTTGATTCATAAAGTTATTGATTACATCATCCTCAGTTTGATCTTTGAAATTCAAGAGCTTCGATTAATGTCAGAGGTGGACAGATATTTTGCTCCCAATATGTATGCGGATGCTTGTGAATGTGTACCGTGGGTAAAATTGGTTTGGCAGGTGGGTAAATGATAATATTTTTTATGGAATCTCCCATAGCAATGGTCATGCTTCCTGTCCGACAACCTATGTAAGCATCGACAGTTGCTAACCAAGGTTGTCCAAGAATTAAGGGGTGCCTGTCCATTCGATTTTTTTGGCTAATAACTAGGAAATCAGCCGGATACTCCCATGAGTCTATAGAAACCAGGATGTCCTGCAATATTCCTTCTGGCCTGATAATGGACCTGTCAGTAAGCTCCAACAGCGTAGCTGTGGGTTCTAACGATGATATGCCTAGTTTTCTCGTAGGTACCAGTTGTTAAGATGTTAATGGCTGCCGCTAAATTGACCAATTTGTTTGGAAATGAGTGGTCGAAGATTTTTACAGTTACTATGGGATTCTGTGGATCATCGTATTTAATGGGGGCTTCCTTACCCAACAATAAGTCAGAAAGTGTTCCTACTACATGAATGATGGGAGCAATCTTTACTCTTTTTTCTTGCTTCCTTCCACATAGTTCTTTAATTGTCTTGGCATAGACGGGGATGTCTTGTATGGCTTATAGAAAAGGAATTTTGATGAAAAGGTTTCTCAATTCTCCCAAAATATCAAAGTCTAGGGAGACCATTGGTCTAGGCAGCGTTAACCTTTCAGGGAAAGGAGTTGAAAAAATCCTAAGATTTTTAGGCTTCTCTTGGTCAACCATTTCCTTTTCTTGCTCCCTCTCTGCTTCAGTTACATTTGTTTGTCTGGGCTCCGTTGGAGTCCCAGATTCCAATTGTGGTGGGATCGTCCCTTGAGCTAGCGAGATAATTTGTCCTGATATTAGCCTTAGCTCATTACATTACTTATGTTCAGTTTTGGGGTTGGGATTTTCTATAATCTGGATTAGCTGAACTGGCCTATTGTTGGGGTTAGGATTGGGTTGGGCTGGTAACTGAGGATGGATGATAGGCTGAGGGTTGTGCTGGATAGGGTACAGAGCTGGCAGTGTAGGTTGATTTTGAATTCCTGTCCCCATTGGTGGGTGGGTCATTTCCAAAGGTCGTTGCCAATTTTGAGGCCAATTTGTGGTTTGAGAAGGGGATGCTGGCCACTGAGTTTGAAATAGGCTGTTTTTCCAATATGGAGGAGAACAGGGAAAACTCAGCCAATTATTCCTTGTAGAGGGTTGCGTTGGACAAGGTGGTATACAAAACAACTATTACGGCCAAGCGGAGAAAGGAGGCTAATTTTTCCAAGCTCCTGAGTGGTTCTGTTAGTTAAATTGCAGAGAAGGAAAGAATAGAGGCAGGCCTTGAGGCATACCTGGTCGTGTTTGCCATTGCCAATGCTAGTTCATCAAGTAGACTAGTTTTGTTTCTTCTTCTGCTTCTTTATAAACTGCTATGAGTCCTGGGAGTAAAGGGAAGTGATCTGTGGCATGATCCTTAATGCAAATATCACAAGTTTGAATCGTGTCTAAGGGGAATTCCCTTTGGCTATGCTTCTTTCGACAACGTGGGAAGAATATGGCCAAGTTCTGTTCCGCTATAGCTTGCTTCTGCTTAGCTTGTAGGACATCAAGCCATGTTTTCAAAGTACCTAGAATTTCAGTTTTTAATTCTTCCAAAAGATTACCAAAATTTGATGTGGTTACGTTGCCACCAGACTGCTTGAGATCTTTCTTTGTTGAGTCTCTCCCAAGTGGCTTATTTCGCGTACTGCCCCAAGAGCACCTGATACAGAGTGAAATGGTTTCATCATATTCCTCTTAATATATGTCCCCTCTTCCCATTATATTGAGTGTTTCAACCCATTATTCTTTCATTCCCTTAATTATTGTTGCTTTCAGGATGTCCTTGGATAATGCAGTATATGGGGACCTTTGCAGATTATACTGAAATAATTCAACATGCTCTTCTAATGTCTTGTTGTCTTTTGCATACATATTGAAGATTTCATCTTTTAATTCCCGAGTCTGGAAATAATCTTGATATTTGGTTAGAAAAATGTTCTTCATTTGGTCCCAGTTATTGATGGTTACCTCACTGTGTCCCATGAACCAGCGTAATGCCACCCCCTTCAAAGTAGAGGGGGATAATTTCAATTTCTGAGGGTCAGTGGTATAGTCATATCCCCTACATAAGACTTTGAACTCGAATAAAAATGCATCAGGATCTTCCGAGGTCAACTAATGGAAGGTGGGGATGTTTTGCAGGGGAATGGATTTCATAGGGGCATTAGTAGCATGGTCAACAATGGGATATTCCAATGTCGATGTCTGCCTTTTATTCTGGTTTTGATTATTTTCCATTTTATCAAAGATATGCCAATATTCTTCGGGGATTTCTTGTTCAAGAGGAGTGATCTTAGCAGGATTGGGTGTAGAGAGGGGCGGAGGCTTTACAACACTCCCTCGATTTGGAATACCAAGTGTCTAGGTCTCGACGACTTTTTCAGGGGATTCCAGCTCTAGAGCTTCTACTTGTATTTCCTCACTAGTTTCTCCTTCTCCTTCTTGTAAATTGCAAGAACCTCCTTCTCTCGAAGGGTCAGTACCTATGTGATCAGTAGTTTGGAGGCTTTGTTCAGACCCTTCAATTTCACTATGAATCTCGGTGTGTGTTGCAGATGGTGAGGCTGCTGCCTGAGGGAGAGTAGTGGGACTTTGAATGGGAATGATTCTGGGTCCTACAGATGCTTGGTATTCAACTCTCTTAACAATTTCGTCTATGTATATCATTCTACCAAGGATTACTGGTCCTTTGGGTTTCGTAGACTTTTGCGAATGATTTTGATTTGTGTCTATCCTTTTCTTCCTAGTCATAAAACAAGAGCACCTATTTTATTAACCTTTGATCAATTGTTGAGAAGTGGGTTAGTGGAAAAGAAATTTTCTTGCCATTATGCAAGTTCTTACCTCTCGTTTTTAATACCTAATGCTTCGCAGCAACATAGAACAAGGAATGAAGGATGTCGCTCTTCAACACTCTCCCCGACAACGACGCCAAAATATTGGTTCTTTTAGGTGACTATTATAGGAAACCTCTAAGATTATAATTCAATTGTCAACCCACGGTAAGTATTCTTATTTCAAGAGTGCGAGCACAGTATATGTGAGTGACATCAGAAATAGCTACTCTATATTACTATGAAGAAGATCATTTAATTCTCGAAGTTCAATCAACTCAAAGGGAATGGAATTTGTAAATTACCATTAACTATCCTATCTAAATAAGCCTAGTGAGAATAATATATGATTGAAAAACACCCTCAATTAATTGAACAACAGTCCTACCGAATGGAACAACAAACTCAATGAATTGAACAACAATTGCTTATTTTAATTTAGCAATGGAATTCTCTTGCGAACTAACTGACTAAAATTCTTCTGTATTAAGCACATCAAGAAACCCTATAGTACCGATTGAAAGATCTAATTATTGGCGATATAAAGCATTGAACAGAGATCATGCTAAAGCTTATAAACAAATATAAAGGAATTGAGAAAACGATGAGAATTTCCAAAAATTATAAAAATATTATCGTAAACCAGAAACATGAGCAATAAACTGCCTGAGTGGTAGAGGAAACTACAACATCACAAGCATAGAAGTTTAACGAGTAGAAAGATATATCATAGAATTCATTAGATAACTGAACCTAAATTTGGTAATTAACATACAACAGAGAGGTGAGCTCGGAAACTCCCAGGGCTGGGCCCATACCACCAAAAGTCCAGCGCGATGGAAAACTCAGGAATTCATTATTCAAAATACCAAAATTATTTATTAAAAGAGTGAAGACATGAATACAACTGGACAGTTCTATCCTAGTATGCCTATTACAGAAAAATAATTCTTATTTCGCCTCCCTCTTTCACCCATCCTTGGCATTTTTAAAGGCGATTTTTCTTAGTAGAATGGTCTCTCCCAAACGACAGCCCGCTGAGCGTGGCTATCGTTTGAGTTCTTCGGATGTGGATCTATCTTTTTGCCTTCCTCTCATCCTTGGGGGTTACTATGGATTCATGTTCTCTATCTGTCACTTGTCTTTTGGTCTACGTCGATTTAGCTACCTCATTTTCCTCCGAATAGAGATTAAATAAGTCAAATCCTTGTTGTTTTGAACATGCTTCTTACTGTTAATCTATTTGTCCTGATTTTTCATTAACCCTCCTTTTATTTATTGTTAAGACAAGAGAAATTCTAAAAATGTATAATAATTTGAAGTAAACGTAGGGTGAAAGCATACCTTAATTTTGGTGCAACACCGGGTTTGAAGAATCTTGATTTGGATTTATGTGAGAATTGCATTTATGGAAAAAAGAAGAGAGTCAGATTTCTTAGAGTTGGGAAATAAAAGGAGCGAAAAATTAGAGCTTGTGCATACATATATATGGGGACTTACTTAGGTATCATCTCTCAGTGGCTCTCATTATTATGTTACCTTTATTGATGATGCAACTAGAAAAACTTGGATTTATTGTATTCAAAATAAATTTGACAGGTTTATGTTTGAACAAGGTTATACTAGATGCCACTTTGATTGTTGTGTTTATCTGAAAAAGAAAAATGATGGAAACTATACTATATTGTTATTGTATGTAGATGACATGCTTGTTGCAAGGTCTAACATGCAGGAAATAAATGTGCTCAAAATAAAATTGGAAAATTCATTTGCAATGAATGATTTGGGAGTTGCAAAACAAATCCTTGGTATGAGAATAACTAGAGATAGGAAAAATCGCAAATTAACATTGTCCTAGAATGAGTACATACAAAAGGTATTAAAAATATTTAATATGTAGAATGAAAAACTAGTTAGTACACATTTTGCTAGCTATTTCAAACTTATTAAGGAGATGTGCCCCAAGACCCAAGAATAAATGGATTATATGTCTAAATTTCCATATGCATCAGCACTTGGAAGCTTAATGTATGCAATGGTCTGCATAACGTCTGATATTGCACATGTAGTGGGAGTTGTAAGTAGGTACATGAACAATTTAGGAAAAGAAAATTGGATGGCAGTGGAAAGGATTCTCAGATATTTGAGAGGTACCACAAATCAAACATTATTTTTTGGTGGTTCAAACATTTCTCTATAGGGATATGTTGATGCAGATATGGTAGGTGATAGAGATAACAGGAGGAGCACTACAGGGTATGTATTTATTATAGGTGGAACAACTATCAGTTGGGTTTAAAAAATCCAAAGTGTTGTTACACTTTCAACAATAGAGCAGAGTATGTTGCTGCTACAGAGGCTAGTAAAGAAATGATTTTGTTACAAAGGTTTATGGATGAATTGGCTAAGAAGCATGATATGGGCACGTTATAAAATGATAGCGAAAATTCCATTCATCTTGCAAATAACTCTAAATTTCATTCCAGGACTAAAAACATATAGCTCAAGTACCATTTCATATGGTCAGTGTTGGAAGATGGATAGTTGAAGCAAGAAAAGATACACACTAGCCAGCATCCTGCAGATATGCTAACAAAAGTTGTAACCAGGGAGAAAATGAGAATATGCTCAGTTTAAATTGGTCTTCAATTATGATGATGAATATGGGAAACAACCAGGTCCAATGTGGAGTCATTGTCCATCAAATGAAGCAGCGGTGGAGTTTCTACTATCAGTCTCCAAGTAGGAGATTTTTGGGTGTGGAGCCTGATTATCTTGTTTATTTTGTATCATAGCGTTGGACCCTTGTACCTTAATGGGGAAGAAACACTGCTCGTAATTAAACGCTGTCTGGGGGGTCATCCCCCCATAGCGGGGGGTTTCGGGGGCGGCGCCCCCAAAGCTAAAAACAGATGTAAAATTTGCTTGTAAAAGTATAGTAATTTCTAGTCAATCTGGGCTGCTCAGTAGCCGCATGATCTTACGGTTTAGTTTAGGGTTTTTTTCCCTAGAAGGAAACCCCTCATTTTGTATGAGGGTATTGTATTTCGGCTATGTATTGTATGTGTATTCTCAGAGCGAGAAACATATAGGGAGACTGTGAGAGAGAACAAAGGATATTACAGCAGATTTGCTATAGGTTGTGTCTCCTCATTTTGCTGGATAATAGAAAGGAAGGACTGGCTGTTTGGGGTAGACATAGCCCAAACTGGGTGAACCACGTATATCTGTGTCTCTATGGTTTTATGTGTTTCTTGTGTTTGTGTTTCCACATATATTTTATTTGTTACATTTCTCTATAATATATAATTTTCTAACAACTATATCTAAGGCTTGTAGCGAGCTACCAGAGCTACAAATTTAGGTTGTAGTTGCACTAGAAGAAAAAGTTGCCAAGATTTCCACAACAGTTAAGGACTCTAATGCCAAATTCGATGAAGTGCACATGGAAATGCAGATGAAAATCGTCGAGCTGCAAATGAAATTGTAGTCTTCCACTCTGTCGGAAGTCTAGGAGCAGCACGCAGGAAAGATGAAAGCTTCCACAAAATAGATTGAGTCCCGCATAGAGAAGTGTACAAATGTCTTTGGATAATTTGTAGATGTTTGGTCCTCAATGCAGGAGGACCCTCAGGTACAAAAGATAGAGGTCGAAGTACGTGAAAATATTGAAAAACTGGATCAGATTAAGGTCATTGCAAAGACCTTAGCACCAATTGATCGTCTTACCCATCTCCAAGAGGGTAAATTATTACAGGAGCAACTACTTGCATCCAGAAGCCATGAAAAACTGAGGCCAGTCAGCTCTCCCAAAATATAGAAAATAAGTTGAATATTCTATGCAAGACATAGAGAGGAATTGAGCAGAAGGAAGCCAAGAAAGTCACAGAGATGCTGCTCGAAGAAGTTAGAGAGTTTGAAAAATAGTGCGGCGATGTAGTTCCACCATTGAAGGATGAATTGAGCAACATAAAAGAAAATATTGATGGCACACCACCTTTGTAATTGTGACGAGTCACAATTTTGTGTTGGGGTCCTGTTGGAGATGGGATCACCTTGAAGAAAGCAGTAGATAAAAACTGTAGATCGAGGAGTAGAGCGCACAACGTGAAGTCCATTTTGAGTCTTAGGGGCTTTGGGGTGGGTCAAAGCCCCTTATTATGTAATGCAATGGGAATACTTTGTGAACGTTGAACTCTGCCCACATTTTTGGACCATGGTATTGTAAATGAAAAATATATATAAGGAGTTTAGATAGAGGTCATAGGTAGAGAGGTTTTGGAATGATAGATCTAATGAAATGAATTTGGGTGTAGGAATTTTTGAGTCAAAGTCTGTGTTTTGGGTTAGGGGAAAGGCTCCTGCAGCTTAGTGCACGAAGACCTTAGGAAGTCTGCAGCTGTGAGCGAAGACCCCTACAACTGAGTGCGCAGGGTGAAAGTGAATGTATGAGAAAGATCTAAATATGAATGAAATACCCATGAAGATAGATTTGAGTTTCTGTTGATGTGTTTTACTTTACTATTTTTTATTCTTATCTATGCCAAGTAAGGGTTCTGATCTACAATTGCATAGAAAATTATGGTTTATGATTATTTATGTTGTTTTATGTATGATTATGTAATATTTTTTTATTTTGGTAGTAAGTTCAATAGATGAATTGAAAAACGCTTGCATAAATAGTAGATCGGACCTATGAAGCTCTGTCAAGGAAGAAAATCCCTAAAGACACAGTACAATGTCCCTCTAGATGCAGAAACCTAGTTCCATCACCCCCCTATATTGCCTTGGGTGAGACTCTAGTCTGCACAAGCAGATCGTTGCTGAAAGGGTCGGTAATAGTGGGGTTTTTTTGTTCACGCAGCCACATTTGAACCCGGGTCTTGGGTCTAGGCCCCAACAACAAAACAATTCATTCTCAAAATATTTCCTAAAAAAAATGTATGAACACTTTGTTTTTATAAAAAAAAAAAAATGTCATTTATTTCATGCATCATAGAGCTAGGGATAATTCAGGAATTTTTTTTCCTTAAACCCCACTTCTAAAAATATCCAACCTTCATTTTTTTGCCAATTTTGGCCTCCTACTCTAACTACAAAAATAATTTGGAAATAGGTACCTTAAAGTGTTTCATACCAATGAGATAAATGGGGAATCTAAAATGAAAAATATTAGCCCCAATTCTCTTCCATAATTCCATGGAATGGCTTCTAAGGAATTGTTGACACTGCAATCAACACCCTTCAAAAAATTTCCCACAATTGAATTTTGGATCCTACTGAGAATATCACAATTTTTTGCTATATGGTTACCTCATGTTCGATGGATGTTTTGTAAGGTGTTCAAGTCTTCTTCTCAAAGTTTTAACTGCTAAGTCACTTGCTCACACACATGATCAGTCTCTGATGCGTTCATGATCACACTTTCTTTATGCAATCTCAAACAAACATAGAACTATCCATCAAGACAATGTATATGCAATGTTCAACTCATGTCAATAGTCAATGTGCCCTTTGGTTGACAGTCCCCATCTCTTTGGCTACGATTGTACTTATATATCGGTGAGTTTTATCAATTGTTCCTTTTGCGCATCGTCACTCTCCCAAGTGTCATTTTCACATTCGCGGCTATCTCTTTTGCTCGATTTCACTTAAATAATTGTTTTTTTCATGTTATATTCACTGTAGCATGTGTCATTTCCAAGGCCATTCACATCTTGCAAGTGTCATATTCATTTTTTCCTCTTGTCGCAAGTATCACTTTTATTGTTTTCACTCCTGCATGTGTCAAATAGTTATGTATCACCTAAGTTAGTTATGTCTCAACCTTCTACATTACATGGTCCTACATATTGTTGGAATATGCATTGGCCACATTCTTAAAACTTAGCGCACCTTTTGTTCACATTCTTCACCCCTCTCGTAACTTGTGTTCTAAGTGTTGTAATGTGTCATTTCAACTGTCACGCCTAGAAATAGGTGTCACTTGGCTATCGTTTCAGAATGTGATTAATGTTCACGATTAATGTGAATTTTTTTGGATTGTATTGATGGCATTTTTATGTTTTATCCATATTTGAGTCATGTTAGGAAGCATTTATTTCTCCCACTCTACCAGTCCCACACTTATCCATTTTAGAGATCTTCTTGGTCCTCCTCCTCAATGCAAGTTGTAAAGTAACTAGCCCTATTGATAGGTGATGGATTTAGCTGATTCATGAGTTCATTGATGTATCTTTTCCTCCCATACATGTTCACTAATTATTTTCTAAGGTCTCCTCCCTCTCACAGTGCATTAGTACTTCCTAGGAGAAGTGACCTAGTCTTTTGTTGCCTCCATTAGTGAAAAGAGAATTTTAGAAGAGAAAGGAACCACTATTGGAGAGAAATGTACCCTCTTAAGCCTTTAAGTGCAATCTAGAAGAATGAAGCACACTTCAAAAAAATTAATCACACTTCAAAATAATGAAGTGCATTGTAGAAAAACAAGGCACATTTAAGGACAACAAGGAACTTCTATCCCTTCAAAAGTTCACTTTGGATCAATGAAGCACACTTAGAAACAATGAAGTGAAATTATGAACAAAAAATCACACTTAGGAATAATGATTCACATTTTTTCTCTTTAAATTTTCATGGCTCAGTCAAGAAGCATGAAGCCTTCATCCTTCCCTTAAAGCACATGGTGTAGTCACAAAGCACAAAGCCTTCATCCCACCATTAAGGTACATGATGTAGTCATGAAGTCATCCACCTTCCCTTAGGGCACATGGAATTTTAATGAAGAGAAAAACCTTCATCATTTCCTCTTTAACACACTCCTTCAACTCGAAGAATTGTGCCCTCCTTGAGTGCACATGTGCACCTTGAACCAACAAGTGATTTCCCCTTCGTACTTCAAATGTGTGCCCTGCACCCTCCTAGTTCCTCTTGAGTGCACAAGTGTACTGGGAAGGCTCGAAGCCCGATCCCTTGTTCCTTTATGTGTGTCCTTGAGTTCTCTCTCTCTCTCTCTCTCTCTCTCTCTTGCTTGAGTGCACAAGCGCACCTTGAAGCCTCGAGCTTGCACCAAAACCGAAAGAAGACATTGCATAATGGATTAAAAGATTCCAAAATTAATCCAAGACCCTTTGGAGGGTGAAGATAAGAAAAAAAGTCAATATTTCATGAAAAAATATGCATGGATCATATCTACCATCAAGAATGAAAGATGAAGCAACATGGAAGACAACTTGGCATTTCCACCTCATCATGAAGTCCATGTCATCATTATCAAGTTGTAACTTGTGAAAATGTCATTACGACTTGGGTAATTTTTTTATTGAATATGAAAAGTTCAATAAAATAATTAATTTACATGGATTCCATCTTTATAGTAGTGATCTAGTTGAAATTATTGATGGTAGTTGTCTGCACACCATGCATGATCTGATTTTATCTTTACAATTTAATTCTACCTTTCTTAAAAGTTATGGGGCTCATCAGGGAGTTGAGTCACTTCAACTCCCATTGATGGTTATGTTAGGTTCTTGTGACTCTATTAAGGTACCTGAACTAAGTCAGTTATGGATTTTATCACAAAATTCCTTCCTTTGCATGGTTTCACTGGATGTAAATTCCTCTTTGAAATTTGTGTGGTATTTCGAGTATAACTTGACAAGATTTCAAGATTTTTTTTTGGTTATATTGAGCATTATGTTTTGTTGGATCATTCCTCATGCAAATATCTTATATCAAGCTTAGGTTGAGAATGCATACACTAGTACAAAATGACAAATTAGTTACTAAAAAAATGGCTAAAATTTGTATAAAAATTACCATTTTTAGTAGGTGACTATTAGCAGCTAATTTACAATATCTTATAACGCAACCAACTTTCAGTTATATTTAGCTTAACATTTAATTGGTTGTCTCAATTTTTTCTTCTAGTAGTATCTTTAGTCATAAATTTGGTCATTCATCTAGTCATTATTTGCCACAATTAATGAAAAAATACACAATAAAATATACTACTATATGATCACCTAAGAAAACCAATCAATGACGTTGGTATTGTTATAAGATACTTTAAATTAGGTACTAATAGTCATATATATGCAAATTTTGGTCATTGTTTGAAATTAATTAATGACCAAAGAGATATGATTAAATTTTGGTCGTGTTATAATATACTATAAATTAGCTACTAATAGTCATATATATGCAAAATTTAGTCGTCATTTTTAATCACCAATTTATCATTTACAGTAGTCATTTATCTTTCTTTGGTAGTTTTATATTCATTATATAAACAAATGATTTAGTAATTTATTTTGATTTCATTTACTTCCATTAATAATCATTATAAAAGACTAATTTAGTTGTCGTATATTCATTTTATTTGTGATCATCATTAATCAATATAAACTACTAATTTAGTAGTTTTAGATTGATTTTATGTGTTCATTATAAATTAAAATAAATTAATTAGGATTATTTTGCAACTAAATTAAAAAAATATCATACAATGTGTGTGTTCATCTAATATGAGAATGACCAGTTACATGTGTTAATTACAATACTAAATAATATCAATTACACGTATAAATAATTTCAACCACAAATTATATTATATGAAATGTCAAGTATTACAATATGAGTTTCCAACATAATACTCGTTGGACTACAATTTACACATGAAATATTGTTTCATCACATCAAAATATTATCATTGTGTTGCCAAAGAATCAATGCAGGTGAATTTGAAAACTCTTAAGACTTGATCGTCATTCTTTATGTGCACATGCAGGATATTTACTTTAAGGGTATCACTAGACCAATTCTCTTCTCTCTCTCTTTCTGCATTTCTCGCTCGAGTGTTATTGTTCTCCTCTATCTTCAATTCCTGCTTCTTACCATCAATACTGAGTTCCACTTCTGAAAGTGAAAGAAGATACAATGCAAAGTATAATACATGAAAGACAATGAACACTAGAATATAAAATAAAGTACATTATATAGGATTTATACAACATATAACTCAACAACAACAATGACAATGCCATTACCCCCATAATAGCAAGAAACTCGAATAAGTTTTCTTTAGTTGGGTGATAGTGTCCATTATGTGGCCAGATGATGTGTACAAACAAAGAAATTTTAAAGAGAGGATCCGATCAGTCGAATATTTGCACTACCACAAGTTTGACAACGTTCTAAATCCAAACATTTGAAATCCCATCTAAAGTGTGTTTCCTTGTCATTCAAAAATCTCTCTTTGTAAAGGATTTTAGACTATCCAATATGATGGTTATTAACAAAATCAATATTTTCCCATAGATGCCATATTTTTTAACCCATAAATGATTTCAAATGGTTTATTTACTTTTTCTTTATAACTATCCCACGTATAAGAATCATGTAGAAATATCGTAACATCACACATTATTTTAAAAGAACCCATGCTAAATTAAAAAGAGGAGAAAGAGAGTCACGCAAAAGGAATTTCCAAAGAAATAGGTCCCAGAGATATATCATCGCAGTTTTTGATAGATATTAGCGCTTGTTACACCACCTTTTTTATTGTTGAGGATGCCCAACTATGCACCATTTTGTGTGAAATTCCTAATAAGTAATTTTCTTTTATTAATAGTTAAAGGAAGCATTCTATACATAAAAATAGTTATAAAAAACATTTAGCATTACAACTAGAATTCATGATGTCCAAGCATTTTTCCATATAACATCCATCACATGAAAACTATAAAAATCAATAGGCAAAATTTGTGGTAGGACATGATGTCATGATCCTCATGATGCTTGAAAATTGAAATTGATGCATACTAATTACCCATTAGTAACAATCTTGATGATGTTAAACATAAAAGGTGTAGTATTATGGAAAATGGAATTCGTTATTTGGGTACCAACTAAATGACACAAATTATTTCCTATCTTGTGGGCTTTTAGTTTGATATTATTCAACACCTTTTCAGTTATATATTTCTTTTATATCATGTGGATTCCTTGAAGTTGAGAAACTCATTTTTATAACAAACAAATCCAATATTTGTGCATAAGTATTTCACCTTGTTTACCAATATCTTATAAGATTCATTCATAAAGGGGTTTTAAAATTCTGAAAAATAGAGTTAATATATTATACTTATAGAGGGGGTGTTTATATATATTGGGAGTTCTAAAAAAGGTGTCTAGAAAACATAGGGGATACCTAGTAAAACTAGGGGTTTTTTATTAGAAAGATGTATTGGGAGTGGGGTTCAATGGAAGGATTTTGGAAGGTATTTATCAATATTTAGAGAAATTATAGTTATTCTTTAAAAGGCCACAAACACATGTTACATTATGGGTTCACTGAGTAAAGACCCTGTGTCATTAAACCTCGATGTATGGTGTGCTTTTGCAAGATAGCGTTAAAAGACAAAAGTTGTTGAGTTTTGTGAGTTGATGAACAATTATTATCATTTTATCTATATGGTTAGGATTCATCCTATTGAAGCATTCTTCCATAAAAGTTGTATTTTGTCTACATACTAGGCTTTACATCATGCATATCCATCATTTTAAGACTGGTCAAAATCTGTTGGGAAAAATTTATAGTAGAACTTGATGTCATGGTCCTTGTAATGGTTGAAAATTACAAAGATACACACTAACTATTGCCATTTACATGCTCAATGATATTAATCGTAAAACAAGCAATATTAGGATAGATGGCATTTGTGATGTCTAATTTTTGTTTGGCGTGAATAAGAGACTCTAGTGGTTTACTATGGGATAATATTACAAAGTTGAATCTCATCTAGAGACCTAAACATCTACGTAAACGTCTATTCATAGTGGTAAATTAAATGAGGGTGGGCCCTCTCAAAATTATGTGTTTGGGTGGCACTATCCATAAATAAATAATTTCTTGTATTAAACATTATCATTTAACCAATTTATTCTAAATTTTTAAAAATAGAATACATGGGAAGGGTCCTAGGAATATGGACATTCACTTTATGGATATTTCATTATAGAGACAAAAAATATCCTGGGGCTAACCCAACAACATGACAACAAAAAATAAATATGGAGAAACATTCATACAGGTTGTGTTCCAAGTATAAGATAAGATAATTTTATTTGTCCACCAAATGACCACAACATTATGTCAAAGGAACAAAAATAATACATCTATTGTCAATACAAAGTGGGAGTTCCAAGGAATTTGTAGTCTAGATGATAACTTTCTAGTAAAAGAGAGTATAATCCAATCTATCATTACAAATAGATGTATAAATTTAAAAGCTTTAAAAATATCAATATTGAGCAAGAGAAGAAAGGACGTCAAGCCCTGCTGGAGCTGACAATTGAGGATGAGTGAGGGGACTAAGAGGCAAAGAAAACAAGATTTATTAAGAAATTCATCATAGAACTAATATGGATTCCGTATTTTGATAAACTTCTACACACATTACATTAAAGAAGAAATCATTGTAGTTGGCATTTTTCCAAACAAAAAGCTAGGAAACCAATTTGTAATGGAAATCAGACTTGTAAGAGTATGTCCCAAGCATTTTTTTTTAATTAAATGAAAATATAAATTTGTAACATAGGTAGGAGAAGTTAGATTGAGAAAACATGAAAAATGACATATTGAAACTACATCTAGTAGCATAATTTCATAATTAATGGCATAAAATATTACTCAATTAACTTACCTCACCTTGATGAGGTACTACTGATTGTAGTGGTTTATTAGTTACATATGTAGAAAAGTACGATATAAAAAAATGGTGGTCATCTCCAACAAACCCAAAAAGGTATTAGTACCTTAAATTCCATGCAACATCTTCCAGGACACCCTCATGGACCTACATTTACATGAGGTCATCAAAGACTTTCAACAAAGATGACAAAATTGCAAGTGTAAAGTTAACAACACAGATAAACAAAAACTCACCAATGGATCCTATTAAATTTCTACATTTAAAAAAATAATAATGTTAGTAAACATTATGAATAATCCTGCTATATTTTAATGGTCAAAATTGTGGGGTTGTGAGCTTAGTTCTAATAGTGTATCTACCCTTGTTTTTTTATGCCATGCCATCCTGTAAAACCATTGATATTTATAATAAAAATGGCATTTGACATAACTTGAATAGCATAACACATTAACATGCGTAAATAAAAGAACTTTCCAAGCCTAAAAAAGATGTGTTCAATTCTTATAGAATCCTCTGCTAAGCTCCAACTGACATACAACAAAATATGAATGAATCCTATTATATGGAAAAATTACCCAGCTCATAAATTGTCTTCACATGCCAACATAATGATAATAAGAAGCCATTTTGATGATTGAATTTATTTTAAGTTGAACACAAAGCTACTTTGAATAATATCTGCCCAAACAACTCACCTTAAATATGTGTTGGGCCTCAAGAACTTTGTTTTTCACAAGTGCATTAATGTCCGACAAACATATTTGTGCATCATATGAACCACTTAGAAGATGGACATGCTTAAAAGGGATCCATGATAAACCATAACCTTATGTATTATGGCCCATCAATCTAATATCGAGATTACAACCACCATCTTGAAGGGGCTTTCTAGGATGCGTGTTGTAGTCAAACACATAGACTTCTATACCAATGGTTTTCGTGGAAATAATTAAAGGATTATGTGGCACGTATCGAGATCTATTAACCTCCACATCATGATTGATTTGTTGTATTACCTGAACATACAAAAAAGAGAATTCATCGAGTAACCAAATCTAAATAACATAAATAACATATTTATAGTGATTTATTTATGAAGTTCAATAACATTTAACTAAACAAAATAGTTTCAACACAGACTATGAAAAATATCTGTCCCAAACATATAAAAAATCTCAGATGTGTGGAAAACATTAAAGAATGTGATAAAATAACAATGTTGAAAACCAAAAAATTACATTGAATCTTTTCCTTTTCAATAATGAAAATAAAAGTAATCACATTGTACATCAACGAACAATGTTCATCATAAGTGCGGCAAATTCTTACAATCACAAGAAAATGTTCTAAAAAATTCATATATTTTTTTGCAAATATACATTGAACTAGTAATCAACCCACATATTCATAGATGGAACATAAAGTGGGTTATAAAATTATGTTTTCACATAGTACCATGGATTGCATATACATGATTTTGTTACTAAAAACAATTGGTTATGCAAAAATCATTAGAAAAATCTTCCACTCTCCATAAATTTGATAAGGCCCTTCATGGGTAAGAGAAAAATACAATTACTCACATGTTCTTCAAATAATTCCCAACTTAGTTACAACTGCAAGATTCCTAGCTTCTCAAACATGGAGGACTTGTGTTCAGAGGTCTCCCGATTCAAAGAGGAAAAACTACACGACATGACAAATTCCAATAATTTTTTTTCAAGAGGTTTCAAAAATTTTTAGCCAGCCATTCAATACAATTTAAGAAATAAAAAAATAATGTAAGGTGATTGGTGTTAGTAGTGTTTCCATTGATGTAAAAGGTGTTTATCCTATGGAACCTCATAACATTTTACAGGTGGTAGAGGTACATGGGACAAACATTAAATTTGTTCATGCTACCCATCATCACTAAGATCACACAGGGGGAATGAATATCTTAAGAAACTAGTCCAAGGCATTGAAATTTATGGTGGACCAAAAAATCATGTGAAAGGTTGTACTGTTGCCTTAGATCACAATGACGAATTATCTTTGGGTAGGACAATGACTATCAAGGCCTTGCGCACACAATGTTCATTGCTGGTCATGGAAAAAATAATCTAAGGCTCAGTAGAGGAAAAATATTAGCCTCATTTCCCAAGTCAACTAGGGTTTTCTATGGACATGAGAATATGATGAAGAAAATTTGTTGTGAAATGACTATTGAATCAAAAAAATGAAAGGATCACACAAAAATTTAATTGTTCTGAGAGACAACAGAAGGAGAACAAGACCATTGTGCCATCAACCATTCAAAAAAAGAGATTTCTTACTCTACTTATCCATATCCAAGCCTTAGGAATATTTCCTAGTTTAACATAATAAGCTGTGGGGCCTCATATCTAATAATCTTCTGGGTACATGTAATATTCCCAATCAGCCCAAGCTAATGGGAATATACAATTTTGTTTCAATTTTCTTGTTGCATGAATAAAATTGTAAAGGACAATCAATAAACTCCTAAAACAGCAAAATAAATCGATGCCCCATGTGAACAAGGCTAAATCTAGGTTGCCTTAATAAAACTCCCTCATGTGTGAAAGGCATTGAGACAATTGACTGGGTCAATGGGGCCAAATCCACAGTGATGTTAAGACCCAATGAACCTCCTAGATGCATAGCGCAGTTCTAGTTGGAGGCTACACTTGTGAAAGGAGCTAAACCTTTGAGATTGTTTAGGGTTTTGCAAGACTTTTATCCTATAAAAGGAAGAGGAGAACAATAGAAGAGGGTTGTTGAACATATTATTTTGGAAGAACTTGTCTTTTTAGACATTTCTTATTCTCTTGGCTATTTAGCAGAGAATAATGTTGTTTAGCATTGGGTGTTCCTGATCAGGAATCCCACCTCTTTCCTTGAGAGGCCTCTTGGAAGAGTCTTGCATTTCTTGTCCACTATCAAGCATTTGGCCAAGCTCTTCTTCCAACTCCAATGCAGATCATGTTGAGGGTTTGGTTATCTTTGTAAGCTACAGCAAGTGGAGGATATATCTATTCAGATCTAAGCCATTCTAGTGCCTCTTTTCAGTGGGAAAGCCTTCTATCCCCCTGGCAAGAGAGTATTGGATGAGGAGAGCTCATTTTTAGATCTTGGCTTGAGGTCACATCATGTTCTAGAGCCTACAGTGCAGTCCATATTCCAGAACTACGTTATTTGCAAGGAGAAAGTTGCAGGGTCTTTTGGCACTTCAAAGAGGAAAGGTCTCTAGTGATGGGAATCTGCCCTTCACTGTGGTGATCCGTGGATTACAGATCTAATCCATGTTCTATTCAGATCTAATCTGAATACTGATGTATTTGCTTCAAAAATTCTGAATCATTTTGTATATCTGCTGCATTAGATCTCAGATCTACTCCATGTACTACACTTTTTGCTGAAAACCCCAAGGGGCATTTGAAGAGGAGACTGTACAATGTACAGATATGCTCTAGATCTAAAGTGTAATCTACAGCTCTTTTCGGCTAATAAAATAATGTTGTCAAACTTGTACATTCATATCATATGGTTGCAGCCTCTTATTTTGAACATTTCTTCATGTAAATGTCCTCTTCTTTCTGTTCTATAATGAAAAGGATTCAATATAACTCTAATTTTCAGTTATAGATGATCATATTGAGCCTCCATATTGGCCTCCTACTTTCATTCTACTGAACTGCATTATTTCTGAAGCAGTGTTGTTTCATTATGTTGCAGTCCCATTCTTGGGCATTTTTCAGTTGTACTAGGTGTGGGAGACCTGTTTACCTCACCTAAAAGATTTGTTTCTGATCCCCTCTTGGATTCAGGTCTTATATTGTCAGATCTAATGGATCCAAGGGTTGGTTTGCAATCCTATAACATACATTCTTGAAAAATTCTTTTTTTAGGCATGCCTTGCTAAGTAGTCCAGTTTTGGGATATTACAGTGGTATCAGAGCAATCATCTTGGCACAACCTATGATTTTATTTTCTTGAGAAGCCAATATGTATTTTCATGGAAAGAAAATACGGATGAAGAATTATGATTACAGTGAAGACACAAAAGAAAAGGGTAAGATCCCTTTAATTGGAATTTTGCAAAGAGAAGAGTTCTCTAAAACTCTTTCTCAAGCTATGTATGAACTGAAAGAAGAAATTCGGGGAATGAAGAGGGAAATACATGCATATCCCTCAGGAGGATTTTTACATCAATAAAGCCCCAGTACTTCTTACTATGTGTGTGAGCATTCAGCCACACAACCTGATCTGCAACGTTGGAGCATGCCTACTTTCTTGTCAAGGGAAGAAGGAAAAGGAGGAACACCAAGGGAGGAATCTCTTGGTGATTATCTCCAAGAATACGAGTCTCTATCAGATAGATTCAAAGAGAATCTTATTTTCCCAGAGTTCTGTCAACTTAAAGAAGAAAGATCCAATAGCTACAGTAGAAGAACAAGGTGCATGAAGCACACTTTGGGTAGATTCTCTCTACCTACTTTTGATGGCTCACCTAAGGACTCAACTAAGTCTTGGGTAAGAAATCTTGACACAGACTTCCAGCTACATAATGTGTCAGAAGAAGAAGCCTTGAGAGTAGCAACACTACATCTTCAAGGAAAGGCTTATGCATGGTGGATATTTGAGTCTTCTTCCTTGAAAAGTGTAAATATCTCTTCTTATGCAAAGTTCACTAAGAGACTAGTGAAAAGATTTTATGTAAGACATTCTGAGACTTCTTGGGGAAAACAAATAAATCCCAAGAAATCTAAATCTTTGCATGATTTGGAAGATTCCATAGAGCCAACTCCAGTCATAAACATTATTGAGAGGGTTGAAGATCTGCTGCACAATTTTCCAGAAGCAAAAGCCCCACTACAACAAGGTCTCTTTTCTCAAGGAGAAAACATGAGGGTTCCTTCTTCAAGAAGAGACCAAAGAGAAGGGTCTCTTAGTGATGAGGCATTCTCCATTGATGAGGAGAAGGGAGATAAAGAGCAGAGAAGATCCTCCAGTGCTGTGATAGCAGGAGGAGATCCATTTTCATTAGGAGATGGAGATGAAGCAATGGCTTCCAATAGAGGGGCTCTTGCATCTTTGCAAGGAGTTCCTAAGGATATTCCATATGGAGGAAATAAGCATCATGCGTCTATGCTAAAAGACAATGAGACAGAACAAAGGAGGGATCACAAAGCTGGCATAGTAGAAGATGATCCACTATCATAAGAGAATAGAGAAAATGCTCCAATCAGAGGCACTCTTACACCACTAAGAGGGGTCTCCAAATTTCATGAGACATCCACACATGAAACAGAGTTGATATTGCGCAATGGAAGTAGGGACATGAGGATCCAATCTATTTTTCATATGAGGATGGTCCCTAAAACCTAATTATCTAGTGGAAAACCACCTAGGAGGCCCCTGATTCAGATTATGTGGGGAAAAAATCACAACTTACTGCTCTAAACTTAGATCCAAGAGGGATTGGAGCACTTGAAGGCAAAGCTGCAGCACTGGGAGACTTGGGTAAGCTCAAGGAGGAGGGAAATCTTCTTCCCCTATCATCATCACCCACTCTCCTTTCTGATCCTGGGTTGTGGGAGGAGATGAATGGAAGGAACAACCTTCCAACAGACACCTTTGGCATAGGAGGTGTCAAGGGAAGGATCAACAACATGACAGACACTTTGGTTGATGCATCATTAGCATTGTCATTGTTGAGCAATGTAGATTTGTATTAGAAATCCCAACTGCTAGTGGATTATTCCAAAGATCTTCACACATGTATGATACGTGATGACCAGCTACATGAAGAGGGCTATTTAGTCCAAGGAGGAGTCATCTATCATCATGGTAGAATATTTTTGTCTAGAGCTTCTAAGATTAAGCATAAGATACTACAAGGAGCACACAAAGAGTTTTGTTTCAGCCACATGTATTCCATGAGGATCTACAACATCATCATGAGGAGATTTGATTGGGAAGGCTTGAAAGAGGAACTATATCAACATTTTCAAGAATGCATGAGCTCTGTGGAGTTGGGGCAGCCATGGGACTCTATGCAAGAGTCATTTCAGCCATCTCTTCCTTCTTTGGAAAGAGGAGAAAGATCCATGCACAAATCCATGTGTATGAGAAGCATTGTTGGTAAAGGACCTTTTCATGTAAACCAAGTTTTATTTTCTAATTTTACATGTTCTTTTACCATTTTTATGCAGGCCTTGACTCCTAAAAGGAGTAATGTATCATGTAAATCTCATGGCAACTATTGGGCCACTAAAATTTCTGAACTTGGCCACTTCCTTGATAAGAAAAGGGAGATTTACTTTCATGATGGATGTTTCCCAAAAGCACCAAACATATCTCACACTTTCAGCCATAGTGAGATGACATGTGCAACAAGTAAGTGGTGGGAAAACCACTTACCATGTATTGATTTGAGGCGGGCAGGAGATGTACTACATTGGTATCATATGTGGGATTATGACCCACCTCCTCATGCTCAATTTTATGTTTGTATGCACATAGTTTTGCTTCCATACATTGATGATATAATTGTACTATTTATGGGCTTGTATGGAGGGAGGATGGGGAGCATGTATGTACCTCATGGGATGGAGACTCTCCATGTACCTTATGCTACATGTTTCAGAGAGAGTTTTGGTTTATCCATGATTATTTCATTTGAGTTCTTAACTCCTTATGGGATGGGTCATTTACCTCTCATAAAAATATTGAAGGAACAGTTCATGGAAAGATGGTTTGGTGAACACTCAGCTCCTGGAGGAGGCTTATCACTTGATGGTGTCACCAATGGAAGAGGGAAGGAGTTGCAGCACTTACTCTATCAGTTTCTTGAGGACAAGCAACATTTTGGAGGGGAGGACTGTAATATTCCCAATTATCCCAAGCTAATGGGAATGCACAATTTTTTTTTCAATTTTCTTGTTTCATGAATAAAATTGTAAAGGAGAATTAATAAACTCCTAAAAAAAAAAAAAAATGAATGCCCCATGTGAACAAGGCTAAATTTGGGCTGCCTTAATAAAAATCCCTTATGTGTGAAAGGGATTGAGACAATTGACTGGTTCAACAAGACCAAATCTACAGTGTTGTCCAGATGCAATGAACCTCCTAGATGCACAATGTAGTTCTAGTTGGAGGCTACACATGTGAAAGGAGCTAAACATTTGAGATGGTTTAGGGTTTTGCAAGACCTTTATCCTATAAAAGGAAGAGGAGAACAACAGAAGAGGGTTGTTGAAAATATTATTTTGGAAGAACTTGTTTGTTTATACATTTCTTATTCTCTTGGTTTTTTAGCAAAGAATAATGTTTTTTAGCATTGGGTGTTCCTAATTGGGAATCCCACCTCTTTCCTTGAGAGGCATATTGGAAGAGCCTTGCATTTCTTGTCCACTATCAGGCATTTGGCCAAGCTCTTCTTCCAACTACAACGTAGATCCTATTGAGGGTTTGGTTGTCTTTGTAAGCTACAGCAAGTGGAGGCTAGATCTATTCAGATATAAGCCATTCTAGTGCCTATTTTCAGTGGGAAAGCCTTCTATCCCTCTGGCAAGAGAGTATTGGATGAGGAGAGCTCATTTTCAGATCTTGTCTTGAGGCCACATCATGCTCTAGAGCCTACATCACATTCCATATTCCAGAACTACGTTATTTTCAAGGAGAAAGTTGTAGGGTCTTTTGGCACTTCAAAGAGGAGAGATCTCTAGTGATGGGAATTTTACCTTCACTGTGGTGATCCATGTATTATAGATCTAATTTATGTTCCATTCAGATCTGATCTGAATACTGATGTATTTTCTTCAGATATTCTTAATCATTCTACAGATCTGTTCCATTAGATCTCAGATCTACTCCATGTACTACACTTTTTGCTGAAAACCCGAAGGGGCATTTGAAGAGGAGACTCTATAGTGTACAGATCTGATATAAATCTATCTTTTTGTACATAGATCTGCTCTAGATCTGAAGAGTAATCTACAACTTTTTTCAGCTAATAAAATAATGATGTCAAGCTTGTACAATCATATCATATGGTTGCAGCCTCTTATTTTGAACATTTCTTCATGTAAATGTCCTCTTCTTTCTATTCTATAATGAAAAGGCTTCAATATAACTCTAATTTTCTGTTATATATGATCATATTGAGCCTCCATATTGGCCTCCTACTTTCATTCTACTGAACTGCGTTATTCCTGAAGCAGTGTTGTTTCATTGTGTTGGAGTCCCATTCTTGGGCATTTTTCAGCTGTACTAGGTGTGGGAGACCTGTTTACCTTGCCTAGAAAGATTCGTTTCTGATCCCCTCTTAGATTCAGGTCTTAGATTGTCATATCTAAGGGATCCAAGGGTTGTTTTGCAATCTTGTAGCATACATTACTGAAAAATGCATTTTTCAGGCATGCCTTTCTAAGCAGTCCAATTTTGGGATATTACAGTAGATAAGAAATTTTTTGAAGTCACTCTAGACTTTTGGGTACATAGAAATGGGGAGCTTGATTAGGTTTGGCTCAAGATGAGTCATATTTTTTTTTTTCATCCATAATCAATCTAACTTCCTTAACATCAAGAGGAATTATGACAAAAAATAAACCAAGACTAGGCTAAAGGGACAAGTGATATTTTAACAACATGTATACAAGTTTTGAAATTTCAATTTGAAGTGAATAGAAAATGAACTTGGTTCCATGATATTGGAGTATAACAAACTCACCGGTTTTATTAGGAAAAATATGAAATAAATCTTATTTATGTAATATTAGAAATAAAATTGAAACCTATGTTTGCCTTTGGAGTCAAATATTTTTTTGATGACGTATAAATCCATCCACTAGGAATCCATTTCTAGTGAGGCCTACCCCAAGTAAATAGCACGTGTTTACTCTAACAAGACTACCCTTGTCAATTTTGTTTGGCTTGTTATCATGGCTAAAAATTCTCCATCCACTAGGAATCCATTTCTAGTGAGGCCTACCCCAAGTAAATAGCATGTGTTTACTCTAATAGGACTACCCTTGTCAATTTTGTTTGGCTTGTTATCATGGCTAAAAATTCTCTAGTCTATTTTTTCATCCCTATGCTTTATTATTTTGTGAGTCTTATCCATTTGTCTTATATCGAAGCAATATGATTATGAATTATGATATTGAGATCTTCATATGATTATATTATTCAAATTAGTTATATAATATTTGTTCCAACAAAATTAATGTTAAATTTGAACTCGGCTTCCATTTTGAGTGTTGTCTAACCCACTAAATAACATGTGCTTCCTCTAATATGACTACCCTTTTCAATTTTATTTGGCTTATTATCTTGACCAAAAATTTTAGAAAAATTGACAAAGCAACATCACCATAGGACAAATGATTTCACACATAAAACCCCTCTCGTGCATTCAACAAAAAGTAATTTTTTTTTAAAGGAATACAATAAAAAAAATAAAAATAAAAAGGCATGACTAACACATTTTTTAGGGTCATAAAAATAATATAAAGGTATGAGGTGCACATATATCATCAACCTCACCAATGTAATTAGGCCGATAGGCCTTTTCTTATGAAAGAGATCAAATTTTTTATCGTCAACATATTCATTCTGCACAGCACACCTGTTCCTGGTTTTAAAAAATGACACCTGGGTTTATCAACACTCCTATTTTTTTTGACACCTGGTGCATTCGTTTTAGGATTCCCTCCTCTCCGAGCTTTCGATTACACCGTTTCAAAGTTTGTAAAATGGCACAAAAAAGGGTGCACCACTAACAGATTTAGCAACTGTCATACGTTTTACTCTTACCCTCCTTTGTGAGCTTCAGATTGCACTGGTTCAGGGTTTTTGCAAAATAGCACACAAAACGGCCCAACAGATTCTGGTTCTCCCTGGTGTTTGGCCAAGCTTGCCTTAATGTTGCCAAATGATGTAGAGATTGATCCCATTTTTTATCATGTTCCTCCCTCTATCCCTTGCCACTGTACTGGATCTTACGCTGAAGCATTTCAAAAACATGAATTGAAGGGTAGATATGGCAAGGAGCAAATTGATGAATGGACAACAGCCCTCCATAAAGCTTTCCTTTACTCTAGTTGGGAATTCAATGAGCGTAACGAGTAAGTATTATCTTTATTTGGTTCTCTGCTGCTGCTGTTGTTTGTATCTTTTTTAACCCTCCTCTGTAATCCTTTTATATGCACAAAATGTCTTTCTATGCACATGAAAAATTATTCTAGTGAGTAAATAAGCACTGAAAGTAGAACTCAACATAGATTCCAGTTTATTAGATTCCGGATTATCACACGATCTTCATGTAAATATGTCCAGTGAACATAGTCGACACAGTATTAACAGAGGTGACGAGGAGATCATCTTTAGAAGTTGTCGAACACCCAGTCGGGCTTGACCAAGCTGTGGATGACTTCAACAAAAGAATGGCAGATTTTGCGCAAGAGAGGAATAAGTATCCAAACATTGTAGAAATAGTGGGGATGGGCAGGTTTGGAAAAACAACACTGGCCAGGCACTTGTTCAACATACGTTACTCTGAATTTCATGCCTCGTGTTTTCTGTTTGATGTGCGCGAAGCATCTGCTAACAATAACTTACCAGCTCTGGGTTTGCTTTGTCTCAGGAGGCGGGGGAATGCTTTTCCATGGTTCTGAGGTTGGAGAAATGCTCTTCTTCGGCTCTGAGGTTGGTTGCTGTCAACCGTTCTTGGACCATCGTATTTATTTATATCTGAATAGTTATTTCTATCGTATTTGAAAAATTTCAAGTGTTTTATTTGGGTATGGTAAACTTAGCCTGTGGGTTTTATGTGAACTTGGTTTTGTATGTGAATTTCACCACTTCTTTCTGCTTCTTGCTCGATCAGTTATGGGACTGAATGTTCATTTGATATTTAGAATCAATGGTTCATTAAATACGTGGATTTATAAAAATAATTTTCTTTTTTGGGTTTTTGTTAGATTCGAGGTTGGTTTCCATAAATAATTTGCAGGTCATCCTATTTTTACTTTACAGTCGAATAGTAATTTCATCTTCGATTCCTTTTTTGGGTGATGGTAATTATATTGTTGAAGAGATGTTTTCTTGTGTAGTATAATTTACGAATGTGGAAAGCGGGTTCATATATATATATATACAGTGCTGTCTGGATAAGCTTAGTTATCTTTGTGATATTTTCTATGTTTTATTAGTTTATGCTTAGTTTGTAAAATCATCTAGATATTGTGGAAGTTAGGTTGGTTTGATTCCTAAGTGGATGTGCTGTGTTGGGTCATTCTCCCTTGTTTGTGTGTCTATATGTCATTGCAAAATAATTCTTCCAGGTTGGTTTGGTTTTGGGTTTGGAGTGGAAATTTACTATGTTGGGTTGGTTTAGATTCACAAGTGGAAGTGCTGGTCTCTGGTTAAGGTTAGTTTTGTTTGTAATATTTTGTATGTTTTATTGGTTTATGGTTAAATTTGTAAAATCATCTGGATATTGGTGAAATGCTCGGTTTGTTAGGATTCCCAAGTGGAAGTGTTTTGTTGGGTTATATACATATATAGAGAGAGAGACATCATTCCAAATTATATGTTGGGTTGGTTTGGATTCGTAAGTGGAATTTCTAGTCTCTGGTTAAAGGTTAGTTTTGTTTGTAATGTTTTGTATGCTTAAGTTCAATTTTGTTTATAATATTTTTTATGTTTTAAAATTTATTGGTTTATAGTTAAATTTGTAAAATCATTTGGATATTGGTGAAATGTTAGGTTGGTTTAGATTCCTATGTGGAAGTGCTTTGTAGGGTCATTCCCCTTTTTTTTTATATTATGCCTCGTTGCAAAGTAAATTTTCCATGTTCGGTTGGTTTTGATTCACAATTGAATGTTCTGGTGCTGGTCTCTGGCTAAGGTTAATTTGTTTCTAATATTTAGTTTGCTTTATTTTTTATGGTTAAATTTGTAAAATCGTCTGGATAAAGGTTGTAGTTGTGGGTTTGTTGGGAACGTGATTGAAGAATTCATGCAATTTAGTTAGTCGTGGGTAATTCTGAGGTTAGTTTTCCAATTTAACATTCGAACTTTTGTATTTGTTTCTAGCTGAAATAAACAAATCAATCTTTGCGGGCATGTGTGACAATTATTTTGATCAAGTTTGATAGTGTGTTTTGACCACAGGTTTTATAATGGATTCCTAGGATATATCAGGCCCGGGTGATGCAGCAGGGCCTTCTTGTAGTGAGCTCAGTGAAGTTCTGCCACCACCTCCCCCCAATCCTCCTCCCCAAATGGCAACACAATCTGGGCCTTCTTCCAGTGAGCTTGTTGAAGTTTTGCCACCCCCACCCCCACTGCCTCCCCAAATGGCACAGAAACCCCCAGAGGCTCCTCATGTTCTAACTAAACGACCAGGCCAAGGTCGAGCTGGTAGACCTATTAAGTTACTCTGCAATCACTTCAGGTTATGATTTTCAAATCTCCAGGACTCATTTCATTACAATGTAAGTAAATTCCACATTTTTAATGGCTTTATGATCTTTCCAACTTATTGGATTTTAAGAAGGTAAATGATAAATTTATGTCCTTCTGTTGCAGGTTAAAATCACTGATGAACGTGGGGGTATTGGGGGTAATGGGGTTAACAGTAATGGAAAAGAGGTTATCAGTAAGATCTTGTGCAGGAGAATTATGGATAAAGTCAAAGAAGTATATGGTGAGACTGAACTGGGTGGCAAAGATCTTTCTTATGATGGAGAGAAGAGTTTGTTTACCGTTGGGGCTCTTAAAAGCAACAACATTGAATGCATTGTTGTTATTGATGATGAAAGGAGGTCAAGAAGGTAAGGATTTTGACCTTGTTTTAGTTAGTCCTCTCCTTACTGAAGATGAAAAAGGTTCAAGAATGTAATAATTTTTACCAGGCTTTAGTTATTAGTGTTTATCAATCGTACAATGGATAATTTCTTGATTGGGTTACATGGGTTTCTTTCTCTGTTGTTTGTTTTAATTTGTAGAGTATTAAAGTTACATTTCAAGAATTTAGTTATCAACTATTGTTTCTAGGGGTTTCAGATTTTATTAATTGTTACTTTAGTATCTGAGGTTGTTACTTTGTGTAAGAATTCATTATTCATGGTGATGGCCCTGATGGTGCAGGGCTTAGGATTCACTATTACTGATGGGTGAATTGGGTGAAAAATTTTGGCATGATAATTTATTGTTTCAAGTCTTATCGTTAGTTGCAGTTGTAGGACTAAGGATCATACATCAGTCATTGAATGTCATAATTCTATGCTCTAGTGTTAAATTTCAGATGACAGTGTAATGCTGATGCATTTTGTTCATTTTAATTGCTGTGGTTAATTAATTAGGCCTATTGGAAATGGAAGCCCCGATGAGATTGAGCAGTTCAAAAAGTAAAGAGAAGATAGAGGGGAGAAATTCAAGGTAGAAATTACATTTGCTGCAAAGATCTCAATGAAGACTCTATAGGCTGTTATTCAAGGGGAGGTTTCTGATAAAGCCCAAGATGCATTGAGGGTTTTAGATATAGTTATGAGACAACATGCCTCTAGGAAGTACGTACTTGTTCATCTTCATTTTGATTAAATGGATTGAAGGGTTTTCTTTATGCATGCTTTGTTTTGAACTGATGTTGGTATGCCAGCTTTTTTGTATTTCATTTTCTTTGGTTGCTTTAACATGCATTTCAATTACTCGTGGCCTTTGTTTTTACAGAGGCTATTTGTTGGTGAGGAAAAGTTTCTTCCATTGGAGTTTTGCTCCTTTGGTTGATCTAGGAGGAGGTGTTACGGGATGCAGGGGATATCATATTAGCTTCAGGCCTACGCAGAGTGGGTTTTCTCTTAATATGGGTAAGGGTTCAATTCTTTTTGTTTGAGAAAACTAGACCAGTGACAAAACAAAAGACCATCAGTGTAATGCAATTTTAAAGCTAAAATAAAACATAGCAGACTGTAGTGTTTATCAGCTATCCAATGCCTGGGTGAACTAGTTTGAGACCAAAACTTGTCACAAAAAACTTGTTCAGATGTCATAAAAATAACAACCTAGAGCACTGTAAATAAAAGTCAATAGGAGAGTGAGGTTTTACGTCATTTGAGGGAGTCGTGTCCTTATTGTCCATTAGATCTTCATGAGAAACAACAAGAATGATATTACCGTGAACGAGGCACGAACCTATAGGACGGTCCATTTTCAAGACCAAAAAGTACAATTGAGAGATATGTTGATCTGTGGTTATTAATGTTTTTATTTTAGTGGTGGAAATTGCATTAGCCATATCCTATATATTATTATGAGTAAATTATTATTATAATGAATCCATCCCTGTTCATATTATTAGAATGTTGAACCATGTCAATGGCTTCTCTCAATTTATGTTCCATTTAGAGTAATTAGCGATTTTACTAAACACCTTGGTGTCTAGGGCTAATTATTTATCTAGGGCGAATTATCCAAGCTCATATGTGGGCTGGCACCTGTCTTGGCTCTATTAATTATGGGGATGGGCTGCTGTATATTATTAGTGTGATTTGAATCAAGATGTATTATTTTGGAAGTTTGGATTTGAATCAAGATGTATTATTTTGGAAGTTTGAAGTACGTGGACTATGTATGGAGAGGGCAAAGTGTGATGTCAATGTGATCTTGTAGGGTTACATTAAAATTTGTTTTTTTTTAATACATTGTAAAATTTATTATAATCTAATTTTCAAATTTTTTTTTGTTTGGAATGGTTGTAAATGAGATTATATTGAGAAAATTAAAAAGATTAAAGTAGTGACATTGTTTATTTTGATTTTTTTTGGATTGATTGTAAATGAGATTATATTGAGAAAAATTAGTGACATTGTTTATTTGAACATAGTTTAAACACTTGTGCCATTTGTCAGTTTTTTCCATGATTTATTTTGATTTTTGAAAATGATCGACCTTGCTACTTTCGAAAATGCAAAATATATAATATATATATCTACATATGTCTTTCTCATACAACCTTCATACAACCTTTCCAAACTAACAAACCTATCGACCTCTCTTTGCACCTTTTGGGACAACTTCTAGTAATAATCATATTTGAATGAAATATTCAAATATTATTTTCATTGCACAGTTCCACTAAAAATGGCCTAGGTATTATGATAAGGGTCAAGAATAGAGTATTATGACGAGTTATTTACTCTATTAAAGATATATTTTAATGAAGAAACGTGCAATTTCAGGTTTTGACTCGGTCATAAAATTAATTCATGGCTTGTTTCCAGTTGGCATTCATAGTTTCGAATATTCGAGAAGGTATATAGAGAAATCACGACATCCTTTGAAGTAAAGTATTTCTTGGTTACCTATAGAGAAATTGAAGCATTCATTCAGAGTGCAGAAGTCTCTTAAAGTTTTGAATGTTTTGAATATAGAAGTTATTAACATGTCAACAATCTGAACCATACATTCAATGCTTTAAGGAAAATACATATTATAGAAAAATGAAACAAGTGGAATAAGAATGAACATAGACTAGAAATGTGATACAAATAATTATTACGTCTGTAACAGAGAACCCAAGTGCTTATACTGAAGATGACATTGGTTTTAAAAGAACTAGGAAAAAGGATGGCTATAAAAAAAAGTTTTAAAGCAATTGTAGCTTACTAGTATGTCATATTGCATTTGCTCTTAACCGTATCCTGAAAATACGTATCCGCTGCCTATACTTGGAATTTCTTGGAACCACTTTCCCTGATTTGTGGAGCTTGACAATGTCTACATTTTCTTTACCTTTCAGCACATCTTTCAACCTGCTACAAAGCTTTTCCTGTTGCAGTAAGTTCATAGTAGGACCCATCAAATAAATATCTGTTTGTTTATGAGGAAACACTAAATGAACCTAAAAAAATACAGCAACAACAGTCTCAATGAAAAAAAACAACTGAATACAACACTTTAAACAGCATAAGTAAACTACCAGTTTCTTAAATAATCAAAGATATGGAGGCAGGTAAATATGCAATGAAAACTTTAGAGGTAATTGTGGAATATAAGGAATAGTTAATAGTTGAACTTGAGTCATTCTAATTTTTTATCAAAACAAGCAATTGTCCTTTTTATTCCTTATCCTTCAACCCAACACATGAAATAATTAACCACTCGAATTCACATTCAAATTTGTACCCATCTTGTGAACGTCCTGGCGTTTCTGATCCTGTTTTAGTTTAGTTCAAGATATTAAAATTCTAAATTTGAATTGAAATGAAAGGCCGTCCTCCTTTATTCCCTATTTTTTAACCACTTTGCATTCAACCACAAATGGAAAATTTAACCACTTTGCATTCAACGTCAACAAATATGTGTAATATGATTTGTAAAGAAAATTGCAGCTGAAGAAATCTTCAATAATTAAGGCAACAAAGACATTTAAATAGAACTAGTTTCAAGCAAAATAGCAGGATAAATACGTCTAAATAACTTTGAATATTGAGTACTTGACAATACAAATGGAAAAATAATAAATATAACACATAAAATGAACATTAACTTTAGTTCTTGTTTCCTCTGCCTTTATAATGTTTACATTTTTTCATTAGTAATCAGGCATCCAAACAAATGCATATTTGTAAGATTGATACAGCTATTCAGGCTTTAAAATTGACGCTCATTTACCTGTTTTTTTATTTTTATTTTTTTTGACTCGGTTAATTCCAAAATAAACACTTCATTGTTAACTGGTCAATAATTTAGAAAAGGGCATATAAGAAAATTAGAAGTTTCAAATTATTTATAGACATCCCAGGTTGGTATTAGCATGACACTCCATATCTCGACCTCTTAACTGAAAAAGCATGACATTGTCACCTCTACTAGCCACCCTTTCTTCCGCATTCAATCCGTTAGATTTGATTTCAGGTGATATATATATATATATATATATATATATATATATATATATATATGCTCTGAGCACGTTCAAATTAATGTTCACGCTAAAGGATGCAACTTCAATGGGTGGTTTTTTTTGTTGTTGGCGCCAATAAACTAACTTTGACTACTCACACTCTCCTCCCTTCCCAAATTTCAAAATTTGGCTTTTGGGGTAGTTCGTTGTGCATATTCCCTCAATTCATCCATTTCTTCTCCCTTTTATTCACTTACCAATCATTGTTTTTACCTTGTGTGGGAAATTCTTGCACATCCCACACTCATTCTACTTTCTGCAGTATCCTCAGTTGTTGTTCTATCTTAGTTTTATGTTTTATATTAGTTTGGTTTAATTGTTTCTGTGAGCTCAGTAGTCACTTTTTTCACCTCCCAATTGCTTTTCTTTTGCAATGTATGAAGTCATAGATATGAGAGTAATTTTGTATTCTTGTTAAGTCTTTTGTAATTTTGTACTTTTGTGAGACTGAATCAATCAATCAGTAATTTGATTGCTCATTTCTATAGTGTAGCGCAATTCAAGAGATGGGTAGGCAAGGAAGGGGTAAGAAGCTTGAGAAGTTAGGGACTGGCAAGGTCACACTAGTTCAAGTTTCTTTTATTGCGGACAAGTATATTGCAGAAAATAGTTACGCTAAGGAACTCACTGAATTCAGATCCGAGGTGACTTCTGTGATTGGTTTTGCTCAGCTTAGACAAGTCACAACTTTTATCTCTTTTGTTTCTTTCTTAGCTTTTAGATCAGGTTGTTCAACAAGGGGAATTGGTCAGGCTAATGGGAGACCTTGGATTCTAAATCAATCTGATTTTTATTTTTGCTACTGGTGATAAAATGTTTTTAACATTTGTATTGATATTTAAAGGATACAATTTGTTAAAACATATGTTTGATTTTTCAAAATTTTGTTTGCAATAGATCTCTTTGTTTTTTTTTTTCTTTGTTTCTTTGAAATAAAATTCCCGATGCATACTTTTTATTCAAACTAACAGTAATAAAATGAAACATTATTTTCAAGTTCTTGTTTGCAATAGATCTAATTTATTTCATTAAAAACTAGCATCTTGGAAGTGTACAATGATAAAATGATATCTCATAATTCTAATTTTGTTAAGAAGGAAATGCCATAATGATATCTCACAATTTTGATCTTTAAAATAAATTTACTGGAAAATTACATGAAAAATTTTTTGGTCTAAAAAATTTCTCATGTGATTTCTCTCAAAATTTATTTTAATTTGTTAGGGATTACAGAAGTTTACACTCTCAAATTCTAATCTATTCTAATCTTGTTAAGAAAAAAATGCCCTAATATGATTATCAGAAATAATTCTGATCTTGTTAAGAAATAAATTCCCTAATATAATTGCTGAGAGTTACCAACATAAAATACAATTATTTTCTCAATTATAACAACCACTCTGACCCAACAACATTATATTAATTAGGTGCCTAAAAGCATGCTTAAGCATGCTTAGTTTGGTAGACATACTCGATGACTATATTACTAATGAAGGAGTAGAGAAATACTCGATGACTATATTAATTTGAAGGTGCAGAGGATAACTGTTTGCATTCAAGACATCATCTATGTTTATGGATTGGAAGTGAGTGAATTAAAAGGAAAATATGGCATGTGTATTTTAATTTTTGCTAAATTTAATTTATAATAATATTTATATTTATTATTTTTATGTGAGAGCAATTATGAATATATTTAGCAAAAATTAGATAAAATAGATAAAAGTAAATATTAAAAGTCAAATTTAACTCCTACAACTATTTACTATAAAAAAATAGATACTATTTTTTTTGGCAATGCAATAGCTTTATTTTACCATGAAAACGTTCTGTTAATATATGATAAGCTCAACTACACTACTTCCGGTTATCAACTTCTTGGATTTTAGCATCAGAATCTTCTAGATTTTTTATGATTGTAATTAGATTGGCACAAGAAAAGAGGTTTTGATTTAAATATATAGAGCTTCACTTACATATTAATTTGGGTTCACACCTTTTTAAAGATCAAGAAACCCATCCATAATTATGTTCAGATAGAATTCAAGTACATTCATGAGCACCAAGGTGGCAGGTCTAAATCATTGTATTGGTTAGTTGTGGTCCATGTACTATGAGACCAAAGAGCACTTTTGTAAGGTAACATTCATTTCAAATTGGAATGATATTTGAGGTCAAACATAGCACGACCACTGTTTCTATTTTAAGTTAGGCACTTTGTTGTGTTTATACCTCATATTGTGTGAGGATCTACATTAGCTTGTAATCATATTGATGGAATTTGTAGCCGGTATTTTTGGATCTTTTCAGATGGATTGGGATACACAGCCTCTTTCTTTTCTTGGAGAAGCCACTTATTGGTTGAGTTGGAAATTTGGGTTGGAGAAATATCACTCTTATTTGGTGGATTCTCATGGCTGATAGTATTCTCATGGTCATGGATGTTGCTTCCATTCCTTTGGATCAATATCTGGACAAATGGATGCTTACTATTTCATGTGTCTTCTTATTGGATCATCTTAGTGACTTTGTATGACAATTTTATGATGTTGGTTTGCCACTTAAAGGAGGGGATGTTCTACATGATCCTAATGCTTCATATGTGTGATGGGGGAAGACTTGATGACTGGATGTATCTTATGTCTCCTTCTCTGATGATGTTGATTTGGTGGCGCAATGCAAGTTGCCTTCGTGTGAATATCCCATGTGATTTAAGATTGAGTTATTAGACGTACCAGAAATCAACTACTGGGAATGTGTTTGATGATGATTAGTAGCCTGTACTGATGTAATTTATCCTAAGTTTAAGAATATAGGGTAATGCATGTTTCCTTTGTGATCTAGCTTTTTCCACAGGTTGGATAATGTAAATGATATATTAGTTTATTGGTGGTGTTGCACCCTACGTTCAAACTTGGATGGAGCTTTTAATTTGTTGTTACCATGGTGGGGTTATGCTAGAGATATAAATTTCACATGGTACAACACTTGATTAAGTGCATGCCTCATTGCCATGCATGTTCATGTTGATTTAATCAACCACTAAATATTTGGAGGTAAACGACTCCTATATTAGAGCATTAGCCTTTTTGCACATGTTGTGGATGATTTATTCATTTCAGTGGCTACTTAAATTTATTAGTGAAGCACCTTAATTCACTGAGCATCCTTTCAAACTTGGAGGGGTTTACTTGGAGGCTGCCTAGGATTCTTCATGAAATACTTCCTTCTTTGGCACAAATTCCAAGGCACACATGTATTACATTACTATTTGAGAGAGGATGCCAAAATTTTCTATGGTGGTTAGAAAAACAATTCGTGGCATTGACACATTATTTAATGAGTTGTAATCATCTTGAAGTTTCAAAACATTGGTTCTCGTGACAAAATAAATACTCCTTAACGGAAATTACTCAAAGGTAACTTGTTTCATTAGTATGGATCATACATGAAGTTTTAAATAAAAGACAAATATTTGAGACTCCTCTATTCTATAAACTAGGCTAGTTAAAATGGATAAAACAATTATTTTCATTTTAAAGAGAATTTCATAACAAAAGTCCATCCAAGCATGTTCTAGTGGCAAGTGTGAACCTGACAACAATAATTGTTGGCATTATGATGTATGTGTTGTCCTTGATGGAAACCTACTTTATTAGTTGCACATTGATGGAATCTTCTTGATGTAGGATGCATTTCAGGCTAGTTCAAGAGTGACAGAGTGCTTGGTCAGGGGTATGCAGTTCATAAATAGAAACATTATGACGGTGAACATCTGAAGAAATATACGCGGGTTCGGTGAAGAAAAGTCATGTACACACACGGGTATGAAGAAGAAAAGGCACGTACAGTTTGTGCACTATGGTTTACTAAATACGAAGGGTCCTTACCATGATATTAGCCCATAGTAATGAGCATGTCAACAGATATTTGATCCTGTCAAAGAATACCATTTCCATTAGTGTGGTTTTGACCCATGGTATTGGCTAAGACCTAAGCTATAGAAGGAGATGAAGATCCAAGTGTTTAAGTGTGCATGTGAGAGGTTTATTGATGAATAATTCAATATGAAGTATGATTTCATGGTATGGGATATTGGTGAGTGGTTGATTTGAAATAAGTGTACACCCGGTAATATAATGATGGATCAGGATCATTAGACATTAAATGGCTATGTATTGTATGATTTTCTTATGGGTTGAATTGAGATCTATGACTTGACGAGTGTTTATTTATTTGAATGACGTGATCTAAGTATTCCTGAAGTTTTGAAGTGCAACGTGTTTATAAGTTGAAAATTGCATATATGTACACGAGTTTGTCTCTGGTAAGGCCCATACAGACGTGGATACTCTTATGAGTAGTAGTGTATCAATTCTGTAGTATGGGCAGATCTGTATGCATGTTTCATTCCTGAAAAGCACATATACACATAGAAACACTTTGCGATAAGCATGTACATGAAATCTAGGGTTTCTGCTGAAAATATGTTTTATCAATCTAATAAGTCTTGCTATATGTCTGATGTCTGTCAATGAAGTCTTTATGATGATATGGGCTTAATAGTGATGTCTGAAGTTGAATTGATTGAGTATTTATTTGTTGAAAAAACTCCATGATGCAAATAACTATATGGGGTTCATAGATATGTGATATAACATAATGATTCATCATGTTTGTGTGCAATTCATTTCCAAAACTGAAAGTAGTTCACAATTTTGTATGTTGATATCTATAGGCAGGTTTCATTCATGAAAATAGTGTATGCACACAAGTTTGTTACATATTTTGACATATGATTGATTAGGGTTGTAGTTGATGTAGTGTTTTGGGTTTAGTACTAATGTTCTGGTTATAATGATCTCATTGTTTTGAATGTTTAAAAGAGGTTGGTTGATTTGAGTTGGTGGTTGGTTAATTGTTTGTTTGGTTCAATGATTGACTGGTTCATTATTTTTTTTATTCAATATTTGGATGAATGATTTGGTACAGTGATTAGTTTTAGTTTTGATATATGGTGTTGGGCTTAAAATATGGTAGTAGGTTTAGTTTGAAAATTTGATGAAAAGTGGCCTACAGGTTGTGAAGTGTTGATGTAGGTGGATTCAACATGAAAATTTATGGAACGTCGTCCACAATGGTGATGATGGTTGGATCCTTCAGTGAGGAAGTCAAAGCTTCTTTCCAATAGTAACTGGTGATCAGATCGTGGGGTTAGAGCTCCCTTATAGTGGGTGCTAGTAAATGAGATGAGGGGGTTGGAACTCCCTTCCAGTGGGTGCTGGTAAACGAGATCAGGGGGTTGGATCTCTCTTATAGTAGGAGCTCGAGAAAGAGTGAAGGTTGTATCCTTCTGCAAGTGGGTGCTTGTGTCTTGGTATGAGTCTGTGCCAATACAAGATTGTAAGAATTTTTCATTATAATAAAAATTCAAGACAAAGATGACAACAACGATGGTTTTCTCCCACATTGGGTTTCCATCTTAAATCCTGGTTTTCATGTCTATTTCTTGTGTATTATTCTTTATTCTATTATTATTGTACATGTTTAATTCTTATAAAATTTCTAATGAATCACTAATATACCGATTTAAGTCAAATAAATGAAGATTAAACTGGAATAAAAGTTTACTAGATATAAGCCAGTTCTCTGCATAAATGTCACATACATATTGACGTTTACTTAAGAAAAGCTGTGTACAGAAATCAAGATAAAAGAAAAGTTTATGTATGTTTTAAATACTGATTCACCCCCCCTCTAAGTATTTTTCCCAACAATTGGTATCATATCAGGTCCTTTAGAAGAACCTTGATCACTTGAAGGAAGATTCGCCAATATGAGCCATCAATAAGGGACATCATCTATTAGGCCACCACTCTTCAACGAAAGTAATATACTTTTATGGAAGAGAAGATAAATATCCTATCTGCACTCTCTTGGAGCAGATGTATGGGCACTCATTGAAGGAGGTTATCAGTATCCAGTCTCGATTCCAACAGATGAGGTAGGAAAGAAGAAATATGAAACCAATGTAAAATATGTCATTGCCTTCTTGAAAATCCTGGCAGAATCATAAATTTTCAAAGTCATGCAACTGAATTCAGCAAAGGTTATATGGGATAAGATGATCCAGATCTATGAAGGTGATGATAAGGTAAAAAGTTCTAAATTTCAAACCCTTGGAATTCAATATGAAACTCTCAAAATGCATAATGATGAAAGTATTTCAAGTTTCTTTCTAATAGTAGATGATATTATGAATCATATGAGAAATATGGGTGAAGATATAAAATACTCAACCTTAGTAGAGAAAATATTGATATCTTTGACTCAAAAATTCAATTCAAAAGTGTTTGCCATTGAAGAAAAGCAGGATCTGTAGAAACTTAATTTTGTAAAATTCCATGAGATTTTAACATCCTTTGAAATGAGAAAAGGAGGTCCCCTAGGAATCAGAGAAGTTGCATTCAAAGCAGATGCAAGAAGAAAAGAAAAGGATGAAAGAAAGGAATTAGGTTGTATATCAGAATAATACGAGGATAATTTTGTAAATAAACTCCAACTAAGCAACGAAAGGTTCAGAGGTAAGCTTCCCTTCAAGTGATTTTATTGCGGTAGAGTTGGTCATTATGCTGCTAAGTGTCCTTATAAATAAAATCATGAAAAGGTGAAATAAATTTCAAAAGGGAATAGGAAATGGTTTGAAAACAAGAGAAGTTATTATACTCATGAAGATAGTGATGGTTAGTCAAATAATGAAGAGGGAGATTCTGATCGAGATTTTAAATTACTCATGGAATTTGAAAGAAGTAGTAATGAGTCTGATGGAAAATTTGTGCATGTTTTACAAGAAAAGGATTTTTTTGAAGAAATAACTCGGCTTAAAGTATGTTTATAAGAATATAAAATATCTATAGATACTTTAAAGAAAAAAAATCATATAAAAGGAGAAGCATAACGAAAAGCTAGAATGTGAAATAGTAAGTCTAAGAAAGGAACTTGAGAAGGTCAAAATTCTAAATCTTAGATATGCTAAAGGTTATTAAACCTTAGATGAAATTATCAAGGTACAAAACTCTCCTCTAATGAAGAAAGGTCTTGGATACAATGGAGAAACATCAAAGACGGAAAAACCCTCTGCAATAACATGAAGCTATTTTAATGCAACAAAAAACAACCAACAAAACACCAGCCTTCATAAAAAAAATAAAGATACTTCATAGGTAAAATATGCATGCTTTAATCCAAGGATAAACAACAACAAAAGATTCCATAAAAAGGTAAACAACACTAGAAGATACTATGATAAAAAAAAAATCTACTTTAATGGACAATATTTCTCATGCCATAATTTTGGTCACAAGGCTACTCAATGTGTTGCATAAAAAACCATCATGGCTAGAGAAGCAATAAAATAAAGGAATGAGACAGGAATCAAGAGAAACACCTATAATAATTTCTCCCTCTTCAAGATGAAATTGAATGCTCATTTTTCAATAAATTTAGACATGAGGAATTTGAATGCAGAAGAAAAATACAACCAACATCTCAAAAGAAGAAAATAACAATAACTTCTAAGGTATGGAAAAGGAAGAACTTAGAATCCAAAAGATGTGGTATAACATTATATGCTGAAGATCAATAAAATCTGTGGTACATTGACAACGAATTCTTAAAACACATGACACATGATAAAGATAAGCTCATTTCATACAATGAATTAGAGAAAGAAAATAATATTAATTTTGGAAATGACTCACCTGCTGTCATTAAAGGTAAAGGACATGTTTTTCTAAAATAAAAGGTTAAAGTGGGTAATGTTTTGTTTGTTGATGGATTAAAGAATAACTTGTTGAGTGTTAGTAAAATGTGTGACCAAGGAAATGAGGTTGTTTTCAGATAAAAAACATGTGTGGTTCGTGAACTTGACACATGGAAAAGCATAATAAAGGGAAAAATAACTCCAAGTAATCTTTATGTCTAGAAAGGAAGTCAAGAACAATGTTACTTAGGAAAAGAAGAGGAAAGATGGCTATGGCACAGAAGTTTGGGACATCTAAGCTTATCTCAACTACATAAATCAAGCAAGCTTAAAGTTGTTTGTGATTTTCCCAACATCACCCTGCCAGAAAGTACCATATGCAAGTCATGTCAATTCATTAAGCAAACCATGGTACAATTCAATACCAAAGAAGGATCAACAAGTAAGCATATTGAACTTGTTCGTAATTATTTTTGTGGGACCATAAGGAAAAAATCACGTCGAGGGGAAAAATACTTCATCTTATTTATTGATGACTTCTCTAGAATGTTTTGGATTGGCTTATAAAGATGAATCATTTGATAAATTTAATGTATTTAAACCATTAGTAGAAAATGAATTAGATATAAAAATAAAATGCCTCAAATATGGCAGTGGAGGAGAATGCATATAAAATGAATTTTCTGATTTTTGTGAACAACATGGCATAAAAAGGTATTTTTTGGTAGCCAAAACTCCTCAGCAAATTTTGGTAGAAAACAATATGAATAAAGCAATTCAAAAGACGGCTCATGCTATGTTTGATGAGTCCAGAACACCTAATACATTCTGGGGTGAAGCAGCACATACCACAGTAAATATTATCAACAAGGCTCATGTTCGTGTAAATAGTAATAAAAATCCCTATGAACTTTGGTATGGTAAGCCTCCTACTGTAAATCATTTTAGAGTCTTTGGAAGTAAATGTTTCATCAAGAATAATGATGAAAATCTTGGTAATTTTGAAGCTAGGGAAGATGAAGGAATTATTCTTGGTTACTCCTCTATAAGAAAAGGATACAAATGCTACAATAAGAGACTTCGAAATATTGTTGAATGTATTGATGTCATGATTGATGAAGCATGCAAAAATTCTAAAAAGTTAACAACAACATATATGGATGATGATGAATGATTTCCCACATAAAAAAAAGGGATATAGAAGAAGAAACCAATGAATCATCAGAAGAAGGAACAATCGATAGGGAAAATACTCCATCAAGGTATGTTCAAAAAAATCATCCAGAAACTCAAATTCCAGGTGAAAAAGAATCTGGGGTACAAACACGAAGAGATTTTGTGGGAACTCCTAGTTATCTAGATTTATTATCCACTATTGAACCTCAAATTGTAAATCAAACTAGAAAAGATGAATGTTGGGTTAGGGCCATGGATAAATAACATGATAAAATAGAAAAGAATCATACATGGTAATTAGTTCCAAGGCCTCATGATAAGAATGTTGTTGGGAAAACTTGGATATTCAAAATTAAATTGAATGAAAATTGAGAAGTCATTAGCAATAAAGCAATAATTTTTTGCAAAGGTTATGCTCAACAAGAAGGAATAGACTTTGAAGAAACATTTGAACCTATAGCTACACTTGAAGCCATAAGAATGTTCCTTGCATTTTGAAGCTTTCTTCTTTTCAAAATTTATCAAATGGATGTAAAATTTTCATTCCTTAATGTAGATCTTGAAGAAGAAGTTTATATTGAACAACCATAAGGGTTTATTCTAGGAAATGATAAAAAAATTGTTTGCAAACTCAAAAAGGCATTATATGTGCTAAAAAAATCCCCTCATGCATGGTATTATTTTCGTGACAAGTATCTTCAACAATAATGTTTCACAAAAGGGTCCATAGATAAAAACCTATACATTAAAATAGATGATGATAAACTACTAATTATTGTTGTTTATGTAGATGATGCCATCTCTAGCAACATTGAATAAATTATGAGTGAAATTTTTCCTTCTGTTATGCAAAAATAATTAGAAATGTCTTTACTTGGGGAACTAACATAATTTCTTGGTTTACAAGTACAACAAGCAAAGGATGGCATCTTTCTTTCACAAAAAAAATAACTCAAGAATATTTTGAAGAAATATGGGATGGAAGACTGTAAAACAGTGTGTACTCCAATGATGACAGGATGTAGTTTCATCTTACATGATGAATCTCCCACAATGAATCAACCTAAAAACATGTCTATGATTGGATGCTTACTTTACCTATGGTACTAAACTAGATATCATGCACATAGTTGGGATTGTTGGACACTTCCAAGCAAATCCAAAGGAAACTTATCTTCAAGAAGTTAAGAGAATATTCAAATATCTACAAGGAACTCAAGACTTTGGCTTATGGTATACCAAATATGCAGATCTTACTCTTCATGCTTACAGAGATGCAGTCTAGGATGGAAATGTTGATGACCAGAAAAGCACTAGTGGAGGTGTTTTTTACTTGGGGCCCTGATTGGTATCATGGTTCATCAAGAAATAAAGCTCTATTGTATTATCTACTACATAAGCAGAATATGTTGCTGTTGCATATTGTTGTACACAACTTCTCTATATGATGCATACATTCCAGTACATTCAAATCAAGTGTTCTCCACCCACTTCCAACCTATGTGATAATACAAGTGCTATTAACATTTCAAAAAATCTTGTTATGTGCTCCAAAGCCAATCATATTCTAATTCTGTACAATTTTATAAGAGAGCAAGTTCTTGAACAAAAGGTCAAACTGGAGTATGTTCCCTCAAAATAGAAAGTTGTTGATATATTTACAAAACCTCTTCCACATGAATCATTTGAATATCTCAGACAAAAACTAGGATTAGTCTCGTATTTATCTCTTGGTTTATCGTTATGCTCTTACCTTCAAGAATAGTTGAAATTTCAGGAGCTTACTTTTTGTACACAGATTTTATGACACAATCACATATATACGTGAGTTCTTATACAAAAATTCACGTATATTTTTCTCTCACAGATAAACAATGGGTCAGACTCAAGAAAAGACTATGATATGCTTTGGTCAATTATTTTTTGGCCTTCTTGTTCTGATGATGATGGTTGCATTATTCTGATGTTACTTATAAATCGTCTTGAATTATGATGATCTATGAGTTTGATGCTTTTCTGATTGATGAACATGCTTTGATGTATGGGTTGATTAGGTAGCACAAGTTTAGGGGGAGCATTAGCCTTTTTGTTAATGATGCATTTTTGGCATTATGTTTGCACTATTGTTGAAGAAACTCTTGTAGTTGGTTTAATGATGCTATACTGCTATATTTTGGTCTTGGTTATAAAATTTATATCTTTCATTTGATGTAAAGGTCATGTAAATACCATGAATGTAATTATTGCTATACTTAGTCATGTATGGACTATTGAAGGTCAAGCCTATTTTGTATGTAATCCCATGATGGGTGGATGATGTTATGTAACCCCAATTTGTTGGGTGGTTGATGTAAATTTGTGTCCTTGGTGGTAGGAAAGGTGATATTCAGTTGAGTCATAGAGTCCAGTTATTCATTGTAAATATTCCAGATGATTCAACATGTGCTCAGGGGGAGCATTGTCAATATATGGTGCATATCATATCTACAGTTTTCATGTTTCTATGAAAGGGAAGCCTTCATTCGCATTGGTCAGCCCTTTCCCTTGATGTCAAAGGGGGAGAAAGGTAACTTGGTGTAGGGTGTTTTACAGGTCTATGCAGGTTGTCATGATAAACACCAAATTGGTCTCCATCAAGTCCAAAGAGGGGGATTTCTGGAATTATGATGTATGTGTTGTCCTTGATGGAAACCCACTTGATTAGTTGCACATTAATAGAACATTCTTAATGAAGGATGCATTTCAGGCTAGTTCAGTAGTGACCGAGTGCTTGGTCAGAGGTATGCAATTCATAAACATAAACATTATGAAGGTGAACATTTGAAGAAATATACACAAGTTTGGTGAAGCAAAGGCATGTACACACGCAGGTATGAAGAAGAAAAGTGTTTTGCGGAAATCACAACTATGGATAAGTATGCTTTCCCTAAGTGTGGTAGTTCACTTAGAACAACATAAAGAAAGATATTTGAACTTTTCCTTAAAATGAATAGATAAAGGGAGGAAAACCTACTTGTATTATGTTCTCTTTTCCTCACTCCCCTTCATCGCTTTTGTCGTTCTCAATCCAACTTAAATTGATCGATTGATACCTGCAAGGGAAAACAAAAGATAGAGAAAAACATAAAGGCAATATAATATACTCAAGTTAAACAAATTGAATCGACTAAATTCATAAATACACATATAAAATCATTGACACGTGCATTATGAAAGGAAAAATGGTCTTTATTATGAAGTAGAAGGAAGAGTACAACCAGTTGATCGATTCATTGTCACGCATCTAGCTTGAGTCCCATCCTCATCACATCCAGCATAAAAAATCTAGCAACATCATAGTATATGTAAACTCCAAGAGTTGTGATCCCACCAGCATAACTCTACTTAACACAAATTCTTTCTCTCTTGTGCACTATGCTCAGTGCTCTATTTATAAGTAGATAAAGGTAGTTTGGCATAAATGAATGATTTAATGGATTTAATAAAAATGGATGGAGAGGTTTCTTTGTTCATGGGAATAAGAGGATAAGAAGTTCAATGGCTCCATGATGTCCATATTCAAAGCTATTAGATGATGTGAAAGTTGGAACAACTTCTAGAAGCTCCTAGAGGTTGGGAAGGTTCTAGGAATCCAATGAAAAATTCACTCCCAGTCAACCAAAACACCCTAAAGTAGGCATAGATCCTCTGTAGCACAACCTTGCATGGGAGTAGATGCTCTGCAAATAAGTTACAACTTTCTAGCGGTGCGTTGATGGCTCAATGAGGCACTTCAATTGGCATCTAAGAAATGAAACTTTCATGGAAGGAAGACCATCAATGGAATGAATTATTTATGGCATGTAGTAACTAATTTAGGGTATGATAGAACCTAATGGATATTGATTTGTGTTTAGGATGATGCCCAAATCGGCCTGTAACATATTCCCCCTAAAGCATGTAGTAAAAAATAATAATGTTGAATGATTTTCTTTACAACGTGATGAGGAGGAACTGAAGCAGACAGTGACCTGCATCAATTACAATACATTACATCATGATATCTATTTAGCTTGGAAATGAATGTATGAGGGAGGTATATGCCATACTTAACACATAAACTATCATAACATCAGAAAGTTTCCTACAGATATAGACTTGTCTACAGATATAGACCCATGATCGGATGACCATTTGAATAATGACCATCGTACGGATGATTTGGTACTACTCCTGAAATCGCAACCCAGATGGATGAAACTAGATTCGGGGTCTTCTATGTCTTTCACTCGATCACTTAAAGTACGAGTCTAACCATGAAAATATATGATCTGAAGTCGAACATGGAAATACATCATCTGATTACAAACCAATGATGTGAGTCATTAATAGACGCAAGATAATCCACCGTTAATGATAATGGCTCTCAAGGTACTACAGTACATTCTGCATGGTGTGAATAGATGATTTGATGTCAAACACCATAGAAAGTCTTTCGGTCAAAGGCATTTTATGTCAACATGTCGCTGGAAGCGAGAAACCTTCCATTGATGTAAGAAAGATCCAAGGTACTGAAATTTTGTTTCTAAGTCAACTTCCTGGATGATGAGCTGATGTGGATAGGAAGCGACTCATTGTAGGAGGGCATTTATGTTTCCCCCATAGTTGACACGAAATGGGATTAATGTTTTTTAGAGACAGAATGTGACTGATGAAGCAATGTTAGGGATGACAGTCATGAAATGAAGTTTTATGAGTTTTGCAAAGGATGAGGAATAACTGAGTGACTTATCTTGAACATATTGATGAAACTAAATGAATTGGTAGCATTTTACCTAAGACCAAAGTGATGGATGGTATGATAGACCGTCAAGCAGATTACCCATCCCAAAATCACGGAGATGAAGTGAATAAGTGTCATGTTCAAGAGCAACTTGCTACCATAAAGTGTTTTATCCCTTTCCAATTTTCCCCAGTCATTGCTAACCAATACCTCTTTATTTTTTAACAAGCTTGAGGATGATAACATATTCTTGATGTATAATTCCACCCATTGGGTGAATCCATCACTATTTGATTCTTTACTAAGTCCAGTGAAGGTGAAACTCGATCTTGGCATGATGGACAAGTTCGTCACTATTTGATTCTTTAACGAGTCTAATGACAGTGAAATTTGGTCCTTTTTCATGTTTCGAGAGTTTGAAAAAGGGATGAAAAGAAAACTCCACAAGTTCTTTTTCGTATAATAGTCCCTCGGACCTGAAAAAGAGTAAAATAATACCTGAGAGAACCTCCTAGCCGTGTTTGACCAGGGTTTTCCTTTTGTGTAAACATCATCTATCTCAGTCTAGAAAAGGGTTAAAATTACACTAAGTAGATGTTGTTTCAATTCATTTTATGAGCTCGAAAGGAAAAGTGCTTGACAATCTATTCATATTTTGAGAGTCTGAAAAGAGTTGAAAGAAAACTCCAGGGGGGTTCCTTTTTCGTATTTAACAAAGCTCTAAAAAGAGACAAAATTTCGCTTTGAGTTCCTTTTTCATGTTTAACAAAGCTTGAAAAAGAGATAAAAGTGTGCTTTTTGGGCTTGTGGTAGTGCTCTCTTGAATCGGCACACATGTGATTCACTGTGAAATATTTTGAAACATTCTGGCTGCTCTATGTACACTTCAATTAGGTCGATTACATGGCGAGAAGGAGAACATGAAGAAAAGGATATGGTTTACCTAAATGATCCTAACACTGTGATAGCCCTCAAAGATTATGGGTTGCTCAAGTACTTCAAATTGTTAGGGATGAGGCAACACAAGGAACTATTGCAATTATTGATCTGTTCATGGGACCCAACACTACATGAATTTCATATTGGGGACAAAGTGCTCTCAATATTGGTTCATGAAATTTACTTTCTGACATGTTTGTCGAGACATGGTGCCCCCATTTCCCTTGTGGGCTCCATTTGTGGAGGTGAAACAGTGAAGGACTAAATTTGATAGTTTTTTCGGCCAGGAACTGAGCCTAGCAAAGATGGAAAGATAAATATCAAATATGTATGTGATATGCCTTTGCGAACACTACTATTTACTATCTCAAAACTAGCTGGCAACATGACACTACATGTCATGAACAGATCATACATGTTGTATATGATTGAGTGTCTTGAGCCAACAATGTTCAACTCGGCTGAAGTAATACTCCATTAGATGAAAGAACAAATGACCAAAGTGAAAAGTGGAAAGACCAAAAATTTCAGCTACGGGTCGATCTTGATTGATTTTGTTTTGGAGTGAGTTCCATTGTTGTAGGAAACATGTGACACTGGGATTAACTAGTCCTAGAGATCCGTTGATGTAGAGGTGGGTCGAGCTAATGGCTAGACATAATGGTGAGTCACCAATCTCATTTTCCACTACATTATTCAGTTGGATCCAAGGACAAAATATCTTCATAGAGGAGCATCCATATACAGGGATGGATTTCTGCAAAGATCCAGATTTGATTTTACCAGTTGATGCTCAATGGGGTGATATAGGTAAAATGTTTGACCATGTTTTTTATTTTTAGGTTTTTTACATATTTTTTTGTTTTTTGATGTTCCCAAGATTAAACTAAAGATGTTTATGTATGCATATGTAGGTATCGTTCGACCAGTCATTTGTGCACAGCAGGTGGGAAAACTAGTAGAGAGGACTATCGGAAGATCAGTCCTTTAGGATTTGGATTTAGCTGAGAGTCTTGCTGAGTTGCAGTAGCATGTGGATGGATTAACTCTTGGGATACCGAATGTACGGATCGAGGAGTTAGCTATGCGACTGCAACGACATACCAATGGTGTGCCTAGGCTTTGGATGACTCTATTGCACATGATATCCCAAGCAGTGACCTATTATCATGAGCATCACTAAGTTTACTTAGATTATGCTATGTCTGTATACATTTTGAGGTCAGATGACCAACATGTCTTGGACAAAATTTTTGTGAAAAAACTCAATATAAATCTATTTTACTTTCAATGTTTTTTATGATTATGTGAAATCCTATTCAATTCTATGATGTGAATTAAAAATATATCTTTACATATGTTGCAAATTTATATTTAATACATAATTCGATAATGAATCAATTAGTGTGTTAAAGTTTCTGGAAATATGTTTATATTGAACATAATCAAAATGTATTTCCAAAAGACAAACTTTAAGGAACATGCAATAAATTGCTGGGTTTCAGACAATATAGATGCTAGTAAACTGTAGTACAACAAGTTGTGAGTCCAACATGATGATGATGTGGTGAATGCCAAGTGAAATGGCATTAGAGAGTAGTTCAATTAACCCACTATACTTAGCAATATTGTTGGTTGATCGAACAATAAAAATACCTTGGAAACTCACTAAGTTTCCATTTTGAGAAAAAATGGCCCATGCTGTAGAGGATAGATTCTGAGTACTATGACTAGCTCCATCGGCATGTCCAATAAATGGTTCCGAATATTCTGACATCTGCAAAAAATTCAAAGTGGATTACTAACCACATGAAAAAATCTAAAAGAAACACTACTACACACATGCAAACAAATCATATAATATAGTGTTTACTATGCAAAATTAGGCATAGTAACTTTTAAGATACAACCCATTTCGAGGCTGCAACAATGGAATCCCATCATAATCTACCAAATCATAGGCACCCTTAGCTAGAATTTTCTTGAAAATGTAGGAGTCGTGCCATAATGGTTCAAAAATCCTTGTTCCTATCTTATTAGATTCTTGATTATAAATCAAGACTAGGTTTCCTTTCAAGAAGGTGCGAGGCTTGACAATGCGGTCATGTTGCACCTTAATTCGTCTCTTATGTGCTTCATTGGCCAATGCGGCTTCATAACACATTTAAAATAGATGGATGAGATCTAAAGCACATGCCTCTTCATTAGAATTTTTAGGTAGCAGGCCAGTCACGAGTTTCAACGATGGTATTTCACATTGTATTGGCAAGATAGCTTCTAGACCATAAACCAGCTGAAAGGGAGTAAATCCGGTTGCATTTATCATCGAGGTTTGATACGCCCACAAATATGAGTACAAGATAAAAAGCCAGTTTCGTTTATGAACCCCAATCATGGGTTGAAGCATATGATTAAGAATCTTTTTGATAGCTTCAAATTGTCCATTAGCTTGCAGATAATAAGGGGTAGAATTATCATGTGACAATCCTAACTTGGTAGTAAAATCATCCATCATGTGATTGAAAAAATGTATTCCATGGTCTGTGACTATGGCTTGTGGCACACCAAACCGGCTAACCACATGGTTAAAAAATAAAAATTCAGATGTCTTTCCTGTGTTATTGAATGTAGGCATCGTCTCGGCCCACTTGGTAAAATAGTCGATGACAAAAATAATATACCCATGCCCCCCGACCGAGCGGGGGTTACATGTCATGAATTCAATGCCCCATTTTGCAAATGGTCCAAAAACGATGACAAGATGCATTGGTTTTGGTGGTAAGTGAGTTTTACGATCAAATATATGGCAAGCATGAAAAATTCTAACCGCGAAAATGCAGTCACAAAATATGGTAGGCCAGAAGTAACTAGTACAGAGAACCTTCTACGTGGTAGCATAACTAGACAAATTTACACCACATGCACCATAATGACAATCATTTAAACAATTTTCTCCCTCCTAATGCGTGAGGCATCTATGTAATATTGTATTGACACCATGATGATAAAGTGTCTCACTGATGATCAGATAATATTTGGCTTGGTATCGAATACGTCGTTGTTGCGAGCGAGAGGTATTGGGCTGAAAAGTTTGGGTTTGGAGATAGATGATGAAATATCCATACCATGGTTCAGATGAATTGATCAGAAAGAAATACTCTTCCGGAATTTATGCTTTCATAGTAGGATCAATGCTACTCGAAGGAAGGTCACAAATAAGCTCAAGAAATACCAAATAATTCTTTCCCTTGGATTTGATGAATTCCAAATCGAATTGCTGCAAAATGATGATCCATTTTGAATATTTCCCCCCCAATAATTGACGTGATAGAATGTATGTCATAGGGTTGCAATCTAAAATGACAATGGTCTTTCGGAATAGGATATAATGATGAAATCTTTGTATAACTTGAATGGATGCCAAAGCGAGCTTCTAAATGTATGTGTACTTAACTTCAATATCATTGATATTATGAATCAAATAATAAATTGGATGTTCAATCCCATCTTATTCTTGTACTAAAACCATAGCGATGGTTGTATATACAATGAAGAGATACAGTAAATAATCACTTTGATAATTTGGGTGATAGATTAATGATGCTCGGATCAGGGTATCTTTAAGAACATCAAAGGAAGCTTGCGCAACCTCATCCCAATGAAATGGAATCCCATTTTTCAAGAATTGAGTAAATACTTTAGCCATTTCGGCGTAGTTAGGAATGAACCTCCTTAGAAAGTTAGCCTTCCCGTGGAGTCTTTGTAACTAAAGCAGATTGGAAGGAGTAGTTAAATTAAGAATAACTTCTATCTTCAATGGATCAATCTGGATTGTGTCTTTTGCCACGACGAATACAAGAAAATGACTAGAACCAACACCAAACACACATTTGTGTGGATTGAGGCGTATTTTATAGTGATGACATCATAAAAAGATCGTTCTCAGATGTAGCGGATGGTCAACCCATTTTCATGAATGTGCAGGTAAGTAATCCAGATACAGTTGAACTATGTGCTTGATTTCATGAAAAGAATAATTCATTTCCCTATGGAATGTAGCCCCAACATTCTTTAAACCAAAAGGTAGCTTCTGATATGCGAATGTGCCCTAGGGACAAATATATATGTTTTTTATATTGGTCGTTTGGGCAAATATTGATTTGATTGTAACTGGAGAATACATCCATGAAAGAAAATATTTCACATCCAACACATTCATCAATAATTTGGTCGATAAAGGGTGCGGGATAGTTGTATTTCAAACAAGCATGATTAACATCCCCATAATCGACACACACTCTAATTGTTCCCTATTTCTTCATGACAGGAATAATGTCAGAAACCTAACCGATAAGAAAAACAGGGTAAATGAATCCAGAACGCAAAAAAAATTCAACCTTTACTTTAATGGCAACAGATTTATCAGGGTGCACTGGATGAATACATTGTCTCACTAGCTTAGCATTAGGATAGATTTTAATCTTGTGTTCAACAATGCTAGAATCGATTCCTGGCATTTCCTCGTATGACCATGCAAATACATCTTGGAATTCACGAAAAAGAGTGCAGTAAGTGTCAAGTTCATATGGAGAACAAGATGCATCGGCATGAATGTTTTCTACAATACCAGGTTTGGTCGAAATATCAGTAGAAATATTTTGTTCGATATTTTATGGGTTTCACTCAGAATCAACGGCATGGATAAGAATAGAATTCCTCAAGAAATAAACGACTGTTGGGTGATATAGTTTAGATGGATTATCTTCAATGTAATCTGGAAGATGGGATCGTTGATGTGAATCCATCCATGGTTATTCTTCTAGCATCATGGATTGCATAATTCTCTCACCGGTTGAGAATATTCATAAAAAAGGGTCAGAGGAAGTACCATAATCCAAAGAATGATCAATCGAAATTGAAGGCGACAAAGGATTGGGATTTTCCGCACAAGCCTCATAGATTAGTTGCTATGTGAGCTAAATTAGGCTCAGTGGCATGATCTCACCTATCATAACCTCTTCACAATTATTGGGTATATTCCTTAAGTCAGATGAAGTGGAAGGTATCATGTTGCAAGTCTCTATTCTAGAGATTTTTGCTGATGTCATAGGCGGTGGTAATGAAAAGGTGCCCATTAGGGAAGGATCCTTAAAGACTCCTACACCAATGTTCTGAGGGATGCCGGGGGTTCGTGAAATAATGAAAAAATTCCACTTACTTTGGAACTTGAGGAGAAGAAGGTGAGTTGTTCGATGACTGTAATGTTGCCTTAATGAGGAAAGACAACCATGCGGAAGTAAGTAGATACAACTGGAGCCATAGTGTAAACCCACGATATTCCAAGTAAAATGTTGTAGTCAAGGGGTCTGTCAATAACCTCAACTTCAATAGTAACTGATTTTCCCCCTAGTTCAATTTGTAGGTTACTGAGAATTCCACAAGGCTTATAAGTACGATCCTTAAAAGCTTTCAATGTCATAGGTGATTGCGATAAATTCGGTGAGCCAAGTGACTTCCAAAAACTCATAGACATGATACAAGTATATGTGCCTTCATCAGTAATATTCCAATGAATGAGATAATTGAATACATGTACTTGAATCAAGAATGATAGTTGTGCTGGTAATTGCGGCACATACCTCGTGTGATTAAAGAATACAATATTAGAATCCGTCAAATCAATTCCACCAATCACTAACAACAAAGCCTACTTCTGGGAGGGATAATTATGCAGATTCTCAAGCATTGATAGAGAAGAAGGTGACTGAGCTATATCTTCTACTACACTATAATTTTGAGCAATGCGAGCTTGAGGGTTGAATGTCGATTTATGGACAACTCCTTTCGACGGCTTTATTGTTAACTCAGGAACAATAGGTGGTGGAACTGAATTAGATGAAGTCAAAGAAGTAGAGGTTGATCTGTAGCATGACCATTTGATAATTACAATGGATTACTATAATATTTACTCTAAGTAGACACCAAAACATCAGTTTTGGGCTTAATGGCGGATAACATTAGAACTTGCAAACTGGAAGTAGGATCTGTAGCAACCATATGGGTTTACGGGTTCGAAAAAGGATTTGTCAACACTATAGATGCGGTAGAAGTCTTAAGAAGATTTAGGACTTTTGAGCAGTGAGGAAAATCTTGCGTAAAGTGCTCCTCATTAAAAATCAAGTAAGGGTAAATTTTTTTCCGAAAAGAACAAAATGAATCAGATGATTTCTTCTGCGGGGGTGAATTTGATTTCTTCTTATCTTTTCCCTTCTTCCTATTTCCATGTTGCTTTTCACTTTCGACTTTTTCAGATGACACGACATGGATTTTAGAAGAAGACACATGATCATATGCAATAGGGTTTTGATTTGAAACAACAAGTGTAGAACTAGATGGTCAAATTGTTGGTGGAGCGCTTGCAAAACCAATCACACCATCACCAGCATGAATGTCCTGGCCAGATGGAGTAGGAGGAATAATAAAATTTGGTCGCGACACATTTGGAATCTTTTCAGAGAGCGTGCCAGACTGGGTGTAAATTAGATCCAGATACTAGGCATGAGAAATTACTTGCTCTTCAGTGACAACACCACCTTTGGCCACATCCTCACTGATAGATGTCAACAAGGACTTAATAAATGACTCATCTAAAAGTTGATAAGGAACAAATGTTTTAACCATTCGACCATGATGACACCACTCATCTATATGATCCGATATATGAGTAGGGGTGGTCTGTTTAAAGTTGGTCAAAAGTTCCATTCCAGATTCATATATGATGGGTAACTGAAAATGGGTTAAAAGGGTAGTGGCTAAAGCTGTAAAGTTATCAAAATAAGCTCGTGGTAATTCAATGTGCCACTTTGCGGCCAGACCAGTAAGCGTTCACTGGAAAAGTCACAATATAACATAATCATCATTTAAGTAATTTGATGAACACCATAAATGATAAGTCATGACATGTGTAGACGAGTCTTCTCCAGAATTTCCATTGAATTTTGGAATGTCCAAGGGTAATTTGTGAGGAATTACTAGCCACCAAGGTAAATAATGAATGGGATCATTAGTGAGTCGGTTTAAATCGGGTAACCAGGATAAGATGGAATTGCCTGGGAAGTAGGTCGTTGTGCACCAGCATAAGGATTCTGCTACTGGTAACCCAGATAGGGTGGGATTGCTGACCAGCACCTGGATAAGCCTGATACTGCTAGAATGGTTGATGTGGCTGCCATGGTATATGCTAATACAAATATTGCTCTCGAGGATAATTTAGATCAGGTTGTGAATAAATTGGACCAGTAAAAGTGTGTGACAAAGGTAAACTAGCCCGTGGTTGTGAAATTCCCGATACAGATGGTTGTTGAATACCAGCCTGGGAAGACAAAGTCTGTAGACCCTAAAGTTGAGGGTTAGGGGTTGAAGTAACCACTTGAGAAGACTGATAAAAAACCATAGAATAAATAATGGGCATATTAGGTACAGATGCAACAGGTTGAACTATTTTATATGGATACACAATAGTTTGCGGCTAAACAGGCAAAGTAGGCTGCCATTGACAAACATGCATTCCAGCATATGATTGAACTAAATATGAAAGATTATTTCCATATGGTCTGAACATCTATGATCCCCCAACATATGAAGTATATGTATATTGCACATACTGACTTTCATATGAAGGGTATCTAGCAAATACTAGATAAGATGGATGGTAATTTGATGGACTAGCTTGATATTGAGTTGATGATGTCAATAAAGGATTAGACCATTCAATAATCATGAGAGATGATCCGGATAGAATTCCAGATGATGACATCGGTGAAGTCCATGGACTAGAGGAGAGAGTATAGTAGGTTCCATTTAAATCCTAGTAACCTAGTGGGATGGACAGACTACCATAAAGATGAGACTTGGGTGTCGTCGAAAACATCGAAGATGAAGCAACAGTAGATGATATGACAACTGTAATAGATGGTATAGTATGGGATGTTGTCTCTACCATGGTTAAATTACCCAACAAATAGTCTAACGAATCTATGGGAAATTGAGAGTGAAAATGATCAAGAAAAGCAAAGTAAATCCAAGGAGGAAAGGATGGATAAAGATGAATATTTGTCCCAAAATGAGTTGGAGTTGAAGGAGAAGTTTGTTCTTATGGTATTTCCTCAATGGAAATAAAACCAAGTGGAATTTCTTCACCATCATACTCAAGATAAATTTCAGGCAGTAAAATCTGTGGTAAAGAGGAAGACTCGATGGTTACGGATGGCTAAGGATCAAACAATTGTACCAGAACAACTTCTTGTTGTTCGAATTTGGGATCAAGATGTTTTGGTAAAAGAACAATGGGTTCCAAATTGACTTCCAGTTGAACAAGCTTGGGTTTTGGATTTACCATTTCATTGGATTGAATTTCAGTGTCCTCGGATAACTATGAGGGTTTAGTCTCGACTATAGCAGATAAAATAGGATCAGATGAAACAACTCGAGAATCAATACTCAAAGGATCATATGTCTCTGGTATATCATATGATGTAGCACCAAGAGTTCTAGAGGTACCAGACTCGGTAGGACGGACGTGCCTTTGTCTACTAGGTGTAGCTTATGGCGACAAAGGTGGATTATTCATTGTCCTACGTGAACGACGGGGAAAGGGTTGATATTCTTCCACAATTGCTGATTCATTTAAAACAAGAATAAATAAATAAAAAGAGGGTAATGCTAGGAAAAAGGTTTACCAATAAATTGTGAACTGTAATATACTACCCCAGTGAACCAAGGACTTAATGTACGTGTAAGAAATCTCCCCAAATGCTGTGTTCGATGTATCATAGGTACAAGGCAGCTGAATCAATTACCTATGGATGGTAAGAAACCTAAAGTTGTCCTCCCAAATATATGCGAAGGTACATGGAGGCCCAATCCATGTTAGCGTTGTCTAATGCAAAACCGCACTATGAGAGCATCCCCTTATACTTTTCATACTATAACACTACTTGATATACCTGAAATTACATGGACGAGATCTGATATACTTATGTATGTGGAATGAGGTATTACACTTGGAATGTATTGCAGACAATTAATGATAGCTATTATGTTTAACAATGCCGGAACACGTCTTCTAGCCTAGACCTATAAATGTTATCGTTAATGTTACAATGCTTCCTTAGATAAATTTAGATAAATTTTATGTTGATATTTCTTATTAGTTTGTCTTTCGAGTTCACCGTGAGATGTATTGAACATTCCTAGATTGCAATTACAATGATAAGAATTCATTTGATTTTATTTTAACCAATGAAAATATAGCTAGTAGGGATAGAAAAATCAGATTGTATGCAATCAATGATGATCACATCTAAATAAAACTTCCCTAGACTATTCCTAAGTGGCACTCACAAACCCTATATGAAAATGGATGTTTTTATTTTCAATTTCTTTTAATTTTAGATTAACGAAAATGAAACTAATGCACAAACAATCACTCAAAACTGTTAAGAGAAACAAAGAATGAAATGATAATTCCTCTTTTTGAAAATAATGAATTGATCAAATGTAAATTAACTTTGGAAATATTTGATAATGAAAAATAAAACAAAAGGAAAAATTGATAAAACAAATCCAAAGTGAGGCAAGAAGAGTAAAGGTAAATTGGTCTTTGGAGGTATTCAGTCACTCAAAACTTTAATAAAAAAGACACTGAAAATAATTTGCAAAAGACAAAATATGATAGGTTCTAGTTGGTCACAGGGGCAACACACCCCTAAGTGGGAGACAGTGCATTGCAGAGCACTATCCCTAAGCCAACAGTGCTATGTAGAGCACTCTGTTAAGACCAACAGTGCATTGGTGCCAGAGGACTCTCTGAAAAATAAATCAAACACACTACTTTTGCTAAGACACATTCAAATGACTGAAACTAAGTAGGTAAAGTCTACTAGATGTCGATGGACAAGGATAAAACCACTAGGGATACACCGTCGATCCCCAGTATGGTCGCCAATTTGTTTTGTGGAAATTAAATATATGGATAAGTATTCTTTCCCTAAGTGTGGTGGTTCACTTAGAACAACAGAAAGAAAGATATATGACCTTTTCCTTAAAATGAATAGATAAAAGGAGGAAAACCTACTTGTAATCTGTTCACTTTTCTTTGCCTCCCTTCGTCGCTTTCATCACTCTCAATCCAAATTAACTCGCTTGATTGATACCTACAATGGAAAATAGAAGATAGAGAACAATGCAAAGGAAATATTATCTACTCAAGTTAAACAAATTGAATCGATTAAATCCATAAATACACATATAACATCATTGACACGTGCATTAGGAAAGGAACAAATGTATTTATTATGAAGTAGAAGGAAAAGTACAACTAGTTGATCGATTCATTTTCACTCATCCAACATGAGTCCCATCCTCATCACATCGAGCATCAATAATCCAGCAACATCACAGTACATGCAAACTCCAAGAGCTCTGATCTCACCAGCATAACTCTACGTAACACAAATTCTTTCTCTCTTGTGCACTATTATTAGTGGTCTATTTATAAGTAAATGAAGGTAGTTTGACATAAATGAATCCTTGAACGGATTTCCTAAAAATGGATGAAGAGGTTTCCTTGTTTATGGGAATAGGAGGATAAGAGGTTCAATGACTCCATGGTGTCCATATTCGAAGCTATCATATGAGTTGAAAGCTGGAACAACTTTTAGAAGGCACTAGAGGTTGGGAATATTCCCAGAATATAATGAATAATTCACTCCCAGTAGACCAACCCACCCTAAAGTGGGCCTAGATCGTCTACAACACAGCCTTGTATTGGAGTAGATGCTCTGCAAAGAAATTACAACTGTATAGGGGTGCGTTGATGGCTCAATGGGTCACTTCAACTCACGTTGAAGTAGTGAAACATTCATGGAAGGAAGAAAATCAATGGAATGGATTTTTTATGGAATTTAACAACTAATTTAGGGTATGATAGACCTTAATGGATACAGATTTGTGTTTTTGGATGATGCCCAAATTGACCTGTGACAAAAAGGTGCATACAATTTTCCCACTATGGTTTAATAAATACCAAGGGTCCTTACCATGGTATTAGCCCATAGTAATGATCATGTCAACGACTATTTGATCTCATAAAAGAATACCATCGACATTAGTGTGGTTTTGACCCATGGTAATGGCTAAGGTGTAAGCTATATAAGGATATGAAGATCCAATTTTTTTTAAGTGTGCATGTGAGAGTTTGATTGATGAATACTTCAATCTGAAGTATGATTTCATGGTATGGGATATTGATGAGTGCTTGATCTAAAATAAGTGTGCACCCAATAATACAATGATGGATCATGATCATTAGACCTGAAATGAATATGTATTTTATGAAATTATTATGGGTTGACTAGATATATGATTTGACGTTGGTTTATTTCTTTGAATGTCGTGATCTGGGTATGTGTGAGGTTTTGAAGTGTAGTGCAACTATACGTTGAAAATTGCATATTTGTACGCAAGTTTATCTCTAGTAAGGCACATACACACACATATACTCTTATGAGTAGTAGCGTATCAATTTTGTAGTATGGGCATATTTGTATGTGGGTTTCATTCCTGAAAAGAGTGTAGACACATGGAAACACTTTATGATAAGCATGTATTAAATCTATGGTTTTTTCTGAAAATATGTCTGATCAGTCTAATAAGTCTTGTTGTATTTCTTATTTTTGTCAATGAAGTATTCATGTTGATCTTGGCTTAATATTGATGTCTGAAGTTGAATTGATTGTCTATTTACTTGTTGAATAATGTCCATGATGCAAATAACTATATGGGGTTTAGAGATATAGGATCTGACATAATGATTTAATATGTATGTGTGCAATTCATTTTGAAATTGACAATAGTTCAAAATTTGGTATGTTGAGATCCATATGCAGGTTCATTCATAAAAAGCATGTATACACTCAGGTTTGTTTAAGTAAAGTAGCGTATATATTATGTCATATGATTTATCATGTTTGTAGTTGATTCAGTAGGTTGATGCAGTGTTTTGAGTTGAGTACTAATGTTCTAGTTACAATGATCTCATTGTTCTGAATGTTTAGGAAGAGGTTGGTTGATTTGAGTTGGTGGTTGGTTAAGTGTGGTCTACAGGTTTAGAAGTGTTGAAGTGGGTGGATCCAGTGTGAAAATTTATGAAACATGGTCCACGATGGTGCTTAGGGTTGGAGCCTTCCGTGAGGAATTTGATGCTTCTTGCCAATAGTAGCTGGTGATCAGATGAGGTGGTTGGAGCTCCCTTCTAGTGGGTGCTGATAAAAAAGATTAGGGGGTTTGAGCTCGCTTCTATTATAAAATTATATATTACATAGAAATGGAACACACAAAAATATGTGCAAATACAAACAAAAAAAACATATAAAACAAGAGAGACACATGTATATGTGGTTCACCCAACTTGGGTTACATCCACGGAGGAACAACCAGTCCTTCCTTTATATTATCTAGAAAAATGAAGAGACAAAATCTACAATATACCCATTGTAATATCCTCTACTCTCTCACACAGTCCCCCTTTCTCTTTCTCGCTCAGAGTACACTCTCAACACACAATTGAAATACAATTCTCTCATACAATAGAGGGGTTTCCTTCTAGGGAAAAAAACCCTAAATTAGACATAACTTCTACCGTCATATCATTCGCCTAATTAACGTTCGAGATTGACTATGAAATTACAATATTTTACAAGGAAATTTTACATCTATTTTTACATTTAGGGGCACTACCCCCGAAACCCCGCCAAGGGAACGCTGGCCCCTGAACCCCCAAACTAGGGGGGATGGGATCCCTTGAACCCCCGCGGTGGGGGGGGGATAATGATTGATATTCTTCCACTATTTCTGATTGATTTTAAACAAAAATAAATAAATAAAAAGAGGGTAATTGTTACACCATTTTTTGGTCATCTAACCTATTATCATTAGATGGACCCAAGTACACCATGTAAGACCAGTTTTACCCTAAGTAAAACTGCTTTCACTATGTTAAAACAGGAAACCCCAAAAGGAAATATTAAACAAACCTAGTTTGTTTGATTTTCCTCATGGAATAATTAATTAAACCATAATTTAATTATTATTCCTAGTCATTTTTAACCCAAAAAAAAGAAATTCATTAGATAAACCTTTATTTATCTTATTATTTTCTAGGAATAATTATTTAAATCTTATTTAGATAATATTCCTTGTTAAATATGACCAAATCACCCACAAATAATTAAATAAATCATTATTTATTTAATTATCTTTCAACCACTTCCTTAAATAATTAAATAAATCATTATTTATTTTATTATCTTTCAACCACTTCCTTAAATAATTAAATAAATCATTATTTATTTGATTATCTTCTAACCGCTTCCTTAAAAAGATAAATAAATCATTTATTTATTTATTTTTCACTAATCAAGGGAGTTGACCCAAGTCAAATACCCTTTCCCTCCAACAAATATAATAAAATATTCCATAAAAGGTGGATCTAGATTTGGTTAACATTATTTTAATCATGCACCAAGATCTAGAATTACCCAATATTTTGTTATAAATAGGAGGGTTTTTCCTACCATTCTTCACCTTTTGTTGCCTATTAGATCACTCTGGATCTATACACTTGGTCACCATTTTTTGCCATTTTGCTCCCTTTGAGCTCTACTCTTTGCATTGGGTTTTCTACATCAACTAGAGAGAAGAATCTTAGATCTGAAGTGCTGAGGACTTCCAAGAACCCATCCCACTGAGGGGAATTGGATACTCCTTCTAGTTTTCCTCACAGGTGCCCCATTAATACAAAAATTCTTTCAAAAATTTTTCTTGTCTTGTCTATTGGTATATGGAGCAAACCCTTGTTTTTACTGCTTAATGTCTTTCCATGCATAGATCTGGTATTTTGCAGCTATTTTCTTGTCTAACTAACCGCATATCTGAAGATATTGGCAGCCACTTTTGTTGTTAGGGCTATTAGTTATGCGTAGCTAAAGTGGTCCTTTTTCGTACACTTCGACAAAGGATTCATACTAACAAATGGTGACTCCACACGGGTTTTAAATTACGACCGCTGTCGTTTTTCATATTCCTGCATATCTAGCTACTTCAGACCCTAGGGTTTCTTTTCAGCTGTTTATTTTTCCTATTTTTATGTTGTTTTCTCACATAAAACCCTAAAACATTAAAATTTCTAACTTCCGTGTGTTTCTGGCCCTATTGCGCAGGTAAGCGACACCAGCCGCAACTGAGACGGCAACTTTTCTGAAAATCTGCCGCCGAGACAACCGGAACAGGGGGGTCGCACTTTTTGGCCCTAAACCCGCGACCTGGACCTCCAGGTCGCACTTTTCAGCCTGTTTTCTGCGCGACACACTGTGAAATCGGTCGGCCTGAGCACACGCCATTTTTTTCGACGAATTTTTAAAATTTTGCAGGTTTTCTGCCGGCTTAAATGAGGTCCTCTAGCCTCTGTCTCAGCCTGTTTTGACCAAGTTTTGATCTATTTTTACTCATCTAAGTGGGAACCTAGCCCCTTAGGGCTTTAGTACCCTCCACTTTTTGTGGAATATTTTTAAGCTGTTTCAGCCGTCTGTTTTTCAGAGCTTCATCCTCCTTTTTCCAGATCTGTTACCTCCCTTTCAGATCCTTTGAAATCATCCTTTCTTCCTTTCAAATCACCTCCTGTCGTTTTGTTTGGACCTCCTTTGAAGGCCCCCGCCTTGCCCCCTCCGGTTTTTTGCTGATTTCCTTCCTTTGTCCAGCCACCTTGCCTCTGTCTCTTGGCTGTGATTTGCACCTCTTTTCAGCAGCTTTATCCTCTAGATCCCTGTCCCTTTCAACCCTAGATCTATTGACCTCTTTTTATGTGTGTTTTGACTAGATTTTTTCCCTCTTTTAGAGTAGTTTTGAGAGACCCGCCTTTTTGGGTTAGATTGATGCATAGTTAGCTGTTAAATGTTCTGTCCTTTCAGCAATCTATATTGTTCTACGCAGATTTCTTTTCAGTTATGTAGCACACTTTTTCTTGCTCTCAAAACGAAAAGGGTTTAAAAATTAAAATTAACGCACACCACACACTGACCCTAACTGAAGAAGCGCCTGGTTAACACCGCCTGGCAAAGACTCTAAAATCAATTGTCACTGCACCTTTTCTGCCCATGACCTCACTTGATTCTGTCCCTTTCTGCCCTTGTCGGTTTCCTTCTTCCCGTCATCATTGCGCCCCCAAGGCACCTTTCCCGGAAACTTCTTGGCCTTCACCCTCAGTTTTCGGTCGATCAACCTGCTCCGTCCCACCGTCGTCGAACCAGTCCTTCTCTGATTCTTTGGGTTCTCATTTTCCTTCTGGTTCTCCCCCCTGTCACCTCCACTATGTCTGGTCCAGGGCCTAACACTAGCGGGAATCCCGGCCCTAATGTCGGGACTACTACTAGCGGAACCACCACAGGAACTACCTCGGCTTCACCCGTGCTCCCCTTCTTAGCAGGCCTCAGCCTCCCTGATTTGGACCGGTTGATAAACGACCCTATACACCATGATGCTAGTTGGCCTGCTATGCCGACAAAGCTCCCTTCCGACATCCCAAAGTTTGAAGGCCATGCTGGAGAAGATCCTTCAAATCATGTTCGATCTTTCCACATGTGGTGTTCATCTACCTCCATTACCGATGACTCTGTTCGTCTTCGATTGTTCCAATGCACACTTACAGGCGAAGCTTCTAAGTGGTATGTTGATCAACCCACTTCCTCCCATACCACCTTTGCAACTCTTGCCTGGGCTTTTTTATCTTACTTCCAGCTTCCCCTTCGTTATGGCACTAGTATCAAACTCTTGACTTCCTTCAAGCAAACCTCTTCGACCCGCCTTTCTATCCATGTCCAGGAATGGCGAAGAAGATGAATCCTATGTCAATCTCCTACCTTCGAAGACCGTGTCTACATGGACTGGTTCCTTAGATCTCTCTTGTCCCCTATCGGGAAAGATGTCGCATCACATTTTCCTCAAACCGAAGAAGATGCCCTCCAAATGGCATTAAAATATGACTTGATCTACGCTCAGACAGGTTATGATCATACTGTCCTACCTGATCTCCCCAAACCCGGTGCTGCCTATACACCGGGGGCACCTCATACCACCGACAGTATCGTTGGATCTATCTCTCATCCATCTGCTCAACCTCTCATGAGCTATGGTTTTCCTGGGGGATGGGGCACCACTTCCCGCACTTCTCCCCCTCCTGGTAGCATGCATCCAGGATACGGCATGCCTCATCCTTTTGCCCAAACTCTTGCTTACCTCAATGTTGCCCAACCCAACCATTACCCTTATCCGCAGCCTGGTGCGCCAGCTCCTCCAGCATATGCGCTTTCGCCTCCCTTTCCTTCTCAACCCTTGCAACAACAGTCACCGCCCCCTCAAGAGCAGGTGGATGCCCAGCAGGGATTCATGGTTACCCAACCGCCTGACGGATAGGTGGCCCCTCAACCTTCCCCTTCTGGTTCCTCCAATTACTAGATCCTCATGATGAACTCTGATCCATCCCCATCCGTCGATCTTCACCTTCAAACTCGGTCTCGCCAGTACCTCAAGCCTCCAACTCAGTCTGCCCCCGAGCCTCCTTCTTCAGGTTCTACAGAGCCTCTTTCGACATCCAATGGCCCCTTACATATCCCTCAACCCAAAGTTGAGGTTCACACCAAGATTCCTAAGGGACCATTACGTAGAAACGCTGCTTCTGGTCGAGCTGCCCATTCATATAGCATAGTAGATGATTTGGCGCAATCTCCTGCTGCCATTACCACACTGGAACTCCTCCAGTCGTGCCCTTCCAAAAAGAAGGTTCTACTATCTGCCGTGGGCACTGTAGATCCTGCTGATGACCAAATGATTATTTTCGACGCCACTCAATCAGACCATCCTCCTCTTCCTCCTTCTGTCGCCTTCCAAATCCCCGTCAAAATTCGGAACGCCAACGTGTCCCGGTGTATAATTGATGAGGGGGCATCCACCTGCGTGATGTCTGCTTCAGTTTGGAAGCAACTTGGATCCCCCGAGCTAGCCCCTTCCATGATCACCCTTCAAGCGTGGGACGATCATGCCTCCCAGCCCATTGGCCTGTTTCGTAATTGTCCTATCACCCTCGCCGGTAAGACTGTTTGCGTTGACGTTGAAGTCATAGATGCCCCGCTAGACTACAACATTCTATTGGGGCGAAGCTACACCTATGCTATGTCTGTTGTCCCATCCGCAGTTTTCCGCAAGATGTCTTTCCCCCATAATGGAAAGATAGTCACCATTGACCAGTTGACATATCATGAGCCAAAATCTCAGACCTCACCTGAGACGACCATCTCTTCTGTAGCCAACAAGCAAACCGTCGACTCCTTGACCAATGTCTCCCCCGGCGTTTACAAGGATTCCTCCCTGCTTGGAACTTTTCCTAGTCTCCCCCCTCCTCCTATCTCTGACCCCAGCTCATCGAATGTTTGCATGATGCAATCGTCTCGGGCTGCTCTCAAGCAACCTGCTTCGGCTAGTCAGCAACCTTGCCCTCCGCAACCTGCTCCTAGCCCTTCACCTGCAGTTGGTAGTCATGAGCCCCTTTATCCCCCTAGCATGGTTCCTCCAGGCCTTAGCCATTTAGGAGCCGTCCCACCTGGCCATTACCCCTCTGGTCAGATACCGTTCCTAGCTCCCCCACCAGGAGTGTACACGGTGCCGGTCATGGCCACCCTCTCTCTTCCTAACTTGACCCTTGGGATTCCCGTTTGGTACCTTGATCCTCCAGCCCCCACCTTGCCTGGTCAACCCAAACCTTATATTGCTTTGACCCCGGTTCAACCGGCCCCCATGCCTTCTCCCGCGGCATCAGTGCCTTAGTCACCTCAACAGGAACCACCTCCTGTTGCGACCGCTTCGGGTAAGAAGGGAAAAGCTCGCAAGGGGGCATCAAAGGACAAGGCTGCCCCGACAAACCCTACCCCTCCTCGGCCTCCAAAGCATACCATCCAGTGTGCTTTGTGTGATATTGTCGGTCACGCCACCCATACCTGTCCTGAATTGCTTCATCTCAAGCCCATGGTTAATGTCGCGTTCCACTGGCGTCCGCGGTCTCGAAGCCTCACAGTCGCTTCCCCGGCCAGCAGCCCAGGCCCCAAGACTATTCACACCAACCACCCCTGTGCTTTGTGTGATCTCCATGGCCATTACTGCCCATTTTTCCTTGCCTTGAGGACTTCGCACCTTTATCACCCGCGGTCCACAATTCGAGGCCAAGCGCAATGAGTCCACCTCTCCCCTATTTGCGCATTTTGCTTTGGCAGAACTACCAGATATGACTGCTCCCATTGACATTCCCCCTCCTGATGTCGAGATGACGGAGCCTTCGTCCAGCATTTTCTACCTATCATCATCCATGAGACCCTTGGGGAACATTCCATCTGAATCCTCCCCTGTTGTTTCGCTTGACCTTCCTTCAGCGATCATCTTGGGCTCAACATCGGTAGATCCTTTATCTGCTTACTCTTCGGTCACCCCTTGTGACGATGCGCATGTGAACCTCTCTTCTCATGATGATGATTCCGGTCACTTCACCACGTCAGGTGGTCTTTCTTCCACCAGTCACCCCATCTTCTATCGCGATGACGACATTATGGAAAAAATCCCCACCCCTGACGTTATCTATTCCCCCTTACATTGAACCCAGGCGTTCACACCACATCCACCTTGTGGCCATTACATTGAAACCCACTGTTTGGGTAAGGGGGCACCCACATTTGAGAGACCAAGAGAAGCAATTCTCCACAACTCTCCTCGTGTATCTGGTCGTGTTGACTTTAGTCCCAGTATTCTTCCACATTTAGAAGAACCTCTAGAGTCCCATATCACTTCAGATCACTCTAGGGATGATACCCCTTATCGTTCCCTCATCTTACATCAGCAACCCAGTCTCTTAGACATTATTGTTGACCAACCTATATCTTTTCTACGAGAGCATCAGTTCATTATCTCCATATCCTCTTTTTGGGATAGTGACACTTGGTATGCCAACTCGAAAACTTAAAGTCCATTTGATCCCTATATGCAGTACCAAAAGAGATTGGTAATCCTCCATTTCCTTTCTCAAACTGCATAACCATAACCAGCACAAATGGCACACCACATCATTACAATGTGTTTAGATTCCCCTTGTTCTAAATACATTTTGGCATGACCACACCATGCTCGGGGGCACCCATGCCCCTCAACCATAACCCTCCTCACCTCGTTTTTGGAGAGGAGGCTGTCTTACCAATCGAGTGTGAAATCCCTTCCCTTCATCTGGCTGTTGAACTTCTCCCTGACACCCAACCTCTAGAACAACGACTTATCCTGCTTGAGCGTGCCTCTGAAGACCGCCGTGTTGCATTGCAAACCATAGAAGCGGCCAAGAAACGCACCAAAGCTCAATATGATCGAAAAAGTCCAGCCTCGTCCTTTTCACGAAGGCGACCTTGTTCTAGTATATGACCAAGCCCATGATGTCCTTGGTCACGGGAAGTTCGACTCATTATGGCTAGGCCCTTACGTCATCAGTAAGGATCTTGGTAAGGGGGCATACTTTTTAGAGGACTTCGAAGGCAATCCTCTTCCTAATCCTCGCAATGCACTCTATCTTAAGAAATATTACCCTTAGCATTTCCCTTCTGAGATGCGTGTGTTATGTTCTGTTAGATAGCCAGCATCCTTTTTTGTACTTTCATCCTTCACCAGGAGCTATTTTTCCCAAGAAGGATCACTTCACCTCTCCTTCAAATCGAACTTCCTCACTTACAACACTTGTACTTGGGGCACCATTTTGCCTCCTTACTTGTCTTTGTTCGTGTCGGTTTTCATCATGAGTTACCATCTTGTACTCATGTTTTCATGGTCCCCCATTGGACCTTTACTGTGTGGCAGCACCATCAAGTTGCCCTTGTTTAGAGCATCCAAGTTGAGTCATCATCGTATTCATGGAATCTATCCCGAGTCCCTTTGTACCCCGCTATAGCCCTCCATCCTTCATTGCTTGGTCTCTCTCTTGTGTCGCACATTATGACCTTCAGTCCCACTATCCCCTATCCCTTATGATATTGTGTCAGTCGCTGCCATGTCATTCATGCCATTTATGCTCTAACAAGGGGAGTCGTCCATTCGCTACTCAGTCCTTTCCATTTCACCATCATCATTAGTGTCAGTCTGTCTGTCTCTCTACTATTTTCTCTCGTGCCTTAGTTAAGGATTTCTCATTACCTCACTTATGGCAGACCTCCTTCTGTCGACATCAGATCATTCCTTCCAGAAGCCAGGTCTAGAGGGCGGTGTACCTTGGTTCTAGCTTCCACTCTTGTTCGGTGCCTCTGATCAGGCAAAGGGACCTCTTGTTTCCCTTTGAATTGATTGTTTCTCCAGCTCCTTTCAGCATGATCAAGATCCGTATACTTGATGGTCCAGTGATCCAGCAGCAGCTCTTGATGATTCCCGAGTGTGTGTGAGATGTCTCAACCCTCATGTGGGGGTGGCTCTGCAGGTAGCCCCCCACATGCCCGGATGACCTATTTCTTGCAGCCTTCGATGCAGCTCCAGATATTTGATGATGTTGGTCGTAGCCACTTGCAGCGCCTCTTCGACTTGCATGTATCAGTCAGATTTTGTGATCCCTTCCCCATTTACAAGGGGCATTTGGGTTGTATTTGTATCTCATGTACTCAGATATTATTTTACCAGTCCTGGATGTTATCCCAGGCACAGCATGTATGTGGGATTCCTCATTGTATTTTTATCTGGCTCATGATTACGCCAGCTATACTTTATGGTTCGGTCCCTTCTTTACTGGACACACTATTCTTTTGTACTTTGTCTCGGCGGGCATAGGTATGCCTCCCCCGCCGCCTTCAGCACAGGTACCCTCTCATAAAAAGAGACTTGTTGCACCTGCGAGTCTCGTCTCCTCAGGGTCTAGTCCTTCAGCACGCTATCTACCTCACATTTCTCTCTCTGACATCCCTTTTGTTGTCTAGTGATTGTGTTCTTACAACGTACTTCGGTCATACGATTTGCTCCTGACACTCGCACGCTGAGGGGCAATCTGTTACACCATTTTTTGGTCATCTAACCTATTATCATTAGATGGACCCAAGTACACTGTGTACCGATTTTACCCTGAAAATGGCCTTTCCTCTATGTTAAAGCAGGGGGAAACCCCAAAAAAATATTAAACAAGAAAACCCATATTTGTTTTATTTTCCTCATAGAATAATTAATTAAACCATAATTTAATTATTATTCCCGGTCATGTTACAACAATCCAAGAAAAAATTAATTAGATAAACCTTTATTTATCTTATTATTTTCTAGGAATAATTATTTAAATCTTATTTAGATAATATTCCTTGTTAAATATAAATAAATCACACACAAATAATTAAATAAATCATTATTTATTTAATTATCTTTAAACCACTTCCTTAAATAATTAAATAAATCATTATTTATTTTATTATCTTTCAACCACTTCCTTAAATAATTAAATAAATCATTATTTATTTGATTATCTTCTAACCGCTTCCTTAAAAAGATAAATAAATCATTTATTTATTTATTTTTCACTAATCCAGGGAGTTGACCCAAGTCAAATACCCTTTCCCTCCAACAAATATAATAAAATATTCCATAAAAGGTGGATCTAGATTTGGTTAACATTATTTTAATCATGCACCAAGATCTAGAATGACCCAATATTTTGTTATAAATAGGAGGTTTTTCCTACCATTCTTCACCTTTTGTTGCCTATTAGATCACTCTGGATCTATGCAGCAGTCACCATTTTTACGCCATTTTGCTCCCATTCCATTTTGCTCCCTTTTAGCTCTACTCTTTTGCATTGGGTTTTCTACATCAACTAGAGAAAAATCTTAGATGCGAAGTCTGAGGACTTCCAAGAACCCATCCCAACGGGGAATTGGATACTCCTTCATTTTCTCCTAGTGCCCTATTTTAATACAAAAATTCTTTCAAAAATTGTTCTTGTCTTGTCTATTGGTATATGGAGCAAACCCACTTATTTCTTGCTTAATGTCTTTCCATACATAGATCTGGTGTTTTGCAGCTATTTTCTTGTCTAACTAATCGCAGATCTGAAGATATTGGCAGCCACTTTTGTTGTTAGGGCTATTAGTTATGCGTAGCTAAAGTGGTCCTTTTTCGTACACTTCGACAAAGGATTTATACTAACAGTAATGCTAGGAAAAAGTTTTACCAAGCAACTGTGAACTACAATATACTGCCCCAGTAAACCAAGGACTTAATGTACGTGTAGGAAATCTCCCTGAATGCTGTGTTTGGCGTATCACAGGTACAAGGCAGCTAACTCAGTTACCTATGGATGGTAAGAAACCTAAAGTTTTCCTCCCAAATATATAGGAAGGTACATGGAGGCCCAATCCATGTTAGCATTGTCTAATGAAAAACCGCATTGTGAGAGCATCCCCTTATACTTTTCGTACTATAACACAGACCGATATAGCTGAAATTACGTGGACGAGCTCTGATATACTTATGTATGTGGAATGAGGTATTACACTCGGAATGTATCGCAGACCATTAATGACAACTGCTATGTTTAACGATGTCGGAACACCTCTTCTAGCATAGACCTCTAAATGTTATTGTTAATGTTACAATGATTCCTTAGATAAATTTAGATAAATTTTATGTTGATCTTGATTATTAGTTTGTCTTTCAGATTCAATGTGAGATGTCTTGAACATTCCTAGAATGAAATTAAAATGATAAGAATTCATTTGATTTGATTTTAACCAATCAAAATCTAGCTAGTAAGGATAGAAAAATCAAATTGTATGCAATCAACGATGAGCACATCTAAATAAAACTTCCCTAAACTATTCCTAAGAAGCACTCACAAACCCTATATGAAAATGCATGTTTTTATTTTCAATTTCTTTTAATTTTAGATTAATGAAAAAGAAACTAATGCACAAACAATCAGTCAAAAATTTCAAGAGAAACGAAGACTGAAACGATAATTCCTCTTTTCAAAAATAATGAATTGATCAAATGTAAATTAACTTTGGAACTATTCGATAATGAAAAATAAAACAAAAGGAAATATTGATAAAACAAATCCAAAGTAAGGCAAGAAGAGTAAAGGTAAACTAGTCTTTGGAGGTATTTAGTCACTCAAAACTTCAGTAAGCAAGACACTGAAAATAATTTGCAAAAGACAAAATATGATAGTTTCTGGTTGGTCATAGGGGAAATGCACCCCTGAGTGGGAGACAGTGCATTGTAGAGCACTGTCCCTAAGCTAAAAGAGCTATGCGAAGCACTGTGTTAAGACCTACAGTGTGTTGGTGCCAGAGGACTCTCTCAAAAATAAATCAAACACTAATTTTTCTAAGACACATTCAAATGACTGAAACTAAGTAGGTAAAGTATACTAGATGTTGATGGAAAAGGATAAAACCACTAGGGATACACTGTCAATCCCTAGTATGGTTGCCAATTTTTTTTGTTGAAATTAAACATACGGATAAATATTCTCTCCCTAAGTGTGGTGGTTCACTTAGAACAACAGAAAGAAAGATATCTTACCTTTTCCTTAAAATGAATAGATAAATGGAGGAAAAAATACTTGTAATATATTCACTTTTCTTCACCTCCCTTCGTTGCTTTCATTGCTCTCAATCCAAATTAACTCACTCGATTGATACCTGCAAAGGAAAACAGAAGACAGAGAAAAACGTAAAGGCAATATTATCTACTCAAGTTAAACAAATTGAATTCATTAAATTCATAAACACACATATAACATCATTTACATGTGCATTAGGAAAGGAAAAAATGTCCTTATTATGAAGTAGAAGGAAGAGTACAACTAGTTTATCAATTCAATATCACTCATCAAACATGAGTCCCATCCTCATCACATCCAGCAACATCACAACACATGCAAACTCCAAGAGCTCTGATCACCAGCATAACTCTACTTAACACAAATTCTTTCTCTATTGTGCACTATGATTAGTGGTCTATTTATAAATAGATGAAGGTAGTTTTACATAAATGAATCATTGAATGGATTTCATAAAAATGGATGAAGAGGTTTCCTTGTTTATGGGAATAAGATGATAAGAGGTTCAATGACTCCATGGTGTCCATATTTGAAGCTATCATACGAGTTGAAAGGTGGAACAACTCCTAGAAGGCACTAGAGGTTGGAAAGATTCCCAGAATCTAATGAAAAATTCACTCCCAGTAGAAAAACACACCCTAAAGTGGGCCTAGATCCTCTACAACGGAGCCTTGCATGGGAGTAAATTCTCTGGAAATAAATTACAACTTTCTAGGGGTGCGTTGATGGATCAATGGGGCACTTCAAGTGGCATCAAATTAGTGAAAATTTCATGGAAGTAAGAACATCAATGGAATGGCTTGTTTAGGGAATTTAACAACTAATTTAGGGTATGATATACCTTAATGGATACTGATCTGTGTTTTTGGATGATGCCCAAATCGACATGTGACAAAAAGGTGTGTACAATTTCCCCACTATGGTTTAATAAATACCAAGGGTCCTTGCCATGGTATTAGCCCATATTAATGATCATCTCAATGACTATTTGATCCCGTCAAATAATAACATCGACATTAGTGTGGTTTTGACCCATGGTAATGGCTAAGTTGTAAGCTATATAAGGATATGAAGATCTAATTTTGTTTAAGTCTGCATGTGAGAGTTTGATTGATGAATACTTCAATCTGAAGTATGATTTCATGGTATGGGATATTGATGAATGCTTGATTTGAAATAAGTGTGCACCCGATAATACAATGATGGATCATGATCATTAGACCTGAAATGAATATGTATTTTATGATATTATTATGGGTTGACTAGATATATGATTTGACATTGGTTTATTTCTTTGAATGTCGTGATCTGGGTATGTGCGAAGTTTTGAAGTGCAGTGTAACTATACGTTGAAAATTGCATATTTGTACACAAGTTTATCTCTAGTAAGGGACATACACATGCAAATACTCTTATGAGTAGTAGCATATCAATTCTGCAGTATGGGCAGATTTGTGTGCAGGCTTCATTCCTAAAAAGGGTGTATACACATGGAAACACTTTATGATAAGTGTGTATGAAATCGAGGGCTTCTGCTGAAAATATGTCTGATCAGTGTAATAAGTATTGTTGTATTTATTATGTTTTTCAATGACGTATTCATGTTGATCTGGGCTTAATAGTGATTTCTGAAGTTGAATTGATTGTCTATTTATTTTTTGAATAATGTCCATGACGCAACTAACTATATGGGGTTTAGAGATCTAGGATCTGACATAATGATTCAGTATGTATGTGTGCAATTCATTTTCATATTGAGAATAGTTCAAAATTTGGTATGTTGAGATCTGTATGTAGATTTCATTCATGAACAATGCATATACATTCAGTTTTGTTTAAGTAAAGTAGCGTATATATGTTTTCATATGATTGATCATGTTTGTAGTTGATTCAATAGGTTGATGTAGTGTTTTGAGTTCAATACAAATGTTCTAGTTATAATGATCTCATTGTTTTGAATGTTTAGGAAGAGGTTGGTTGATTTGAGTTGGTGGTTGGTTAAGTGTGGCCTACAGGTTGTGAAGTGTTGAAGTAGGTGGATCCAGTGTGAAAATTTATGAAACATGGTCCATGATGGTGCTTAGGGTTGGAGCCTTATGTGAGGAATTTGATGCTTCCTGCCAGTAGTAGCTGGAGATCATATGAGGTGGTTGGAGCTCCCTTATAGTGGGTGCTGATAAAGAAGATTAGGGGGTTCAAGCTCGCTTTTATTATAAAATTATATATTACATAGAAATGGAACACATAAAAATATGTGGAAATACAAACACAAAAAACATATAAAACAAGAGAGACACAAGTATATGTGGTTCGCCCAGCTTGCGTTACATCCACGGAGAAACAACTGGTCCTTCCTTTATATTATCTAGCAAAATGAAGAGACACAACCTACAATAGACCCATTGTAATATCCTCTACTCTCTCACACAATCCCCCTTTCTCTTTCTCTCTCAGAATACACTTTCAACACACAATTGCAATACAATTCCCTCATACAACAGAGGGGTTTCCTTCTATTGAAAAAAACCCTAAATTAGACATAACTTCTACCGTCATATCATCCGCCTAATTAACGTTCAAGATTGACTATGAAATTACAATATTTTACAAGGAAATTTTACATCTATTTTTACATTTAGGGGCACTACCCCCAAACCCCTGCCAAGGGATCACTGGCCGCCGGACCCCCCAACTAGGGGGAATGGGCTCCCTCGAACCCCCGCAAGGGGGGGGGGGGGATAAGGGTTGATATTCTTCAACGATTTTTGATTGATTTTAAACAAAAATAAATAAATAAAAAGAGGGTAATGGTAGGAAAAAGTTTTACCAAGCAACTATGAACTGCAATATACTACCTCAGTAAACCAAGGACTTAATGTACGTGTAGGAAATCTCCCTGAATGCTGTGTCCCGCTTATCACAGGTACATGGCCGCTAACTTAGTTGCCTATGGATGGTGAAAAACCTAAAGTTTTCCTCCCATATAAATGCGAAGGTACATGGAGACCAAATCCATGTTAGTGTTGTCTAATACAAAACCGCACTATGAGAGCATCCACCTATACTTTTCATACTATAACACCACCCGATATACCTAAAAGTACATGGACAAGCTCTGATATACTTATGTATGTGGAATGAGGTATTACACTCGAAATGTATCATAGAAAATTAATGACAGCTATTATGTTTAACGATGTCGGAACACCTTTTCTAGCCTAGACCTCTCAATGTTATCGTTAATGTTACAATGCTTCCTTAGATAAATTTAGATAAATTGTATGTTGATCTTGCTTATTAGTTTTCCTTTCAGATTCACCGTGAGATGTATTGAACATTCTTATAATGCAGTTACAATGATAAGAATTCATTTGATTTTATTTTAACCAATGAAAAGCTAGCTAGTAGGGATAAAAAAATCAGATTGTATGCAATCAACAATGAGCACATCTAAATACAACTTCCCTAAGCTATTCCTAAGCAGCACTCAAAAATCCTATATGAAAATGCATGTTTTTCTTTTCAATTTCTTTTTAGATTAACGAAAAAATAAACTAATGCACAAACAATCAGTCAAAACTTTCAAGAGAAACAAAGCATGAAATGATAATTCCTCTTTTCGAAAATAATGAATTGATCAAATGTAAATTAACTTTGGAACTTTTCAATAATGACAAATAAAAGAAAAGGAAACATTGATAAAAAAATTCCAAAGTGAGGCAAGAATAGTAAAGGTAAAATGGTCTTTGGAGGTATTTAGTCACTCAAAACTTCAGTAAGAAAGACACTGAAAATAATTTTCAAAAGACAAAATATGATATATTTTGGTTGTTCAAAGGGGCAACACACCCCTGAGTGGGATATAGTGCATTGCAGAGCACTTTCCCTAAGCTAGAAGTGCTATGCAGCGCACTGTGTTAAGACCAAAAGTGCATTAGTGCCAAAGGACTCTCTAAAAAATAAATCAAACACACTACTTTTGCTAAGACACATTCAAATGATTGAAGCTAAGTAGGTAAAGTCTACTAGATTTTGATGGAAAAGGATAAAACCACCAAGGATACACCGTCGATCCCCAGTATGGTCACCAATTTGGTTTGTGGAAATTAAACCTACGAATAAGTATTCTTTCCCTAAGTGTGGTGGTTCACTTAGAAAAACAGAAAGAAAGATGTCTAACGTTTTCCTTAAAATGAATAGATAAAGGGAGGAAAAACTACTTGTCATATGTTCACTTTTTGTCGCCTCCCTTTGTCACTTTCGTCGCTCCCAATCTAAATTAACTCACTTGATTAATACTTGCAATGGAAAACAGAAGATAGAGAACAATGTAAAGGCAATATTATATACTCAAGTTAAACAAATTGAATCGATTAAATTCATAAATACAAATATAACATCATTGACACGTGCATTAGGAAAGGAAAAAATGTATTTATTATGAAGTAGAAGGAAGAGTACAACTATTTGATTCATTCGGTGTCACTCATCCGACATGAGTCCCATCCTCATCACATCCAACATCAACAATCCAACAACAGAAAAATGCATGCAAACTCCAAGAGCTCTGATCTCACCTGCATAACTCTACTTAACAAAAATTATTTCTCTCTTGTGCCCTATGATTAGTGGTCTATTTATAATTAGATGAAGGTATTTTGACATAAATGAATCATTTAATGGATTTCCTAAAAATGGATGAAGAGGTTTCTTTGTTTATGGGAATCAGAGGATAAGAGGTTCAATGACTCCGTGGTGTCCATATTCGAAGCTATCATATGAGTTGAAAGCTAGAACAACTTCTAGAAGGCACTAGAGGTTGGGAAAATTCCCAGAATCCAATGAAAAATTCACTCCAAGTAGACCAACACACCCTAAATTGGGCCTAGATCCTCTACAACGCAACCTTGCATAGGATTAGATTCTTTGGAAAGAAACTATAACTGTCTAGGGGTGCGTTGATGGCTCAATGGGGCACTTCAACTGGCATCAAAGTAGTGAAACTTTCATGGAAGGAAGAACATCGATGGAATTTCTTGTTTAGGGAATTTAACAACTAATTTAGCATATGATAGACCTTAATGGATACAGATCTTTGTTTTGGATAATACCCAAATCGACCTGTGACAAAAAGGTGCGTACAATTTTCCCACTATGGTTTAATAAATACCAAGGGTCCTTATCATGGTATTAGCCCATAATAATGATCATGTCAACGACTATTTGATCTCGTCAAAGAATACCATCAACATTAGTGTGGTTTTGACCCATGGTAATGGCTAAGGCATAAGCTATATAAGGATATGAAGATCCAATTTTTTTTAAGTGTGCATGTGAGAGTTTGATTGATGAATACTTCAATCTGAAGTATGATTTCATGGTATGGGATATTGATGAGTGCTTGATCTGAAATAAGTGTGCACCCAATAATATAATGATGGATCATGATCCTTAGACCTAAAATGAATATGTATTTTATGATATTCTTAAGGGTTGAATAGATATATGATTTGACGTCGGTTTATTTCTTTGAATGTCGTGATCTGGGTATGTGTGAAGTTTTGAAGTGTAGTGCAACTATACATTTAAAATTGCATATTTGTATGCAAGTTTCTCTCTAGTAAGGCACATACACACGCAGACACTCTTATGAGTAGTAATGTATCAATTCTGCAGTATGGGTATATTTGTGTGTGGGTTTCATGCCTGAAAAGAGTGTATACACATGGAAACACTTTATGATAAGCATGTATGAAATCTAGGGTTTCTGCTAAAAATATGTCTGATCAGTCTAATAAGTCTTGTTGTATTTCTTATTTCTGTCAATGAAGTCTTCATGTTGATCTGGGCTTAATAGTGATGTCTGAAGTTGAATTTATTGTATATTTATTTGTTGAATAATGTCCATGATGCAATGGGAGACGCGGTGGCATCTAGGGTTTATCAGGTTTCAAGCTTCCATGTCGCCGACCTGGGCTCGCTCTGCGCAGATAGATCAAGCAGCTTTGGACTGCTAACTTCTTCCATCAATTCAGAACAGCATGCATTCCAAGCCGCTCTAGACAGCAGCGTAGACAGAACCCGGCCCCCTGCTGTGGTGTCTCGTTTCAGCCGCCCCTTTCAGATAAAAGAGGCAAGGCCAAAGGACGAAACTGCTGAGAATAATACATCTTCTCCTCAGGCTGCGGCTCTTGGGAAGAACGATTATGCTCTGAAAAGCGGCTCTTTCTCTTTCAATCTGCTTCAGCTTTCCCCGAACCGCCGACACTCTGCCCTTCATTTTCAGAATTCCTGGAGCTACCTGGATCTGCCTGGAGCGCGCCCCTGGGAGCTCTTTTGGGCGGTAAGAATTGATAAACCCAATGAACATTGGACTCTCACCACTTCTTCTCACCAGCCCAAGCTACAAGGTCAGGAAAAGGCGGATCACCAGAGTACCTGCTGCCTCTCGTCTCAGATTTGCAGAGGAAAGCAGAAGTCTGATCTCTCTGCCTTGTTTCAGATCCAGATCTTACTCCTTTCTGGCAAAACGCTGCTACAATGGGTGAGCTCTTCGGATCTAGTGCAGGACCTCAAGTAAATCCTGCAATATAAGCTGGGGATTCCCTATGCATCTCAACGACTCCTCCACGAAGGTAAACAACTTGAAGATCTTTACCCCCTTTCTTTTTACGGCATTAAGAGAAATTCTTCCATCATTTTTACCCTTCGTTTGCGAGGGGGAGCTGTTGGACAGTCATCTACAGCTGCGGCTTTTTCATACAAAGATGTTGTCCATGCTCAGATACCTAAGAAAACAGATCCACCAGCTCAGGCTCCAAAACCCTTTTTGGTGGACAAACTGGAGGAAACCCCCACCGTTGAAGTAATGCATCCAACGCTGGATGAGAAAATACAAAATTTTGCAGAGCATGCCATTATTTGCAGGTTTAATGGGCTATGGCCACACACAACAGACCTCTACGAATGGATTCACTCTAACTGGACAAACAATTGCAAGGTTCTACTCTGCTCAAAGGGTTTCTTCATTGTAGTGTTTGCTTTCAGTAAGGACTAGCAAAAAGCATTAACTGACGGCCCAAGGTGTTGGGGCTCAGCGGGGTTATTCCTCGCCCCCTGGTTCCCAGATTTCGACCCCTCTACAGCAGTCATCACCAAGCTCCCCATCTGGGTTAGACTTCCTAATCTCCCGGCGCATCTATGGCACTTCGCTGTATTCCAAGGGATCGGTAATACTCTAGGCCGCTTTCTGGCTACAGACCCCTTTAGAGGGGAAAAGGGCATATACACCTTCGCCAGAATCTGTGCAGAAATAGACATGAGAAAAGGTCTACCTGATCAGATTAACCTCAAAATTGGAGATTTCCATTGGACTCAGACCCTGGATTACGAGAACACAGCCTTCCGATGCCGGAATTGCCATCACACAGGGCACCTTCAGAGCTCTTGTCCCTCGATGACTGCCCAAAAGAAGAAAGCCAATCTTAAGCCGAAATCCAAAAGCTGGAAACCTCATGATCCTCCCCCCATGGATGATTTTGATTTCAGCTCAGATGAAGAGGAAGGGGATGCGGAAGGAATGGACGCAAAGCCGGCACAGGATCCACCTTCGGCTTGTCCTGAGGAATCTAATGTTCCACCAAACTCACAGAAAAGAACTCATGAGTCCTCTCCCTCAGATTCAGACAAGGAGACCTCTCCTTCAGCCCCGCTCAGTTTGCAAATCATGCCAGCTCAGCAGAATCATCTTGGCTGGGTCAAAGTTGGTAAAAAGAAAGGAAAAAAATGCCGAATAGTTGATTCTACCCATGCTGGGTAGACTCCCCTGTTCAGCTCTTGTTTCTCTGTTTTTGTTACTTCTTGCTTAGCACTGCTCTCTTTTTGTTCTCATTTAGGGGCCGAGGTGGATAGTTCATCCTTTCCGGCTGCCAATTCTCTTGCTTCTCTTGGATGTAATCTCATATTGTACCATACGTTCTCTTAATAGAATTAGTTTTACGGAGAAAAAAAAAAAATTTCCATGATGCAACCAATTATATGGGGTTTAGAGATCTAGTATCTGACATAATGATTCAGTATGTATGTGTGCAATTCATTTTCATATTGACAATAGTTCAAAATTTGGCATGTTGAGATTTGTACACAGGTTTCATTCATGAAAAGCGCATATACACTCAGGTTTGTTTAGGTAAAGTAGTGTATATATTATGTCATATGATTGATCATGTTTGTAGTTGATTTAGTAGGTTGATGCAATGTTTTGGGTTCAGTACTAATGTTCTAGTTACAATGATCTCACTGTTCTTAATTTTTAGGAAGAGGTTGGTTGATTTGAGTTGGTGGTTGGTTAAATGTGGCCTACAGGTTGTGAAGTGTTGAAGTAGGTGGATCTAGTGTGAAAATTTATGAAACATGGTCCACAATGGTGCTTAGGGTTGGAGCCTTCCATGAGGAATTCGATTCTTCCTACCAGTAGCAGCTAGTGATCAGATGAGGTGGTTGGAGCTCCCTTCTAGTGGGTGCTGATAAACAAGATTAGGGGGTTTGAGCTCCCTTCTATTAGAAAATTATATATTACATAGAAAGGGAACACATAAAAATATGTGGAAATACAAACACAAAAAACATATAAAAAAATATAGGCACAAGTATATGTGGTTCACCCAGCTTGGGTTACATCCATAGAGAAACAACCAGTCCTTCCTTTATATTATCTAGCAAAATGAAGAGACACAACCTACAATAAACCTGTTGTAATATCCTCTATTGTATCATACAATCTCCCTTTATCTTTCTTGCTCAGAATACACTCTCAACACACAATTGAAATACAATTCCCTCATACAATAGAGGGGTTTCCTTCTATGGAGAAAAACCCTAAATTAGACATAACTTCTACCGTCATATATTCCGCCTAATTAACGGTTGATATTGACTATGAAATTACAATATTTTACAAGGAAATTTTACATCTATTTTTACATTTATGGGCACTACCTCTGAAACCCTACAAAGGGACTGCTGGCCCCTGGACCCCCCAATTAGGGGGGATGGGCTCCCCCGAACCCTGGAGGGGGGGGAATAAGGGTTGATATTCTTCCACGATTTCTGATTGATTTTAAACAAAAATAAATAAATAAAAAGAGGGTAATGCTAGGAAAAAGGTTTACCAAGAAACTAGGAACTATAATATATTGTCCCAGTAAACAAAGGACTTAATGTACATGCAGGCCATCTCCCCAAGTGTTGTGTTTGGCGTATCATAGGTACAAGGTGGCTGACTCAGTTACCTATGGATGGTAAGAAACCTAAATTTGTCCTCCCAAATATACGTGAAGGTACATGGAGGCCCAATCCATGTTAGCGTTGTCTAATGAAAAATCGCACTGTGAGAGCATCCCCTTATACTTTTCGTACTATAACACCCCCCGATATACCTGAAGGTACGTGGACGAGCTTTGATATACTTATGTATGTGGAATGAGGTATTACACTCGGAATGTATTGCAGACAATTAATGACAGCTAATATGTTTAACGATGTCGGAACACATCTTCTAGCCTAGATCTCTAAATGTTATCGTTAGTGTTACAATGCTTCCTTAGATAAATTTAGATAAATTTTATGTTGATCTTGCTTATTAGTTTGTCTTTTAGATTCACCATGAGATGTATTGAACATTCCTAGAATGTAATTACAATGATAAGAATTCATTTGATTTGAATTTAACCATGAAAATCTAGCTAGTAAGGATAGAAAAATCAGATTGTATGCAACACATCTAAATACAACTTCCCTAAACTATTCCTAAGAAGCACTCACAAACCTTATATGAAAATGCATGTTTTTCTTTTCAATTTCTTTTAATTTTAGATTAATGAAAAAGAAACTAATGCGCAAACAATCACTCAAAACTTTCAAGAGAAAAAAATAATGAAACGATAATTCCTCTTTTTGAAAATAATGAATTGATCAAATGTAAATTAACTTTGGAACTATTCGATAATGACAAATAAAACAAAAGGAAACATTGATAAAACAAATCCAAAGTGAGGCAAGAAGAGTAAAGGTAAAATGGTTTTTGGAGGTATTCAGTCACTCAAAACTTCAGTAAGAAAGACACTGAAAATAATTTGCAAAAGACAAAATATGATAGATTCTGGTTGGTCACAGGGGCAATGCACCCCTGAGTGGGAGACAGTGCGTTGTAGAGCACTGTCCCTAAGCCAACAGTGCTATGCAAAGCACTGTGTTAAGACTAACAATGCATTGGTGCCAGAGGACACTTTGAAAAATAAATCAAACACACTACTTTTTCTAAGACACATTCAAATTACTGAAACTAAGCAGGTAAAGTCTACTAGATGTTGATGGACAAGGATAAAACCACCAGGGATACACCGTCGATCCCCATTATGGTGGCCAATTTGTTTTGTGGAAATTAAACCTACGGATAAGTATTAGTTCCCTAAGTGTGGTGGTTCACTTAGAACAACAGAAAGAAATATATCTGACCTTTTCCTTAAAATGAATAGATAGAGGGAGGAAAACCTACTCGTAACCTATTCACTTTTCTTCGCCTCCCTTTGTCACTTTCATCGCTCTCGATCCAAATTAACTCGCTCGATTGATACCTGCAATGGAAAACAGGAGAAATTGAAAAAATTAAAGGCAATATTATCTACTCAAGTTAAACAAATTGAATCAATTAGATTCATAAATACACATATAACATCATTGACATGTGCATTAGGAAAGGAACAAATGTCTTTATTATGAAGTAGAAGGAAGAGTACAACTAGTTTATCGATTCATTGTCACTCATCCAACATGAGTCCCATCCTCATCATATCCAGCATCACCAATCCAACAACATCACAGTGCATGCAAAATCCAAGTGCTCTGATCTCACCGGCATAACTCTGCTTAACACAAATTCTTTCTCTCTTGTGAACTATGATTAGTGGTCTATTTATAAGTAGATGAAGGTAGTTTGACATAAATGAATCATTTAATGGATTTCCTAAAAATGGATGAAGAGGTTTCCTTGTTTATGGGAATAGGAGGATAAGAGGTTCAATAACTCCGTGGTGTCCATATTCGAAGCTATCATATGAGTTGAAAGCTAGAACAACTTCTAGAAGGCACTAGAGGTTGGGAAGATTTCCAGAATCCAATGAACAGTTCACTCCTAGTAGACAAACACACCCTAAAGTGGGCCTAGGTCCTCTGCAACGCAGCCTTGCATGGGAGTAGATGCTCTGCAAAGGAATTACAACTGTCTAGGGGTGCGTTTATGGCTCAATGGGGCACTTCAATTGGCATCGAAGTAGTGAAACTAAAATGGAAGGAATAAAATCAATGGAATGGTTTGTTTAGGGAATTTAACAACTAATTTATGGTATGATAGACCTTAATGGATACATATCTATGTTTTTGGATGATGCCAAAATCGACCTGTGACAAAAAGGTGCGTACAATTTTCCCACAATGGTTTAATAAATACCAAGGGTCCTTACCATGGTATTAGCCCATATTAATGATCATGCCAACAACTATTTGATCCCGTAAAATAACACCATTGACATTAGTGTGATTTTGACCCATGGTAATGACTAAGGCGTAAGCTATATAAGGATATGAAGATCCAATTTTTTTTAAGTGTGCATGTGAGAGTTTGATTGATGAATACTTCAGTCTAAAGTATGATTTCATGGTATGGGATATTGATGACTGCTTGATCTGAAATAAGTGTGCACTCGATAATACAATGATGTATCATGGTCATTAGACCTAAAATGAATATGTATTTTATGATATTCTTATGGTTTGACTAGATATATGATTTGACATTGGTTTATTTCTTTGAATGTCTTGATCTGGGTATGTGTGAATTTTTTAAGTGCAGTGCAACTATACGTTGAAAATTGCATATTTGTATGAATGTTTATCTCTAGTAAGGCACATACACACGTAAATACTCTTATGAGTAGTAGCGCATCAATTATGCATTATGGGAAGATTTGTGTGTGGGTATCATTCCTAAAAAGAGTATATACACATGGAAACACTTTATGATAAGCGTGTATGAGATCTAGGGTTTCTGTTGAAAATATGTCTGATCAGTCTAATAAGTCTTGCTATATTTCTTATGTCTGTCAATGAAGTCTTCATGTTGATCTAGGCTTAATAGTGATGTCTGAAGTAGAATTTATTGTCCTATTATTTGTTGAATAATTTCCATGATGCAACTAACTATATGGGGTTTAGAGATCTAGGATCTGACATAATGATTCAGTATGAATGTGTGCAATTCATTTTCATGTTGACAATAGTTCAAAATTTGGTATGTTGAGATCTGTATGCAGGTTTCATTCATGAAAAGCGCGTATACACTCAAGTTTGTTTAAGAAAAGTAGCGTATATATCAGGGAAAATTTTAGGGGCTAATATTTGCAGGTGGGCTAATTTTCCACAATTTTCAAAACAAATATTCGCCAATTTCCATTTTTTTCCAAAACCTATTCGCTCAAATTTTATAGTATAAAATTATTTTACCTCAAAAATTGCCAAAAAATTATACATAGCAATATAAAATCATTATAAATCTAAATATTTTTATATAAATATCGACAAACATTTTATAATTTTTTTATTATAAACTATTAAGATTCGCTAAGGTTTCTAAACTTTAAAATAAATTTCCATCCTTAAAATTTTCCCTGGTATATATTATGTCATATGATTGATCATGTTTGTAGTTGATTCAATAGGTTGATGCAGTGTTTTGAGTTCAGTACTAATGTTCTAGTTACAATGATCTCATTGTTTTGAATATTTAGAAAGAGTTTGGTTGATTTGAGTTGGTGGTTGGTTAAATGAGGCCTACAGGTTGTGAAGTGTTGAAGTAGGTGGATCTAGTGTGAAAATTTATGAAACATGGTCCACGATGGTGCTTAGGGTTGGAGCCTTCCATGAGGAATTCGATGCTTCCTGCCAGTAGTAGCTGGTGATCAGATGAGGTGGTTGGAGCTCTCTTCTAGTGGGTGCTGATAAACAAGATTAGGGTTTTTGTGCTCGCTTATATTATAAAATTATATATTACATAGAAATGGAACACATAAAAATATGTGGAAATACAAACACAAAAAACATATAAAATAAGAGAGACACAAGTATATGTGGTTCACCCAGGTTGGGTTACATCCACGGAGAAACAACCAGTCCTTCCTTTATATTATATAGCAAAATGAAGAGACACAACCTACAATAGACCCGTTGTAATATCCTCTACTCTCTCACAAAATCTCCCTTTCTCTTTCTCGCTCAGAATACACTCTCAACTCACAATTGCAATACAATTCCCTCATACAACAGAGGGATTTCCTTCTATGGAAAAAAACCCTAAATTAGACATAACTTCTACCGTCATATCATCCGCCTAATTAACAGTTAAGATTGACTATGAAATTACAATATTTTACAAGGAAATTTTACATCTATTTTTACATTTAGGGGCACTACCCCCGAACCCCTGCCAAGGGACCATTGGCCCCCCGACCCCCCAACTTGGAGGGATGGGCTCCCCTGAACCCCCCGGGGGTGGGGGATAAGGGTTGATATTATTCCACCATTGCTGATTGATTTTAAACAAAAATAAATAAATAAAAATAGGGTAATGCTAGGAAAACGGTTTACCAAGCAACTGTGAACTGCAATATACTGCTGCAGTAAACCAAGGACTTAATTTACATGCAAGAAATCTCCCTAAATTCTGTGTTCGGCATATCACAAGTACAATGTGGATAACTCAATTACCTATGAATGGTAAGAAACCTAAATTTGTCCTCCCAAATATACGCGAAGGTACATGGAGGCCCAATCCATGTTAGCGTTGTCTAATGAAAAACCGCACTGTGAGAGCATCCACTTATAATTTTCATACTATAACACCGCTCGATATACCTAAAAGTATGTGGTCGAGCTCTAATATGCTTATGTATGTGTAATGGAGTATTACACTCGAAATGTATCGCAGACAACTAATGACAACTGATATGTTTAACGATGTCGGAAGACGTCTTCTAGCCTAGACCTCTAAATGTTATCGTTAATGTTACAATGATTCCTTAGATAAATTTTATGTTGATCTTGCTTATTATTTTGTCTTTGAGATTCATCATGAGATGTATTGAACATTCCTAGAATGCAATTACAATGATAAGAATTCATTATATTTGATTTTAACGAATGAAAATATAGCTAGTAGGGATAGAAAAATTAGATTGTATGCAATCAATGATGAGCACATCTAAATACAACTTCCCTAAACTATTCCTAAGAAACACTCACAAACCCTATATGAAAATGCATGTTTTTCTTTTCAATTTCTTTTAATTATAGATTAACGAAAAGGAAACTAATGCACAAAAAATCACTCAAAACTTTCAAGAGAAACGAAGATTGAAACAATAATTCCTCTTTTCAAAAATAATGAATTGATCAAATGTAAATTAACTTTGGAACTATTCGATAATGCAAAATAAAACAAAGGAAACATTGATAAAACAAATCCAAAGTGAGGCAAGAAGAGTAAAGGTAAACTGGTCTTTGGAGGTATTCAGTCACTCAAAACTTCAGTAAGCAAGACACTGAAAATAATTTGCAAAAGACAAAATATGATAGATTTTGGTTGGTCACAAGGGCAACGCACCCCTAAGTGGGATACGGTCCATTTCAGAGCATTGTCCCTAAGCCAGCAGTTCTATGCAAAGCACTATGTTAAGAACAACAGTGTGTTGGTGCCACAAGACTCTCTGAAAAATAAATCAAACACACTACTTTTTCTAAGACACATTCAAATGACTGAAATTAACCATGTAAAGTCTACTAGATGTTGATGGACAAGGATTAAACCACCAGGGATACATCATTGATCCTTAGTATGGTCGCAAATTTTTTTTGTGGAAATTAAACCTACATATAAGTATTCTTTCCCTAAGTGTGGTGGTTCACTTAGAACAATAGAAAGAAAGATATCTGGCCTTTTCCTTAAAATGAATAGATAAAGGGAGGAAAACCTACTTGTAATTTGTTCACTTTTCTTTTCCTCCCTTCATCTCTTTCATCGCTCTCAATCCAAATTAACTCGCTCGATTGATACCTGCAATGGAAAACAGAAGACAGAGAACAACGTAAAGGAAATATTATCTACTCAAGTTAAACAAATTTAATTGATTAAATTCATAAATAAACATATAACATCATTTTCACGTGCATTAGGAAAGGAATAAATGGCTTTATTATGAAGTAGAAGGAAGAGTACAACTATTTGATCGATTCATTGTCACCCATCCAACATGATTCCCATCCTCATCACATCTAGCATCACCTATCCAACAACATCACAGTACATGCAAACTCCAAGAGCTTTGATCTCACCAGCATAAATCTACTTAACACAAATTCTTTCTCTCTTGTTCACTATGATAAGAGGTCTATTTATAAGTAGATGAAGGTAGTTTGACATCAATGAATCATTGAATGGATTTCCTAAAAATGGATGAAGAGGTTTCCTTGTTTATGGAAATAGAAGGATAAGAGGTTTAATGACTCCGTGGTGTCCATATTCAAAGCTATCATATGAGTCAAAAGTTGGAACAACTTCTAGAAGGCACTAGAGGTTGGGAAGATTCCTAGAATCCAATTAAAAATTCACTCCTAGTAGACCAACACACCCTAAAGTGGGCATATATCCTCCGCAACGTAGCCTTGCATGGGAGTAGATGCTCTGGAAAGAAATTACAACTGTATAGGGGTGCGTTGATGGCTCAATGGGGCACTTCAACTAGCATCGAAGTAGTGAAACTTTCCTGGAAGGAAGAACATCATTGGAATGGATTGTTTAGGGAATTTAATAACTAATTTAGGGTATGATAGACCTTAATGGATACAGATCTGTGTTTTTTGATGATGCCAAAATCGACCTGTGACAAAAAGGTGTGTATAATTTTCCCACTATGGTTTAATAAATACCAAGGGTCCTTACCATGGTATTAGCCCATAGTAATGATCATGTCAATGAATATTTGATCCCGTCAAAGAATACCATAAACATTAGTGTGGTTTGGACCCATGGTAATGGCAAAGGCGTAAGCTATATAAGGATATGGAGATCTAATTTTTTTTAAGTGTGCATGTGAGAGTTTGATTGATGAATACTTCAATCTGAAGTATGATTTCATGGTATGGGATATTGATGACTGCTTGATCTTATTTAAGTGTGCACCCGATAATAAAATAATGGATCATGATCATCAGACCTAAAATGAATATGTATTTTATGACATTATTATGGGTTGACAAGTTATATGATTTGACGTTGGTTTATTTCTTTGAATGTCATGATCTGGGTATGTGTGAAGTTTTGAAGTGCAGTGCAAATACAAGTTGAAAATTGCATATTTGTATGCAATTTTATCTATAGTAAGGAACATACACATGCATATACTCTTATGAGTAGTAGCATATCAATTCTGCAGTATGGGCAGATTTGTGTGCGGCTTTCATGCCTGAAAATAGTGTATACAGATGGAAACACTTTATGATAAGTGTGTATGAAATCTAGGGTTTCTGTTGAAAATATGTCTGATCAATCTAATAATTCTTGTTGTATTTCTTATGTCTGTCAATGAAGTCTTCATGTTGATTTGGGCTTAATAGTGATGTCTGAAGTTTAATTTATTGTATATTTATTTGTTGAGTAATGTCCATGATGCAACTAACTATATGGGGTTTAAAGATCTAGGATCTGACATAATGATTCAGTATGTATGTGTGCAATTCATTTTCATATTGACAATAGCTCAAAATTTTGTATGTTGAGATCTGTACGCAGGTTTCATTCATGAAAAGCGCATATACACTTAGGTTTGTTTAAGTAAACTAGTGTATATATTATGTCATATGATTGATCATGCTTGTAGTTGATTCAATAGGTTGATGCAGTTTTTTGAGTTGAGTAATAATGTTCTAGTTACAATGATCTCATTTTTTTGAATGTTTAGGAAGAGTTTGTTTTATTTGAGTTGGTGGTTGGTTAAGTGTGGCCTACAGGTTTTGAAGTGTTGAAGTAGGTGGATCTAGTGTGAAAATTTATGAAACATGGTCCATGATGGTGCTTAGGGTTGGAGCCTTATGTGAGGAATTTGGTGCTTCCTGCTAGTAGTGACTGGTGATTAGATGAAGATGTTGGAGCTCCCTTCTAGTGGGTGATGATAAAAAAGATTAGGGGGTTTGAGTTCGCTTCTATTAGAAAATTATATATTACATAGAAATGGAACACATAAAAATATGTGGAAATACAAACACAAAAAACATATAAAATAAGAGATACAAAAGTATATGTGGTTCACCCAGCTTGGGTTACATCCACGAACAAACAACCAGTCCTTCCTTTATATTATCTAGCAAAATAAAGAGACATAACCTACAATAGACCCGTTGTAATATCCTCTACTCTCTCACACAATCCCCCTTTCTCTTTCTCACTTAGAATACACTCTCAGCACACAATTGAAATAAAATTCCCTCATACAATAGAGGGGTTTCTTTCTCAGGCAAAAAACATTAAATTATACATAACTTCTACTGTCATATCATCCACATAATCAATGGTCGAGATTGACTATGAAATTACAATATTTTACAAGGAAATTGTACATCTATTTTTACATTTAGGGGCACTACCCCCGAACCCCTACCAAGGGACCGCTAGCCCCCAGACCCCCCAACTAGGGGGGATGGTCTACCCCAAACCCCCTGGGGGTGGGGATAAGCCCCCCACCCTCGCGTGGAGGGGTGTATAGTGTGCTTGGGGTATACTTCCGGCTGAAACAAAGACCTCTAAATCAGGATAATAATCATGCTCCACACCCAACACATTCCAGTAGGAGTGGGAGAATGATTGAAGGTTGTAGACTTCTACAAGTGGGTGCCTACATGTTGGTATGAGTCTGCGCTAGTACAAGATTATAAGAATATTTCATTATAATAAAATTGAAGACAGAGATGAAAACAATGATGGTTTTCTCCCACATTGGGTTTCCACCTTAAATCCTAATGTTCATGTGTGTTGCTTTTGTATGATGCTTTATTATGTTCTTACTATCCATGTTTACTAGTTATCAAATGTTTGATGAATCACTGATATACCGGTTTAACTAAAAAAAATGAACATTAAACTGAAATAGAATTTTATTGGATACACGATAGTTGTCTGCATAAAATTCGCTTACATATGTCGGTTTACTTCAGAAAATTTACGTACAAAAATCATAATAAAAGAAAATTTTATGTATTTTTTAAATACTGATTCACCCCCCCCCCCCCCTCTCAGTATTTTTCCCAACAATTTTGAATAGGTTCCAAAATGGTGGGCTTAGTACATGAACTAGTTCAATCTTCTATTTGAATTATTTCAGGTTCAAGTATTGGGAATTCAAGTCTTAGGTGATTTTAACAGAATATATACCCTCAATAGTAGCCAAACATAAAAAAAAGCATATTCGATTAAAGAGGGATTGTTGTAGTGTGAAAAACAAGGCATTGCTATTTCCCCCACTAGGATTCCCATTTGAATGTGGATTGTTTTACATTCTTCTAGATGGGTAAGGCGCACTAACAACATCATAGAAGGTGACAAACAACCTACAAAATAAAGAAATTTTAACAAATGTTTTCTCGAATTACTTAACAATGGCACACTGGTTTCAATTATTGTGAAAAATTTAGAAAGTCGAGGGGGCCCCAATACCCATATTAAAAATCTTCTATGCATAGATATGGTTTGGATAAAGTATTTGGTTAATTTGATAGAATAGATACTAATTTTTATCAACCATTATCCAAAGGTGGTGTCTTTGTAGTGTGGTTCATTTATGAATTTTATCATAATCTAGTAGAAAGTTTGAGAACTTGTGAAAGCTAGTTGGATCACTACATGTGCTAGTGAAATGTTCTATTCAGAAAATTTTAGGTACAATTCCTACGGTGTTTGAGTCTTGGGTGACCTCAAAAGAATTAGATACCCTCGGTAAGAGCTGCTAGTGAAAATTAGCATATTTCATCAAAGGGGACTTTCTTGGGTTGGTAAAAGTGGGGCACTGTTACTACCCTGATGAATTTCCTAACAAAGTACAAGGCCTAGGAGTTCCTTACACATACAAACATGGTATTTTGTGTAGATAAGGAAAGGTTCAAGGCCTAGATTAATTTAACAAAATAGATACTCCTCAACAATGACCTTAATTAAATGTTACTTGTTTGTAGTGTAAATAATTTATGTGATTTTCTAGGCTAAACAAGTAAACATGCCTTCTCTATTCATAAATTGGGCCTTATTTATTTAATAGAACTATCTAATAAAGGTTCCATCAAACCATTTTCTAGTGGAAAATTTGAACACAAGAAGCATTAATTGGTTGGGATAAAAAATCGTTGATCTCATTAATTGTGCTAGCACAATATTCCATTCAAATGTTTTCAGGTTCAAATTCTAGTGTGACTTTGATATAAGAGGTACCCTCAAGAGTGGTTACTAGTTAAATCAACTTGCAGGGTTAGTGAAAAAGGCACATTGTTATTACCACCACTAGGGCTCAAGTCTTCCTACAACATTTCTTCCTACTAACAATCATGCTTCTAGTTCTCTACCTTGGATTTTTTTTCTTCTCTATTTAGGTTTTGTTGGAGGAAGGTACACTTATTTGGTTAAATTTTAGGAATAGATAGCCCTCTTAGCTGAAGGATCAAAATATTGTAATATAGAAACATGAATTTGTAATCTCCTGTACTAGGGTAGGTAAAACTTGTAAGGTGAAACTGTAGGTTTTAACCCTGTACAGAAATTCGCTACAAAAGAATCTTAAAAATAGAAAATAAACACTAGCGAGAGTATAAAAAATAAAAAAGATATACACAGATATTTTCCCCTAGATCCCAAATCGAGACGACCACCTTGATTTTTCATTATATTCCTTTTAGTGTTACAACACATATATATACATGGTGAAGCATACATAAACCCCAATCCATTAACCCTAGATTAGAACATAACCGTAGTTCCCTTGACCGGATCTAAAAAATACCAGGGGCCGAAAACCATCATGCTCCAAAACCATGTGCAAACCCATGTATAAAACCATGGGTGGGTCCACCCACTGGAAAATAAGGACTAAATTTTTTTTCTGGGGCGCTGCCCCGGACCCTGACAAGGGGGGCTACCGCCCCCTCTGTGACCCCTCGTACGTTGCGCCCAGTGAAACGTACAGGGGGGACTATCGCCCACCCTGTTACCACCCCCCCCTACACACGACTAGTCGTGGAGATAATATAACACAAACCCAACATTCTCCCACTTCTTGTTTTCTTTCCACATGGAGCCACAGGAGAGTTGAGTCATTAGCCCAACTTTGCAACATCCATTGTTCCTCTACACCAAGAGAACTTTTGAGTGCTCACAGACTTTGTCAATGCATCTGCAACATTCTTCAAAGTGTCCACCTCTAGCAGCAACGCCCTTTTAGCTTCAACCATATATCTCACAAAGTGGTATTAAACATCAATGTGCTTTGTATTTTAATGATAAGCAGGGTCCTTAGCCAAGAAAATTGCACTTTGGCTATCACAGTCTATCCTTATAGCTTGCTGCACCAACCCCATACTTGAACACAATCTTTGCAACCAAACTGCTTCCTTGCTTGCATGAGTGGCTGCCATATATTCCGCCTCTGTTGTTGAAAGAGCCACTATAGACTGTCTTTTGCTCATCCAACTAACTACACCTACAAATAGGCTAAACACATACCCACTTGTAGATCTTCTTTGGTCCAGATCTCCAGCCCAGTCTACATCAACAAAACCATGAATTTCCAACACTCTTTCCAATCCTGGTCTTCCCTGGTAGCACAAGCCATAATCACTAGTGCCACACAAATATCTAAAAACTTGCTTCACTGTTGTCCAATGCTCCTTCCCTGGGTTTGACATAAACCTGCTCAATACTCCCACTGCATGTGCAATTTCTGGTCTAGTACATACCATTGCATACATCAGGCTACCCACTGCACTTGCAAATGGATCACAGACATATCCTACTCTTCTTCTTGTGTCTTGGGACACTGTTGAACAGACAACTTTATACCTACATGAATCAGAACATTCACCAGTTTACTATCCTGCATATTGAACCTTTGCAATATAGTCTCGACATACTTCCTCTCATTTAACCAAAGCTTCCTCTTTGCATGATCTCTCTTAATTTCCATGCCCAAAATATAATTTGCAGCACCAAGATCCTTCATGTAGAATTTGGAGAACAATCGAGTCTTCAAATCTTGGATAATTTCTTTGTCATTTCCAATCAACAACATATCATCCACATACAAGACCAAATAAATAACACGGTTACCAATTAATTTAAAATAAAAACAGTGATCCTCCTTTCTTCTATTGAAGCCAAGTCCCCATATATAGGTATCAAATTTCTGATACCACATCCTTGGTGACTGTTTTAACCCATACAGAGACTTCTTTAACCTGCATAACAATTCTTTCTTCCCCTTCACCATAAAGCCTTCAGGTTGTTTCACATAGATCTTCTCTTCCAGATCCTCGTGAAGAAATGTTGTCTTCACATCCATTTTTTCTACCTCAAAATTAAATGCAACAGCAACAGATAAAAGTAATCTAATAGAAGTAACTTTGGCAAGAGGATAAAAAATATCACCAAAATCAATTCCTGACACCTAGGAATAACCTTTTTCTACCAACCGAGCTTTGTATTTCTTCACCTTGCCTTCTACATTCATCTTCTTCTTAAACACCCATTTTCTCCTGATGGGCTTTCTTCCAACCGGAAACTCCACCAGATCCCATGCCTCATTTTTATGCAAGGATGCCATTTCATCAACCATGGCCTCCTTCCAGAGTTTTCCATCCTCTGAATCTACTTCCTCCCTCACAGTTCTGGGATCATCATCAGTTATAGTTAAAGAAAAATTTGAACAGAAAGAAGATGGGCTATGCCTTTCTGGTTTTCTTCTTTCCTGAACTATTCTTCTAATAGATGGAGTTTGTGGCTCTTCCTCTTCTGTGTCTTCTTCTGTTGTAGAGTCTGATTCATCCTCCTTTAGCTCAAACTCTATCTTCTCAGGTTAATTTGGTAGGAATTTATGTTTAACAATATCTTTCACCTCTCTAAACACCACATCTCGGCGGTACACAACCTTCCTTTTTTTCGGGTTCCAAAGCTTGTAACCCTTTAAACCATCCTTATACCCAATAAAGATGCACCGTTCAGATTTATTATCCAACTTGCTCCTTTTCGCCTTTTGAACATGTACATATGCATCACATATAAATACCCTCAGATGTGAAAGAGAGGGTTTCTTACCAGTCCATACCTCATGTGGAGTCTTATCCTCCAACACTGATGAAGGTGATCTGTTAACCAAGTAACATGCAGTCTCCACTGCCTCTGCCCAGAATTCCTGCCCTAACCTGGTACCACTGAGCATGCTTCTTTCCTTTTCCATCAACATTTTGTTCATTCTTTCCACAACTCCATTTTGCTGAGGTGTGTATGGAGTAGTATTATGTCGTGCTATACCACACTTGTTACAAAACTCTTCAAATTCCTTCTTGCAGAACTCCACACTATTATCTATCCTCAGCACCTTTATCTTCTTCTTTATCTGGTTTTCCACCAAAGCCTTAAATTCTTTAAATATGTAAAAGAATTTAGATTTCTTCCTCAAGAAATATATCCATGTATTCCTTGAGAAATCATCCATGAATGAAATAGTATACATAATTACCTAGTCATGGAACCGACATAGGTCCAAACACATCACTATGCATAAGCTCTAATATCTTGTTCGCCCTCTTAGCATCAAAAGGAAAACTCACTCGATTCTGCTTCCCATATACTCAATTTTCACAGAAATAAAAATCAAGAGAGCTATTAGACATACCTTTTACCATACCATTTCCATGTAGTATCCGAAGGCCCTTCTCTCCAATATGTCCAAGCCTTTGATGCCATAGCATGGTCTTTTCTCCAAAGATCGCTAGGCTTTCCGCTCCACTTTTGGGAACCATAGAACTGTTGCTCCCATAAATAAAAGTGTTTCCCTAAAGCTTGTACACAGTTCCAATGCAAAATCCCCGCATTAATACAAGTTCTCCCTGAACCATGTTACAGGTATCTTTCTCGAACACTGTTTTTACACCTGCATCATCCATCTTACTTACATAAATTAGATTTTTGGCCAATGCAGGAATGTGTAGAACACCAGGAAGTGTTCTAATCCTTCCACCTTGTAGCTTTAGCCTGAATTTTCCACGTCCGATGATTCTAGCCTTCCTATCATCACCTAAGAAGACATCACTGCCATCATATTTCTCATACTCACAGAACCACTCCCTATGGGGAGTGAAGTGAAAGGATGCACCCAAGTCAATCAACCATGACTCATGATATACATTTATATTTGAAGAAGAATCCAAATACACATCCCCACCTTCATCCGAGTTGGTTTTTGCCTCTATAGAAGGAGCATCATCAGATCCCTTTACTTTCTCAGGAGCTTTAGATCTGCAGTCCTTTTTGTAGTGCCCTTCCTTTCCACATTTCCAGCACACCTTTACAAACTTTCCAAGAGATTTAGATCTCCCTCTATATTTAGATCTCCCACTTGAAACCTTATTCTTGTTTCTGTTCTGGGACCTTCCTCGTACAGATAAGGAATCTCCATTCTGATCCTCCATATTTCTCTGTCTCATTTCCTCCGACAACAAGATTGAGAAAATGTCATCAAAATTAAAGGTAGTTGTATTGCTACCTATTGCAATAACCAGACTGTCCCATGAATCTGATAGAGAACACAAAAAATTGATGCACTTATCTTCATATGAGATTTTAATATCAACAGATGATAGATGACTTACCACAATATTGAAGGCGTTCAAATGCTCTGTCACCTTGTCTCCATCCTTCATCCTCAGGTTATACAGCTTTTTCTGCAGGAATAATTTATTCACCAGAGACTTAGATTGGTATAAAGTCCCTAGCTTGTCCCACAAGGTCTTCGTTGTAGCTTCCCCAGATACATTCAACAATACTGAATCTGAGACACACAACCATATTGTGCTCTTTTCCTTCTGATCTAGTTTCTTCCAGTCTTCATCTGACATTTACGTTGGTTTAGTACCTGGATCTACCGCGATCCACTAGTCCTTATCCACCAACAGATCGTCCATCTTGAGCTTCCACAAATAAAAAATCTGACCATTAAATTTCTCAATCTCTATCATCCCGCCGCTCGCCATCTTTCTTCACCATAAGAATCGATCCCTTAGATCTCCCACTGAACAGGGTCTACCTCAGGCCCAAGCAAAAAACCCCTCAGCAGCAAGGCATCCCCTTGAAGTCGAAACTACTCTGATACCAAATGTAGGTTTTAACCCTATAAAAAAATTAGCTGCAAATGAATATTAAAAATAGAAAATAAACAATAGCGAGAGCATAAAACATAAAATATATAGACACAAAGATTTCCCCCTGGATCCCAAATCAGGACGACCAACTTGATTTTTCATTATATTCCTTTTAGTGTTACAACACACATATATACATGTTGAAGCATACATAAACCCCAATCCATTAACCCTGGATTATAACATAGCCATAGTTCCCTTGATTAGATCTACAAAATACCAGGGGTCGAAAACCATCATGCCCCAAAACCATGTGTAAACCCATGCACAAAACCATGGATGGGTTTGCCCACTAGAAAATAAGGACCAAAATTTTTTTCTGGGGCACTGCCTCGGACCCTGACAAGGGGGGCTACCGCCCCCCCCATGACCCCCCTCATATGTTGTGCCCAGCGCAATGTATAGGGGGGGATATCACCCCCCCCCCCCCCCCCCTGTTACCCCCCCTGCACGTGACTAGTCGTGGAAAGAATATAACACAAACCCAATGGAAACACTACTTAAAAAAATACCAAATTTGTAATATAGATCTTGTATGGAATTTGATATTTTGAACAAGTAATTTAGCCTCTTTTATATCAAATTTATATGGATTATAATGGATAGAATATTTTATGTCTATTTAATGAAAGAATGGAATTTAATAGAATACCTGATGTGGTGTTTCTGGATGAGAACATGGGCATTATGGATGGAATTCTCCATGCCGGATTTGAAGACAAGATCATTTAAGGTAGTTCTCAATTAATTTCTTAATGGTGAGAGAGATATCATAATAGAGCTTGATAAGTTGGGTCTAATCTAGGATACCATACTTGTTTACGTGCCACAATAGGAATTCTTTGAATATTCGATGAGGGATTTTCTCATCCAACATCAGAAGCATACATGTTGAATTTCTTATGAGGCTTAACATGCATTGAACCCTCTATATTTATCTCTTATTTCACAACCCATATTCTCCCACCAATTTCCTCTTTTCACCCAACTCCTTGCAGTGTCATCGGGGCTTCTTGAACATATTACCATTTTCAAATAAGGAAGGGTTATACAAAATCAGATTACATAAATATAATCTTATATATGAAGTGAAATGAGAATGGGGAATGAGGAGCAAGAAAGGAAATGCAGGAACTTTCACTTAAGATTAACGAACAAAATATTTCCTCCTCTGATGCTTCTCTTCCTCCTCCTCCCCTGGACTCTCTCACAAATGAAACAAAACCTTCTATTATCATTATGTAATTTATGTGATTGGGAGAATAAACACAGAGGACAACATCAAAACCACTTTGGAAGATGGGATCTAGCCCTGCCAGTGTCAAAGAGGGATCTCTCTGTAAAATTTAGCTATGTTTTGAATGAATTTTAGGCTAGTTATTAATGTACTGATTGTTAGTGTTATTTGGATTGTTTGGTTTATTAAATTGCTATAATTCCATTTGGCTATGGAGTCTTAAAATTAATTGGATCTACATCAAATTTTGAAGGAGTTTCACAAGGCAAGATAGGTTTCACTAACTGGATCTTTCAGGATTTTAAATGGATTATGAAAATAGGAGAAATGAAGAATTCAATAGAAATCGAGGAGCAATGAAGTATTCCTTAATTTGACCTAAGCAGAAAACATGTAAATTACAAACAACTTGAATAGGGTGCTCTTAATAACATATCCTATTAATCACAATTTCTATTATGTAATTAAGCTTTTCAGAAATACAGAAAAAGGGAAAATAATGAATAACACATTAACATAAGAAAAACATCACCAATTGGTACACCACATGAATCCTGTGAATAATTTCCTTGTATTATTGATTCTTCCAGCAACTAGAAAATTACAATGCTTAGTAGAAATTATACTCAACAATTAAACCTTAATACTTCAAACTCTGAAGTATTTATAGTAACTTACAAAATGGTTTACAAAATCGTTGTCTCAACCGACAGTGTATTATTGGCATTATTTCAAACAAAAAAATCGAAATTATTACAAAATAAGAGGAAAGGTGTACAAGAATATGGAATGTTGGCACTATTTTGGAGGAAACAATTGCTGAATAGGCCTATTCATGTGCTGTGCTAGCCTGTGTTGAATTCCTATGAATTACCGCTCCAGTATTGTAACTCGTAGATTTTATCCCACCGATCTTCATCTGGGATGGTCAACTTAATTACCATGTGGTAAATATCATCCACTTATGTATATCTAGAAAAAATAGGTTTTACAATAAAAATATGATTTACTTCATGCTGGATGAAGAAATTATAACCCATAGCTTCCAAAAATGCTCCGCCTATCATGTTGCCTTTGATGCTTGCAAAATTGGAGCTTTACCTGGCTATCTCTTTCATTTTTATGACATAATATTCATAAGAAATTAACTTATCATTAATTACAAATAAAGAAGGAAGACCCTTCTGTGTTAAAGGCTCAATTTTGGAAAAGAATCTGTTAACCTCTATCTCCAGACTATGACACTTTTCTTCTAGCTGAACAATATTCTTCTTGGTAAGAATCCTCTTCACCTCCAGAATAGTTTCTCTCCTGTCATCCACTACCAAATCATCAAGTTCATATATGTTCTTAGAGTTCATGAATTTGATGATGTTTGTTTTAGTTGTAGGCATTTCTCCCAACTATTGCTTGATATTTGTTATGGAATCTACTGCTCTTTTGATTAACTCTTTCTGCTCAAAGATAATTTGGATGCAAGGCCAAATTTCAGCAATGGAGTTCATGATGTTTGTATTGATGATTTCCTTGGCTTGGGCCAAGGTTTCTCCTATTGCTGGTTATATTTCTAACTTTTGCAATATTTCAATCAATTTCTGAGCTCTCTTTAAATTATGTTGAGTGAGAGGGCTCACTCCTTGTCTTCTAGTCCTGTAACACTTTAACCCGGTCCTACAATTTCTTAATATTTTATATCTCTATGGATGGATTTTCTACTACCTTAGTGAACTATTCAACACCATCTATTGTCCATGTATTCTATGGAGTAGAAGTTGTAGTTGTAGGAATGACTGTAATAGTTACAACATCTAATGGAATCATAGAAAGTTTTTCATTCTTCTCCTTTTCTTTGATCATCTTCTCCATGATAGTCTCCATCTATATAATTTGTGAATATTGTTCCATAATGAGCTTCATCATGTCAGTATTCTGGGTATTTTTCTCCTCAATACCCTTGGTAAGAGGATCTTCAGTGGTTGACAGTTTCAACTGTTTTCTCAATGCTGTTATGTCAGCATTCTTCTTCTCATGACTATATCCTCTACAACCTTCATGTTTTAAGGGTCATATCCGATCTTGAATACTAAATATTCTAAGGATTTAATTCTTGTATCCTTAGCAAGAGAAGAAATATTCTCCATTTTAAATTGTGACTGGATATTTGACAAGGAAACATGCAATTTGGAAAGATTCATAGTAGTATTAGTCAGAGTTGAAGAAATAATTTCACCTGTCTTCTTATGCATCTCCATTTTATTAATGCGATGAATATCCTTTATGTCGAATTAAAATTTTGTATTCTTGTAATCGGATGCTGACTTTGGTTGAGGAATTTGGGCCTCAAGGAAGGCCATCTGCATCGTACCCTTATATGAATCAAATACTGACATCAAACTTCTTTGGGAGCTGGAAATCTACTTCCAAAATTGGGAATATATGTTGTTCTTAAGAATTTCTTTCTTAAGATTTATCTCCTTCAACCTGTCAAATACTGTCTTTTCCTTCTCACCTTGAACAACCTTAGTTGTTTTAATAACTTCCTACTGGTCATGAGATACTGAAGAAGTTGTGGGAGAAGCAGTGGATTGGCCACCTACTTGAGAGGAGGAAGGTGTTTATTTAGTTACCATAGCAACTTCTTGCTCTGAATTCTTATCTGTGTCAACTTTAGGATTTAGCTTTGTTCTCTTCCTATACATTATCTTAAATTCTTTACCTGCACTATCAGTCACTGAATGTGACTCTTCTTCTCTTTGCCTCTTCATTGATTTTTCCCATGGAACATGAGTCTGTGATGTTGATGTCAATACTAGCTGCTCCTCAGCCTTCTGCAATGTATTTTTAGCCCATTCTGACTGGTTAATATATCTTTCTATCTCAGGCCTCTAGGTATGAATGTAGGGAGTAGTTCTTTTCTCTACTCTTAGCTTTGAAATGATTCCCAGAGGGTCATAGGACCAAGTTAAGCTCAAGATTAAATTCATTTATTTCAAAATATTATCCACCTCCTCCCTTACTGAACTGCTATTGCAAATAAAGGACCCAATTTCTGTCGTGATCCTAAATTGGGAATTCTTTTTGGCTGATACAACGTGAATCTCATCTGTATTAAAAATCTCTCTGATATGCTCAAGAGTAAAAATCCTCATGGGAGGAATTTTAGGAGCTTATAGGGAGCAAGCTCACATCCATAGACTCTGATCTTAGTGTAATTCTAGTATAAGTACCACTCTCCTATCTTGGCCTAATCTGTTAAATGAAGTATCCTTTTAATTTCCTCACTTATCCTGGGTTCTATTGTACTGCTTAGGGAACTCATAGCTGGATGGAAAAACAATTAAATGAACTATTTGTAATAGAATTCCTTATGGTCTTTCATAACCAAAGATGTATAGAAGGTTATTGATTCTTGTTTCCTTCTTCATCGAGCTTATGCATGGAAAATTTGAATCTATCTCCCTGATAATATACAAACATATATACCAAAATAGAAGAGTATTTAAACACTTCTTCAGTCTAAAACTTGATAAATTTCTCATGGATGCTATCTGCCAAGAATTGGCTGAAATTGAAAATGATTGATGGTTTTCTGTTCGTGGAAAATATAGAGAGGAAGCATAAAATGGGTTCATCTACCCATTGATCAGAATAATAGCCAAGGAGGCATGAAATGACTATTATTATCTATTTATCTTGATCAGGGAAGATGGAGGAAGGGTATGGAGGGTTTTTCTTTGGAAATTAAGTGCTTTCAGGTAGAAATATATCATAGATTTTAGCTCTTTTAGAAAAATTGAGATTTTGGTACATTTCATTGAGAGCTTCTAGGGATAAAGCAGTGTTATTTTCCATGGAGGGAGCTTGTGTCATCTAATCAATTGATTGGGCAGTGATGGTGAAACGGATTTCACTAGTAGGGGTAATGATGGCTCTTTTATTAGGAATGTAACCGACTTGGCACTTTTTGATGAATTTAGGGGCATGGAAGGTGTGAGGGAAAATATAGTGTGGGATATTTGACTCCCAGAGTCCAATATAATCTGATTTAAGAATGAATTTATCATTTAGCCATAAATACATTTCAAATAAATCAAATTCACACTGTGTTTCATTTATTTTATAATCCCTATTTGATAGAGGAATGTGGTATAAGTCTATGGGAGGGTGGACCAAAGGATTGAAAGGATCCTCCTAGTTTTTATCTTTAAAAGGCATAATTAATTAATTCAGAAGGATTTTGACTGGAATTGGGATGAACAGGGTTACTAGAAATGCATAGTAGCTCTTTGATTGGTCAAAGAAGAAAAACAATGTACTATCTCTTGGTTGTAGGAAGATCGAATGATAAAAATTGCCGCATTGTAAAGCTATACAAAAAATTGGATTTGCAGAGAGAATAGAATAGTAAAGGTTAAAAAGGATGAAATTTTAGGTTTTATGTAGCAAAATATTGTTTCCTTTGTAAATGGTGTGGGTCCATGGAATTAACGGTCACCCAAGGTAATTAAATGTTAATGGATAAAACACCGTAGGAAGTGATTGATTGGCAAAATATTAACAACGTTGCACGATGGTAATGGCAGAGGTAACGAGTAAGGACTGTAGTATTTGAAACGTAGGGAAAGTAGTTTTCGGGGCGAGGGGGGGGGTGTGCGAAGAGTGTAGGGGAGGCCACGTGGTAGTGGATCCAAAGTGAGAAAATTCTTATTTCGGACACCCCCCCCCTAACGGTAAATCTAGGATGGAGAGGGGGGGTGAAGGCTAATGAGGGTCGTTGATCGGGGAGCAGGTAGATTGGATGGTGGACAACTGTGGAGTGTTTAAAAATATATGAAAATATAGTTTGTCGGGTAGTGACCTTTGATTTTAGGTAAAAAACTTAGGATATAGTGTGAATGGATCAAACATATCAATTTATGTGCTCGCACTTAAAAACTTCGAATAAAGTGATTTTTGTCACTTATCCCTTTATGTGCCAAATGCATAATGAAATAAAAACTTAGGATATAAAAATTTGGATCTTTTTAAAATCCAAAAAACTTCTACCTACCCTTTCAAATTCACATTAGTTTTGCTAAACTAACATTTTTATTTCTTCTGGGAGTGCATTTCGACTAGCAAACCCATGTCCCTTTTTTATAAAAAAAGCTATTCTATCATATCCCTTATTTCTCCTATTGATTCAGATTAAACAATTGAATCAATGTCATTTTCTACCTAACTATTGATTTACCAAGATTATATTGTTTGGTAAATATTTATTCTCTAATCTAATTTACCCAAATTCAAATTTGTTTAACCATGATTAAACTATATGGTTTAAACAGATAGATAGTCATTGTGGAATTTTAAACAAGATTCATGCAACCTGATTTCTTTTAACATAAAGAAAAATATCTATTAGTAGTGGCATTTGAATTTGCAGCACTTTCAGTGTTATTTTCACTATTCTTTCTTTTGTGGGGTTCTAATTTCATTTTTATTCTTTTCAATGCTTCTTTCTTTTTCTTCTTTTTCTCTTTATTCATTTTTTTTAGATATACCCTCTTTTCATTTTCTTTTATATATTTTTTTTGGAAATCATTTGCATATTGAAAATTATTTACAATATAAGATTACTGAGATAAAATACTCAATCACCTTGAGATCCTAGAAATTATAGGACCCCTACCTATCACTTTTGTATTGTATTCAATATGAAAAACTCTATTGCTTCCTCCAAAATCCTAAAATCGTTTTCAATACGGAAAATCAATCTTAAAAATCGTAAAATATGCCTACAAATGTCCCTTGAATTATGTAAATGTCCCTCAGGGTTTACTTCAATAAATTTCATGTTCTACTCCTATATGATAGCTATGTGTTATTACATTTTGGTATTTTATTAGATCATATAAGCTTCAAAATGTGTCAAGGGGAGTAATGACAAAGTGATTTTTATTGTTTATTTGTTAAAACCATGGTAAAGTGGAGCAATGAAAAAATAGTAATGTTCTATACTCATAAAATGGTTGGTTGTGGGATGAGTATGTTCATTTTATAAACTTTATTCTCCTTTTTCATGGAAATGTTATGTTTTTCTACATGTGAAATAATAATAAAAAACACCCTTCTTGTAATATCTTAAAATTTATTCCTACAACTATAAAATATCATATTTGGAATTTTTTGTTGGTGTGTAAGTGTACTAATAAATTGTGGAAACTAGCTAATGTTAACATATGAGTCTTAACAAACCATCATCCTTGTGCAAATGAGGGTGTGGATAAAGGTAGTAACTCTCTTAACTTTCATATGAACATAATGGTTGATTAGAATTTTTCATAAATAGTTGATCGTCATTATTATGTATTCAATATACACATAATATGAGTTCAACATGTCAACATGTCACTTGAGGAAAATAATCATTCCTTATAACCACATGAGATAAACCCAATTGGAAAAATCCATAATACTTGGTTTCAACCTACATACAAAATCATTATTAAAGGTTTCAATTTGGATAATTAAAATTCAAGTGTCCCACATGAACATTAGGATAGGAAACCCTTTAAACCATTGATAACACATTGGATTAGTGCATTATTCATGAGCCTAGAAACAAGAGTACAATCACTACCACTTCTGCACAAATCTAGGTTTATTCATATATGAGCATGATTCTACCAAATAGTGCTGAAAAGTGATGGTTGTAGTTGAAAAAAAATATTTTATCATGAATACATTGATTTTTGTTGCAGGGTGTGTTTTAATTAGGTTTATATGGAAAATTACCCACTTTCACCAACTTTCTTAGGATAAACATGAGATGAGGGTCACTATTATATGATTCGACCTCCTATATGACTTTAAGGAAATGGAGTCGACACAACAAGACCTTACTAACTTCCCTTAGGTGCCATAGGATCTCCAGGAGTAACCCAATCCCTCTAGGTATCCAACCCCTTTGAAAACTCACCTTTTTCCTGACTTAGAGCCCAGTTGCTCCCTTTCCAAGGCCTCCAAGCGACTATGGGTTCCCAATCGCTCCCATAGGCTTACATCAGTGTGAATGTGTCATTTTTATTCTAATGTTGTGCCATCAACTGCGAGAATTAAAGTTATTTTCCGGGGTTGAGTCTAGGAATCTTCCCAGAAAACTATGAAACTTCCAAAACTCATAAAATACATGAAGAAAATGCTCTTTAAACCAAAACTAGAACCAGGACTTGACCTGGCCATCCCCAATCAGGATTGACATTATTTCAAACACTTGGTAGATATGCAACCTACAAGTCATGAATGTAAGTATGAACATGAGGGACTGAAAAATCATCTATGGTTTAACAAGAAGGGTTCCTACCTTCTCTCATTAGGTTTCTTAACATCAATTAGGTAATGCATTCATTACTTATTCAGTTATGAGTGAAAAAATGGAAAGAGCCATGACTAATTTTTTTCATAAAACCATGCTTATAACAAACATATAACCAAATAAATAAAAATAAGAGAAGAGCCATTAAAGCCACATGATAACGAATACATTTTCTTACCAAAAGAAAGAGAAACTTATCTTTAATAAACACAGACAAATACCAACTAGGTTTGGGACTTCCACGTTCCACCCAACCATATATTGGCTGAGCTAAATCTCTCTTCAGGAAATCAACCACGTGCCATATTCAAAGCATGAATGCAGGATCTCATGGGATAAACCACTCCAAAAACAACCAAGGGAATCCAGAGGTTAAGCCACCTCCACCCTCTCCATACCGTGATCACACCTAAACCGATGTTGACATCACAAAACCAAAATAAGCTTGGATGCCTAAAAAATTCTTCACGATCCTTGAGGAATTTTCTCATCTCTACCCTCAGGATTTACTATGTATCCTTCAATTATCGGTCAAGGGATTCCTAGGCCTTTGGAAATTTTCCTGAGACCACCTCACCTCGAATTCTGAAACCATCTAGAAATCGAAAGGTCATAACCGAGAACAATCCCATCACACCATGGCTATATGGAAATTGCAATGCTAGCCTCAAAATCTGTTGTCAAACCTCAGCAAAATCCATGCCAATGACAAAAAAATAACCATATACCAACATGAACAGAGCATGCATGTCAAAACTAGCTTGGAAATCACACATGAAATCTGTTACATGCAAGTATTCCAACTGAAGCTGCTTGATCCTTGCCGTCATTTTCATTTCCTTGTCATTCTTTTTCTTTTCCTTTCCTTTCCTTTATTTATTTATTTCTCCTCTTGGTACTTTCTCATCTCTAGGACTAACTCTAACACTAAACTGACAAAAGGCTAACAAAAATCTTTCCCACTGATCCTCTGAGGTATTTTTATTGACGAGGCCTCTAATTTCTTCATTTTCCTCCTCACATGAAACATGTGACCTTTCACCTTGATTTTCTCCTAATTTCCATTATTTTCATAAATAATGTGTGAAAATATATTTTTTCCCAATAGGATATTTTTCCCAACATTAAGCTTGGAATAAGTGTCCCTTTCTCGTGGTCTTATTTTACCTTTATTAACTTTTATTACATGAAATTTTAAATCTGGGTTGTTACAAAATATTTCTAAGATCTGTAATATTCCAAATCTAATCCTAGGTCAAATATTTATCCCCGATTTCATTTATTCGTCTTAATATCTACATAAACCAATAAGGTCCTAACCATGGGTTTGATCATAACCTTGAGCTCAGTTCCTAGTCCCCATATAAAGAAGCAATCTCTGATCCTAATATCATATATTGATTGTATAACTAAAGAATGCACATTCGAGTTTCTATTTTTCATATTTTCATTATATTTTGTAGAGAAATAATGAACGAATTAAGTTCATTAGTTATTCACAAATTGTATTAATATCAATGCAAATGTGTAATTTGCATCTTCTAACATATACTAAATTTTCTTCAAATGTACGATGTGACATTATAACATGTGCAACATGTAATAATAAGGAAATATCAAAATTATAACATGATTCCAAACAATTTTGTAAGAGTATAGTATTTTTATGTTCATAATGTATGTTCAAACTAGATAAAAAACTTGATATCAAAGTTAAAAGCTAGTATCCAAAGTTCAATGGATATGACCTTGATAATAGAAAATGGAGATATGAATTAAAAATTAAGTCTTCAACTAAAGGAAATCATGTTTCATTTACTAATTAACCAAAAACTCTCCCTAGAAGTATTATTCATAATGTATTTGACTCAGCTATAAGCCCACAACCATTTTGGATAATCTGTTAGCCTTTGAATTTAATTCTCTATGAATGTAATCAAAGAATACAACACTAGAAATTCTAATAAAATCCATAACTGTAATCATCCACTAATCTAATAAAGAAGTTTTTAAGGAAGTATAACATTTCATTCAATCTATAACATCCTTTGAATCCCCTATCACTTGTAAGTTTAGACTTTTTAAGTGACACAATAAAATGACTAACATAAAAAACGAATTTGTATTATTGCAGTACTTGCTAGATAAGTCGTATTTTTGTTCCTAGACTAATTATTCATTCACATTAGTCATTTTGAGTTGTATTACTTATTAGCTAGTCATATATTTTAACCCATGAATAAATTAGTCATTTATGTTAGTAGTTTTTAGTTGGGTCACTTAAGATTGCTCATTTTTGTAGTATTTCACTTGGAAAAGCTATGGTGACTAACATTTTTAGTCACCTAGTCACTAATTTCTCATTTTCTACAAGTGATACGTTTCACGAATGTACAAAGTTGATCATTTTGAAGATTAGCATTGGTCGAAGGATTCACACCTATCAAATAATTTTGAAAGTAATTAACTCCTAATATTTATTTTTAATGTATTGATGTTAATAATTTTCATTTTGGCACTATATATCCTCTTGAGTGTGAGTGAATGCTTCAATTATTTGGTGAATCAAGTTCCTCTTTTTAATCCACTACATCTTGACTGAATTTCATGTGTTTTATAGATCGGCATTCCTTTTTAATGATTACGATTCCAGTCCATTTTTCAGACTTTCACAAGTGTAATGGTGTTTTGTTGCTATGGAGTACCAAAGACACCTTCCTTGGAGTTGGTTGTTACATACAAGGAATAAACAAGCAATTGGTTGTTGTTAGCGGAAAAACATAGATAAATAAAGTATTGAAATTAATGGAAATAATACATCCATAAATATAAACTAAAAACTACATAAGATAACATGTGGACAATTATTAATGAAGCAAACACATAAAAAATTAATAGAAAATGGTTCCCTTTATTGACTGTTGAATGTAGAAGAGATACAATAGATGAATAAAAGACACTTAGAGAGAATTGCTTGAGCAATGGTAATAAAAAATCATCAACAAGGAAGTTATTTTCCTCAATCTCCTTGCAAGCTTCCTCTCCCTCTTAAATAAGTATGAAGACTCTCTCAATGATCAAATCCTCTTCTCAATGAAATTATTTATTGCTGGGGAGAAATTTTAGTAGCGTAACAATGCTTTTCTTCTTATTATTTTTTAACTCTCCTTGAACTTGTATTTATATAGTTTCTTGGACACCCCTCCTCCATTTGGCTCATCAATGTGGTGGCTCACCTCATAAATGAGATGAAAGCTACCATTTCCTTACCTTTAAGGCTTATTGGGGCTCAAGGCTCAAATTTTTCAGCCAATCATGTCAAGATTTGGAGTGTTTCTTGAGAAATTTTGTGGCCCGAGGTGTTAATTATATTTTTAACTTAAACATCATGAAAGATTTTAATTCTTGGTATTCATGGTGCTTGTCTGCTCAACTTAGTGTTCCTAAATTGATGTCATAAATTGTCAACCAGGGCTAGTAAACTGTTGAAGTGAAGTGCACTATATGTGCCTAGGTATCTGTTTCTCACTACGTTGTGTTTAGTGTTTTTCCAATGTTTTTGATTTTGTGTTTTTATTCTAAGAGGAAAAGAGCTAAGTGTTGGTAAAGAGAAGTTGTTGGTCACACTAAAACAGAGAAAAACCTATTCTAAACTATGTATGGCACTTGAGAACAGAAAATGCAATACTTTAACAAGAAAAATATCTCATAGCATGAACTCAATAACTCATAACATGAACTCAGTCCAATTCATTCATTAGAAATATGTTGGAATAATTTGAGGAAAGGATAAGTTGGATGAAATGAGGTTCTTCTAAGTAAACAACAATCTACAATATCACAGAGAAAATCTCATCCATGGCTAGAAATTTGTTGGAACACATTTGGAAAAAGATAGTTTGCAACCTAGTGAAGAATTCTACTCTAAATTAACCTATGACACCGAAATTAATCCATTCCACAACTCAAAATATCACTGTTAAACCTCATTCAAGAATTATAAATCTTTTGGAATAGCTTTGGAAAAGAGGCAGTTTGTGAAATTATGAGAAGTTGCAGAACAGTCAAGACTTCAAAATGACATTACCAATTCTTGTTCCTATGATGATGATGTATTAGTAGAAATTAAGAACAAGAGTGGTTTGTAAATAATGAAGGCCATCAAGTCTAACTTAACAACTAGAATACAACTGACTAATACGACTAAAAATACAATGGGTAAAACTAAACTAGAATGCAATCATTCAAACTTGAAATACAGTGAACAGAATTGAACTAGAGTGCCATTAACCTCTGGAGTTTTTCAACTAAACTAAAATGCAACTAATCACTAAAATACTACAGCTTTGTCTCATTCGGTGTTAGTGGTATTTTGGAACAATTCATAGAACAAGACTGGCTATAACATATGATGTAAATGAGAATAAAAACATAAAGTTCAAAAAAATGCAACTAAGCTCTAAGACACCACAACTATGTCTCATTCAGTGTTAGTGATATTTTGGAATAATTCGTAAGAACAAGACTAGCTGTAACAATTGACGTAATTGAGCACAAAAACGTAAAGTTCAAAAAAATGCAACTAATTCCTAAAATACTACAGTTATATCTCATTCCATGTTAGTGATATTTTAGAACAATTCATAAGAATAAGACTGATTATAGCATCCAATGCAAGTGAGTATAAAACACAAAGTTCAGAAAATTGCTCAAGCTAGGAATGCAACAAGACTAAAGTTACTTATCTAAAAAATGTGCATAGAGCTTCTCGGGCAATAGGGGCCCTCTACCACCGAATTAGCATAAAAATCTCCTCAAGATTGCCTCAGATCTTGCAGTAAAGCGGTACTTCTTTTATTAAAGGAAAAGTATTTCAAAACAGAGTATTACGGTCTTTTGAGATCTAGCAACAAAACATCAATCTAGCTAGCTATCTCTCGGTCTTCCGAGTCATTCTTATAAAAGAAATACATAAATACCCTTGAGAATAAATAGGAAAAAGTGTATTTTTCAATCAAAATAAAATTATAACTCTTATGGAAGCCTCGTTCTTTTTTGGAGACATCTGTAGAGTCCATGTCCTGGTAGGAATTTGCTTCTTAGCTTTGATCTCTTCCACGTGCATAACCACCTGCAGCTTCTTGCTCAGACTTCATAGAGAGCAATGAATGATGTGGGAGTGTTGTGGAATTCAACCATATGCGTTTTTCCTTGAAGTGACACCTGTAACCTGTGAGAACATGAAGATAGCTACGGAATAGGCTACTGGCTACATAATGGCTGCATTCTGTAGCTGAGTCTAGTCAAAAATTACTACAACAACAAAACCATGAAAATATAGCAAGTTAGTCATTGTATACATTCCTAAAGTGACTTTAATCAATCCTATTGACTATTTAAGCCTGTAATTGATAAGGGACAAAGGAAATGAAGTGAAATTTGGTGGAGGGAAAGGACATCTTTGGGGCTCAACAGTGCTTCTAGTTGAAAATTTCACCTTTGTATGTGTTGATCACTGACTTTGAGTGTCTTTTATTGCGTATAGAAGAGTGTTACAATTTCCACATGATAACAATTTCCCCCTAATGTATGAGGTTAAAAGGAAGCATATAACTGAAATACATCATGTTTTGCTGATATGAATAAAATTATTAACAAATTTTTAAGAGATAAAGTAACTTACTATGGATATGATTAGGGAAAAACCTTGACTGAGAACTAAAGAGAACCATGCTTTGAAGAGATAATGATAGAAAAGTGTTTATATGAGGCTGAATATACCATGCTTGTTATGATGGCTAATGAATAAGTATCACAATCACATGGGAAATGGTCCTATCAAGTCAGCGTTGATGTGGATGTCATGTCAATGGATGATGACAATAACTACTTATTCCCTTGGAGGCATAGCTAACAAATAGATAAAACTAAGTGCCCCCATGCATCAAAGGAAAAGAATTGTTGAATGAGGTGCTCAGGTATGCATGGGTATTTGAATTTGGGTACCTACCATGCATTGAAACATAAGCACTATTGAATGAGCTGCTAAGGGATGCATGGGTCTTTTATTAAATGAGAGAAATGGAATAGTCACAACATAGAATACTACCATGACAAGAAATTTTTTTGTTGGTGTCTAATGTCAAAGAGACCGATGACATAATGGTGATTCCCACTGTGCCACATAAGTTTCTCCCCAAAAACGTGGGAGAAACCAAGGTACTTCTTTGATCCTGGAAGGTGTGTGTTGAAGTATACAAGAAATAAGTGCCATTTTCCTGAAATATTGATCTAGGGAATCGTTATGAAGGAATAAAGATGGTTGTAATGTAGTGGGTTATTGTAACCACCCTCCTCCCACATTTACCCAATCTAATCCATCCATTAGGATAAACATGTGATGAAGAGTTACTATGACATGATTCAACTCCCTAATTATAGTTAAGGAAGTGGAACGGACATGAAAAGACCAATCTTACCTTCCACATATGCTACAAAACCTTCAAAATTTCACCAACCATTCCAGGTCACCAAGTCCTGAAACAACTAGACATTTTACTGGTTTGGACCCTCATCTACTCCCATGATAATCCATGCATGCGACTGAGTCCTTCCAGTCGCTCCCACAATAAGACATGACAAAAACTATGGACTTTTCCAGGCAGTTCTGAGCTAGTGACCTCAGATTCTCAACCAATTTTTCAGGGCTAGGTATGAGGAAATTATGTAGAACTTCATGAAACATTCAGAAATGATAAATAAAAATTGAATAATGCTTCTAATGAAATTATCTAATCAAGGACTTGACTGAACCCCAACTAGCCATGAATGACATTTTGTCAAACATGTCACAAATATGTATTCTACAAGTCATAACAATATATTTGAGCATAGAGCTCTCATACTTATCTAAGATTTGTAAGAAAGCATTGATGCCTTATGAAAATAGCTACATTATCATATATTACGTCATATATTCATTGTTCCTTCATTTTCTAATCAAAATATGATAAGATACATACTTCAAGTATACTATAAAATTTAATCATAGCCAACATATAACCAACATGAATAACAAGGATATAACAACCATAAAAACCACATATGAAAAGGTATATTTACGCATCAAATACAAGAGGGAAATAACACTTATTAAAATATGCAATCTGCAACTAGGTTTGGGACTTCCATGTACCACCCAACCATATATTGGGCTTAACCAAATATTTATTTCAATGAAACACACTCATGCCATATTCCAAGCATGAATGTGGGAGCTCATAGAACAATCCAAGCAAAACCAAATGAGTGCTTCGAGTGTCGAAACCACCTCAAGCCTCAACCAATAATTTCAACCCATGGTCAGACATCACTCACCATCAACAGATCAATATCTACCCAAGTTTTCTAGAACTCCAGTCTATTTGTTCCAACCTGGGCTTCCAAGACTAGTAAATCAGCCCACAACTATTATCGGGATTCCAAAGCATTTGTCCAACTAGATATTTTAGGACTAGTAACTCAACCCACCAAGGAATTCCAGAGCATTTGTATAACCAAGGCTTCCAAGACTCAGTAACTCAACCCAATATGTTACAAGGCTTCTAGAGAGTTTTCCAACCAAGTCTTCCAGGAACTAGTAACTCAACTGATTTCCATAAGGAACATGAGAACCAACCAAAAACAAAGGAAGAAGCCCAAAACACCATGTATATCCAAGTAATGGCAAGGCTAGGAAAAACCATTGTCAATATAGGTAATCCTCCATGCCAATGATATATCATAACCAAAAGGACCCATGCATATGCCATGCATTCCAATACTAGAAAGGAAACCATACATGAAATGGCATACCTGCAAGAAAAACCCATTTTAGTTGTTGATCTGGATGTCCTCTTGCATTTTTCTGCTTTTCCTTTGCCTTCTTGCTCTAGATTCTAAGTATGCCACACTCCTTTGAGAGTGATCGAAGAAAACTATAAGTTTTCAAGAGTATGAGAGAGAGAGAGAATAAAATGAGAGCTCCAAAAATAAATTGACAAAAGGTTACAAATTGATCCTCATAAGCCTTTTTACTAATGAGGCCTATATTTTCTTCAATTTTCCATTATGTTCCTTCATTTTTCTCCTCACATACAACCTGCGACATTTCATCTTCATTTTCTCATAATTTCAATTATTTTTATAAATAAATTTCAATAAATGCCACTTTTCCTTTCCAAATACTTTTCAATTTCCTTTTCCAATTTCCATAACCTTTAATTAATCACAAGTTATCCATGTCACTGTGTTTTTTCCAAGCATTCAACTTGGAATATGTGTCCCATGAGCATGGTTATTATTTTTCCTTTATTAACTTTATTACATGGATTTTTGAGTAGGGTCGTTATAGAACCATCCCCCTTAGGGGAACACTTTCCTTGGTTTTCAATGAAACCTACAACCAAAAAGACTACTGAAATAAAAACATATTGCTCGTGGATATTTATAACATAGCTCGATGCAGTATTTATAATGATCATCCCACTTAGAAGGAAACCAACATGATGACACAAAAAAAATAAAAATCATAATGATGGCACACATGCCACTTATTCGAGCTTTATCAAAAAAATCATGACATTATTTACATCCATGTACATATATAGAACTGTATGAAAACATCACACAAAAACATATGACAAAAACATTTTCTGAACTAGCGAATAAAGAAGGATACATGGGCCACATGTAATTAGCCATATCCCATGTAGCTTCATTGGTCCCAAAGTTATTCCATTGCACTTTAACCTACTCGATTACTCAATTCCAAAGCATGAGCATCTGCCAAATAAACTATGGCTCTAGTTGGAATTATCCTTCTGGATCCACCTAAAATACAAACCAATCAATCAAATGATCAACATATTTAACATACATCTTAAGAAACGACACATGGAAAACATCATGGTTTCACTGTCAGAGGAAGTGAAACTCGATAGGCTATTGGTCCAATCCTTTCAATAATATTGAAAGGTCCACAATACTGAGCTGTCATCATGGCACATGATCCAATCCTCAAGGAGCTCTTGTTGGGCTTCATGTGCAAGTACACATGTTTCCCAACCCGAAAATCCTTAAACAACATGTTATGATTTGCATAAATTTTTTCTGTCTTTTTCTACGTTCATATTATTCTTTATTACCTGCATTTATTGTTCCATCTATCCCAACATGTACAGTCTAATCAACACCCTATTCACTAGATCACTCCAACTGATGGAAGTATTACAACTTCTCCCATATAGTTCCTCGAACAGACTCATCCTCAGTGACTCCTGATACCCATTTTTGTAAGAATACTCAACCAAAGGAAGGTACTCCTCCCATATATTTTTCTGATGCATAACATACATCCTCAACTTGTCCTCCAATATCTTGTTGACCCTCTCTTCCTGTCCATCTATTCGTATATGATAAGCTATGTTGAAGGCCAACTCTGTACCCAAAACTACAAATAACTCTTTCTAGAACGTATCATCCCTTTATAACACAATCTTCTTCTTAACACCATGCAACCTCACTACATCTCCAATGAATCCCTATTCCACATCAGTAGATGAATATGTAGACTTCACCAAGATTAAGTGTGCTACCTCTATCAACTTGTCCACTACAACCATGATGGAATCAACTTATCTAGGTGTCCCCGGAAAACGTGTAATGAAATATATAGAAATGACCTCCCATTTCTAGTCTAGAATCAAAATATGATGTAGTAATCCACCTATATTCTTAGAATCTAATTTTATTTGTTGAAAATCTAAGCATCTAGTCACAAACACTTCCACTTCCTTCTTCAGATTGTCCAATAATAAAACTTCTTCATTGTTTTTAATGTCTTATCATATCTTGGGTGAGCTGAATACGCCTTAGCATTAAATTATGTGAAGATAATATTCTTGAGCTTATTACTATCTGACACATATATCTTGTCCCTAAACCTAAACAAGCCATCTGCTATGAGACGATAGTCAACATCCTGATCACTTGTACCCTTATGTAACCTAGTTATAAGCTCCATGTACCTATAATCCTATTGTCCTGCATATAAGATACGGTACTCTAAATTTGTTACATAGGATATCATAGATGCTATATGGTTCACTTGTATCCTCTTGCAAAGAACCTCTTCGACCCTGTTCTCTTTACCTTTAATGTACTTGATCTCAAAGTCGAACTCAGTGACTGTGGCGAACATCTAGCTTGTCTGGAATTCAGATTTGGTTGGTCAAATAAATACCTCAATCCACTATGGTCGCTCATCAATAAAAACCTATTTCAAAGAAGATAGTTCCTCCACATATTTAATGCATGAATGATCGATGCCAACTAATATCATGTGTTGGATAATTCTGCTTGTGTTCATTCAGTTTCAAAAATTCGTAACATACCACTTGTCCCTCCTGCATAAGGACTCCATTAATTCCTCTCTTGCAAGTATTTGTGCACACTAAAAACTCTTCATTCAGATATGCAATATTTAGAGTTGAAGAATTTCTCAACAACTTCTTCAACTGCTCAAAACTGGTTGTACATTCCTATGTCCATTCAAAATTCTTACCTTTCCTTTGCAATGATGTAATAGGATAAGTTTTCTATGATAATTTCTTGATGAACATTTTGTAATAACCTTCTAGTACCATGAATGATATTACCTCATCCACATTCCTAGGAGTTTCCCACTCCATGATATCCCTTATCTTTTCCAAATCCATTTCTATGCATTCCTTGGAAACCATATGCCCCAAGTAATGAATCTATGTCTCAAAGAAACTAAATTTACTGAGCTTAGCATTATCATAAAAGAATTGATCATCTAGAAATTCCTAACTAGATGGATCAAAGTAAACCATGTAAGGCCAATTTTATCGTAGTAAAATTTCTTTCACTATAAGAGTTAATTTAATAAACCATATTTTATTAAGTTATTTCTGGTTAAAACAAGAAACCCCATGAGGAATAATTAAATAAATCATTATTTATCTAATTTTCCTCTAGGAATAATTAATTAAACCATTGTAATAATAATATTCCTTGTCATATTTAACCCAATTATGAGAAAGAATTAGATAAATCATTATTTATCTTATCTTTCTCTAGGAATAATTAATTAAATCATTATTTAGTTTTAATCCTTGTTAAATTTGACTAAATCACCTAGGAATAATTAATCAAATCATTATTTGTTTATTATTCTTTAACCACATTCTTGAAATGATAAATAAATCATTTATTTTATTATTATTTATAAATAAAGGTATTTAACCAATTTAAATAACTTTTCCCTCCAACAAAATATAATAAAATATTCCAAGTAGTTAGATCTAGATTTTGGTTAATAATATTTTATTATTCTCCATTATCGAGGATTACTCAATATTTTGTAATAAATAGGAGGGTTTTTCCATTCATTCTTCACTTTGATAATTCTCATTGTCACTATTATTTTATTTTTCCATTTGATCTCCCACTTGAGTTCAACACATACTTTGGGTTTTCTATACCATTGAGAGAGAGAAAATTCTGAAATTGAAGCATTGAGGACAATGAAGAACCCATCCCATTGAGGGGGGTTGGTAAAATCTACTTGTTTCCTTCACTAGGTGTTATAATATAAGAAATCATTCTCCACTTCTGTTGTTAGGGTTATTCGTCACGCATATATAAAGTAGTATATTTTCATACATATTTGATAAGATTTTACACTGACACTTAGCATACAACTGATACTCTCTCAACAATATCAATATTGTTGTTAAGTGTTCTTCATGCTCTTCTTCATTCTTATAATATGTCAATATATCATCAATGAATACAATAAAAAACTTGTCCAAATAATGATGTAATACACTATTCATCAAGCACATAAAAGTAGATGGAGCATTAGTCAAACCGGAAGGAACTACAACAAACTCATAATGCCCATACCTAGTCCTTAAAGTAGTATTGTATATGTCCTATTACTTAATGCGTACCTAATTGTATCATGATCACAAATAAATCTTCGAGAACTCTATTGATCCCTTCAACTGATAAAAATATTAATCAATCCTTGACAAGGAATACTTGTTCTTAATGGTCACCTAGTTCAACTAGTTATAATTGATGCATAACCTGAGAGTACCATCTTTATTTTTCACAAAAAATATTGATGTGTCTCAAGGTGATACACTTGGCCTAATGTATCCTTTTCAAGAATTTCCTTTGAATAAAACTTCAACTCTACGAACTCTGGTTTTTACATCCTGTATGGTGCCTTTGATGTTGGCACTGCCCCTGGTACTAACTCAATAGAAAAATCCACTTCCCTATGAGGCAAAAAATCTGAAATTTCTATCGGGAACACATCTTGAAACTTCCGTAGGACTGGGAAATTGCTCAAAATATCTGCATCCTCAAATTCCTTACCTTTGTCATTAAAAATATGCATTTTGAATAACACACAACCTTCCCTACGACTTCACTTTTCCTACATAGTTGTCACCATTATAACTGATGTTTCCTTCTTCTTACCCTACAATATTCTTTGTTCCTCGTTGTCATCCAGGAACTCAATATCCTTGTGATAAAATTCCACCGTATTCATGTGAAGATACAATGAATCCATACAAAGAATTATATTATACAATCCTAATGGTAATACATTCAAATGCGTTGATGTAGGCATACCATTAAACTAAAACTCACAAGCTCTTACCTAGTGACATACTCTTTAATTTATACCTGTAGCCAACTGCACTAACCAATATTTTGCATGAAATTAATTATTTAAACCACACTTATCCACCAGGCTAGGATTAACATAACTATAATTAGATCCAGGTTCAATAATAATAGAAACAACTTGATCATAAAGCTTATCACCCATCTCAATAATAGATTCCCTATGATTTTCCTGCATGTTATCCAACGCTGCATAAAATTGAGGAATAATTTTTCCAACATCCCCTACTGTATGTGCCTCTAGAGAATTTTAGATTTGCGGATTACCATGGTGATGCTGTGGAAAATGTCACTTGTGACGATCCTTTCCACAAGTCCAAAACTGTAAATGCTTCCAACCTGCAACCTTATTCTACTCCTCAGACTGAAATCCCAGTCCTCTATCAGATGCATTGAACTTCTTAGGTGATTCTACATTATCTTTGTTACCCATGTCAATAGGCCTTGCTTGCTTCTTGTCCCATTTTCCACTATTCTTTGCATTACCTTTCGAGTCTAGCTTGTCTCAGATCTGCACTTTGATCGGTCATAACAATGCTTTAGCTTCCAAATGGAATCCTCCAATTATCTAGGCTCATCAAACTAAATTCTTTCTTTAAATGCTACTAAAAACCCACTGACGAATCTTTGAATCTTCGCTTTTTACTGCTTCAGATAAGACACATACCTCAACAACTCCAAGAATCTACCAGTTTACTCTTCATCAATCATAAATCCCATCTTTAGCTCATAGAATTCCTTTGACTTGTTATCATGGTATCTCTATGATAGATAGTTCTTTCTGAATAGTCTCTTAAAATCACTCCAAGTCAAATCCTCTTCATGAATACCTATGAAATTATTCACATCTTCCCATAATATTTCTGATTTAAATTTAAGAATAAACGTAGCTATTATGGCCTTCATGTTCATTGATTAATCATGCAATCTGAAGAACTTATTCATTCCAAGAAATCAAGATTTTGCATGTTGTGACTTCTTCATTTTTCCATCAAATGTAGGTCAATTTGTTTTATTGAACTCATTCAAAAAATATCCCTTATCACTCCTCATGTAAGTATGATAATGACGATGGGCATGATACTTGTCAAAAACATAACTATAATAAAAATTGTGTCCATGACCTCTCCTTTCCAGTGTTCCTATGAACCTAACACCTCTTATTGTTTCATATATATTTGAATTTTGTCCAACATGATACCAACTACTATATTCCCCATTATTCCCATCCTCCTATCATGATTGATTCTAAGCGGTCCCTATCTCTGCAAGTCTGACTAATTATGAAGGTTAACTATATTGACTTCTGCTTATTTATCCCGTGCCATAAAAAGTCTCTCTTTTGATTGAATAATCCTATCATTTTCATCTTTGCAACTCATTGTTTTTTCTTTCAAACTTCTAAAAATGTCTTCTATGTGGCATGAGTATTGATCACCATACAACTCATCTGATCTATAAAGAGAATCTCATGAAATGTAGTCTACCATTTTTCTAGTCATATTTGTTCTTCTCTTCCCATAAGGAATACTATGACAACTATATAAAATCACAACGAAACCAATATACCTTAGTATATTTTGGGGAGGATATCTCGTCTGCAATACTAACCAGATTATAATAATATATGTATAATCATAAACATAACATTATATATACATCATCTCAATAACCATCCAGTTACCATGCATTATGCCACACCACAACACCAACTAGACGCAATGCATGCATAACAACATATGCAAGACATGCCTTCATATACAATACATACAACATTTACATGCATTTATGATGAACACATTCCGACAATGACACTACCAACTTCTGCATGACATCACAACGACAACCATGACCACCACCAAGCATACACACCAGGAACATAGACACATATGCAACTAAAATGTACATAACACATTCATCTAAGGAGAACAAAAATGAGACATCACCCAAGGTGAAAAAAACCATGCACTGATATCACCCTGTAACCACCCTCCTCCCACATTTATCAAAGCTAACCTATCCACTAGGGTAAACATGTGATGAAGAGTTACTATGATATTATTAAAATCCATAAGTACAATTAAGGAAGTGGAACCAACATGAAAATACCAATTTGACCTTCCACACATGCTACAGAACCTTTAGGAGCGCACCAACCCTTCCATGTGACCAATTCCTAAGAAAAATTGAAATTTTGTTGGTCTAGACCCTCGGTCACCCCCATGAAACTTCATGCATGTGACTGAGGCCTTCTAGTTTCTCCCATAACAAGGCATGCCAACAGCTGTGGAATTTTCTAGGCAGTTCTGATCCAGCGACCCTGAATGTTAAGCCACTTTTTCAAGGGTAGGTCTTAGGCCATTGCGCAAAACTTCATGAAACCTTTAAAAATGATAAATAACAATGGAATAAGGCTACAAATGAAATTATTTGATCAAATTCTTGACCAAACCCCTACTATCCATGACATGAATTTCGTAAACATGTCACAAATATGTATTCTACAAGTCATAACAACAGATTTGAGCATAGGGGTCTCATAACAATCTAAGATTCGTAAGGAAGCATTGATGCCTTATCACAATAGCTACATTATCATATATTAGGTCATATATTAATTTTTCATTCATTTTCTAATCAAAACATGATAAGAGCCATACATCAAGTCTATCATAAAATGTACTCATATCCAGCATATAACCAACAAAAATAACAAAGATATAAAAACCATAAAATCACATATGAACAAGTATATTTACCCATAAAATACAAGAGGGAAAAAAATATTATTAATATATGAAAATTTCAACCAAGTCTGGGACTTCCATGTACCACCTAGCCTTAGATTGGTATAACCAGATATTTATTTCATCCAATCATCCTCATTCCATATTCCAAGCATGAATGTGGGAGCTCATAGAACAATTAAAAAAAACCAAACTAGAGCTTCCAGAGGCAAAACCACATCAAGCCTCAACTAGTGATTCCATCTCATGGTCAGAAATCACTAACCATCACTAGATTTTTCTCTACCCAAGTTTTTCAGGGCTCTAGAGTGTTTTTTCCAACTAGGTCTTCCTGGACTAGTAACTCAACCCATAACTACTACCAAGATTCTAGAGCATTTTTCCAACTAGGGCTTCTAGGTCTAGTAACTCAACCCACCAAGGGCTTATAGAGAATTTGTCTAACAAAGGATTCTAGGACTAGTAACTAAACCTAAATTTTTACATGACTTCTAGAGCATTTGTACAACCAAGGCTTCTAGGAACTAGTAACTCAACTTGCAACCATAAGGAACATGAGAACATACCAAAAAACAAAAAGGGGAAACCCAGAACACTATAGTTATCGAAGAAATGGAAAGGATTGGAAAACCAATTGTAAATCCATGAAATCTTCCATGCTTATGAAAAATAATAACCAAGAAACCACATGCATATTCCATGCATGCCAAAAATATCAAAGAAACCATACATGCAACTTGGTACCTCCAAGAAAAATGTGTTGTAGCTTCTGATCCCGATGTCCTCTTACGATTTTCTATTTTTCCTTTGCCTTCTTGCTCCAAATCCCAAATATGACACACTCCTCCAAGAGTGCTCCGAGAAATATATGTGTCCAAAAGTATGAGAGAGAGAGATAATATAATGAGAGCTCCAAAAAATAACTGATAAAAGGTTACAAATTGATCCTCATAAGCCTTTTTATTAATGAGGAATATATTTTCTTCAATTTTCCTTTTATTTACTTCATTTTCCTCCTCACATACAACCTGTGACCTTTCACCTTCCTTTTCTCCTAATTTCCATTATTTCTATAAATAAATTCCAATAAATACCACTTTTCCTTTTCAAAGCCTTTGCCATTTCCTTTTCCAATTTCCATAGCCATTAAGTAATCACCACGTAATCACAAGTGATCATCGTGACTATGTTTTTTCCCAACATTCAACTTGGAATAAGTGTCCCATTACCATGGTTATTATTTTACCTTTATTAATTTTATTAGAGGGATTTTTTACCAAGGTTGTTATAGTTATAGAAACATGATAACAAGAGTTGATAGGATGGGTAGATATGGAAAACTAGCCGAGGTTGGAGTTGTAATGCGAGTCTCGGAAATCAAAACTATTTTTTTGGGGGAAATTACCCTCGAGTCAGTAGTACATCCAAGGTAAGTATGAGCATGTTTTGATTGTTGTGGTAAATGATAGATGAATATGGATCATGCTGCGGTGATAAAATAAAACTCCAACCAATGGCGACTAGTGACTGCTTCCTAAAAAATATTTGTATGCTTTCTAAAAGAATGTAAAAGTGGTTTTGGATGTACAAACACAAAGATAGGTGCTCCAAGAAAACAATGTCTTGCGTAATGATGCAGGTGGGGTTTTTGTTGTGGGAAGGGGCCCCATTCATTGGTCTTGGTGTGAGTATGATGAGGTGGATGAAGTGATGCAGATGTGTTATTTCAAAATGGAGGAATGATAGGAAAAATTTAGAATGTGGGTGTGCACTCGATCCAATATGATAACGAATAATCATGGTGACACAGGAGAGGGGTTCGTAAGAAATGAGTAAAGAAGAGGAGAATGAGGTTGATGTTAAATACATGTGAATGAGATGGCTCCTAAGCCTAAGGGAACAGTCATGGATCATGATAGTGTAAGGTGAGCTATAAATTAAGGTGATCCATGTATGGGAGGTACTATAGAACGACATGGAATTTTACTAGGTTTAGGTGGAAGGTGGTGGCAAACATGGTCAAGATGATGGACCCTATGGTGAATTATGGAGAAATGATGTCAGGATATGCAAATATTTCAAGGAAGCCTCTCATCTAAGTGAAGGATGATACCTTAACTATTGATTGTCACCAGAGGACTGATTCTGGTGATAAAATATTGGGAGACTTGAAACATCGAAAACCAATAGCTCAAGTGAAAACATCTTCATGAAATCATGTGTAATATGAAATGTTCTAAACAATATGAATCATAAAACATGGAAAGACACACCTGATGGCTACTTGTAACAGTAAAATGAGCTCAAAAATAAGTATTCTCTTGAAATGGAATGGAGGGTACCATAATATGACATCATCCCAATCCCAACACTGCTGACAATTTTTTGAAATGAGGTTGATCTCCTGACTGGGCCTTTGGAAGGTGAAAAAGAGGGTGATATATAGGGTGAAATGGTTCATATGCCACCTGTTAGGTCCCTATATTACTAGTATAGTCCCTTATTGTTGTTAGTGTAACCCCCTTATTGTTATTATTGTACCCTTGTAACCCCCATTTTTTTATTATTGTGCCCTTAAATTATTATTGTTAGGTCAGCTAGGATTACATTGTGGCCCCATGGACTCCTATATATAGAAAGGAGGTTTTGTAAATTGTATCATCCAAAAATTTTCATTTATGTAATGTATTGGAGGTTTCCCCCTCAAAGTGGCTCATTTATAAGGCGTTGATATCTCTTTTCTTCTCTTTTTGGAGCTGGTTACTCAACATTTGGTATCAGATCTTTGGATTCTAGGGTTTCGCTGCTCCAAACAGGTCATCGTGGAATTTTCGCTATAAATTTTTTTCTACGACGTTTCAGAAGCTGAAATTTTTAGGGTGCGAAGCCAAAATCCCGAGGACAATTTTATAAAAATTTCAGAGCTTGGTTCACAATATTTTTGGAGATATGATCTGTGGAAGTTAGGTCTTTTTTCAGGCTCCTAAACAGGTCATCGTGGAATTTGCACTATAAATTTTTTTCTACGAAGGTTCAAAATCTAAAATTTCTATGGTGCGAAGTTGAAATCCTGAAGAAATTCATCAAAAAATTTTAGAGCTTGGTTCGCAATATTTTTGGAGATATGATCTATGGAAGGTAGTGCTTTTTCAAGCTCCTGAATTTCATCTCAAAGAGGTGATCATGGGAAAAGTTCAATAACTTTCTCTCTGGGCATCAGATTGAAGTTCCATAAAAATTGGTCGCAACTATACGGAATGTAGTTTCTTGGCTATAAATTTAAGAGACGAAGGATGAAACAGTGACACGTGGCAAGTCGTACAAGTTCGCTCTACTGAACCAGTCCATAATTAGGTCATTGTGGGAGATTGGACACAACTTTGTCTTGGAGAATCCAAATTAGGTCAAAACTGTGGCATTCGAAAGATAATGCAGAGGGCTACGTTGGTACCAAAAATCAAATATTGAAGTGCTGCAATCACAAATATAATCCAATTTCAATATCAAGCTCCTCAAAAGCAAGAAAAAGGTGTGTATTTTTTTTTCCGAATTGCATAAGTCTTGTTAGAAGAATCAATTTGAATTGATTCCAAGGGCATATTGTAGAATAGATATCAGTATTGGGTTCTAAAAGATGCCCCGTAAAAATAATTCAACACCCATTAAGCCTTTAGAAGGCTCTACTATGACTCATGAAGATGAAGAATTGCAACATGATCTATCAAAATTACAAGAGCAAGTGCAAAAAATTTCACTCTCGCAAAGAGCAAAAAAAAAATGAAATGGAAGCTTTGAAGAAAGGTGTGGAAGCTAAGATGGATGGCATGGAAGTTGGCATGGAAGATAAGATGGAAAACATGAAGAATGATCTAAAAACAGACATCGAAGGTTTGACAAAGTTGATACAATAAATGTTTCCTAATGGTGAAAAGATAGTAGAAGAACCTCATGATGAGAACAAAATCAATGTTAATCGTGATTTGATAAACTCTAATGTTGGCAGGAAGAACCACCATATTCCAAAAATGGATATGAGGAAGTTTGATGGAAAGGATCCTGTAACATGGATACTACAGATGGAGCAATATTTTGATCTCCATAATGTGCAAAACACACAAAAGGTACGCATTGCAACTTTACATTTAGAACAAAATACATTTGTATGGTATCGATGGCTTTGCTCCCGTAAAAAAATTGTCACTTGGTAAATTTTTACGGAAGAAATGATAGCACATTATGAGGATACAAAGAGAAACACCTTCTTTAGCCAATTGATAAATCTCAAACAAAAGGGTTTAGTGGGGCAGCACATTGAGGAATTCCAAAAATTGAATATAAGGGTAACTGATATTCCAGAGGAACACAGGATCGATCTCTTCGTAAGCACTTTAAAGGATAATATTCAACATGAAGTTCGCGTTTTGGAACCAAATTCATTGGAGAAGGCATTCAGGTTGGCAAGAAAAGTTGAACCATAGGGGAATATGTATTGAATAGTCCAATTCTTTCCATTCCTATGGGAGGTGCTGATGTTGTACTAGGAGTACAATGGTTACAATCTTTGGGGATGATATCTTTTAATTTTCAAGAACTTTTCTTGAAATTTTTTTTAGAAGGAAAGGAAGTCAAACTACGAGGTATTGAAGGGAAGCTGGGAAGGATAATAAGCTCTAATGTCATGATAAAGCTTCTAAAGAAAGAACAACGAGGCGTAATTGCACAATTATGCTCACTAGAATTTCCGACATCAAAATCATCTATTTCTGCAGATCTCCAACAAGTCTTGGACAATCATTCCAAGGTGTTTGAAACTCCCAAAGGACTCCCACCTATTCATGATCATGATCATGCTATTCATTTGATTCCAGGAAGTGTTCCTCCAAACATCGAGCCTTATAGATATCCTTACGTCCAAAAGAGCGAAATTGAACGTATGATTGCAGAAATGTTAGAGGCGGGTATAATTCAACCTAGTCAAAGTTATTTCTCTGCTCCTGTGGTATTGGTACACAAGAAGGATGGATCATGGCGAATGTGTCCGGATTATAGGGAGCTCAATAAGCTCACCATTAAAGATAAATTTCCCATTCCTGTGATTGATGAATTATTGGATGAATTACATGGAGCAATTTATTTTACCAAGTTGGATCTTCATTCAGGATATCATCAAATTAGAATGAAGATTGAAGATATTCCAAAACAGCATTTCGAACTCATGAGGGTCATTATGAATTTTTGGTCATGCCTTTTGGCCTTACCAATGCACCTTCTACATTTCAAGGGTTGATGAATTCCATTTTCAAACCCTTCCTTAGAAAATTTGTGCTAGTATTTTTTGATGATATACTAATCTACAGCAGGTCTTGGAAGGATCATGTTGAACATGTTGACAAGGTACTCAAACTATTGCAGGAGAAACAATTATATGCAAAAAAATCCAAATGTTTCTTTGGAGTACAAGAGGTGGAATATCTGGGTCATATTGTATCTCACGAGGGTGTTAAAGTAGACCCTAACAAAATTAAAGCCATTAAGGGATGGAAAGTCCCCACAACCATAAAGCAGTTGCGAGGATTTCTCGGGTTAACAGGGTATTATCGCAAGTTTGTTAAGAATTATGGGAGAATAGTAGCACCTCTAACAACATTATTGAAGAAAGATGCATTTTCATGGACTCCTGAAGCAACTAAGGCCTTTGAACATCTTAAAGAGGCAATGTGCCTAGCACCAGTCTTAGCTACGCAAGACTTCACAAAAACCTTTATTGTGGAATGTGATGCCTTAGGAAATGGAATTGGTGCAATTTTAATGCAGGAAGGAAGACCCATTGCTTTTGAAAGTCATCCAATCAAAGGAAAGTATTTACAGAAACCTATTTATGAGAAGGAAATGTTAGCAATATTGCATGCACTAAATAAATGGAGAACTTACCTAATGGGAAGACACTTCAAGGTAAAAACTGATCATGATAGTCTTAAACACTTTTTGGAACAAAGACTATCTTCAAAAGAGCAGCAAAAATGGGTCACAAAGATGTTGGGTTATGACTTTGAAATAATCTACAAAAAGGAAAGCTTAATGTTGTTGCAGATGCACTCTCAAGAAAGAATGAAGAGGTGGAAGCATTTATTTGTGCCATTTCTATTATCCAACCAGATTGGATAACCGAAGCAAGAGATGAATGGAAGAAGGAAAAAGATGTATGGACACTCATTCAAAAGTTGCAGCAAGATCCTAGTACATCTGATACATTTAGTTGGAAAAATGATTCCTTGTGGTACAAAGATCACTTATATCTTTGTAAGAATTCCCAACTAAAACAAAATATTCTTCTGGAATTGCACACTTCTCCTTTAGGAGGACACTCAGGATTTTTAAAAACTTACCACAGGGTGAAGAAAGAATTTTTTTGGGATGGCCTTAAATCTGATATTCAAAAGTTTGTGGCGGAATGTTTCGTTTGCCAGCAGAATAAAGTGGAGACAATTAAGACCCCGGGACTTCTACAACCTTTATCCATTCCAAGTCAACGTTGGGAGGATATTTCAATGGATTTTATCACAGGTTTACCTAAGTTCGAAGGAAAGAATGTCATCATGGTGGTAGTTGATAGACTTACCAAGTATGCACACTTTTGTGCATTATCTCATCCATTTAAAGCAAGTATAGTTGCTACTACATTTATGGACAGAATTCAAAAGCTACATCGAAGCCCAAGGGTTATTGTGAGCGACAGAGATCCCATTTTTACTGGAAATTTTTGGACTAAGTTATTTTCTTGTTTGGGTACTCAATTAGCTCATACCTCATCTTATCATCCTCAATTTGATGGTCAAAATGAGATAGTAAATAAATGTTTGGAAGGATATCTTCATTTTTTTGATGCAAGAAGTTCTCCAACTCTTAAAGGATAACTTGAATTTGGCACAAAATTGAATGAAACAACAAGCAGATCAACATCGGAGTGAGAGAATTTTTGATGTAGGAGATTGGGTATTTTTACAGCTACAACCATACAAACAAATGTCCCTCAAGTAAGCTAAGAAGGATAATAAATTATTGCCAAAGTACTATGGCCCTTACAAGGTGTTGCAAAAGATTGGTACTATGGCATACAAATTGGAGCTTCCTGCTTCTTTGCGAGTACATCCAGTTTTCCATGTTTCATGCTTAAAGAAGGTTATAGGTGAAAATCTTCCAGTTCAAACAGTATTTCCAGAACTTGATGGGGAAGGGAAAATCATATTGGAACCTGAAGCAGTCATGGAAAAAAAGAACTCGACAACTACGGAATCGATCAATTTCAGAGTATCTCATCAAGTGGAAGAACTTACCCACAGAAGATTCTACATGGGAGGATGAGAATTTTATACAGAAGCACCCAGAGCTACTCAAGCGTTGAGGACAACACTTTTTTGAAGGAGAGGGGCATGTTAGGTCCCTATATTACTAGTATAGTCCCTTACTGTTGTTAGTGTAACCCCCTTATTGTTATTATTGTACCCTTGTAACCCCCATTTTGTTATTATTGTGCCCTTAAATTATTATTATTAGGTCGGCTAGGACTACATTGTGTCCCACTAGGATTACATTATGGCCCCATTGACTCCTATATATAGAAATGAGGTTTTGTAATTTGTATCATCCAAGAATTGTTCATTTATGTAATGTATTGGAGGTTGCCCCCTCGAAGTGGCTCATTTATAAAGCGTTGATATCTCTTTTCTTCTCTTTTTGGAGCTAGTTACTCAACACCACCTCATTTTTACTTGTTGAAATGGACTCCAGATTAGGGTCCATGTTAGGTCTCTATAATATCAACGTGTCCCCCTTATTGTTATTGTTGTGCCCTTACATTATTATTGTTATGTAGACTCTGATTATATTGTGACCCCTTAGACTCTTATATATACAAAGGATGTATTTTCATTTGTATCATCCAATAATTACTCATTTATTTAATTTAAAGGAGGACTACCCCTCGAAGAGGATAATTTTTAAGTCGTTGATCTATATTTTATTCTATTTTATGAGTTGGTTTCATAACATTTTCTATCAAAGCTTTGGATTCTAGGGTTTCATTGTGTTAGGTCCCTATATTACTAGTATAAACCTATTATTGTTGTTAGTATAAACCCCTTATTGTTATTATTGTACCCTTGTAACCCCCATATTGTTATTATTGTGCCCTTAAATTATTATTATTAGGTCGGCTAGGATTACATTGTGCCCCCACTAAGATTATATTATGGCCCCATGGACTCCTATATATAAAAAGGAGTTTTTGTAATTTGTATCATCCAAGAATTGTTCATTCATGTAATGTATTGGAGTTTCCCCCTCAAAGTGGCTTATTTCTAAGGCATTGATATCTCTTTTCTTCTATTTTTAGAGCTGGTTTCACAACATTTGGTATCAGAGCTTTGGATTCTAAGGTTTTCGCTGCTCCAAACCAGTCATCGTGGAATTTTCACTATATCGTTTTTTCTACAAAGGTTCAGAAGCTTAAATTTTTAAAGTGCAAATCCAAAATCCTTAGGAACATCTTCACAAAATTTCAGAGCTTGGTTCACAATATTTTTGGAGATATGATTTGTGTAAGTTAGGGATTTTTGCAGGCTCCTGAATTTGACCTAAATAGGTCATTGCGGAATTTTCAATATAACTTTTTTTCTACGAAGATTCAGAAGCTAAAATATTTAGACAGTGAAGCATAAATCCTGAGGAAAATATTCTTAAAATTTCAGAGCTTGGTTCGCAATATTTTCGGAGGTAGGATCTATGGAAGTTAGGTCTTTTTCAAGCTCCCGAATTTCATCTCAAAGAGGTTATCGTGGGAAAATATTCATAACTCTCTCTCTGAGCATTGGATTCCAATGATGTAAACATTGGTTGCAAGTACATGAACTATAGTTCTATGTCTATCAATTTTAGAGTGAAAGGAGGGAACAGTGACACATGGCAAGTCATACAAGTTCACTCTACTAAACCAGTCCATAATTGGGCCATTGTGGAAGATTGGACATAACGTTTCCTTGAAGAATCCAAATTAGGTCAGACCTGTGACATTTGAAAGAAGCTTTAGAGGGCTAATATAAGGATGTATTTCAAATATTGAGGATTGAAAATTATAGAGATAATTCAATTTCAATATAGAGCTCCTCAAAAGAAAGTAAAAGGTGTGTATTTTTTTTCTCGAATTGCATAAGTCTTGTTTGAAGAATCAAGTTGAATTGATTCCAAGGGCATATTGTAGAATAGATATCAGTATTGGATTCTAAAATGACCCCTAAAAATAATTCAACACCCATTAAGCCTTTATAAGGCTCTGCTATGACTCATGAAGACGAAGAATGGCAACATGACATATCAAATTTACAAGAGCAAGTGCAACAAATTTTGCTCTCACAAAGAGCAACAAAAAAATGACATGGAAGTTTTGAAGAAAGGCGTGGAAACTAAGATGGATGGTTTTAATAAAGGCATGGAATATAAGATGGATGGTTTGAATAATGGCATGGAAGCTGGCATGGAATCTAAGATGGATGACATGGAAGCTAAGATCGATGAAAAAATGGAAAACATTAAGAATGATCTAAAAGAAGACATGGAAGGTTTGACAAAGTTGATACAAAAAATGTTTCATAATGGTGAAAATATAGTAGAGGAAACTCATGATGAGAAAAAAATAAACATTAATCATGATTTCATAAACTCTAATGTTGGCGGAAAGAACCACCATATTCCAAAAATGGATATGAGGAAGTTTGATGGAAAGGATCCTGTAACATGGATACTACATATGGAACAATATTTTGATCTCAATAGTGTGCAAAACACACAAAAGGTACGCATTACAACTTTACATTTAGAAAAAAATACATTTGTATGGTATCGATGGCTTTTCTCCCGTAAAAAAATTGTCACTTAGTCAATTTTTACGGAGGAAATGATAGAACATTATGAGGATACAAAGAGAAACACCTTCTTTAGCCAATTGATAAATCTCAAACAAAAGGGTTTAGTGGGGAAGCACATTGAGGAATTCTAAAAATTGAATATAAGGGTAACTGATATTCCAGAGGAACATAGGATTGATTTCTTCATAGGTACTCTAAAGGACATCATCCAACATGAAGTTCGCGTTTTGGAGCCTGATCCATTTGAGAAGGCATTTAGGTTGGCAAGAAAAATTGAATGTAAAATTATGGAGACAAGGAAGCCTACCACTCACTTCTATAAAGAGGGAAGTGTTGCTACTCCTAGATTTCCACAACCTACAAGGTTGACACCACAACAATTGGAAGAAAAAAGAGCAAAAGGGCTTTGCTACAGTTGTGATAGAAATTACACTAAAGGTCATAAGTGTGCTGAGAAGAAATTATTTTACATAGATTGTGAAGAGGAAGAAGAAAATGAACAAGAAGAGGATATACACCAGGAACCAACCCAAGAAGAGGAAGAAATGAGTCCGACCATATCATGTAATGCATTGGCAGGAGTTACCACTCCTCAAACTCTCAAGATAGAAGGACATATCAAGAAGAAAAAGGTAATAGTGTTGATTGATTCAGGTAGCACCCATAATTTTATTCATTGTAAGGTAGCCAAGGAATTGAATTGTTTCCTATACCCAACACCATAATGTCAAGTGATGGTTGCAAATGGAGGAACTATAAATTGCTCTGGAAAATGCCATAATATCAAGCTAACCATGGGGGAATATGTGTTGACTTGTCCAATGCTTTCCATTCCTATGGGAGGTGCTGATGTTGTACTAGGAGTACAATGGTTACAATCTTTGGGGACGGTAGCTTTTAATTTTCAAGAACTTTTCTTGAAAAAAAATTTCAGAAGGAAAGGAAGTCGAATTACGGGGTATTGAAGGGAAGCCAGGAAGGATAATAAGCTCTAATGTCATGACAAAGCTTCTAAAGAAAGAACAACGAGGCGTAATTGGACAATTATGCTCACTAGAAGTTTCGACATCAAAATCATCTATTTCTGCAGATCTCCAACAAGTCTTGGACAATCATTCCAAGGTGTTTGAAACTCCCAAAGGACTCCCACCTATTCGTGATCATGATCATGCTATTCATTTGATTCTAGGAAATGTTCCTCCAAACATCAGGCCTTATAGATATCCTTACTTCCAAAAGAGCGAAATTGAACGTATGATTGCAGAAATGTTAGAGGCAGGTATAATTCAACCTGGTCAAAGTTCTTTCTCTGCTCCTGTAGTATTGGTACACAAGAAGGATGGATCATGGCGAATGTGTCCGGATTATAGGGAGCTCAATAAGCTCACCATTACAGATAAATTTCCCATTCCTGTGATTGATGAATTATTGGATGAATTACATGGAGCAATTTATTTTACCAAGTTGGATCTTCGTTCAGGATATCATCAAATTAGAATGAAGACTGAAGATATTCTGAAAACAACATTTCAAACTCATGGGGGTCATTATGAATTTTTGGTCATGCCTTTTGGCCTTACCAATGCACCTTCTACATTTCAAGGGTTGATGAATTCCATTTTCAAACCCTTCCTTAGAAAATTTGTGCTAGTATTTTTTGATGATATACTAATATACAATAGGTCTTGGAAGGATCATGTTGAACATGTTGACAGGGTGCTCAAACTATTGCAGGAGAAACAATTATATGCAAAAATATCCAAATGTTTCTTTGGAGTACAAAAGGTGGAATATCTGGGTCATATTGTATCTCACGAGGGTGTTAAAGTAGACCCTAACAAAATTAAAGCCATTAAGGAATGGAAAGTCCCCACAACCATAAAGAAGTTGCGAGGATTTCTCGGGTTAACAGGGTATTATCGCAAGTTTGTTAAGAATTATGGGGGAATAGCAGCACCTCTAACAACATTATTGAAGAAAGATGCATTTTCATGGACTCCTGAAGCAACTAAGGCCTTTGAACATCTTAAAGAGGCAATGTGCCTAGCACTGGTCTTAGCTACGCCAGACTTCACAAAAACCTTTATTGTGGAATGTGATGCCTCCGGAAATGGAATTGGTGTTGTTTTAATGCAAGAAGGAAGACCCATTGCTTTTGAAAGTCGTCCAATCAAAGGAAAGTATTTACAGAAAGCTATTTATGAGAAAGAAATGTTAGCAATACTGCATGCACTAAAGAAATGGCGAACTTACCTAATGGGAAGACACTTCAAGGTAAAAACTGATCATGATAGTCTTAAACACTTTTTGGAACAAAGACTATCTTCAGAAGAGCAGCAAAAATGGGTCACAAAGATGTTGGGTTATGACTTTGAAATAATCTACAAAAAAGGAAGCTTAATGTTGTTGCAGATGCACTCTCAAGAAAGAATGAAGAGGTGGAAGCATTGCTTTGTGCCATTTCTATTATCCAACCAGATTGGATAACCGAAGCAAGAGATGAATGGAAGAAGGAAAAAGATGTATGGACACTCATTCAAAAGTTGCAGCAACATCCTAGTACATCTGATACATTTAGTTGGAAAAATGATTCCTTATGGTACAAAGATCGCTTATATCTTTGTAAGAATTCCCAACTAAAACAAAAGATTCTTCTGGAATTGCACACTTCTCCTTTAAGAGGACACTCAGGATTTTTAAAAACTTACCACAGGGTGAAGAAAGAATTTTTTTGGGATGGCCTTAAATCTGATATTCAAAAGTTTGTGGCGGAATGTTTGGTTTTCTAGTAGAATAAAGTTGAGACAATTAAGACCCCGGGTCTTCTACAACCTTTATCCATTCCAAGTAAACGTTGGGAGGAGATTTCAATGGATTTTATCACAGGTTTACCTAAGTCTGAGGGAAAGAGTGTCATCATGGTGGTAGTTGATAGACTTACCAAGTATGCACACTTTTGTGTGTTATCTCATCCATTTAAAGCAATTATAGTTGCTACTACATTTATGGACACAATTCAAAAGCTACATGGAAACCCAAGGGTTATTGTGAGTGACAGAGATCCCATTTTTATTGGAAATTTTTGGACTAAGTTATTTTCTTGTTTGGGTACTCAATTAGCTCATAGCTCATCTTATCATCCTCAATCCGATGGTCAAACTGAGATAGTAAATGAATTTTTGGAAAGATATCTTCGTTGTTTTGTATCTGATAAACAAACACAATGGGTCAAGTGGTTACCTCTTTCTGAATGGTGGTATAACACTTCCTTCCATACTGCAGCAAGAATGACCCCATTTATGGCACTTTATGGATATCATCCACCATCCATCACATCATCTTTAAGAGAAAATTCGAAGGTTCAAGCAGTGGAAGATCACATCGAGCATCAACAAGAAGTTCTCCAGCTATTAAAGGATAACTTGAAATTGGCACAAAATCGAATGAAACAACAAGAATATCAACATTGCAGCGAGAGAATTTTTTATGTAAGAGACTGGGTATTTTTACGGCTACAACCATACAAACAAATTTCCCTCAAGCAAGCTAATACGGATAATAAATTATCGCCAAATTACTATGGTCATTACAATGTGTTGCAAAATATTGGTACTATGGCATACAAATTGGAGCTTCCTTCTTCTTCACGAGTGCATCGAGTTTTCCATGTTTCATGCTTAAAGAAGGTTATAGGTGAAAATATTCCAGTTCAAACAATATTTCCAGAACTTGATGAGGAAGGAAAAATCATATTGGAACCTAAAGCGGTCACGGAAACAAGAACTTGACAGCTACGAAATCGATCAATTTCAGAGTATCTCATCAAGTGGAAGAACTTACCCACTGAAGATTCTACATGGGAGGATGAAAATTTTATACAGAAGCACCCAGAGCTACTCAAGCAATGAGGACAACAATTTTTTGAAGGAGAGGGGCATGTTAGGTCCCTATATTACTACTATAGTCCCTTGTTTTTGTTAGTGTAACCCCATTATTGTTATTATTGTACCCCTATAACTCCCATATTGTTATTATTGTGCCCTTAAATTATTATTGTTAGGTCGGCTAGGATTAAATTGTGGCCCCATGGACTCCTATATATAAAAAGGATGTTTTGTAACTTGTATCATCCAAGAATTGTTCATTCATGTAATGTATTGGAGTTTTCCCCCTCGAAGTGGCTTATTTCTAAGGCATTGATATCTCTTTTCTTCTATTTTTGAAGTTGGTTTCACAACACATTGCTGCAAACTGGCTATCTTGGAATTGTCGCTATAATTTTTTTTCTATGAAGTTTCAGAACCTAAATTATTTACCATGAGGAACCAAAATCCTTATGAACTTCGTGTAAATTTTTTAGATATTGGTTCGCTATATTTTCAGAGATATGGTACGAAGAAGTTAGGGTCTTTGCATGCTCCAAAATTTCATCTCAAATAGGTGACCTTGTCGAAATCGTCATATCTTTCTCTACGATAACCATATTTGAATTTTGTAAAAAATTTCTAAAAGGGGACAAAATTTAGTATCTCATGTATCATTTTTAGGATTTAATGTCGAAATAGTGACATTTGGCACTCAGTAAAAGTTCACTCTACTTAACCAGTCCATAATCAGGTCATTGTGGGATCTTGTACATAACATTAACTTGAAGAATCCAAATTTGGTATTAACTATGGCATTGAAAATAAGACTCATAGGGCTACCACAAAACCAAATTTTAGACCTTGGAAATGAAAATTTAAAGAGATACAATATATTCAATATCAAACTCCTATAAATCGAGAAAAATGTGTGTATTTTTTTTTTTAATTGGCATAAGTTTTGTTTGAAAAATCAGTTTGAAGTGATTCAAGGGAAAGAGAAAAGAATAAATATCATTGTTTGATTCCAAAATTAATCGAAGCAAGAAAATGGAAATACCTAGTAAGCAACTAGAAAGCTCTACTTTGATGCATGAAGAAGAGGAAGAAATGCAACATGATATATCAAATTACGAGACCAAGTGAAACAAATTTCTCTCTCACAAAGAGTAACCAAAAATGAAATGGAAGCTAAGTTAGATGGTTTGAAGAATGGTATGGAAGCTAAGATAGATGGTTTGAAGAATGGTATAGAAGCTAATATGGATGGTATATAAGCAAAAATGAAAGGCAACATGGAAGATTTGAAGAATTGTATAGAAGATAATATGGATGGTATATAAGAAAAAATGAAAGGTAACATGGAATATTTTAAGAATGGTTTAAAAGAAAACATGGAAGGCTTTAAGGAAGAGTTGAAAAGGTTGCTACAAGGAATTCTTCCTAATGGCGAAAAGGTATTAGATGAAACTCATGATGAGAAAAAAAGGAATGTTAATCATGATTCCATAGACTCTAAATTTGGATTGAAGAACCACCATATTCCAAAGATTGATATGAGGAATTTTGATGGAAAGGATCCAGTAACATGAATACTAAAAATGGAGAAATATTTCGATCTCCATAATGTGCAACACAAAAAAAAGGTGTGCATTGCAACCTTATATTTAGAACCTAATCAATTTTTATGGTATCAATGAACTTTTTCTCATAAACCACTTATCACTTGGTAAATTTTTATGGAGTAGATTATAGCACAATTTGAGGATATAAAGAGAAACACCTTCTTTAGCCAATTGATAAATCTCAAACAAAAGGGTTCAATGGAGAAGCATATTGAAGACTACCAAAAAATGAATATAAGGTTAAATGATATTCTAGAGGATCATAGGATTCATTTCAAATCTAAAATCCAACATGAGGTTTGCCTTTGGGAACCTGATTCAGGGTGGCAAGAAAATTTGAAAGAAAAATTATTGAAACAAGGAAGTCTACCACTCACAACTATAAATATAGAAGTGTTGTTGATCCTAGCCTTCCACAACCTACAAGGTTGACACCACAACAAATGGAGGAAAAAATGGCAAAAGGGGTTTTTTATAGTTCTGATAGAAAATACACTAAGGATCATAATTGTGCTGGGAAGAAATTATTTTACATAGATTGTGAAGAGGAGGAAAAAATGAACAATAAAAGTCAAAATAAGAGGATATACACGAAGAACCAACCCCAGAGAAAGAAGAGATGAATCTAACCATAACTTGTAATGCATTTGCATGAATCACCATGCCTCAAACTATCAAGAGAGAAGGACATATAAATAAGAAAAAGGTAATAGTGTTGATTGATTCGGGTAGCACCCATAATTTTATTCATTTTAAAATAGCTAAGAAATTGAATTGCTTCCTATATTTAGCACCAGATTTTCAAGTTATGGTTGCAAATGGAGGAATTATAAATTTCTCTAGAAAATGCCATAATATAAATATATCCATGGGGGGGATATGTATTGAATATTTCAATGCTTTCCATTCCAATGGGTGGTGTTGATGTTGTACTAAGAGTCCAATGGTTATAAAATTTGGGGATGATAGATTTTAATTTTCAAGAATTTTTCTTGAATTTTTTTTGGGAAGGAAATAAAGTTGAATTAAGGGGTGTACCGGGAAAAATAGGAAAGATAATAAACTCTAATGGCATGAAAAATATTCTCAAGAAATAAAAACTAAGATTAATTGAAAAATTATGCTCACTAGAGGTTCAAACCTTGAAATCGTATACTTCTCCAAATCTCCAAAAAGTCTTAGAAAATTATTCCAAGATATTTGAGACTCCCAAATGCCTCCCACATATTCTTAATCATGATTGTTGGGGCCTTTGTTTTGGACAAAACATGAAACCAATTTTGAAGTTGGGGAGTATCTATTGCAGAGATGACGAGTCACAGAGAGCCATTGTGTGCTGAAAAGAGTCGTTGAGGGTTGCAGATGGTTGTTGGGAAGGCGACGGAGTGAGGATAGAAAACGACACAAATGGCAATAAAAACTAACAGTAAACAAGGTGAAAGACTCTAAGAAGGAGAAATAAGAGAAGAACAAAATCAGGAAGGCAGAGCACAGCAAGGCAGCCAAGCAAGAAAGAAGGGAGGACTTCCAATGTGAGGGAAGACGGTAGAAAAGGAGGAAAGAGAACATAGGAGTCGGTCTATCATGTTGTGGATTTTGCGAGTAGAGCTTTGTGGAGACTCTAATATTGAATGTAATCTGTTGTAATGGAATTTAATATAATACAAATATGCTCATTGTGGTCATGGTTTTTTGTAATCAATGAGTGTATTATTGTTTATGGTGTTTTATGGGATTAATCAAAATTTTGCTGATAATATCTGTTTGAGGTATTCGGTATGGATGATATCTTCTTGAATGTATGTAATAAGAGTTTTTTTAGGCATAATCATAGTTTATTGATGTTATATGATGGAGGATTAGCTTCTCATTGATGTTGTGGTTATGGTTCTCCTATCTTAGTAAGGTCACAACACACCTTAAGTGAGGCAACTCCTTGCTCTCCTTTGAGCAAGGTGAAAATGTCAAAGTTGTCATAGACTATAGCACGATCTTGTTGGCCTCTGAGCCCAAACCTGGGTCTTGTCAAGAATTCATTCTTTCGCCAACAAATGGTTCCATTGTCGAGACCTGAAACTATATCAGCAAACTAGATCATGGTGTCAAGGATCTATGAGAGGGAAATACAAAGTTGGTGGGATAATCATGTAGATCAGTTCATATCAAAAAAGTTGAGCTTTGACATCAAAGGGAAAGGAATATAAAAGATCATTTCCTGTTTTCTAAATCAGCAAGTGACTTGTATGAGATATTTTTGGGAAATTTTCCTGAGGAGCTCTACAATTGGTTGTGATGGCTTCAGGTGAAAGCAATGTCTAAATCATCAATTCGATCCCATTGCAACTAGACGCACTTAGATCTATCAACATTACAAAGATTGGATACTAAGTTAATGGGAGTAGTAAAGTTTTGGGTTCATACCATAGTAGAGGGTTATATCATAGAATTTGCGACTGAATGTCATCAATATTTTTGAAAGGTAGAAGATATCTTAAAGTATGGGTTGTGAGGGAAGTTGTTGAAAGAAATTCCTTTTTGGATTAAATCTCTAATGGTGTATGAGGGAATTCTAGCTTTCCAAAGTCACGATATGGAAGCATAAACTCCCAGTACTAGGGGAAGGACTTAAGGGAGAAATGCTATGGGAGGTGGAAAGGGGGGAATAGGTAAATGGACACTGGGAGTTCCAAAAATTTAATAGATATAAGAGAATATTGGAGGGCATAAATCACTGAGAAGTGGTGGGAGAGGGCAATATGGGAGTTCAAGAAACAAAATAAGAACGTACACTAACAAAAAGAGGAATTTCATATGACATTGGAGAGAGGAGTTGAGATAGGGCCCACAAGAATGGAGGGTTCTACCCAAGAGGTTAGACAGGTTCATAGGATCCCATACCAAGAGGAGAAGGGAAATATGTCTAACAGAGAGGAGGACATAAGCCCCGAAAATGATTCAGATGTTGAACTACATGTTGCGATGTAAAAATTTCTTCAAGTATTGGCGGCCTTAATGCAAGGTAATACTATTCCCTAAATTCCAAGTAGCATTTAGCCTAACCTTCCCCTGGTACTCTATCACCCACCAGATAAATTTTTGATAAAGTTGTGAAGGTCAAGAAAAATACATAACATTCAGTCTAGAGTGAAAGTAAAAATTAGTAGTAGTGCTAGCAGAGGAATTTCTCAACCAAGAACTAGAGGGTTTGTAATACTTCCAATTACACATAAAAAAATGGTAGGGTCGTTTAATAGATATCTTGAGTTCTTAGGAAAAGGGAATGATGATGCGGAAAAACACTGGTACTTGTGCGAAGCAATTTGGAGAGCTTGCCAAACACTGGATTTTGTTAATATAATTGAATTCCAAACTATGCTCTGGGAAAGAGCACTATGGTGGTTCATTAAATGGTTCGAGGTACACCAAAATCAAGTTTTTGATGATGTCAAGAGCGAATTTTTGCAAGAGTTTAAATTTCCACAGACTAACCAACAAGGGTTATCTGAGCTATGGTATATTAAGAAATGAGAAGGAGAGACCGCTTGGGACATTGTTACACCATTTTTTGGTCATCTAACCTATCATCATTAGATGGACCCAAGTACACCATGTAAGACCAATTTTACCCTAAGTAAAATTGCTCTCACTATGTAAAATAACTTAATAAACCACATTTATTAGGTTGTTTATGGTCTAAACAGGAAACCCCAAAAGGAAATATTAAACAAACCTATATTTGTTTGATTTTCCTCATGGAATAAGTAATTAAACCATAATTTAATTATTATTCCTAATCATGTTTAACCCAAAACAAAGGAATTAATTAGATAAACCTTTATTTATCTTATTATTTTCTAGGAATAATTATTTAAATCTTATTTAGATAATATTCCTTGTTAAATATGACCAAATCACCCACAAATAATTAAATAAATCATTATTTATTTGATTATCTTTCAACCACTTCCTTAAAAAGATAAATAAATCATTTATTTATTTATTTTTGACAAATAAAGGGATTTGAACCAAGTCAAATACTTTTTCCCTCCAACAAATATAATAAAATATTCCATAAAAGGTGGATCTAGATTTGGTTAACATTATTTTAATCATGCACCAAGACCTAGAATGACCCAATATTTTGTTATAAATAGGAGGGTTTTTCCTACCATTCTTCACCTTTTGTTGCCTATTAGATCACTCTGGATCTATACTCTTGGTCTGACTTTGAGCCATTATCATTGTCATATTTTCCATTGTTTGCTGTGTGAGCTCCCTTTGAGTTCTATCTTTGTCTGGGTTTTCTACACCAACAGGAGAGAGAAATGCTAGATCTGAAGTGCTGAGGACTTCCAAGAACCCATCCCATTGAGGAGAATTGGAAACTTCTTCTTTTTTTCCTCCCAGGTGCCCTTAATACAAAAATTCCTCCAAAAAATGTTCTTGTCTTGTCTATTGGATATATGGAGCAAACCCTTCTTTTTACTGTTTAATGTCTCTCTATGTATAGATCTGGTTTTTTGCAGCTCTTGTCTTGATCAACTAACTGCAGATCTGAAGATATTGGCAGCCACTTTTGATGTTAGGGCTATTAGTTATGCGTAGCTAAAGTGGTCTTTTTTCGTACACTTCGAACAAAAGATTCACACTAACAATTGGCGACTCCACACGGGTTTTCAATTACGACTGCTGTCGTTTTTCATATTCCTGCATATCCAGCTACTTCAAACCCTAGGGTGACAGACATCAGCCGCAGCTGAGACGAAATTTCTTTTCTAAAATATGCCGCCGAGAGTGCCGGAAGTGCAGGTCACACTTTTGGCCCAAAAACTGCGTCCTGGAGCTTCAGGGCACAGAAAACGGCCCAAAAACTGCGACCTGGACTTTTTTCTAGAATTTTTCTGAAATTTTTCTGGGTTTTTCTGAAGCTTCTGTCAGGTTTTTTCAGCCTCTGTCTCCGCCCGTTTAGACCTATTCTTGCTCAAATAAGTGGGAATCTCGCCCCCTAGGGCTTCAGTACCCTCCACTTTTTGTGGAAGAGTTTTAGCTGCTGTAAGTGTCTATTTTTTCAGAGTTTTCAGCTTCCCTTTTCAGATCGGATACCTCCTTTTCCGATCCCTTTTAATCAGCTCTTCTCCCTTTAAAATCACCTCCTGAAGATTTTTTTGGATCTACCTTTAGGGCCTCCTCCTTGCCCCTTCTGCTTTTTTCTGATTTCCTCCTTTTTTCCAGCCACCTTGCCTCTGCCTCTTGGCTGTGATCTGCACCTCTTTTCAGTAGATTTCTCCCTTAGATCCCTGTCCCTTTCGACTCTAGATCTATTGGCCTCTTTTTAGTGTGTTTTGACTAGATTTTTTCCCTCTTTTAGACTAGTTTTGAGAGACCTGCCTTCTGGGGTTGGATCAATGCACTAGTAGCTGTTAATGTTCTGTTATTTCAGGATTATATACTGTTTTTTGCAGCATTATTTTCAGTTATGCAGCACACTTTTTCTCTTGCTCTCAAAACGAAAAGGGTTTAAAAATTAAAATTAACGCACACCACACACTCACCCTAAGCAAAGAAGAGCCTAGTTTACACTGCCAGGCAAAGACTTTAAAATCAATTGACACTGCACCTTTCTGCCCTTGTTTCGACATTGTATTCACTTGATTCTGCACCTCCCTGCCTTTGTCGGTCATTTTTCTTCCCCTCATGCCGTGTTTGTGTTGTCACCATTGTGCCCCCAAAGCACACATCCCGGAGACTTCTTGGCCTTCACCCTCAGTTTCCACTCGGTCGACCTACTCCTTCCCGTTGTCGTCGAGTTAGTCCTCCTCCGAGTCCGCACTCCGACTCCTCTTCTGATTCATTGGGTTCTCCTTTTACTTCCGGTTCTCCCCCTGTCACCTTCACTATGTCTGGTCCAGGGCCTAATGCTAGCGGTAATCCCGGCCCTAATACCGGAACTACTACTAGCGGAACTGCCACAGGAACTACCTCGACCGCACCCTTGCTCCCATACATCGCAGGCCTCAGCCTCCCCGATTTCAATCAGTTGATCAATGACCCTATCCGCCACGATGTTGGTTGGCCCCCTATGCCAACCAAGCTCCCCTCTGACATCCCTAAGTTCGAAGGCCTTGCTGGAGAATATCCAACCAACCATGTCCGATCTTTCCACATGTGGTGTTCCTCCAATTCCATTACCGATGACTCCATCCGTCTTCGATTGTTCCAATGCACGCTTACCGACGAAGCTTCTAAATGGTATGTTGACCAAGCCACCTCTTCCCATACCACCTTTGCGACCATTGCCCAAGCCTTTTTATCTTATTTCCAGCTCCCTCTCCGATATGATACTGGTACAGAGCTTTTGACCTCTTTCAAGCAAACCTCTTCGGCTCGCCTTTCCACTCATGTCTAGGAATGGCGAAGAAGACGAAGCTTATGTCAAGCTCCCCCCTTCAAAGATTGGGTTTACATGGACTGGTTCCTTTTCACTCTCTTAGCTTCCATTGGCAAAGATGTCGCCTCCCATTTCCCTCAAACCAAAGAAGCCGCCCTCCAAATAGCCTTGAAATATGACCTGATCTATGCTCAGTCTGGTTATGTTTATACCATCCTTCCTGACCTCCCCAGGCTCGGAGGCACTAATGCCCCAAGGGCATCTCATTCCGCCGACGATATCGTTGGAGCCCTTTCCCATCCGTATGCTCAACCTCCTATGGGCTATGGTCTTCCTCGGGGAGGGTCCAGCACCTCTATCACTTTTCCCCCTCCAGGTAGCATGTATCCAGGATATGGCATGCCTCATCCTTTTGCCCAACCTCCTGCTTACCTCAATGTTGCCCAACCTAACCGTTACCCTTATCTGCAGCCTGGTGCGCCAGCTCCTCCAGCATATGCGCTTCCACCTCCCTTGCCTCCTCAACCCCAGCAACAACATCTATAGCCCCCTCCAGGGCAAGTATTTGCACAGCAGGGCGTGACTAATCCCCCTTCTCAAAGAAGGCGGAGAGGCAATCCAAATCAATCTGCCCCTGGTACTCGCGGACCCAATCCTCAAGGTATTGACCCTAACACTGCGAACCAGCAACAGGGCACTCAGCCCAAGCCGAACAGGCCTCTTCGCACTAATAAGCCTTGTTCGTGTTGCAGTGTTTACGGTCATTACACCCATGATTGTCCCCTCTTATCACATATGCGGCAGATGTGGGAGTCTCAAGCCACATTGCGAGGACAACATGCCTCCCCTCATGCTCCCCCTAAATCAAAGTTGTCTCTAACCAGTGTGTTCATGATGCTCAGATCCTCGGCCAGGTTGTGGCTACCCAACCACACAGCGGATGGTCGCCACTCACAACTACCATTTCTGGTTCTCAGGTGCCATATCCTCATGATGAACTGCGATTCCATCCCCAACCGTCAGCCTTCACCTTCAAACTCGGTCTGCTTGATGCCCAAGCCTCCCGCTCGGTCTGCCCCTCAGGAGTCCTCCTCTTCTGATTCTACGAGCCTCTTTTGACATCGTGGTCCTTACACATGTCCCTAAACAAAGATTGAGGTCCATACAAATTCCTAAAGGACTAGATGCGGTAATCTTCCCTTCTGAGTCGAAGCCTACTCATTAAATATGTATATTAGATTATTTGGCACAATCTCCTACTGTCATTTCAACATTGGAACTCCTCTAGTCGTTCCCTTCTCAAAAGAAGGCTCTAATATCCGCCATGGGCACTGTAGATATTGCTGATGACCAATTGATTATTTTCGACGCCCATTAATCAGAATGTCCTCCTCTTCCTGCTTTCATAGCTTTCCAAATCCCGGTCAAAATCCGGAACGCTCACATTTATTGGTGTATCATTAATGAGGGGGCATCCACCTGTCCTGTGTGATGTCGCTTCGGTTTGAAGCCGACTCGGATCTCACGAGTTGGCCTTCCACGATCACCCTTCGAGTGTGGGACGGCCACGCCTCCCAGCCCATTGGCCTTTTCCGTAATTTTCCTATCACCCTTGCCAGTAAGACCGTTTGCGTTGACGTTGAAGTCATTGACGCCCCTCTATAATACAACATTCTATTGGGGCGAAGCTACACCTATGCCATGTCTGTTGTCCCATCCGCGGTTTTTCACAAGATGTATTTTCCTCACAATGGAAAGATAGTCACCATTGACCAGTTGACTTACCATGAGCCACCGTCTCAGACCTCCCCGGAGACGACCATCTCTTTTGTAGCCAATAAGCAAAGCATCGATTCCTTGACCAGTGTCTCCCCTGGCATCTACAAAGATTCCTCCCTGCTTGGAACTTTTCCTGGTCTTCCCCCTCCTCATATCTCTGATCCTAGCTTATCGAATGTTTGCATGATGCAATCGTCTCGGGCTGCCCTTAAGCAACCCACCTCGGCTAGTCAGCAACCTCAGACGCAACCTCACCCACCACAACCCGCTCCTAGCCCTTCATCTCCGCTAGCCGGACCTCCTCCTTCTGGCCCTTCTCCTACAGCTGGTATCCTTGAACCCCTTTATCCCCCTGGATCGGTTCCCCCAGGCCTTAATCATCTCGAAGCCGTCCCTCCTGGTCATTATCCCACGGGTCAGATACCTTTCCTGGCTCCCCCTCACGGAGTCTATTCGATCCCCGTCGTGGCCACCCTCTCTCTTCCTAACCTGACCCTGGGTATTCCCATCTGGTACCTTGACCCTCCAGCCGCCACCCCTCCTGGTCACCCCAAACCCTATCTTGCTTTGACACCGGTTCAACCGGTCCCCCTCGCTTCCTTCATTGCTACCTTTGCTGCCTCCCCGGACCCTGCCACAGCAGTGTGACTCCAGGAAAGAAGGGAAAAGCTCGCAAGGGGGCATTGAAAGACAAGGCCACTCCGACCGACCCTACTCCTCCTCCGCCCACCAAGCCTTGTGCCTTGTGTGATGTCGTCGGTCACGCCACCCATACTTTTCCTGAGTTGCCCTGCATTCAACCCATGGTTAAAGTCGTGTTCCCTGAGTTTACGGTCTCCGACCCTTCTCTTCCATTCTCGTCCGTAACCAAGAACCCAAAAACTATTCACACTAGCAAACCCTACGCTTTGTGCGGTATCCATGGCCATTACTCCCACCATTGTCCTCACTTGACGCACTACCACGCCTCTTTAGAAGTAGTCCGAGAGTATGAGGTTGAACAAAATCAATCCGCCTCTCCCATACTCGCGCAGTATGCTTCGGGCCAGCTTGAGGATCCCCCCACTCCCATCGACATCCCCCCCCTGATGTTCAGATGACGGAGTCTACTACGACCATTCTTTACCTATCCTCCTCTGTGAGGCCTTTGGAGCCCAGTCCCCTTGCATCCTCCCCTATTGTTTCGCCTGACCCCCCTTCAGCGACCACCCTTGACCCCCTCTTTTCTACCCATACACGAGATCACTCCACCCGTATCTCTATTGACCTCCGCAGCCCGAGTCCCCACCATACCTCCTATAGCCCTCATATACCACCCTATAGTTTGTATATGAGTCATAGCCATCCTGCTCATTACACTCCCTCCCACAGTTTCCGCTCGATGTCTTCTGTACAGTCACGCTGCCGTCATTGTATCTCCTCACCACATTTGTTGTCTTGTAACACCATTCCGCAGGACCTCGCGTCCCCACCCTTTATCGGTTACGCCGATGGTGCAAGTCGTTACTCCCAGAATCTAGCCTCGGCAGGTTGGGCCATTTTCACCCCCTTGCATGCCCTTGTTCTCTCAAATGGGGTCTGCATTGGTACTGCCACCAACAATTAGGCCGAATATGATGCAGTGTGTGGTCTCTTAGCCGATGCCCTCTTTCATCGCATCCTCCATCTGCATGTTCGTTTGGATTCCCTACTTCTTATCATGCAACTCAATGGTGTTTATCGTGTGCATATGCAATAACACATTTTGGGCAATGTGTTTACGAGTGAAACTCTTGATACGTGAATTTGAAACCATATCTTTCAACCATGTACCTCGAGAACAGAATCACTATGTAGATAGTATTGCTAACCATGTACTAGATTGGCATTTATCACACGCATCTCATACAAGACAATAAAATTCATAATCATTAACAAAGATGCATATCCATAATATGTGTTGCAAAACATGTGTTTAGATTCCATCAACTCTGATACATATGACATGCCCATCGCATGTTACAAATAAAACTCAAAACTGGGGGCACCACCCATCCCTACATACATGGGGGGGCACCACCTGTCCCTACATACATACTAGGGGGCACCACCTGTCCCACATCTAATCACTATCTGGTGGATCCCGAGCCAATGGCTCTGCTCCTGCAGCTCGTAGATCACGTATCCCCTGACCGGCCATCGCCATGCGCCACGCCTTTCGACCAGGGTAGACCAATACTGCTTGCTCCCGCGTGCGGTGTCTGGGGTCACCTTACTGCGCTTCTGAAACACGGGTCAGCGACCTCTCACATCTACGGCTATGGCGGATGTCCTCCAGGAGAGCGGCCGCATCCTCATTCTGCGCTGCTCTCGACCCACTCAGACCTGCAGCTCCAGATGCTGCCGGTCGTCCCATATATCCGCCTGGTTTTACCAGAGCTATATCTGCATACCAAAAGTACATGAATCAGTACCCTATCTACTATTCAAAAAATTTAACATGCCCATACGAGAATAGCAATCTTTCACTTACCATCGGGTCCCCATACTCAACCAAGCGGAAGTGGCAGGTCCGGATCTCCACAATAACTCATCCCACTATAGGGATAGTCGTCTATGTATAACGACATCTGATCCCAATGGGCAAAAAAATTAGGTCGAAACACTCGCCCGACCGCCCCTCCTCCTCCTCTGCACAGCAGCCACCCCCACCGGCGCATCCTGGGCTCTCTCAGGCCCCCATCTGGAAGCTGTATACGAGGCCGCAAGGTCGGGATCTTCTCAAAGAAGAAGGTGCACAATAAAGTCCCATACAAGCAATCGTGGTTCACTTGCCGCTTGCAGAGCGACAACTGTCGTTTTAGTGACACGAGCATCATTTGGGCCCACCCATAGTAGGTCCCACTCAACACACTCTCCACAATCATCATCTTCCCCCGAGTGATGTGATGGAGCGCTTGGTTGCCCAGGATACGTAGCACTGCTGCGGCCACTGCACGGGTCTCTAATCTCTCTATATCCCTGATCGGTATCTGAGTCCCCTTGACTTGGAGACCCGGTCGACAATGTCGCTCCACAAACTCCATGATATTATGCCCCCACGGTAATACTGGCTGCGTGTTTCCCACCATCCCTAGTGGCGGGAGACCCATCAGGAAATACACATCCTGGACTATCATTTCGATCCTGTGCCCCTGCACTACAAAGACCTCATGCTCTGGATCCCAGTAATTGATAATCCGGGCCAACAGAGGCTCTCCCGCTCTCATCAAAGGGTTCTCCAAAAACTTTAGAACCCCAAACCTGGCCAACACACGACGGACACCCTGATCTGCCTAGATCTCTGCCCGTAATGTACCCAGGTCTCTCTCTCTCTAGTTAACCCATATATCTGCCATATCTGCACCAAAACATCATCTTTGTCAGCATACAGATAGGGAATACCATAAACAACCACAAAAACCCAACTCTCAGCCATAAAACAACACTAAAACCCCCTCATCTCCCAGGTCACACTTTTCTGCCCAATTCTAGGACAAGTCGCAGTTTTTTCCCTCAAACCTGCTTCCCAGGTCGCACTTTTTGGCCCAAAAAGTGCGACCCGGCCGTAGAGATGAAGGAGGGTATGTTACTGAGATTTTGGGCCCTAAACTGAACTTTCAATCCATCGAAAATGAGAGTGTAAGGTTGAGCCTCTTACACCTGGCCAGCGGATCTCGATTCCAATAGTGGGTTTGTTCGCTATATACTTCGCAAGATTTGGAGCCTTCTCTCCCTCTCTACATTCACCACAACAACACTAGCAAATGAGTGAATTTGGAGGGAAAACTGCCTTATTAAAAGAGAACCCTTGTTTTTTCGTTCGCCTGCTGCAATCACACTGGAGCTCCGTTCGACAAACCGTCTGCACCATTGGAAAGCTCTCAACGAGCCCTCAAATGGGTATCTGTTATTTTTTTGTGATTTGATACTTCACTAGGACACATTTTGTCCAAGATGGGTCACTTCACCTCCCTCCAAAATCGAATTTCCTCACTTACAACACTTGTACTTGGGGCACCACTTTGCCTCCTTACTTGTCTTTGTTCGTGTTGATTTTTTTCGTGAGTTACCATCTTGTACTCATGTTTTCATGGTCCCCATTGGACCTTTACTATGTGGTAGCACCATCGAGTCACCCTTGTTTAGAGCATCAAAGTGGAGTCATCATCGCATTCATGGAGTCTATCCCGAGTCCCTTTGTACCCCGCTATAGTCCCCCATCCCTCATTGCTTGGTTTCTCTCTTGTGTTGCACATTATGGCCTTCAGTCCCACTGTCCCTTATCCCTGATGATATTGTGTTAGTCGCTGCCATGTCATTCATGCCCTTTATGCTCTAGTAAGGGAAGTCGTCCATTCGCTACTCAGTCCCTTCCATTCCACCATCATCATTGGTATTAGTCTGTCTGTCGCTCTACTATTTTCTCTCATGCCTTAGTTGAGGATCTCTCATTGCCTCACCTATGGCGGACCTCCTTCTTTCGACATCAGCTCCTTCATTCCAGAAGACAGGTCTAGAGGGTGGTGTACCTTAGTTCTAGCTTCCACTCTTGTTCGGGGCCTCAGATCAGGCAAAGGGATCTCTCATTTCCCTTTGAATTGATTGTTTCTCCACTCCAACTCGTTTCAGCATGATCGAGATCCGTATAATTGACGGTTCAG